>VDFB02378369.1:38006-677787 GCA_007258455.2 Sequoia sempervirens | reverse complement strand
ACATCATCTTCTATTTTTTTAGTATCTTCTTCTTCCACCACATTATACTTTACCAACCTTCGTCTTGGATCATGTCTAACAAAAAATGACCAACCCAGTTTACTTGGAACCTATGAGTAAAATACCTGCTCACATTGGCTTGGAAGAACATAGGGCTCATTTCCAGCTCACTCGATCAACCTTGTATTAACCATGGTAAATCCATTATCATGTTCAATAACAGTTCTCTCAGGATCATTTTCATTCAATCGTAGCCTGTACCATAGGATGACGAACAAAATTAATTTGAAGGACTTAAAGTCACATTCAAGTATATCATCCAAAATCCCATAGTATCAATTTTCTGAGACTTCTAGATGTATGTCGCTTCTAGGTGAAACATTAGGCAGCTGGAAGACTTGTTGACGTCCAAGATGGCACAACAACATTGCAAACAGAATATTGCTACTTTGTTTCTCCTGAAAGAGAAAGATGATCACATGGATATGTTAGCTCCCAAGGTCTTTGTAGTTGGTTCTCAACTGTGCTGATGTCCCTCAGTGGTCAATGTAACAATAATATTCAAGGGGCCTGCTGGTGTGAGATTTTGGACTATTGTGAGAGCAAACATAAACTTAAAACCTATTCTAACCGAGGTTTTAAAGAAATATAAAAATATGGATCAGGGCTTTGAGATAGAAAAGAATGACACTTCATCCGAATTAACCAGACCTGTCACCTTCCAAGGAATTCCTAACTAAAACTGCAAAACATAATTAACTTGTGACTAACACACAACTTCACCCATTCATAGTGTTGATTTCAACAACAGATTGCAAGTTACCATTCAAACAAAAAAGAAAAATCAAACCTCATTCCTTGAAAGCCTCCTAAATTAGATGATTAATTCAAGACAAACACCATTCTAAAACACAACATGAAGTAGATTAAGATCTAGTTGCTTCTACTGTTCATAAAATAGATAAAAAACAATTACAAAGCTGGCACAATCACCAGTGTATAGAAAATCTATGGCTCCAAATTGTTTCCATTTACACTAAGAAAATTGAAAGATACATTGGTCTATTTAGAATCTAACTCCTACTCAGGAAGACAAAAGAAGCTCCTATTACAAAGAATCAGGATCAACTTCTATCCCCTCTATTCCTATTTTAACCCTACAACTTCTAATCAATTTTTACTCTACCCGTTCCCCCTTTTACAAAGAGGCAAGAATGCCTTATATACAGAATGCATCAAAAAGGATGCACTATCCCCCCTGTATTAGGGTTTACAAAATATCTATAGACTATAGGAGAGTCGGCCCTCAGATCTTTTGAAGAGAGTTGGTTGTGTATTCAATGTGAATCCTCGGTGTCCATGCTGATGGAAGGATTTCTGGGAAAGATCTGTAGATCTTTTGCTGCTGCAACATTAACCCCCTTGTTTGTGTGTTCATACTCGAACTCTTTCTGAAATTAGTCTTGAATGCTCAAAATATCATCATTAATGTTGATCTATTTCAGCCAGTGGTCACTACAGCTGTCCCTTTGACTCATGGCTTCTTCATTCAGCTTCCATCATGTTCTGGACCCTTCACACATTGACTGTCTCCTGGAAGTAGCACCAAGCCTCCTTGTAGATCTTTGCATTTCGCTCGAGCCATCTCCATCATCATCTGTTCTAAAAAAGAATCCATCTGGTCGCACTCTATAAGTCCATCTTTCCCAGGAACAGTCAATCGGTCAAAGAGACTGATGAATCACTCTTTGGCTTCCTCTGATTGGTTAGAAATTCACCACGCCAGATTCTCGGGCATTCAAAAGTGGTCCACCTTGAATCGCATGTTTGTGAGACACTCATCATGTCTCCCCACCATGATTTTGTCTTCTAACAGATATCGGCATAACATATGGTAGTTGACAAGATGTTTTGGCGAGCTACAAAAGTTATACCGAGCTCACAAAACCCATCGGCAAGACCGCATTCCTTCGATAAGACCACATGGAGAAGCTTTTGTTGTCTTTTGGAGTATCCCTGACATCCTTTTGTTGACCTTCTCGTGCCAGTTTCTATTTTTGTTTCATCTTGACCTCCTTCCTTCGCCAAGACCTTTTGGTGAAGGCATTACCCTCTTGGTGAGCTCCATCTTTTTCGGTCAGACCCTTCCCCTTTGACGAAACTTTTCACTGAAGGCAACACCTCCTGGCAACCTTGCCCTACTGTCACTGAGACTTTTGTATCGGCAGGACCTTACACTGATTTCTTTCACTTTCACTGAGCTTCTCTTTTGTGTCGCTGAGACTCTCTTCAGTCGGGGAGATGTCCTATAGAAACCTTATGTCTCAGCGAAATTCTCCGCATGTTCTTTCTTTGGTTGCCAAGACTTATTAATTCTCTCACCGAAGACCCTTGATAGAATCCCCTTGTGGCATGTCCGTGTGACTTTATGACTTTTCCGAGACCATATGCCAAAGAAGATGACTCTCGCCGATGCCGCTTTTGTCGCTGTGACCTCACCTCTTCTGCCAGACATTATGCCGAAGGTTTTATCCTTCGCCGAATGCAACTCCCTTTGGCAAGACTTCTTGGCGAAGAGAAAACCTTTCACCAATGTATGAATCCTTTTGATGCCAGTTGGCGAGACATGGAGATTTTGCCAAGACCACTCCCCGAAGATAAACCTATGCCGATAGGAAGCTCCCAGTTGCTGAGACAATGAATGATGTCTTGGTGATAGACGCTTGTATGTGATTTCTGATCGCCGCGGCATCTCTAGGGTCTATGCCGAAATGTAACATAGACGTATGTTGAGCAGAAAGCACTAGTAGTCGGCCAGACATATGCAAGGTCTTTTTGACTTTCTTCTTAGCTAATTTTTATGGCCAACTAGATTGAGGGATGCATTCCACTTGAGCTCCCTTGACAAATACCATCTTGTGCCAGATTTAATCTTGCATTCAACAAAGGAAACTACAGTAAAGATCACATAAATAGAAGTCAGATAATTAAAATATCATTAAAATGACTCCTATGTCAGTAGGGTACCGTTAAATTTTCAAACAAAATGATCATAGGATAGTTCGGGTTTCAGGCCGACCCATAAAATCCAAGCCAGGGAGGCATTTCAGAGAATTCTGAGTCAGGCAGATTCCAACAGAAAAAGCATGAAAACACCCATTAGCAACTTAATCCGATCATTAAGGAACAACATGTGAGATCTCAAAATAGCATCAATCATTCATATAGTGCATCATCATTTATTAGCTAATCTTGTTACTGCAAACTTCTTCACACTTCCTCAGATTCTGGGGAAATCTGCCCGGGACGGATTTCAGCGAAAGAGAAAGCATTCCCTCGAATCTGGAAAAAACCAAAGGACAACAGATTTTGAGAAAATCTGGTCCACGGGGAATTCCGTGAGCACCAAAAATCCCCAAAATCAAAGCACTTAGCCAGAGTTCGAGCGGGATCCGGTAAAATCCAAATGGGGTGGAAAATCCTGAACCCAGGAGAAAACCCAAATTCCAACTGAGGCAAAACCAAAAAACAAAGGCAAAGAAAGGAAAAAAAGGGGACATTTTTTCCAAATCCATCAGAAGTTTATATAGGGCACTTAACAAGGCTGCGGTTATACGAGAATCACAAGTTTTCTTCATGTCATCCAACATTTTGATTCCAAAATTCTGATAGTTGCACCACATAGCCTTGTGGTGTTTCACTACTGATATGTCCGAACATGTAATTATTGGAATATGTGAGTTGATAAAACATATTCTTGGCAAAATGTAATAAAAATCTCAGATACATATACATCAATATACTTAGAAAATAATTAAATAATATAATTGATTAATATATTTATACGATACCTATTATCTCTTAAACCATATGCTAAATCAATTTCTCTTTGTGTAACATTACAGATCTCCATTACAATGAGCTTCTTTAATAATGAGCACGAAATAAAAAAGAGTATGGAAAGTACTAATAAAGAGCAATTTTTGAAGGAAAGAGATTACTAAGAAATAGAGAAGCCAAGCCAAGCACCACCAAATGAAAAGGAGACATAAGAATTTTATAAGGGAAAAAAAAAAGAAAAACCCCAATATTATGAATGGAGGAAAAAAGCCTAAGAATGATACAAAGAGAAAACTTGACCTTAGCTTGCTTAGCGAATCTTGAAGAATGAGAGGAGAGGCACCTCAATAAGTAGAGGTGAGAAGGAGGTAGAATGCGCTCCCAACTCAATGAATACCACCATTCATCTATGTGTATGCAAAGTGCTCACCTCTTAAGGAGGTGGTTACAAATATTCCTTAATAAAGGAATTAAAAAATAAGTCATCATCACACATGTGTGAGATGACAAAAAGACAAAAGACTTGTAGGGATTCCTTTGGAATATTCCTACAAGTTAATAAAAAATTACAATTAAAGAATAACCTTTACCAAGTAAAGATTAATCTTCTAACATCCCCCCTTAAGCTTTACTTGGGGAAGTTACATCAAACCCTTCAATGGGTTGTAATCCAAGATTTTTACAATGGAAGAGAAATTTATCTTTACAAAGAGCTTTGGTGAGAATATTTGCAACTTGATCTTCACCTTTACAATACAAAAGAGAAATTTGCTTGTCTTCAATTTGCTCTCTAATGAAATGATGTTGAAGAGCAATGTGCTTGGTCCTTGCATGAAAAATTGGATTCTTTGCCAAAGCAATAGCACTTTGATTATCACAATATAAAGGAGTAGGATCCTTTGGAGGTAGACCCAAGTCTTCAAGTAATCTTCTTAACCATAATGCTTCTTTAGATGCATTTGTACAACCTTTATATTCAGCTTCTGTAGAACAAAGAGAAGTAGATTGTTGTTTCTTACTATTCCATGAGATTGCACCTGATCCAACAAAGAAACAATAACCACAAGTGGATCTCCCATCATTGGGATCACCTCCTAAATCTGAATCAGTATAACCCTTTAAAGAAAAATCACAATTTGCATCATAAAAAAAGACCAAGATTAAGAGTACCTTTAACATATCTTAAAATTATTTTTGCAACTTTAAAATGAGTTTGTTGTGGTTTAGACATAAATCTAGAAACCAATCCAACACTATAAGAAATATCAGGTCTAGTAAGAGTTAGATAATTTAAACTTCCTACTAATTGCCTATATAAAGTAGGATCAACAAAAGGAGTTTCCATATCAACCATTAATTTAGTTCCTAATTCACAAGGAGTAGAAACACACTTTGCATCATTCATTTTAAATCTATCTAAGAGATCTTGAGCATATTTATGTTGAGAAATAAAAATACCTTTAGGTGTTTGCCAAATTTGCATACCCAAAAAATAATGTAATAGGCCTAAATCAGTCATTTGAAATTGTTGATTTAGTTGAGGCTTAACATCACTAATCAAATTGTTAGAACTAGAAGTGATAATTAAATCATCAACATATAAAATAATAATCACAATATCATCTTCACTATGCTTAATATATAAATTGGGATCATTTTTACTTCTAATGAAACCTTGAGATAGAAAGAAAGCATTGATTTTAGAATACCATTCTCTAGGAGATTGCTTTAAACCATATATTGATTTCTTCAATTTGCAAACAAGATTTTCATTACCTTCCTTAATGAAACCCAAAGGTTGGGACATATAAATTTCTTCATGTAAATCACCATTTAAAAATGCACTTTTAACATCCATTTGATGAATAGGCCAATGCATATGAGAAGCTAAAGCAAGAACTAATTTAATGGTTGGCATCTTAGCTACTGGAGCAAATGTTTCATTATAATCTAATCCTTCAACTTGAGAGAAGCCCCTAGCAACTAATCTAGCTTTAAACTTGCTAACTTCATTATTTGCATTAACCTTAGTTTTATACAACCATTTGCATGAAACAAGATTCTTACCTTGAGGTAATGGAACTAAATCCCAAGTATGATTAGCAATTAAAGTATCATATTCTTCTTGCATAGCCTTTTGCCAATGAGGTTGATCTTTAGCTTGTTTATAAGTTTGAGGATCATTTGAATTCATAATGTTAGACATCAAAGCATGATTACAATAATTTGCCTTTCTTCTTTTAGGTGGATTTTTAGCTAAATAATCCTCACTTTCTTGCAACAAATTTTTAAACCATTTTGGCATTCTTTTAGATGTAGGAGTATCATCACTAGAAGAAGAATCATGAGTAGAGATTTCAACATTTTCATCATCACTATCACTATGAGTAAGAGATGCATTAGGAGGGTTAAGAGGAGTTTCAACTTGAGGATTATCCTCCACAACAATAACTTTATTTTGAGAAGAATCAATATTATGCACTTTAGAACAATCATGAACACCATTTTCAGCAATGCATACATCTCTAGCAACTTTAACTTTGTTAGTAAGAGGATTATAAACTCTATAAGCTTTAGAATGTTCATCATAACCAACAAAAATATGATAAGAAGATTTAGCATCTAATTTTTGCCTCTTTTGTTTAGGTTTGTGAACATAAGCAATTGAACCAAAAATCCTTAAATGCTTAAGATTGGGCTTCCTACCAGACCAAGCTTCTTCAGGAGTTATATCCTTTAAAGCTTTAGTAGGAGTCCTATTGATAATGTAAGTAGCACAAAACATAGCTTCTGCCCAAAATTTATAAGACATATTTTTAGCATGTAACATACATCTAGCCATTTCAACAATAGTTCTATGCTTCCTTTCCGCTACACCATTTTGTTGAGGTGTATAGGGAATAGTTAGCTCATGCTTAATACCAAATGATTTCAAATAACTATTAAAAGCATTGTTCACATATTCTTTACCATTATCAGTTCTAAGAATTTTAAGTTTAAAACCAGATTGCCTTTCAACAAATTTATGAAATTCAGAAAATATATCAAGAACTTGATCCTTACTATGAAGAAAATAGATCCAAGTTCTTCTAGAAAAATCATCAACAAAAGTAAGTGCATACCTTGATCCTTGGATGGAGTTATTCTCCATGGGTCCCAAAAGGTCACTATGAACTAGGTGCAACTTATGAGTTGCCCTCCATGATTGACCATGTGGAAAGGGCTCCCTATGCATCTTACCACTCATGCATCCTGTGCATACAATTTTAGATGGAACAATACTAGGCAATCCATCTACCATATTAAGCTTTTGCATTAAAGCAATATTGTTAGCATTTATATGACCAAGTCTTTCATGCCAAACATTGAAATCAATGGTAGATATTAAAGAGCATCTAGATTGAGCAAACTCATAAAATTTGAACAAATTATCATTGTCTAATTTAGCATTAGCAATGACCTTGTTTTGTTTTGGATCAATAACATAGCACATATCTTTGTAAAATTCTATTTTATAATCTTGACAAAGCTTAGCAACTGAAAGCAAGTTAGTCTTTAATTCAGGAACATATAAAACATCATGCAATTTACCATTAGGAACATTCACATCTCCAATTGCTTCTACTTTACAAGTATGATTATTAGCAAGTTGAAGAGGAACATTAGATATATCAGGTTGCATAGACTCAAAAACTTCTTTATGTGAAGTAACATGTTGAGATGCACCTGAATCAATAACCCATTCAAGAGGTTGAGAAACATTAGAACTACAAGTAAAAGCACGTCTAGATTGATTTGCATTATTTTGAAACTTATTATTATTAGGTTTATTTTGTTGTTGATTATTTTGCTTCATAGGCTTTTTCTCATTTTGCTTTTTAAAACAAGTATTTTGCCAATGACCATCCTTATTACAATAAGTGCAATGTGGTTTCTTAGAAGAGTTAAACTTTCTAGGATCATTGCCATTATTATAATGAGGTTTGGAATTATAATGTTGTTGTTTAGAATGAGGTTTAAAATTTTGCTTATGATTAGATAAGAAAGCATGTTCATTAGACTTAAGAGTACCAAACTGAATTAACTTAGCCTCTTCTTGTCTTAATAAATCACGAAAAATATCATAAGTTAATTGAGTAGCTAAAGAAGGAATAGCTAATTGAGCATGAATATTAGTAATGAATTGTTGAAATTGTCTAGGAAGACACTTTTTAAGAATAAGATGAATTAATCTAAGATTATCTAATTTAACTCCTAAACCATCCAATTGACTATTTAAAGCATCAAATTTCAATAAAAATTCATCCATAGATTTAAAATCAGAATACCTCAAATCTTCAAGTTGATCTTGAATTTGAATTTTTCTTGATTCATTTGTACTATCATAAATTGTTTTGAGTTTGTCCCATGCTTCATAGGCAGTTGTGCATGTCCCAATATGAACATAAAGTTCGGGTGACATGGAGATACCTATGAGGCCAAGGGCTTCTTCATTTTTGAGATTCCATTTTTCGATTTCATCTTTGGATGCAGACGAACCTGGTTTAGATTTAGGATCTGTAGCTACATCTAAAAGATGTTTAAAACGAAAAATGAAACAAATATGAGTCTTCCAAGAATGATAGTTAGAACTAGTTAATTTAATTTTAGGGATCAAAGTAGACATGATTGCAGTAAAAAAAAATTCACTTTATAAAAATAATAACTATTGTAAAAAAAAAAAAATTAAAAATATCCCTCTTGATTGAATTAATTTTTTTTAAAATAACCCTTTTTTAGAAAAAACTATATAAAAAAATTAATTAATTAAATTCCAAATATTAAAATAAACTAATATATTATTTTAAAAAATAAAAATATTAATAAAAAATTTAATATGATTAATTAAAATTTAATAAACTTTAGAGAAAATGAATTTACAAAATTAAAAGTTGTAATAAAAACTTAATATTAAGAAAATCTTTATAAGGACTTAATCATAAAAGATACGTAAGAGATAAAAGATTTTTGTTTAAAGACTAAAATCTTAACCTTATAAAATTTAAAACCTTTTAAAATGAAAACACAGTGTGCGGGTAGTTAGAAAAGAGTTCTATTTTTAGGTTTTAAGATTTCAAAATGAAAATGGGTGGCACGATTTATTGATTAAGGGTAGGGTAAGAGGAGGAAAAGGGAGGGAGACGGCGATGGTGGTGTGAGGAGGAGGCTACGACGAAAGCTATGGCAGCAACAGGTAGTGCAGGGGGCTGGAAAAGAATGCAAGTTTCGAATAGTGGCGATAGAGGGCAGAGAGCAGGAGTGTCGACGCACTTAGGAGCCAAAAAATAAAATGCAAAGGATACAAGATTGTGGGGCAGGGGCGGCCCAAAGATTTGGGATTTTTTGAAATGATTTATAATCAAAGGGCCAAAGCCCTAATAAGATTAGGGATTAATTTTTTTTGAAAAATAATTGAAAAATAAAAGTTGAGATTATTTTTTTAAATCTGAAAAAGCCTTTTAACAAGAAAATTGATTTTTTACAGATTTAATCTAATATTGCAAAAAAGATTACAGAACTAATGAAATGTTTTAAAATATTGAAAAATAACCCTTTATTTGATGGTTTTTAATTTTTATGCAAAAAATAAAACATGCATGCAAATAAATAGCTTTGAAATTTGAAATAAAAAATAAACTTAGAAAAGAAATCTTGCACAAGGGTTTAAAAAAATGATTTTTTTACAAATTAGATTTGTATAAACTATAGAAATAAATAAACTTGAAATTGAAAAATTGAAAAATAAGATAAACTCTTATTGAGTTTTCTAAAAGCTACGATTCCTGCACAAAAAAGTTAGAAGACATAAAACAAACAAGATTAGACACTTTGCTCTTCTTCTCTTCTTGAGAGTGTCTCCAATGGTGTGCTAAAAAATCTGGTAAACCTTCAACAATGTAGCTCACAAAATATTAGTAATACCAAGCTCTGATACCATGAAAGGAAATAAAAAAGAGCAATGGAAAGTACTAATAAAGAGCAATTTTTTGAAGGAAAGAGATTACCAAATAAGTTGAAATAGCCAAACCAAGCACCACCAAAGCAAGAGAGACACAAGAATTTGTTAAGGGGAAAAAACAAGAAAAAACCCCAATATTATGAATGGAGACAAAATGCCTAAAGAATAATACAAAGAGAGAGAGCTTCAGCCTTAGCTTGCTTGCTTGAATCTTGAAGAATGAGAGGAGAGGCACCTCAATAAGTAGAGGTGAGAAGGAGGAGTTAGAATGTAACTCCCAACTCAATGAATGCCACCATTCATCTATGTGTGTGCAAAGTGTCACCTCTTAAGGAGGTGGTTACAAATATTCCTTAATAAAGGAATTAAAAAATAAGCCATCCTCACACATGTGTGAGATGACAAAAGACAAAAGACTTGTAGGGATTCCTTTGGAATATTCCTACAAGTTAATAAAAATTACAATTAAAGAATAACCTTTACCAAGTAAAGATTAATCTTCTAACATCATTTGATATCTTGAGCTAGCTCATTAGCCAATCATTTCCTAGAATCTTCTTGTCTTATCCCCATATTAAGTCACCTGATTATTCTAGGACTCACTGTGTCCTTCATGCTCACTATGACCTTGGGTTTGTTCCTCACCTTCTTCCTAATTTTGAGGTTGTTTGACTTCTTTTTCCAAAACATCTAGCCTATCCCTAGTCTCATTCAAGGCTACAATAATTTGGTCCATATTATCTATAGATTCATGTGCAACTTGACCTGCTCCATCTTGACTACCTCCTATGTATGTTCTAGTTCGAACCATGGTTAAATCTAGAATTTTATAAAGTGGAATTGTTAGCCTAATGTTTTGTATGGAATACCAAATTTGAATAATTTATTGAAATAATTGCTTCTTTATTACACACACATAATTATATATTCAAAGTCTTATCACATAGGTAGAACATAAATTCCTAGATGTAAGAAAGAAGAATTTTTATCCATAGAGAATTGGCCATAAAGTATCCTTATTTAAATAGGATCCTTTCATATCTACAAACATTTGACTGATGCTAATCAAATAAAGGAACTTCTTTATGTTCTTCTCCATGTGCATCTAGTACTACACTATTTAAGGTAGGGTGTACTCATAGGTACTCCCCTATAACCTTCTTACTCGCAATTTGTATGTCTCAACCATAGCCAAAAGGAATATCTCAAACAACTGAGGATTTCTTTTGTTTGGACATGGTGGGGGTAGCAAGTGTCAAACTCTTCCCTTTTTCTAACTTTATTTGAACCAAGGTTGTTGCCATAATTTTGATATAAGAGAGCCATAATTCTTCTTTGATGTTGGTGTTGGAAATGTTGTCATTGATGTCAAATGCCACAAATCGTGCAGATATGCTAAAGCAAGATATGAAGAACATGGTATGTGGATGATCAGATTAACATGAAGATATGAAGAACTTTGATCAATGTCTTAAACAAGAACCAATGATTTGATCATTAGATTCAGAACTAATTTCTTAAACAAGAACTAATGATTTGGTCATCAAATTCAGATTCGTGCTCAGATCTACAGATCTTTTGATATATTCGATACATTGACAAATTGGTTAAGACATGAAAAGATTGAACTGAGTAATCTTTTGATATATTCGATACATTAACAAATTAGTTAAGACACGAAAAGATCGAACTGAGTATAATACGTATTTGTTAAGTCAAAAGGAATATAATACGTATTTGTTAAAAGGAGCGGCTGCTCAGTAGATGTGAATGAAGGGATAAGATGTCTTCATTAAGCATAGACATTTTTCACAAAACAAAAGCTCAAGACGTCATAAACTAATTTCCCTAAAATTCCAATTAGTGAAGAGATATGGCGTGGCATGAAGAACGTCTTTCTGAAAGGACACGTGTTTTCTTCTCTTAAACGCCTTTTGTTTGAAGAGTTGGAAAATCAATTATAAGGAGTTGTGTCGGTCTGTTTCTAACAAAGACGTGTTGCATCCAAAAGACACATCTCTCTAAAGGGTTCGAAGCATTTTCTGAAGTGATGTATTCTTTCAATTGAAGGATGAATTGGTGTAATCTATTTGATTAAAGATATATGTTATATTTACACACATTCAATTAACATTGATGAAGAGAAAATAAAATCAAGTAATTTGATTTAGTTATGAAGACACAGACTTTCAAAAGGTACAAGAACAGACGTGATCTTTCATAAAGAGGTGTGCAACTATTGAACAATATACATATGAGATATCCAAATCAAAGCTACAGTGTGGTTGTGTAGTAGTGTGGAATAAATGCTAGATCTTAAGAACACAATCAAATGCATTGGAAGCAAAGATATTGTCCATGAATATCATTTAATTTGCAGTACACTAGAAGTGTGTTGTGCAGCAAAGAAAATTAAGTATATTCGATAAAGAGAGTAGTTTGATGAAAAGGAGATAAGGATAGATTTCTATATGTTTTAGGACAGATCCTAAGGCAGATTTACGAATGCATTGAATGTACTATGATAAAGGATTTATGGCAGATTTGTGAAGAAAATTACATAGAGATTCAAAGCAGTTTATGCGCAGTTTTAAAGGAGATCTAAGAGCAGATTTGTGAAAGAAATAGAAGACGCTACAAACAGATTTGTGAAGAAATACAATTAGATTTGTAAAAAGAGTATTTGAGTAGAACTGTCCATCATCCGTTGAAGAAGCAACATTGAAGGTGGAATATTATTTCTCAAATTATAATCTTTGCTAAGTTGGTGCTTGGCAAGTAGGGGTTGGTGCTCCTTGTAGGTTGGTGCCTACTAAATCAGTTTTAGGGGTTGATGCTCCTTGTAGGTTGGTGCCTACTAAATCAAGATTGGTGCTCTTTGTAGGTTGGTGCCCACTTAACTACTTATTTGGTGATTCAAGTAGGTTGGTGCCTACATTCATTGTAAAAGTTTATATAATTCATAAAGTACATTGTTTGTACCGTAGTTTTCTCCCGTAAGGGTTTCCACGTAAAATCTTGGTGTCATCTTGTTCATATTGAGATATTCTTGCATAGTTGATTTGTATTAGAGTTTAAAGTTGATAAGAGTTGAGAGGGAAAAAGTTAGTTGATATGCTGATTCACCCCCCCCTCTTAGTATATCTTTGTGCTCTTCAGTTGGTAGATTAAATAGTTTTCCCCCTTGCTTTAAATTATTTGGATTTCCTTTCACCCTACTTTGACCTAAAACCCCTCATCTTTATGTTTAAGGAAAAATAATATCTAAGGTTAGTTTGAAAAAGAAATGTATTTTACTCTTTATGAAGTAGGCTCATAGACCCTAGTGTTTGAACTTAGCTCTGATATCCAATGTAACAAACCCTTAAGTTTGTATCAAAAGCTACCTATAAAAAAAATTATCATAAATTAAATAAGAACACTTCATTCAAAAAAAATGTCAATGTGAAAGATTAATCACCCAAACTATTTTTCATCATAGTAATATCATTACATTTCAAGATTTGTTTCATTTTATCACCAAAATTAGAATGCATCATTTTCAAATTACCAAAATACTTACATCTATAGTTAAAGTAACCATAATTACACAATATCCATTGTTTACAAATGTTACATATAATTTTCCATTTTCATTCAAGTAAAATATGCAATAATCAATATACACTAAAAGATCATTATTACAATAAGCAATCTATCTCTGATATCAACAATGCAGATTGGATTTCCAATCTTGTACCAGTCACTAAACCAGCAGGAGGCATCCGCATTTGCACCGATTTCAGAGATATCAACAAGGCTTGTCCAAAGGATGACTTCCCTTTGCCTAACATAGACAAGATAGTAGACATGACAGCGGGATATGAGATGTCCCTTATAGATGGATTTTCAGGATATAATCATATCATAATTGCAACTGAAGACCAACCTAAGATAGCTTTCACTTGTCCTTGGGGAACGTATTGCTGGAATGTTATTCCCTTTGGACTCAAAAATGCTGGAGCAACCTATCAATGTGCCATGACCACCACCTTTCATGATCTAGTACACACTCTTATGGAGGATTATGTCGATGACCTTATTGTTAAATCCAAGACAAGGGCAGAACATTTACAGGTTTTAGACAAGATATTTCAAAGGCTGGAGAAGTATAAAGTGAGAGTCAATCCCAAGAAATGTGTGTTTGGAGTAAGGTCAGGAAATATTTTAGGCTATATCATTTCTAGACGAGGCATTGAAGTGGATCTGGCCAAGGTGAAAGCAATCATAGACATGCCTCCACCAACTAATCTCAGTCAGCTAACGACATTACAAGGAAGACTACAATCCATCAGAAGATTTATAGTGCAGTTAGCAGATAAGACACATCATTTTCAACATCTACTTAAGAAAGGGGTACCCTTTGCATGGACAGATAGGTGCGGAGAGGCTTTTCACCTGATTAAAGAATATTTACTCACACCACCAGTCTTAATGCCACCTATTGAAGGCCAACCATTGATTCTTTTTATTACAGCAACTCATTCATCACTCAGAGCATTGCTTGCATAGAATGATGATGAAGGTCATGAAAGGGCAGTCTATTATATTAGTCGGACTTTGGTAGGTTATGAGCTCAACTATAGTACCATTGAACGTGCATGTCTTGCAATAGTATTTGCTACCCAAAAACTAAGGCACTATATGCTAAATCATCAAACAATGTTGATTGCAAAAATAGATCCTTTGAAATATCTTCTCAGCAAAGCAGCATTAACAAGGCGACTGGCCAAATGGGTTATGATACTTAGTGAGTATGATATCCAGTATGTAGAAAGAAAGGCTATTAAAGGACAAGTCATTGTTGATCAGTTAGCCGATGCACCAATACAAGCAGATCACCCATTAGTTGCAGCTTTCTTGATGAGTTTATATTAACCATCAACACAAACACAATATGGAAATTGTACTTTGATAGCTCACATACAAATCATGGCTCAGGGGCTGGTATATTGTTTATCACACCACAGAGTGATTCCATCCCTAAGTCATTCGGGATTGCATTCCCATGTACTAACAACATAGCAAAGTATGAAGCTCTAGTGACAGGGTTACGCATGGCAGTCAAGTGGAAAATTAAGAACCTACAGATATATGGTGATTCTCAGCTAGTAATCAGACAGGTAAATGATGATTATGAGACTAAGGATGAGAAGCTTGCTCCATACAAACGCATGGCCGATAGCTTTAAAGTGTACTTTGACAAGGTCGAATTTCATTAGATACCTTGTGTTTTAAACAAGGCAGCAGACGCTATGGCTACGATTGCATCACTTCTAGACATTCCTAACAACATGCCTAAGTTTGAGTTTTTGGTAGAACAGCTTTTGGTCCTAGCCTACGATGTCCCAGATTCTGAAATGGTATGTGACATTGTTGGTCCTGATTCCCCATGGTACAAAGAAATATATGAATACCTTCATTCTGAAATCATACCCACTGGCCTCTCAAACAACCAACGTAGGACATTCCTTCATAATTCAGCTAAATACACCATCGTCGGAGACACCCTATATAGACGCGCCTTAGATAATACCCTACTGAGATGTCTTGATTCTAATGAAGCACAAGCAACCTTGCGTGGGGTACATGAGGGTATATGTGATTCCCATTCTAGCGATCCTACCTTAGCCAAAAATATTATGAGACTAGGTTATTATTGGCCTACTATGGAAAAAGACTCATATGTCTTTGTAACGAAATGTCGCCAATGCCAAGTTCATGGAGACTTGATACATGCATCAACACAAGAGCTTCATCCTATAATGTCACCATGGCCCTTCACCCAATGGGGACTCAACCTCATAGGTAAGATCCACCCCACATCATCTAATGGCCACAAATTCATTATCACTGCCACTGAGTATTTTACAAAGTGGATTGAAGCTATTCCTATGACATACATTATCGGCACACAGATTTCTAAATTTATCCTGAACTATATCATCTGTCGGTATGGTGTCCCTCAGTCCATAATTACCGATAATGGCCGCCCATTTAAGAATCAAGAAGTCCGCCATCTTTGTGATGAATTTCATATTCAACATCACTTTCCCACTCCGTACTACCCACAAGGTAACGGCCAAGCAAAGGCATCTAACAAAACCATCATTAGAATCCTCAAAAAGACTATCAATGATGTTGGTCGTGATTGGCATTTACAGCTTAATCCCGCCTTATGGGCTTATCGCACAAATATCCATACTCCCACTGGCGCCACTCCCTATTCACTGGTATTTGGTTCTGAAGCCATTCTTCCTATTGAGGTCGAGATTCCTTCCCTGAGGGTATCCTTGAAAGGGCACATTGATGATGAAGAGTACCGAGTATCGAGACTCCATGAGCTAGAATTCTTAGATGAGTGAAGATAGAAGGCACTAGACCATCTCCAAGCATATCAGAATCACCTTCGTTGTAGCTATAACAGGAAGGTCTTGAAGAGAAACTTTGACATTGGTGACCTAGTTTTAATGGAGAACCCAAAGAACCAAGCAGAAAGAGAAAAACCAGGAAAGTTTGAACTAAACTGGTTAGGACCTTATATTGTTACAAAAGCCTTTGGATCAGAAGCCTACCAACTCTCTACTCTTGAAGGGGAACCATTGTCCTCACCAATCAATAGTATTCATCTAAAGAAGTTCTATGCATAGCTTCTAAGGGCCTTGTCTTAATTAGCCAAAAATACAAAAAAAATCATAAATCAAAAAAATCGTTACCAAGGTGAAAACCTGGCAAACAGGTGTCTTGGTAACACCAAAAAAATTAGATACTCCAGAAAACAGTAAAGAGAAATAATTCATCCAATAGTGAAAAACCACTTCGGTGGCGCTTTGGATAAGTACCATGGTGAAAACCTAGCAAACGGGTGCCATGTGTAGTTGACTCTGCTCCTTTGTCTCCTATCATTCTAATCTAATCCCTGTACATAGTCCCTATCCGTGTACATAGTCCTTATCCCTGTACATATCCCTTATCCCTATATACACCACATCCCTGTACATATCACTTATCTTTCCTATCCATCACTTGTACATACCATTCGTAATAAGTGGTAGTCTTTCCCATAACTTGGAACAATTGACATTGAGTGCATTTCATACCCCTCATTTTATCCTATTCATAATCAATTGGTCTTATACTCAACTGGGGGCAAACACTTGACGTGTGTCATATTGATTCTTCCATTGGCTATGTTGAAGACGTAAAACCATAGAAAAATACAAAAACATCACAAAATGACCTGCAAAAACACAAAACATCAAAAACTTCAAAAAGACAAAATCAAAACATGTCAAAAATCCAAAAACAGAGTCAAAGTTAGTCGCACTTGTCAGTCTTTGTCATTAGTCGAACTACGTTGCCTCTACCACTGGATGTAGGCAAGGCCATCTACCGATGTGCCCCCAAGGCATTAGGTCAGTCTGTTTAGGTTTGTCTATATAAAATCATGAGTCAATCCATATGTCTATATGACAAGGTCATTGGTCGTGTCGAACTACGAGGTCTCTGTGTGTATAACGTAGGCAAGGCCATCAATCGATGAGCCCCTGAGGCCGCACTAGGTCAGTCCATTAGGGTTCATCACATTCACTCACACACGTCTTCTATTTGTAGTCAATCTTGTCGGTCAAAGTCAAGTCGAACTACGAGAACTCTGCGTGTATAACGTAGGCAAGGCCATCAATTGATGAGCCCCCGAGGCCGCACTAGATCAGTCCTTTAGGGTTTGTCGTCACACATAGTCAATTGTCAGCACATCATATTAAGTCACGCATTAATCTGGTGAACAAGTCAGCAATGTCTCTAAGTCAAATCAAACAACTTTCCAAATGAAACAATCAAAACAATCGACCTCTATCTTATTCAGGATGAGTCTTTCCTAAATAATGATGTCAACAAAATAATGTCTTATACAGGATGAGTCCTTCCTGCATATCGACATTGTCAAACAATCAAACATAGCCTTACACAGGTTATCACCTCAACAGCATCTAACTTAACATCTTATACAATACATGTCTTTCTGAAACCAAGCTTAGTCATGCCTTATACAGATAGTCATAACATCGAAACCAAACTCAGTCTTATCCAGTATGTGTATCTCCTAAAATCAAGCTCTATCAATCAACCCTTCTATCAATCAAAACAAATTCGACAAACAGATCAAGTTTTGGCAAATATTTTATTGGCTTTCTGACTTTATGGCTTATTTATTTTATCATTTTATTTGACTTTATGATGGGAATTATGTTACTAGCTTTCTCAAGGATGTCCCATGAAGGATTTAGAGAAGCAACGATGTATCAGAATTCTGTTTTATTTGACTGTTGTCTGTCAACTGTCTTTTAAATTGGATTTTGAGTCATGTTACTAGTTTCCTCAAGGATGTCCCATGAAGGATTTAGAGGAGCGATGACATCTCATGACCCGTCTTTTACTTTGTTTGTTGTCTATGGTTTGTCCTGACAAAAAAACCGGGGCAACTTGTGCCCTTAGTATGAGTTAACAACAATCCTTGTCTACGACTCTGTTGTTAGCAAGTGGATGACCTTGCACACCTTGATCTATGTCATATCATGGTGTTTGTCTCCATTTATATTAGTCCTGTCCAATGATGATAAAGTGCAACACCTTTTGTGATACAGCAAAACGTCGAAGATTGTTAATACTAACATCCATTTCATTTCTTTTATTATTTCTCAATCTTTCTTTCCGCACTAACAATTCTTCTTGCATTATGACGGAGTCCTGTGACACACACAAATAATAAATCATCTTGCAAATCCACATACATGTTAGAAAAATACATACATATAGGCATTTATCATATCTAGGACATCATGGCATAATAGACATTCATCATCATACAATACATATCATAAGTGTTCCATGTACATAACAAATGTAAATACATGCATCACATTACATCTATATGGCATCACACGTAGAAAGCATTGTACATATAACATCATATTGCATCTCATAAATATTAATGCATACATCACATAGAATTAATATCATATCATAGGTTGCATAAACACATCATAAAGTAGATACGATCATCCATCACATGGCATATCATATAAACATCACATGTACAAATAAATGACTGCATAATCAATAAATAGAAATGCATATCATGAGAATTGCCACTAAGATCATATATATATATATATATATATATATATATATATATCACTCAACAGTGTCACATCACAATGTCATAATGTATCAATCAATATGGAAGCCCGCTGGCTATAGGATTATAATACAATGTCTCAGTACATATCAATAGATGTCCCTATCCTGAACTGCCACTGCTATCACGACTAGAGTGTGCAGATGACTGATGTCAGGAACCCGATGACCTGTGAGCTGAGTGGGGCCTTTCATATGGACCTGATCTGCGTGGCTGCTCCACACCCTCTGTGCTAACTATCCTAGTGTGGGTCCTAGTCTGTGACCTGTTGCTACGTGCCTCTGAGAAGCTGGGCACCCGTCTCTCTGGAGGAACCTCTTTCTCATATAAATCTCAATAGTAAGCCTCCCTCTCTCTGGCTCTAACTCTCTGGCAAATGCAACTGCTGGCCCAATACATAGAGCTTTGATCTCTGTGAATCTCTGCTCGGTCTCCTGCCTCTGAGCTATGGCCTAATCTCTATCCATGACGGCTCTATCCCTCTCCATCTATACCAAATCCCTCTTGGACATCATAACCCTCATCTGCTCCTCCAAGGATGCGATCTGGGCCCGAAGTGTAGCAGTGTCAAATCAACTGCCTTTGTATCAACTTGTCTAACCCTCGGCACACCATCCTCCTCATCCTCCAACTCCAGAATCCTGTCTCAAATCTCCCGCTCATCATCATCATCATCCTGATAGGCACCTAGCAAGCCCAGGGCATCAATCTTTGCCTCCTCTTTGTCTGCCTCCTCCTCTACAGAAACCTCTAGAACAGCCTCCTCTGCGAGATGCTCCTCCTCTCCACCGATCTAAACATGCACCTCCTCCCCACCTTTGCCAATATCCGGCATGGGCACATCCTCCCGGCATGGGCACATCCTCCTCTCCTCGTCACTCCTCACGAATCGATGACAAGGGTGGGCCTCGTCCCCTCCGTCCATGCCTCCCTCTCCTACCACCTCGCCGACCACCTCCACCATCATCTCCATCATCACTACGACCCCCTCCACCTCTCTGACCTCTGTCTCTGCCATGCCTGCCCCGCAGTCCTGCCCCTCGCTACTCTACTGGTGCCGGTTGATCTGGATCTGTCAGGGGAATTGTCCTATGCACAGCCCACCACTGATCGTAAGCCTCTGTGGTACCTGGCTCTGTCGAACCATCTCTCCATCCCCATGGAACTGCCTACAATCCATCAATATCTGCCTCAGTCGTAGCCACTAGAATCTCTGGACCCCACAGGGGGATCTCTCGCGAACTCGACCCGTCCTCTCGGCACATCATGTACCTCTCTGAACTACCGCAATACACGATCTGGCAAGTGTCACTCTATAATGTGGATGTGTGAAATAGTCCACCCAATCAAGTACTATGTCTGGCGGAAAAAAGGAAAATGCTCATCCTCATCTGACCACTCTACACATCCCAAGTATGGTCTCCATGTAAATAGCACCATAGTGTCAATGGCATGCCTAAAATACCCAGTATCTCCCATGTGGTGCTGAGTGTTTGCCCTCGCATAGTGGAAGGCATAAGGAGCTCTATGTTGTACATTTACTGTCACTGGTGGCCAAAAAATAGCAATGTGTTCCCACGCCCATACCATCAGGAGCGTGGTACCACAAGTCATGGATTGAGCCTCTCAATACGCTGTCATGCAAGTGAAAATATAGCATGCCAAGGAGACAGGGACCCCACGCATATACCTCCCGTCACTCTAGCATACCTACTAGCATCTCTCCCCAACCTACAGGAATGGCATGACCTCGACAGTTAGGAAGCACTATCCCACCTATCAAAGTACACACTAGACAGTCTAGCCGCTTATACCTCTGCGCCAGTACACGCCATTTAATCTCATAGTGATCGAACCCTAATTGTTTGACATCCGCGTGAGGGTAGTATCTGCACATCTCAGCGACACCCCTCTGCGTATCATACCTCACCCTCATACCTCTGATAGGAAGTCTCAGAATCTTGTAGACATCCTCCAAAGTAACTGTAGCCTCTCCAGTAGGCAGGTGAAAAGATGAAGTCTCTAAGTGCCACCGCTCGCACAGCGTTGTTAGTAAACCTCGATTCGCCCAAATCTAAGGCATGTCTGTCACATGTAGCAGACCTAGGTGCCATAAGAATCACCGCTTTGCACTCTGCAAGCTGTCTCGAAAGCGAAAAGTCGTAGGTCTCGACTCTTGTGTATATACAGTGTCTAACACAACCTGCAATGGCATTATACATGCCTCATGTCAGCATCAAACATCTATCCTAGTGCCAAATGACAAAATTAACTACTATTCAAATGCGTCATTATTTTGCAAATGCGTCATTCTTGTGCAAATGCGTAGCAAAAAATCAAATGTGTAGTTCAATTTTACATATGCATCATTGTTTATCAAATGCATCACAATAAAATGCATATGCGTGCCTAAATGACAAATGTGTGCGTAAATTAACAATCATATGCAACTGCGTCAATTAAATAACAACTGCGTCGAAATAAATGCAAATGCGTTCAAGAATAAACACATGCGGCTAATTTAAATGCAAATGTGTTGTTCTTTATCAAATGTGTTGAACTAAACTACAAATGCGTTGAACCGCAGAAAACCTATGCTAAACTATCTACATGATATTACAAATGCGTTGATCCGCATGCAAATGCGTCGATTGTGCACTCACATGCGGCTTTTTAATAAAGTGACGCATAAGAAAATTTTCAATTAAATGCATAAAAAGGCGCGAAAATCAAAATTTTCAAAAGTCAAGTTTAAGGTACATACCGGGTGGTCCGCATCGGCTGGCCGCTTAGAGGTCTGGATCCTATATGCCCGATGGTGGGTGTTCAGAACGAGAGACATCGTCGTTGTGGGTGCAGAGCAAAATCTCAATTCTCAAAGCTAGGTGGGTGAAAATGAATTGGTTTTTACCCCAAATTTCTATTTGTACCTAGGGTTTTGGTGGCATTCTTTTCTATTGGTCGCATTAGCTTCCAATTTCAATCGACCCGTACCCGTCCATACCATTTCCAACTTCAATTCTGTCAACTCCACTACATTTCTGGCTATCCAATGGACTAATCAGGATCATTTTCAAATTTTTCTGAATTTTTCAAAAATTTGTCAATTTTCCCGAGGGGGCATACCTTCACCTGTTTACACCAGGGCATGACTAGGGCATATTTTTATCGATTTTCTTTGACACGACGCCGAAATGACATTGTATCAAAGAGGGGCAAATGTAGACACCGAAATCTGGTTTAAGCCTGTGACTTCAATATTCTTAGTAATTCGTATTTCTTCCAAAGTCATGATTAAATAATGTCAATTATTTAATTAATTCACTTTAACTTTAATTCTTCTATTAATTAAATAATCTTAATTATTTAATTGATTCACATTTTCTTTATTCTATCTAATTAATTAAATAAACACTTCTTTTTTTAATTTAATTATGTTACTAATTAACCTTATCTTTCTTGTCAAATTAAATAAATTCTTATTTAATTTACTCTATCATACTTCAACTATAATTAAATAAATCCTTTTATTTATTTAATTATTCATTTAATCCATTCGTCACTTAATTAAATAAATCTTATTTATTTAATTATTCTTCAAATATGAAATCTTGAATTAAATGAATTATTTAATTCATAAATCCTATTTTAACACATTCCTCTATATTTAGATAATTGTGCAAATTATCTAAGTATTCACTCTTATTCGACTCGACATCTATTTTAATCGCTCAGTTAACTCTTGATTTAATGTCTAAGTGGCTTTCTCGAGTAATCTCTTCGTCAAATCATTCAATCGTCCAGTGCTAACTCAATTGCGTGTACATGCAGATTAATTAAATATTCCTGTTTAATTAATTAAATCTTGTGCGTGCATTTGAACAGAGAGTTGCTTTAATCCATCTTTATTTTTGTCATGCAAAGATAATTATTCTATTTTCGAATACCAAACTCGAAAATTAAATCATTTATTTAATCTTTAATTCTATTTCTAATTTGTATCACTCATATCATTACTAACTGTTATCAGAATGCATGTCTAATCAGTCGATCTCAACCGTCTGTTGATCTTTTCGATCCTAGCCTGTTATTTGAATAATCAATTTTCTATAAATTGATCTATTCTTCATCATTCCAATCTCTCAAGAAATTTTATGACTTTTTGGAGCAATTATCTTGAATCTTCGATGTTATGCTAAATCATTATCATAGGCTATACTTGCACGAACTTTGAAAATCTGAGGGCAATTATACTACAACGGCAAAATGGAGAAGGGCAATCGAGATGATACATGGAATTGCGTACATATTAGGTGAGATTGTTCAAGTTAATTTATGTTATGGCTTTCCTTTGTTCTTTGTTGCTTAACCTAGATTGCATTAGGTTTCTTAGAAGCATGCGTAGACACAACCAAAAGTATTGTCATTAAAGCTTATGATGATGAAAAACGAAAATCAAAGGGGGTGGTAACACTTCCTATCAGAATTGGCCCTGCAGTAATGGAGACAAAGTTCCAGGTCTTCAAATATTTGATTGTCGATGTATTGCTAATGAAGGTTATGTGCCTTGTTCTGCCATCTTCATCCTCCTCGCTAAGAAGAATTTACGCACTCATTTGCAATACATCGACAATCAAATATTTCAAGAGCAAAATTCCCTCGTAACTAAGTTCATTATCAACTAGGAACTAAATAAATTTACCCTCTTGAAAATACAAATCTGATGGCGAGTCCTTGGTGATTGGGAGCACGAAGGTCCTCCAATGTGATTAGTGACCTATGAGCAAGGATTGGAATCGACCCAATAAAACTAGACTAAGGATGTCAAGAATGAAGTGCGACCAAAAGGTCAATCTCAACCCTCCAAAAAACAAGAAAAACCTTCAAACACCAACTAGACAAGTAGAAAACAGGGTGAGGGCGCTTCCCTGTTGTCAATTAAGGTTTTTGGAAATCTTTTCTGCGGTGGTAAGAGTGGAGCCAACAACAAATGTGGAAATCGCCGTGTCCAAGGTCTTTCAAAAGAACATTGTAGACAGCCCATTGCTTTTTGCCACCACTTATTTATATGGATACGAAAATGCAGGAATAATAAGGAAATAAGGGTCACAGGAAAAAGAAAAAGCAAGAGATTGAGGTTGCAAGAGAGTAGTAGTTAATCTCACGGAAAGAAAAAGAAAAAAAAGATGCTCTTCCACACCAAACACAAATTGGCCGCACAATGGTTATTGATCTCACAGAGAGAAACATGATTCTAGTGTCAAAACATTTATCTCTGATAAAACGTTGATTTCATTCCCAACCATTTCGGAAATCTTTTTTCTAGTGGGAGAGAGTGGAGCCGATTGCAAATGTGAAAATCGTCATGTCCAAGGTCTTCCAAAAGAACGTTGTAGACGGCCCATTGCTTTTTGCCACCACTTCTTATATGGATACGAAAATGCAGGAATAATAAGGAATTAAGGGTCACATGAGAGAGAAGTTGCAAGAGATCGAGGTTGCAAGAGAGTAGTTGTTAATCTCAGAGAAAGAAAAAAAAGATGCTCCTTCCATACCAAACACAAATTGGCCGCACAATGGTTATTGATCTCACGGAGAGAAACATGATTCTAGCGTCGAAGCATTTATCTCTTGACAAAACGTTAATTTCATTCCCAAACGTGGATAGGAAAATCTAATAAATAAAGACATTGAATGATGTTTTTTGTAATTTTCTAGTTCTAGGAATAAAACAAAATGAAAAGATTACCTTACGTTAATGTGGATTTGTTGAGAGAACAGGGCGCTTACAGAGCTTCAGATCCCAAGAGATTTTGAACTCATGAAATAGAACAAGTAAGTTTTTGGTTTTCTTTCCTTTGAATCTGGAACTCCAATTATCACCTTACTGCACAAGAATGAGGGCAATATCTTAGCTACACTTTGGAATTTGTAAAGCTTAATAAACAGCAGCAATGCTACTTTTATATGACAACTGAAACTGTACTCATCATCCTTGATGGACGCAATATCCACTATACTACATCCAGAACATTCTTCACAGGTATATGATCATATCACTCTGATGCCACTTGTTACAACAAATCTTCACAAGCAAAATCATAAATAGGGGCATCTCCATTCACAATACTCGTACCCATATAGTACATTGAAATAATAACTCTCAAAACTTACCAGGAGTAACCAACCACCGAACATCTAATTAATTTGAATTACGATAAGATTAATTCAATTCTAACACTTTTTTGACTTTATTAACATTAGCGCTATATCTTATTCCTAAAGAGTTAACACTGACAGACTTGTTTGCTAATTACCATCCATCATCAAAGATTCAAATGTTCAAGGTAGAAACTCTAGACTAATAAATGTTCATAAAACAGTGGCGGAGGCTTAAGTAAATTCTTTAAGTAACCCGAATGTCATTCCTGTTGCTTTTGGGGGATAAACTGGGTAGACCTACTATTAGGGCTTCACAGTATTATTTGTGCAAGGGTTGCCAATGTCTTAGCTCCTTGACAGGTCTTCCATTTAATATCACAGCATATATTGAATTATCTAAAACTAGGTGAAGTTTTTTAAGTATTGCCAACAGAACAAGCTCCTAATACAAAAAGCTATAAAGAACTATCAGAAAAGTCTTGATGAGTAGATGTGTAAGTAACTTCGAAGATGTTCCATTTATCAAAGGACAGCAAAGACTGTTAGAATAGGAATCGCATAGTATTGTGTTGTTTTCACTGCACATTGTGTACTCAGAAATAAGCTGAAAAATTATATATATATATATATAGTACAGTGTGGTCAACAAAACTATATTGCAAGTGATGCATTTACAGAACTAAATGGCATCTTCCTTGGGACTCTCTTCCACTTATTTAAAGTATAAGGCAATCACAGCAATATATAGCCAAAACTTCCAACTCAAGTTATACAGTATTCTATTAAGAGCCCAATATAAAGATAGCAATGGGCATTTTGGAATATCCAAGGTATAAGCATGCTAAAACAATAGTCAACTTCTATTTGATACCAAGTCATTTATGATAATGGCAAATAGCAAATAGAGGAGTTATTCAAAGGTCATACACCTTAGCCAGCATAAAGAAAGGAGAACAAATATTACACTGCATAGATTGGTTGTCCAGGTTAGTGAGTATACAACAGTATTCTAGAATAAGGGACACCTTTTCGAAAAGGAAACAACCCATTGACCGAGATTATCCCATCCTCCAATGATGCTACTTCCATGCTTAATTTATACACATGGTACAAGCCAAATTTCAGTCTTCACATAGCCTCTTTATATTCACAATCAGGATTTTTAACCAATAAATGGGGTGGAATCTTCACGTCCCAACATTGGAGACTCCTTATTAATAAATTACTAAGCTGACTTTCTATATACATTTCATATGAAAATTACCATTCACAATCTACAACGACGTATGAATCTAGTAGGATTAATCGAGCCTGATTTGGCATGAGCGCTGACAGATCGATTAAACATATGTAGCGATGAACTAGAAGGTTTTATCTCCCAATCTTCAATATATTTTGGCATATCTACATCAAATGGAAGCTTTCCTGGCATATCCTCGGCATTTGGACTAGAAAAATTCACAATATCTATTAATTCTTCCTTCTGCCCATCCGCATAAGATCCAATATGTTTACGAATTTGAACTTGTGGACAACTTGTTAAGGTGGAAAGATTCATTTGCCTGGTCACGAGGGAATCAGCTGTAACCTCATCTGCATCACAAACAACCTTGGACATTTTGCAGTATGATTGTCCACCTGTAGTTCCCTGCTGCAATAATTTTCCCATTCTAGCAGAGAAATGAGAAGTTGCTGAACTGAGATGCATCACAACAGCATCCCTGTACTCCTCAGGATGATCTCTGTAATGGCCTGCCATTGTGCATACAAAATTTAGATTCATTATGAAGACATTGAACACTTTTATTTTTAGGATAAAAACATTGCAATAACCATCAAATTATTCAAATCAGGTTTTCCATAAAATAGAATAAAAGGAAGATTTTGATACTAGTCCAACCTAACAATCTAAGATCTGAACATGAAGGATTATTTTATTAGCTTAAACATTGTGCTGCTTACCAACATGAGGGGAACTTTTCCATGCAACTATCTTCACTTGCCCTCCGAGTTCACGCATATGAGAAGCAAAATTGTAGATTGTCTCAAATGGAGCAAGATCGTCATCTTCAGAGCACAATAAGAGGACTGGGCCCATATTCTATACATGGTAATTGAGCTAGGTCAGTTACATACAAGTTTCTGGACTAGATGGAAATTCACTCAGCAAAGTATTTCAAAACAGTGAGGATGGGTTCATTTACCACTGATGAATACAAAGTCTGCCAGTGTTCAGCACGTTGTGCTTCAAACCTACTAAGAAAGAGAGCATCCAAGGCCCAAGCTGTAGCCTGAGCTCCCCATCTCAGCACTCTTGGCGGATGATTTAACTTTAGGACGGTAGGGTGGACTACAAAGTTAGCACCCAATTCGCTAATGAAATCTATAGGACTTGAATCATATATCTGTCCTGCAACACACTTTCTGACCAAATTGAAACTCCCCTTCACAAAGAGAAGACAAACATTACACCAGGCATTACAATAAAACCACTTAAAGTAAATACTCCGTGACAAGAATGGGAGAAAATGCACTTTATTTGCTATGAGCATAATCTGCCCTTTTTACTTTTGTTGGAAATAGGCAAAAAGTGGTTCAAAGAAAAGAAACAGATAATCAAGCTTACTGAATCAACATTCGGTTCTTCACACCTCTCTTGCAGTATCTGAAATAATATCCAATAAAACCATTGGAAGATATCAAAAACGATTGACATTAGTATGCTTTTCATCCTAAACATAGGAAATTGTTATGGCCAACTTACTTCTGCAAAAGAAATACAATAGTACACCTAATAATTTCCCTCGAACAAAATTTGTTTGACCTACAAAATTTATCACCAACACAAAACAAGAAACAAAGCTCCATGAAATCCATGGTTCAAAGACAAAGGACATTCAGTAAATATCTTTCCCTTCACATTGTTCTTATACAATGAGTGTATGGGGTGCATAGAACTTGCTCATTTTCCCTAGCATAGGCCCCCTTATCAAACAACCAGAAATAAAGGCCTTATTTACATCTCTTAGGCCAAAGTTGTGAGTACGAGTATCTTAATATACATCATAACTTACACATGGTCGACTTGTTTGCAGTTCAGTTAGTACGGTACCCTTTAAATTGTTTTAGAAATTCTTGATAACCACCTTAAAATTCAGTTTGATAATCAATCAGATTTAACAAATTTAAAAAATTAACCTACATATTAATGCTCCCATCAGATGACACATAAAAATCAGCCTTCACAAGCATGACCAAAATTACGATTGGTCAGACAAAAAGCCTGTGGTCTTGAGATTTTTATAGTCAAACCTCTCAAATCCTTATCACAAGCCTCCCAAAGAATCGAGTGCATATGATGGAACATTATATGGTCTACAAAACACACCCATGGATCCACACAAGTAAAATTTAACTAGCATTATAATGGGCATGAATAGTGGAAAGTGAAAAAAATTAGTGATTCTGCACAAATTGCTAGAAGAATGTCTCTATACTGTTTTGTCCTTTTATTTTTAATTTGATTTTCTTTGAAATAATGTTGTGTTCCACAGCATTTCAGGGATGGGGACGAGGGGACAGCAGGGGATGCATTTCAGGGATGGCAGTCCAAGGGCCAATTTTTGGGGACAGCAGGGGGACAGCGAGGGGGTGGCCATATATGAATTTTTCAAATTATATTCTATAGAGAGAGAGAGAGAGAAATATGTCAATAACTGATAGCAACAATATCAACATGTAAATAAATCATGACAGCAGTATAAACAGCAAAAAAATTAATCATGAGATTCATGACAGCAATATTAAATATAAAAGCATTTTGTTCAAATTTTAAAATTAAAATTAAATAACTCAAAGTCTCAAACTTCAAAATACAACAATCTATGAGACTATGCTTCATTAAGGCTATCAATATCAAAAGAACTATCCTTGTCAATGTCACTCTTTGCCTGAAGTGGGTCATCCAATGGAAGCCCGACCATTCTTGGTTGCACCTCCTCGTCAATCTGCCTAACATCTTTAGGTTCAACATCCCAACATGTTGTTGGAGTTTCTCGACACTAGATAGTTTTCCGATCCTGAAGTCTCAAGGCACTATGAACTACAACTAGTTTTTTTTGCTCGCTTCGAGGTAAGCTTATTCCTTTTAATTGAGTGGATGAAGCCATAGGTGGACCAATTCCTCTCTGCAGCAGATGAATTAGCAATCTGTGAGAGTAAACAAATAGCAAGTTGCTTCAACTCTGGAATGTCCTTCCCATGAAATTTCCCCTATCCAATGGGGTTTTTTTGTGCAATAGTGGCCCTATCTGTCCTAGCCTCTGGTTTGTTGAATGTCAGACCCTAAAGATAGGAAAACTGAAGCCACTTCTCTTGAAGTATGGTTGCCTCCTCGGTGCTATACATTTTATGAAGGGCTTCCATAAGCCCCTCCATTACCTCATCATCCTCAAAAGGAAGCATTCGGCTAGGTCTAGGTGCAAACCACTTTAGATTAAGAGCATAGGAAGCCAAATGAAGAGGGGTATTCACTGTGTTCCGCCTCTGTGACAATAGGCCTAATATGCTCCTCATAGAATTGTGAACCAGGATCCTTGTCATGAATCACTTGCTTCATTTGATCAAACATGCTATAAAAAGTCTCATAAATCTCTCCAAGGCTAGGAGAGTATATATGCACATACTTGATTACCCCCTCAACAAGTGATATGATAGAGAAAATATATCTGCAAGCATCATTTAAAAAATTTTAAATTAAAAGTTATGACATGAACACTATTAATACAGAAAATTAAAATTTTAAAAGAAAATATTACAAAGTAAAAAGTAAAACAAACTTGAACATTTTTTCTTACCTAATATTGGACACCAAGTGATTAAGCACCCTTTCTCTCACACCTTCCCTTCTTTGATCTTTGATTGAGCCCACTTTTACCACTCTCCACAAAACACCATGGATTGTAGAGCATCTTGCACCTCCAACATCCTCTCTGACAAAATAAAATAGCTAGCATATCTGGTCTCAATTGGTTTGAGGAATCCTTTCTTTGAATAAAACCAAAACAATGCAAGTGAAGTGTGATGGTTACATACAAACATTTGTATGTCTTTAGCTTCGGCCATTGCTACCTTCACCCAATCTATTTTGCCACTAAAATCAAATCATGTACACAACATGGAATCCAAAAAATATGTTTGTAAGCACTCTCAACCATCAAACCAACTAACTTACAAACATGAGCTGAATCTGTCACAACTTGCACGAAATTAGAGGACCCAACCTCTATGGCCTCCTTCAAAATGGAAAACTAGTAATCAGCATCCTTAAGTTTCCCAAAACAATCAATAGCTCTAAGAAAATATGAACCAACAGGGCATGTAACAATAATATTAATGAATGGTTGATGTCAAATATCAGTCCACCCATCCATGAAAATGGAACAGCCAGTCCTAATCCATGTTTATCTCATCTCCTCCATCAACATGTTCACCTTTGATTATTGTTTGTCAAGGAGGGAGGTATGCAATCTACGTTCTCTGAGGGGAGCATAAGAGGGTCCAACTAACATTGCATCTCTCAACATAGCTTTGAAATAAAGTGACCTTGCCAAATGAAATAGAATAGCATGGGCATAAAAAAAATTGGCCACTGAATCATCAGCTTGCTCATGTTTTTGCATTTTCATTAACTCTATCATTGTATTTCTTTCACCTACAACAGAAGTGGCCTTCATCTTCCCTCTTTTACAACTCTCTCCAACTAATACATTGGAATAGTCATGCAAATCAATAGATGCCTGTTTCTTATTGTGAGTAATACCAATGATTTTTTCCTCACTCACTCCAACCAACTTTGCCATTTCAACCTGCTATTCAAATGTTATATTTTCACAAACTCTAACCCCATGACCACTCTCACCCAATAGATGGTTTCTAACCCTAGTAGAGCTTGTACAGTAATCAGTTTTGCAAATATGACATAGTCAATGCCTACTGCCCTCTGGATTTTTTCCCTTATCGATAGTGAAATTGGTGGCAAATTGAAGCAATGGTTTTTTGGGATTGAAAGGACCTTTTGCAAATTTTTGAAGAGAGGGTGAAGGGCATGCAAAACGCTCTTATGGAGTTCCAATAGAACCTACTTTTGGATTTTCAAAATGAGAAGGGTCTAACTCTATCGATATTATCTATGTTACCAATTTGTCACTCCCAACCTCTGGATACAATACGATTCATACCAGATTCGAAATTTGGATTTGGTATGCTTCAAATTCACACAGGGTACGAAAATTCGACTGCAAATTCGCCACGAATTCGAAATGCCACTGTGGATTAGTCCAGGATACACCCAACCGAACCCAGTGCGAATCCGACTCGAATCCAGATGTCAAAACACCTAGGTTGCGGAAAAAATGACTTTATTTGCATTTTTTTAATTTTTTTTTTTTACTTAAGTTGACTTCTAAATAATAAAATATTTATTCCAACCCTAATCTTTGCCTCCAAGGTACAGGTACGGGTACTTTATACTCAATTAGAAAAACTTTATAGAATAAATCAGGGTACGGGTATGAGAATTGGTAACTTAGAAGTAGATCATCGATTATGTACTGACATCCACATTGTAAGATTTGTGTGCTAGTTGTATCATCTAGAAACTAGAATTTCAGGCCTTAGAATATTTGTTTCTGTTTAGTCAGAATGGTTGTACTTGGCTTTCTCTAAGCCAGTCTTCAGATTATTTAAAAAAAAATTCCACTGGTAATATTAATTTCATTTTGCTTGCTTTCTTCCAAAAAAGTCTGATGACTTTGAGTATGGGGAATGCTTGGTGTACAAAATAAAGTTACATATATTTGTAACCCAGGTACTTTTGACTAAGTTTTGAAACTATTTTTAGACATAATAATCATCATCAATGTTTTTGGGGCAGCGTTGTTCAATCAAAGATACATATATGTATATATTTCTGATTTTTATAGTAAAGTTTTTGGGGCAGCCTTGTTTGATATCTTGTACAGTAGTTAACCAAGATTTCATTTTCATGCAAAAATTAAAACCTTGGTAACCATACTACAACAGAGATGGTTGTCCTCATTAAACCCTGAAAAAGTATGAGTTGAATGATTATACTTAAAGGTATCCTACAAATCACAGGGGATAGAGTTTTTATCTAAAGAGATTTCAGTCTCTAGAACCTTCGATTCCTCAAGGAAGAAAGCCATATATTTGTAACCCAGGTACTTCTGAATAAGTTTTGAAACTAGTTTTAGACATAATAATCATCATCAATGTTTTTGAGGTAGCCTTGTTCAATCATAGATACATATGTATATCCCCTGTGATATAAATATGTATCTATGATTGAGTATAAAGTGGTGGTGCATTTTTGCTATGTTATTTGACTATTAATATGGTGGTGTATTCTGAACTTAATTACTGCTGCAAATATGTATATATTTCTGATTTTTATATGTTTTTGTATTAATGTACCCAACCCCAAAAAAAATTTTGACCAAAGCCCGTACCGGATTCTCATACCTGTACCCGAATCTAAAAACGAATTGGTAACTTAGGTCATATTATGTTTAGTTCATTTTCTTCACTACCCTCATTCATATTGTAATTGTTATCATCGTCACTGCTACTAGTGCTCATTTTGTGATGTTCCTTTGTGATAACAAACTGAAAGTCTGAAACCAAAACATTTTTTAAAAGTTTAAAATAAAAACTAGTTACAACTTACAAACTTACAAACCATTTCTAATTGTAACAAGCTAAAAAAACTAAAAAAAGAGGAAATTGCATGCCTTCAGACTGTTGTTGAACTCAAGCTTCAAATTTGCAGCTTGAACAAGCAAAACCCCCTTTTGTAGTCCCTGCAACACTAAGCGTGAACAAGCAAAAAATGGAACCAGCGGCTAGGTATAACAAGCGCTCAAAAATAATGATGCATATTTGTTTCTTTTTGCAAGTTTTAGGGTGTATAAGGGGTGTGGGAGGGTTTGTGGGTCCCCCGCGCCCCTTTACAACCCAATGAAAAGTTAAAAAATTTAATGTTTTTTTTTTAAAATTTTACTGACTGAAGTGTTTTGGACACCGCAAGGGACGCCTGGCCATCCCTAGGACGATCAAGGGACATCTGAGACGTCACCAACCATCCCAAGGATGGTCAAGCATCCCCTTTTTTTTCTCCATACTCAAAAAAGGGGACATGTCCCCAAAACAGCTTAGAGGACAAGGACAGGGGTTTCAAGGGTGGGTACACCTCCCCGTGTAACACATAAATAATGTTTTTTGTTAATTGATAGGCTACAATCTAGATACCAAGTTCGACAGATCCTGCCAAAGTCGGTTTGGTTCTGATCCTAATCTAGATCCAGCTTGGGTCTAGAGTGTCCCCAGGCCTTGGCATTCAGCCCAGGTACATCTCAGACCAAATGGGCAAGCTTAGGGCTACTCCCTAGGAGAACCTATGAAAAAAAAAAAATTAAAAACATTTTTAAAAAAGAAACAAAAAATTAAAAGCAAAATGTAATCTACCCTAAAAGTGTCTTTTTCTTCAAGACTGTGGAGCTTGGTTAAAAGCAACAGTGTTCCATGGAACACATCCCCAAGATCTAAGTGACATCCTAAATGTCCTAGAGCCTTGGTAGGGACGTCCCTCCCCTTCCCCCTTTTTTTGAAAATTTTGGGATTGTCCCTAAGACATCCACTGAAAAGAGGGATGCCCCAAGGATGTTCCCCCTATTTTTGGTCTTTTTGGGAACTTCTAGGCATCCCCTACGTGGCTTGATATCCCCTGGCCATCACTGAGACTTTAGGGTGCCACTCACATTAGACGCATAAAAAATAGCAAAATAAATTTTGAAACATTTTTTAAAACTAAAAAAATTAAAGGGAAGCCCAAAAAAAAATTTAAAACCATTGCCCATTGTTCTTTAACATTCACCAAAAGAGATGGAAATGAGCAAATCTGAAGAAGAGGAAGAAGAAAAGAGTGGAATAGTAGTTACCGAGATATCAATCCCATGATGAATCTGATTTTTGAGCTTGTTGTCCGATGTATCTATGTTCCATGCATGATCCAATACTTATTGTTTTACCATCTCTCAATATAAATCATGTTTCATATGTCTATGATTATCAATCTGCTAGATGGATTATGGAATCACTGAATTGTTATTGTACTTACTCTTTGGAATTTCAGCTTCTTTTGGTTTGTTTATGTTATTTTTAGGAGATCTATTTCTCTTTTAAAATTTCAAATATTAATTGTATATATCATTTTAATAGCCACCCCCAAAATCAAAACAAAAATTTGCCATACCCAAAATCTGTCTTCCCATCCCCACATTCCCTATCCATGAAACTTGGGTAAACACTAAAAAGCAGTAAAATTATGAAAAACAGCATGCACCATGAAGGCCATTGTAGCCTCAAAGGTCTTAACTTGGGCTTGGTTATGGGGGCCCTGCCCCTTGAACCCAAGCTATATCGTAATAGTGAATGCACCCAGAGTCCTACCTCTTGACTCTATTGGGGTCTGTCACCCCCAGATCCCCACTCTGGTTTTAAAAAGCACAAAAAATAAAAACTGTTTTGGCTTTGCCAGATGGAAAATCAGCATTATATTTTAGATTTTTCCAATTAAATCACAATTAATTGAAATTCATTTGTAGTTTGGTTTGCCAAGTCAATCATAATTCCAAGAAATGCTGCTAAGATATAAAACAATTTTGATTTATCTTTAACAATTATAATAAGACAAAGTGATTTTGCATTGTCAATTATCAGCTGTGTTCTTAATTCTGTATTCAATTTTGTACATTTTGTACAAATTATTCTTATGTGCAGCCAAATCCAACCATACTGAACCCAGGAAAAATTTGGCAAACTGCCGAAACTGAAACCAAACCCAACAACATAAGCTAGAACCCTAATCACCCAACATACATGGTATTTACATTGATTTTTCATGTTTCTTGACTGATTTACTTCACACTTCACAGCCATAATCACTTGACAAAATAAATCAGTCATAAAAATTGAAACAAATGGAATGCAAATATTAGTAAAGATGTTTGCTGTTTTAAGTAAAAAGCAGTATCAATGCTGGTTTTTTATTTTGGCTATTTTACCATTTGAAATCCTCTGAAATAATATTTTTATTAACAAATGTATTACAGCCCCAAACCGTTTATGTCATAACAAAGAAGGTACAAACTATGAACTAGGCCACAGCTACTCTCAGCTTTTCCTTCTACTCTTAGCAAAACAAACTCCAGTGAGTATCTTCTAAAAATTTAATAGGCCAAACTAAAGCCCAGATTGAAATTTAAGAGCCTTCAGAAAAATGTCAAAAAATCTCTTGTAAAACTGAAATTCATTCATAATCAAGGAACGTAAATTATACGATTAGAAAACATGCTTTGAGAATTGTTGTACCCAAAACCAAAATTTTTGCTTCACTAAGGCATTTTGCTTAATTGAGTCTTAATCTTGTTTAAGTGATGTCAAAAGGTCATTTTTGGGGTTTTTAAATATGGAGTTAGTGTTAGTGTCATGTCAGTCTATTACTGAATGAATTTGAGAAAAGTGAAAATCTGAAGGAAAATTATCAAAATTTTCCATCTCTAAAGAGGGAAGCACATTTTCAAATGGGCGCCCTATCTTTTAGGGGCTCAAATCCTGTTTTTAGGGTTTGTCACCTCCAGCAGACTTTTGTCCGACATCACGTCAGCTTCGCAACGAGCTATCAAGCTTGTCAAACGGACCTGTTTCGTGCAAGATACGAGAGATATAGTGCAAAATGAGAGGAGAGCCAGAATTGGCTAACACTGGAAAAAAGAGCAGCTTTTGAAAAGGCGCCCATCTTTTTGAGGTGTCAAATGAAGGTTTTTGACTAAATGCCACCCAAGATGTTTATCTCACTTTTGTTCAAGCTTCGCGACGCATCCGTCAATGGGTGAATCTGAGTTGCTGAAGTGCCTGATGCCAGAGGTCAAACATAGGGTCAAATCTTAGTCAAAATATCAAGGAATGAACAAAAGAGCACTTTTTCAGAAAGGCGCCTGAGCTTTTCAAGCCTTTAATGCCTTCTTTTTTATGATCTCAGATATTCAATTTGTCCGTGTTACGTTCAGCTTTCCATTGCCTATCTCCGTCAGATCAGAGGATGACTCAGCAGCTTGCAGTCGGAGTTTTAGTATTATTTTGGTCAATTCCAGAAATGGCCATCTCTGGGAGTAAAAGAGCAACTTTTGAAAAAGGCGCCCTTGATTTTCACCCCTCAGATGATGTTTTCTGGAGAAATGTGCCTTTGCAGCTATCGTGCAGAATGAAGTCAGCTCCGCAATGAACCTATGATCCAGTCCTGAAACTTGGTCAGTCATAAGTTATGAAGAATTTATTTTTCTCTTCGTTCGAGATGCAGATGTAAAAATTTGGCTAACACTGAGAAAAAGAGCAGCTTTTCAAAAGGGTGCTTGGATTTTTGAGTCTTCAGATGTTAGTTTTATGAGGTTCAGTCTCAAGGTATCTTTTGATCAGTTTTTGTCCTACTTTGCGTTGCACCTATCAGCCAGCCAATCGGTGGAGTCAGTCAGCCAGTGTCAGAGGATGAACAGAGGTCCCGAGAGACGTTCAAATCCAAATTTTCATGAAAATTGGCTGAGTCTGGAATTCGCCTTAAGAGGTCAAAGTTGAGTTTTCGAAGGAAGTTGACTGGTGTGCCTTAACTTGAGTTCTGACTTCAGTTAGACTGAACGATTTCTAGGTTGTCATCTCCAGTTTGTATATTGGCATGTTGAGTGATCTTTCAGTTCGCATGTCGAGTTAACTAGTTTGCATGTCCAGTTAACAATTTTGCATGTTGAGTTAACTTGATTGCATGTTCACTTAACTGAAGATTATGCTTGAAAATCAACTTTAGTTTGCATGCATGGCGAATTTGGTTGAACCTGTGAAGACTTTGTAAAAATGGCGCTTCATTGAATGTTAACTGAAGTTTTCAAAAGGGACGCCATAGCTAAATTAAAGCATGAATTTAGTCTTTGTGAAGTTGGCGCATTTACCTTTGAATGTCAACTGAAGTCTGAAAAGGGACGCCATAATTGGAATTTTTAAGATTTAAAGCATGAAATGTGAAGATGGCGAATTTTCATTGTCAACTTCAGGGAAGCTTTAATTATTAATTGTAAATTTAATGAAGTGTGAAGTATGGCGAATTCAACAAGGTTTGTCAACTGAAGTCAAAATCGCATGGTGTTTTAAATAAATTGGCAACTGAAGATTGATAAGGTTGCCCTAAAGCATGATGCTTTATTTAGCTCATTTTAGTTTCAGTTAACTAAAATTTGAGGTCCAATCATAAGCCAAGCGCCATTTTTCAAGGTTTGATGCTTTGTGCGAATTTCAAAGATGAAAGTCTATTTATTCAAGCATTGGCGTCCATTATTTCATCATCTCAAGCTTCGAAATATTCATTCTTCTTGAGCAAGCAGCAAGTTAAAAGTGCTACAGGTGTCAGAATTCAGCGTTCTTCATAGCAACGGATTCAGATTGTTCAGAGGAAGGAGATTCAAGACTTTGTTTTCACTTTGCATGTAGGTTTCATCAAATTCCTAAAGGAGATTGGCGAATTTTTCAGAAGCAGAACAAACAAAACTTTCTATCTTCTGTCTTATTTCTTCTATTTCTCATCTTAGGTACTTTCTTCGCATGTCAAAGAAATTCAACATATTTTCAGAGTTTGATCATCTGGGTTCGCATATTTCAGCATTTGCAGCAAAACCCATGTCTTAGATTTTTTCAAGAAAATTGCCCCGCAGCCTTCATTTTGAAGCTCTGTGCTTTTTTCCGAAGATTTATTTGCATGTGGGATAAAATCACATCTTTTTGAAAATCGCATCATCTGGGTTTGTTCATAATTCTGTTGTGCACAAAACCCATGTTTTTGATTTTCTCAAGAAAAATTGCCCCGAAAAGCTCTAAAAACCCCTGTAATTCTCGACTGAAGAATCTTTGCATGTCAAGCTAAAGGACGTATTTTCACAATTCTGACGTTGTGGGTTGTCTTAGAATCATTTTCCGGACAAAACCCATGTCTCAGAATTTTTGGTGAAAATTATCCTCCGACAGGGTATTTTTAGCCTCCCCAGGAGCCATTTTAGCTTTCCAGAGAAAGTTGTCAGAACATAGCCGTGTTCACAGTCAACGGGCAAGTTTTTCAGAAGGCAATTCAACTAGACTGAATTCAAGACCAAATCGGTCTTAATTTAGGTTTTCATCAGAGCAGCTGACAATGAAGCGTTAAGTTGCAAAAGGAACAGAGATCACTTCATTTATGGAGCCGCCAAAGTCACTCAGATACTGTGCCATTATCTTCATGGAGATGGTACCTACACTGATCTCGAGGCTGTGCAAACTAGGTTCCAGAAGCATGTTTGTGATATCTTGATGGAGGTTCTGGGTCATATTTTCAGTAATTTCAGCTAGTTTCAAGAAAGCGGCTGAAGGTGTCAGAGAATGCATGCAGGAGAGTGACAAAGAACTGAAGAAGCAGATTATTGCTTTGGACAGTATCAAAGTGCCAGAGGACAGAGAGATTGACGAGTTCTTAGACGAGGTGTTGAACCAAGATGACTTTGAGTGATCTGCCAGTTGAAACTTGCAGTTAATTTCGAGGATAGAATCAAGAGCAGCAGTTAACTCGACTTTCAGTCTTGAGTTCACTTGTTGATTTCATTCATGCTTATCTCTTCCTTGGGATTATCTTCATAGGAGTTAGGGTTAGGGTTTCCAGTTAACTGAAGGTAGTGTCCAGTTAACTTTGCTTTAAATAAGGACGTGCATGCTTGCACATGGTCCATTTAGGTTAAATGTTTCGGTTAACTGATGGTAGCTTTCCAGTTGACTGTATAGTTTACTTTATTAGGGTTTAGTAATAAATCTTGCATGCATTTCAAGACTGTAGTTGACTCAAGGTGATTTTAGGGTTCCCTACACCTTTCGATGTCTATATAATAAGAGCTTTTGCTCATTTGTAATTAACTTTTGTACGAGAGAGAAATATATGCTGTGCCCACCTTGCCCTCAATATTGCTCGTTCTGTATTTGCTCATGCGTTTTTACTATTATGATGAATTGTTATGCCACATAGGGTTTCATGCAATTATAATGGTGAATTCTTTCTTGTTTTGTGTTCAATAAACTTGTCCAGATTGAGATGATAGTTGTGCCACCTTGCCTTCAAGTAGAGAATCTGTACTTGATTATCGTGTGATGTGTGTGAATAATAAACTTATTCGGATTGAGCTGATAGTTGTGCCACCTTGCCTTCAAGTTGAGAATCCGTACTTAGTTTATCGTATATTTGTTGTTGCCAATAAACTTGTTTAGATTGAGCTGATAGATGTGCCACCTTGCCTTCAAGTTGAGAATCTATACTCGTTTATCGTCAGATAGTCAAACCTTGCTCCATTTCCTCATGCTCTGTTTTCTTGAGGAAACTGGATAGATTTAAAGTAGTTAGCTTAGTTGTAGTTAATGATCTGCAAAACCAGAAAATCCTTAGCTGCAACGTTCTTGGTTTTCTTAACCTTGTGCCTCTTCCAGTTGAGAACAAAAAGATAAGACTTAGATTACTTTTCTTTTCCACGCATTCCAGCACTACGAGGGAGCTTCCCCTCCTAATTTGAATAGCACTCATTACGCAGTGTGCATAGCTGTCCGTACAAACCTGCACTCCAGAGGTGTTAGTTTTTACGCCAACAAGAATATATAGTGTGCCCATATTATATTAGGAAATGAGGACATGCCACCATGAGTTCCCTAGTGAGGATGGAGCTAGCATGATGTTGTGGTCCTTTTAAATCACATTTTTATAATTGTTGCAAACATTTTATGATATAGAATGATTGGTATTTATTTATTTGTTGTTATAGATTTTGTGTTATCAAACATCATGATGTCCATGATGAACAATGATGAACAATATTAAAACATTAATTGCTTGCTTTTCAAGTAACAATAGATTATGGTGCTATAACACTGTTCTGGGATTTTTAAATCAAATTTATGATTTAACAAGCAACTTTTAACTTGGCAATTTTAATCTTAAATATTTTTGAACTGTAATTTTTTGTGTTATTTGTTTCTTTTTTATATGAAAGTACCTATACTAGCATACATATATTAAATATTAATTTATATAAAATACGCCGAGAGTTATCCTTCTAGCCTATTTAATTTAGTTTAATTTTAGAATATGAAATGATTTGTGTGCAAACAAAAAACAAATAGAATAGAAACTCTTGAATTATTTTAAAATAAATAATTAATTAAATTATAAAGCCACTTTTGTATGTAAAATAAATCTATTTAATTTTGAAAAATATTCTTCTAAGATATATTTAATGAAAAATTTGTACATGCAAGCAATTTCTTTTCTAGGACAAAAAATATATACGTTGATAGACATTAAAAGCAAAATAATAAGAAGAAATGCATTTGGGAAAAAAAAACAAAAAAACAAAAAGAATAGGTGGTGGTTTTTTTCCATTGCATAACTCTAATTTCTTTTTAGTAATTTTTTTTTAGTATTTTATTGTTACTTAACCTTTGTATGGCTAAACTTGTCAATGAAGAACACTTGCTAAGTCAATTTTCAAAATATAAATCTTATGCATGTGTGTTGATATTATCTTTATGATGAATACTTGCTAAGTCATTTTCAAAATATAAATTTTATGCACCTAATTTTGTATAAAAATGTTATGTTTATGATGAAGAATTACTTAAATCATTATCAAAATAAATTTTGTACATTCAGTACATTAATAGAAAAACATATAAATTTATAATTATTATAAAATGAACTAATTTTTTTGTACATCTAAACAAATGCCATCACATGTCAATAGTATATACTATTTTTTATTATATATTTCAGTCTATGAGTTTTAGAAAAAATGTGTTAAATTTTGATTCAGTGTTTTGGATCACACTATGATAGAAACAAATGATGACAATTGGAGTACTTAAATTCCTCATCCAGGGTATGTTGTGTCAGACTTTCATCGTATCCTGCATTTTGCATCAGCCATTTCAAGACTTCCAATGTTTCATAGATGTTTTCTGATTGTGGATACGACCTGTCATTTACAAGAAAAGTGTGGATCCCGCATTTCACACTAATCCAGCTACATCCTGGCATCCTTTTGATCTCATATCTTTCATCTCTGCTCTTACTCTTGCAACATCGTCCCACCTACCAGATACACATAGATGTTGGATAGAAGTATTCTATTTGCAAGATTTTCAAGCTCTAAGTAAATAAGTCATTCTATAGTATATTCTACTAGTTCAACATTGCAATAAACTCTAGATGCAGCTAGCAATGCTCCCCATACACTAGCATCTGGTTCCCAAAGGCATTTATTGAATAAAATCAAGTGCCTCATCCAGATGGCCAGCCCGGGATAGAAGGTCCACTATGCATACATAGTGCTCCATCCTGGGCGTTATGCCATAATCTTTAGTCATAGCATTGAAGTACTTCCAGCCTTGGTCCACCAAACCTGTATGACTACAGGCTGATAGCACAGAAACAAAAGTAACATAGATTGGTTGCATACTTATTTGAACCATTTCAAAAAATAGGGCAAGCATCTTTGTGCCCATCCCATGCAATCAATATCCAGTAATCATTGCATTCCATGAGACCACATACATCCATCCCTAAAATTACCCAAAAAATATAGATTAATTAAAAAGGTTTTTTTTTTTTTTGTTGCCATGAACTCAAAATGAATAGATGAGAAATTGTGGGTGTTAATCATACACAGTTATTAGCAAACGGTATAGAAGCTTGTACAGAAGTGTGAATTTTTTGTATTCACTTTCTTCCCATTAAAATCACTAAATCATATTCTTTGCAAAGTTTTACAAATTTAAATGATGCTAATAGAATGAACCTAAATTTTACCTACAACATTATAAAAGATGGATGCATGGTGTTGCAATGCCATTAACCTGAACTTCACCTTGTATGTTACAAAGGATGATCGTATGGTGTTGTGATAACCTTAAATTTGGTGACTAATATTTTGTTGTGGTTTCAATAGGTATTATCTATTGAGTCTAAATTAGAGCAAATAAATTATACTAACCATGAATAAAAAATTCCCTTTACAAATTTCAGTCAAACTATTGGTAGTAACAACATTTATTTTAATAAAGGTCTTCATGACATTAACTATTTTTTTTTTAATACATTGAAAATTCTTATAATTATAAAAAATATATTTGTGTTACTCCTATAAATAAATGTTCACTCTAAAACTTAAAAACTTATTACATGACATTAAGTATTTAGTTTTAATTTATCTTTTTAGCATTCAAAATAAAAATAATATATAAATATATATTATAAAATAAAATAAAAAACTTTATAATTACACGAATGATGAAATACTATTGCAATGAGAAAAAATGATGAAAATAAGTGCCTCAAAAAGGATAACTCTCGACGTATTTTTATATAAATACTAATTTATTATAATAATTACTATAATTAAATTAATTATAATTATTAATATTAAATTTTAGTATTAATAATAATAAAAATGAAATCATTATAAAATTGATTACGATATAAAAAATAAGTATTTTAGAGTGAATTAGGTATTAAATCAATTTTAAACCATTTTTAAATCTGCTTTAAATCTACTTTAAATTTGCTTGAAAAAACGTCTACATACAATGAATGTAGTTATACTAGCTGCATGTCATTTGAACGTCAAATTCATACTAAAGAGTTTTTCCTTACATCGAATTTTGTTTTTTGATGGATGCCATTGTAATATGCATACCAAGATATTAATGACATCAAGTTTTAGCTCATTTTTGGATAAACAGCCAACATTTGAGTACAATCATAATAGTTTGATATAGACAACCCTAAATTTTTTACTAGTATAAAACATCTTTTACAATCATAACCATATAGACAATTGAAAAGGGGTCGAGGGATTATAATTGGGGCTTTCTAAGTTTCTAAGATTTCTACTCCTATTTATTGTGCTTGGTGCAACAGGTTTTCATCCTTCTATAGGTAACAAATTCTCCTACAAAACATTGAACTTATTGGCCTTTCTTTTAATTGTGATTCCATTTTATGGTATCCTTAAGATCCAAGTTAGACCCACTTTGTGTACTGACCATAAGGACCTACCTTGTGTCATCATTGTTAGAATACTAATATTGGTATATGCATAGCAGCAAAAGTTGTTTGGAGAAAAAATTGGCAAACCAAAAGTACAAGATTTTTTTTAAAAATCGGGAAAAAATCTTATTTAAAAAAAAAAGGTAAAAAATTGTAGAAAAAGAGACAAAAACTATTTTTTTAAAATTTAAGGGCATTTTCATAGCATAGAGATATAGAGAGCAAATAAAATAGAGAGTTTAACAATTAACCCATGAATTGTAGAAAATAGGATTTTGTTGTTTATATTCATATTGTTGATTACATTGCATTGCACAATACATACTTCATAGAACATAAATAATAACTAGATGGTTACAGTTGAAAAAATTCAATTACAATATAGTTTGTACAAAGTCAACCTATAAACTAAATTACAAAGTTCCAAAAAACAAATGTAGCCAATGACTTCTGCTACTACAAGTAGAGCTATGCTAGAGGGCTGCAGGTCCTAATGATGAAGCTCCTGGTTCAGAGCCTCTCCTAAGCCATTCAACCTCATGACTATCCAAGTGGCCTTTAGGATCTCAAAATTCTTAGGCTCAAGAAAGTCAATAAAAAGACAATTTTCCTTTGTTGAGCAGACATCATAAATTACAAAATGGGAATCAACTAGTTCATATTTGTAATTTAACAGTACTTGCAATTTCTAGAACAATGTCAAAGAGAACTATATGAAGAGTGTGAAAGGGAAATTATACGACAAAGGAAGCAATTGCAAAGTTCAACTTAATAGGTTTTGAATTAAATAGCTCAAGATAGAGTAATAGAAAATGCTTTTGAAACAAAATCTTAAATCTCAAAAGACCATAAATGATATCGAAATGTTCTCATCGATAACTATTTTAGCACATTTGTAAAAGAGTAAAGTGGGTGTTAAATATTTTTCCATTAGATAATAAAGACTTGCTAGTACAAAAGAAGAGAACAACTATTTGAGCCACAATTTTAGCTATTATTATTCAAGTAAATTTTCCTTGATTTTGCATATAAGTGGATGATGGAGTTAAAAACATTGATGGACTGAGTAGAATTTGAGAGATTATAGGTACAAGTTTCAAAGGAAAATCAAAGCACGAGGAGCATTCCCTTTCAATGGGACAATTGCTGCTGAAATCTATTTGGATCGTTAAAGAGAAAATATATGAGGCCTGCTTCAAGATGGATTAAGATAAGCCCACAAGACTAGGGCATGATTTCTCTCAAGGCATGTATTAGTTTGTTTGATACCTATTTAACATGCATGGAATGCTACACCATATATGTCTAAAGCATTCATGTACTACTATTGTACTCCATGTAGGCCTTCTAAACCTCCATGTATATGACGATCCTAAATGGAATGTAGTTCCCAAACAAGTGTAGGGCATACAATTAAGCAAAAAAACTTACACATGTAGTTCCCAAACTGAGTGTGATCCGAAACATTGATGCAAAAAAACTTACACAATCAAAATCCAGAAATAATTTGCAACAAGTGTAGGGCATACAATTAAGCACTGAGTTTCACCAATCAACAACGCATTAAGCCTGCAGAATATATAGGAAATTTAAATATATCCAAAACAATCCTTCATTTTGATATAAACTATTGCTACAATGCATTTTTTTCAACACTACAACCTGATTTTTATCTTTCTAATAGGAACCGTTCTGCTTCCAATTCCACAATATCTATAAACTATTATATATATACTTATGCTTCCCACTTGAATATACAATTGTCACTACCCTACCCGCTTGTCATTAAAACTTGATGGCCAGTGACAAATTGAAGCTCCAAATTATCACACTTTGTTAGCATTTTTAAAGGAAGTTTGTCCCAACCTAACCTTGATAATCTAAACAAGCACATTGGTATTATCTTTGACAATTGAAATGTTAAAATTCTTTTGAATAGTCAAGAACACAAGAATTCAAAGAAAACAAACCTCTTTAAGTTGATATCAAGCCAATAGAGTTTCATTTCAATTTAGTGTAGCTTTTTATATTTACTTTTGGTAAGTACTCTTACAAGGTTTAGATATGTTAATAAAATAAGATAGAAGCCTTACTTAGTATTTATGATAATGTCTACTATTATCCACTAAATTGTTGTTGAACATTTAGAATACTAAAGCGGGGGGCGGAGGGAAGGGGAGGTGAATCAGTATTCTATTAAACTTTTGAACACAGCTTATCCGATCACCAAAACATATTAACTGAATAAAGAATGAAAGCATGAATCATCCACAAAGTCACAATATATTATATCTGGATATAGTATATTATAGGGGCTCGCCGCTAGGACACACTGTCCTTATAAGGCTCACAGTTAGAGTTAAATACAATACAAAAATGGCTCATTGCCAAAGTATGAACTGATACAAAGCGCACCTTCATTGTACTATATTTCAATTCCTTTGAAGCTTTGAATATATGGTACTGCTCTGCTTAACAATTGCTCAACAACTTTACTCTAGTTCTAAACTCTTACCACTGAATTCACATGTTCGCATCATATGAGACAATTCACACCTGATATGTCATTTATGCTCACTCATCTCTATCTCTTCAACTCCAAAATATCTCATATATATACCCAAATACATTCGCACACATCAATTAGGTCAGCCTAATTAAATGTAAACAAAAACAATCCAAAATAGCTTTTGTCAGCACCACACATGATTCAAAATTATCTTCACGCCCAAGCAAACGTGCAATACTTAATTTAGGTCGGCATGGATCTAAAATAGATCCAACTAACCTCTGCAATGTATATTTGATCTTTTCAACACATATCATGTATTAGGTCGGCCAAGAATTGGACCTAATCACAAAACCTCCAATCATACATACACTTCCCAATACACGCAACTTCCAGATTCGATCTTTCTTCAAATTCACATTTCGCCGACATTAATGAGACTAACTTTAGAACCGCAATACCAAAACATTCTTCTTAAGGAAATGCGCAATCTCCCACACTGATACACTGAATAGAGAGGTGACAGTGATATACAAAATTGAACTTTGTCATTGATATCTTCTGGTACACTTCACAAAACTTTACGAGATCTTGAATATAGTTGTATAAACCAGTCATAATGATATGGTTAAAAGCACAAAGTTATACCTCTTCTTGCGGTGAAGTGCAGACCCAAAAACTGACACACTAAACCACAACATCGTCAACAGAGAACATTTAGCCAAATTCCTGATAGATCAGCTTTCTGATATAGTTAGTACTGTACAAATGATGCCAAAAATGCTTCCCCACAATGTTGACATCAATGACAACACTGGGTCAACCAAATCAACCGATGTATGTACACTTCATGCTCATGTTGCCAAGTTGCATCAACAATGACAAACTTCCAAACTTCCAACAATTGTGTCTTTGGATTTATATACATGGAAATCATTACTATGAGCCTAAGGCAAATGACAATAGTGTGGAATATAGAGGAAAAAGCAGCACATCTCTTAGCCATTCCATGTTAATGTCCTTAACATCAAATGTAGAAGCATACCAAAGAACGTGTCTACTTTAATGTCCTTAACATCTATTAGAAATATACGTCCATTCAAGGTCGCCTACCTGTGATTTGCCTCAGCAACTTGATGAAATCTAGCAAATCTTTGATGGTGAACCACATCCCAACAGCCAACACTCAGTTTTGTGCTAAAAATCAACAAAAAAACTCTGATTATACAACGATTTCACATAGATAGGGTTTCACGACGATTTGGTTGGACAACTTTTTCATGATTTTTTCACAATTTAAACCATTAAAAATCGTTGAAAATCACAGCTGATTAAATCGGGATTTTTTGGGGAAAAAATATTTTCGGCCGAAGATTTTTAAAAATCAGGATTTTTGCGATTTTTTGAGGATTTATGCTTTCTATGGGTATATGTACCAAGAGGCAGCCCTATACTAGTAAATAATTAAAAGTGATAAATGTATACTATATAAACTAGGGTTCTATATCTCATTATTCATTCAATTCAAAACATTCTATTCATTTGTAGCAAGCAGCTTGGTATCTCAACATATTACATGGGCATGGTAAAGCATGTTAGATATTTCTTAATTCTCCTAGATTTTAACCAGGGTCATTAAGGCATGAACCACATTCAAATTCTATTTGCAAACAAAAACACAAAATTGGAGAACAACAAATAGCCACAAATGCCTACCATTTGCAACTACCAAAAAACCCCTTTCAGACTCCCATGACTACAAGCATTGGATGCCAATAGCAAATGCAAAAAGTGCATGTCCTTGCATGCAAATATACCCTCATGTGATTAGCAAATGCCTTTTGTTTTTCAAACACCCACACCTGCAAACTCCCCGCTTAGACTCTTGTGTGTCCTTGTAACTATTCAAATAAAGTTGCAACTCCTAATAGAGAAAAAAATATGAAAAATGGTGTGAGATCTCATAAAGTTTTCAACATCAAAATGCCCTCACTCAGACATCCACTACTGATAAAATGCCCTTTCCATGTGCATAAAAAGAAAGGGTATGCCCTTATTTTTCAGATGGACATAATTTAAATGCTTCTTCAAACATGGCTTGTTCTTTCTGAAGAGCACAAAGATATATTGAGAGCGGGGGTGGGGGCTGGTGAGTCAGTATATCAACAAACTTTTACGCTGTCAACTTCATCAACTTTTAAACTTCAACACAATGTCAACTATGCAATAAGACACAATATGATCAAGTTCACACCAACAATTGTACTTTATGTTTTTATATGAAATTACTATGATTGTAGGCACCAACCTATTTGAATCATCAATTTTATAGTTTAGTAGGCACCAACCTACAAAGAGCACCAACCCTTAATTTGATTTAGTAGGCACCAACCCCTAAAGTTCGTAGGCACCAACCTACTGGAGGTACTAACCCCCACTTGCCAAGCACCAACTCAGCAAAGATAATAATTGAAAGAACAATGCTCCACCTTCAATGTTGCTTCTTCAACGGATGATGGACAATACAACCACTCTTCTTCTTGATTTTATCTTTCTTGAATGATGTTCACATAAATCAGCATATGATGAATTCACTTTTCTTTCACATACAAATCTGCCTCTTATATTCTCTTCATACACATTTGCCTCTTATATTTTCTTCATACAAATTTGCCTCTTATATTCTTTTCATACAAATTTGCTCAACACGTACAATCTATCTTCTTGTCTTACCCAATCATTCACACTCTCATTCTTCTTTTGTGATATATGATGCTTCTTTAGGATTCACACAAGTCCTTTAACTCTGCTCTTTTATTTCACATTCTCATTCTCACTCACACACATCTTCTACACTTGCCTTTATGTCTTGAGTGATTCTATGAATGGTTACAACCCCTTGAAATGGATACAACCATTTAAACAATCATATCTTTTCACTAACAAATCTGCAAATAATCTTCTTAAACTTTGCTTTTCATTTGTTTGGTGTCTATGATATTCGTCTATGTTTTCCACACCACACTACTTATTCTTCCTATGATTCACAATCTCTATTTATGCCTTCCAAGAGATGTATTGTTCTTTGAAAGACATACCTTTTCACACATGAAGTACCTTCTCCAAGAGAAACAACTTATCGAAACAATAATTATATTTATTGTTTTAAATGAATGTTCCATTTAATATTCAAATTGCATCTATTAATGAATTTGCACCCTTCTGTTTTATAAATACTAATCGCTGCCCTTTAGTCCTCCTTCAAGAATAGTCACGTCTCCTCCATAGAAGTTCCCTGCCTTTGTTTATTATTAACAAGCTTTTAATTGTTAAGATCGCACCTCTTCCTCAATCAAGAATAAGACAAAATTGCACCTTTTTGATGACTTGTAAATAAGACAAATTTTGTCTTATATAGAGGAATCGCACCACTTTAATTGGAGCCATTAAACTATATTAATTGCTGCATTGTTACACTTTTAAATAGGACGATTAATATATGATTCCCTTCATTGAATTAATCGCTGCCTTTAATATGTTACACTTTTGTCTTTTTCTAGTTTGTCTTATATACCTTTTTTTTTGTCTTATGTGCTGCACCTGGAGATTTAATCGCTGCTTCATATTCTCTTAGAATAATTGCTGACACCATAAACTTAATTAACTTAATTGCTTCATTATTTATCACTGTCATTTTCAATCTTGAATTTCTGTGCCTTTTTAAATATCATAATCACTGCTGCAATATGATATTGCTGTCCATTTATGAGATTGCTGCTCTTGATATGCAAACCATTCATTTGTTATTTCTGGAATCTATTTCCTGTGTGTTATTGAGGAAGTCGGCCAGCATACATTGTATATATATGTTCTTCATAAAACAAAGTGCTGCCATAGTTTGGATAAAACCTTTAATTGCAATCCTTCATTTGATATTGACTATTCACTTTGACATCAATGACAACTTTGCCAACAATCTCCACTGAGAGCCTTTGATATCAATGACAATATTTCCAACACTTTCTTTCAACCGAAGTCCTTATACAACCTCCAGACGACCAGTGCAACAATCTTCACCCTCACAACTTCAGCAATGCCCAGCAGTCTTGTTCTTCTCTTCTTGTCCTTCAGAATCTGTAGCATCAGTGTTGTACTCAACTAACCAGGCTTCCTCAAAATGGTCCAGCTTTGATACCAATGTCGGCAAAAAGTGAAGAAATGAAAATGAGAGAAATAGCATGTTTACTCGAAGAGAGATCCCTATCGAAAATAGTCTAAAAATAATAAGTGGTTACAAACTAAAAATAGACAACAGTTTCAAAAGACTGCAGCTACAACAAGCAGTGTTTACACACTAATAACTAAAGATACCGCTTACTATGGCAATAACTAATATTATTCTAATATTTGAATAAAGCTTATTAGCTGCATGATGGGAAAGCTAAAAATTCCTCAATGCTAGGGATGTATTCTGTGAAATTAAAGAATTCTTAAGTATAGATTGAAGAAGTTACTTGAAAAATTAAAAAATTCTCTTCCAAATGCAGAGTATGTCATGAATACAGCCATTCAATGCAAAGGTGTATGTATGTAACTAATACAAAGGCAACACAACCCTATGCCCAAAAGGTGTTTCAGCTACAAAGGACATATTAAGGAGGAAGGCAGTATTCCAACAGGTCGTAGATTTACAGTGCCCACAAGCAAAGTTCAGGAATATCCAGGAATCTGTTCGTGCTGCCATGGTGAAGAGCAAGAAGGAAGCATTCCAGGGCATGGGCAAAAAGGTAGGACAGATAGAACAAGTAACAGGGCCAAAGGTAAACAATCAAGCAAGGAATAGAAAGCAATTGAAACCTAAGCCGGTGACAGGTGAGCAAGCTGCATCATCTTTCCACAGTACTAAATATTTCCAGATTCTGGGAGATGCAGATTCCAGAAACTGGCATAATAAAAGTATTTAATATCTTCTTTTTTTAAAGTGTTTAACTTCTTGATCAATTACCACAAGAAAAATAAGCACCAGCAAAATCAAGATTAACAATAACTTGGTCAAGAGATCTCAAATGCTGGTAGCTTTTAAGGGTAGTAATCCTGTCAAATTTCAAACACAGGAGCATACCGAAGCCAATATAGACCATGAAGAGTTTCATTAACTGGAGTTCATCTGCCAGAGAAGCTGGATCATACTACTGATTTATCACAACAGAGATGAGAGAAAACAAGAAAACAGCTGAAGCTGCCTGCCAAGCATCCAGACCAGTTAAAACTTGTAATACTTCAAACCAGGTATTTAGATTCCAACTCATCCTTTTAACGTTTTAAAAATTTTGTTAAGATACTAATTATAGTTTCAATACGCATACTTGTGGTTGTGGTTATATCTGGCTACTCCTTCTGGAATGCCCAGAATTATATTTCTTGTTCCAAAACATAAGAAAATGAATGGATAATTAATGGCAGGAATATCCTTTGAACTGGCACATATGCACATCCATAATATTTTATGCGGTTAACTCCATCTGTTATCTCTTTAACTTTAAAAAAAGGCAAATTAAGCTGTATTTAACTAAAGTTCCATCACTGCGGGAACCTAACCAAAAAAATCAAAACATTCACAATCAAATCTCAGAGAAAAGTGTGATATTCAGTTATATTGAAAAGTACTAAATCATGAAGAGAATTTTTTTTTTTTGGTAGACTGTCATTGGAAAATGACAATGGATTAGAAGCAGAAGCAAATTACAGAAACAAGCCCCAGTTACAGTATGAACAGCAGGTGCTAAGAACATTACATTGTAAAAATTATTGCACAAGGTGCTCATTTGATACAAATAACATGTGAAATGAAATATTTGATCAGTTGGTACAACTGATTATTTTTAGGCCCAACTCACACATATCACTTGTTGATGAGCACAGATACTAAAAAATAAAGTGGCAATGTTGCTCAGAATAATGTAAAGTCAAATGCATTTATTATTGACATTGATTGTTTTTAGGCCCAGCTCACACACGTCAATCATTGATTAACACAGATGCTATAAGATACCTAATGGCGTTGTTGCTCAGAAATAATGTAAATTTAAATTTAAATCCGTTTATTATTATATAAACCTCTTGGTGGAAAAGGGTACCTGGAAAAGTTTGTACATACATGACTTTGAGCCACCAGAGAATGTGGCAAAGACAATCGGCCTTGGTCTTCTTGCAACTTCCTAACAATCCCTCCAAAATAAAGTTTCAAATTAGTGAAGTTAAAGTTGAGCCTGTCAATATAAAAAATAAATTTTCATTCCCTTATTGATGCCTCAAAGCTTTGACATTTCCTTTAAAACTCTATTCTAAAGCTAGATTCACTTGTAAGATAGAAAAAGGCTACTTCTAGAGTGAAGTTAAGCTCAATTACCTTAGAAAGCTCATCAAGGACAGTCAAAGCCAAAGATGTTGCTTGGCTAGGGAAAAACCTGTATAAATTCTTTGTAGTAAGTATGTAGAACAGAGTATCAAATTTAATTCCACATTAAAGGCACAGAATAAGACAAAAGAACAAAGATGGAAGGTTATATGAATGTAGAAAACTAAAGCAATGTTCATAGTCACTAATTAACCTTGGGATAACAAACTTCATGCATAATGCTATGATTTTTATATATTTTCTTGCAAATTATTTAATATAATTTTCTTTCCTTTTATTTTAGTTTTACTTATTTCTATTAGTGTCATTCCTTTTTATTTAGCTAGTTGAAATAAATATCATTCCATTTCTCATAAAATTATGCTGACATAAGTTGATTACTGCAGTAGTGCAAGTGAACGAAATATAATATACACTAAAGTGTATTATTTATCAGAAATTAGCTGACAAATTCCTCCTCATAAAGATGCCGTACAAACATTAAGTTATACCCATCAAGCAAACTTAGACGTGCAACTGAGGTCATGGACAGTTACGGACAAAACATTACAAAGCTTAAATGTGTATGTTTTTGGGTTCCTATAAGGTCCCCTGGTTGTCTCAAGGACAGCAAGGTATCCTCAGATGCCCCCTAGCAAGGGGGCCTTCTTGGCAGGTGGCACCCATAGTGATGGCAGGGAGAAATTTCATACCCATCCTGCCATCCTCAGGACAACCCCATCCAGCCCTTCTTAAGACATCCTTTTTCCCAGAACATTTAAAAAAAATCCTTACGTGAAATTTTAATCTCTACACATTATACTTGACATGAAATAGTAAATTTATTTTTCTCTACTTTTACAACTAGTAATATGTTTTTCAGCTCCTGAATTCTTTCTCAGTTTTTCCCATATTCAAACTGGGTAATTGAATATGCTTTGCTTTTTTGCCGTTGTTGGTGTAAATAGGGGTATTATCTACCTAGTTTCACTATTAGGTCATTTTCACGCCTTATTATTTAAGTTTACTTAGGGTACATATAGGATACTTATCACTTTATATCTCATATCATAAAATTGAAACACTTGTCATAATCTTATGATATCCTATGTCTCACCTTGGCCTATATAACCAAAGAGTTCCCTTTATAATCTCAATTGAACCTATTATCATTGTATCTTTCCATTCATTGATAGGAATATAATGCAGTCAACAATTGAGAATCCATTGGATTGTCAATTGTTGCAGCAAGTTCACTTCTCTATTTTTAAAAACGCATAAATGGAAAACACAAGAAATATGAAATCTGAAATACTATTCATTCTTGAATGTTTGCAATAATAATTTCTTACAAAAGCTTCCACATTCTCCAACTATATCATTCCAACAACACCCACTTATAGGCAAACATATATAAACTTCATATTCTCTGAGAAATACCTACAGGCAAACAAAAAAATCAGATTATTGCTCTTTATGACCAACAGAAGGCAGCAACAACACACTTTCTTTGACATCAAATCCTCTCCTCTCCAAAACAATGCTCATTTTCACAACTTCTATGCATTCATTTTCCTATTCAAAAACTTCTTTTTGTATTGCAACAAGAAAACCTGTCGCTTTTATCCATCACTACTCCTAAACTATCATGAATCTTTTAAAACAAAAACATGGGTTTTGTGCGCCTCATTCTCAGCTTTCCGGATCATTTTGAAATTCTCAATTTCGATTCCCTATGAGAAAGTTATGCCATTTTTACTGAAACTGGTCCTCTTAGGTATGGCTTTGGTAATCTCTCTCTCCCAGTCAAACCTTCTGAATTCCTTTGACTCCTTTCTTGGCATGAGTTTTTCTGTTCTTGGAATATGCATTCAATAGCAATTCAAAAATTGTCTTCCCCCCTCTCAACCTACTCTCTCCACTTCCTCCACACCTTGCATCCCTTTTCTTTTTTTCTCAACAAATGCAAATACCATTTTTTTTTAATAGATTTACAATTTACAATAAATGCCCACTCACAAGCTGGGTGTGGGATTTTGCCTTTTTGGCAAATTACAATATTCAAACATTTTTAAATCCACTAATAACTGAATCAATTAATAAATTGATTTTCCTTTACAATCCCAACATCAAGCCTTACTGTGTTGGAGGAGTTGAAGATTTAATTAAATTGTGCTTGCAAGAAAAACCAAGACAAAACTCAAAAATTAAAATTAATATATTTTTGATGTGCAGGATTGTTCGTGCACCTGGATGCTCTTGCATCAAACATCCCGGATAAATGAAATGTTTCATGAGTGAGAACTCATGAACATTTGAATATCCTATGTTTATTCATCATCCACCTTTCTTCCTTATCTACTTGATTTTTCTTCTCCTTGTTCCAAAACTTCCTGTCTCTCCCTTCCTTCATCTTTCCCCTCTTTCTTCCTCTCATGTAATTCATCTTGTTGTACCAAGTTTCATCTTCCCACTTCCCTTTATCATTCTTAACTTCTGCATATAAATCGACACTAACAAAATCATAGAAGTCAATGAATTCACTTTGCACATTCCCTTCACCTATTCATTCTTCACTTTCTTCTTCCTCTATTTTGTTTTCCTCCTTTCTTGCTACAACATCCTTTTCAATATTCTCATAGCTTTCAATTTTAACCATATCACTTACATACAAATTGAATTCATCAAAAGATTCACAAGATGCAAATTTTACCTCATCTTTCAATGCCATAAATTTTGCTTCACCCATTGTCAATGCAAGCCACTCATTTTCAACTATTGCAATTTGCATTAATAATTCATCTTTTTCTTTATTTTCTATTGCTCTTTCACCTCTTTCATTTAAGACATTTATGCATTCTTCTTCACATTGCTGCCCCAAATTATGAATCTTCATGTCCTCGTGAAAAACAAACTTCGTTCCAACTTGACTATTCTCTATCTCAACAACTTCACTTTCTTCTTTTATGACAATACTATCCCTTATACTCATTTCTATATCCACAATTTCATTAAATTCTTTTAAAAGTAACACAACATCAAACTCATTTTCACAAATATCACATAAATAACCTTTTACTTGTGTGTCTTCTTGCTTTACTACTTGTTGTGACCTTTTTCACACATCGCCCCATCGCCAATGGGGACCCCCAGTTGTCTGCTAGTTTTTAGGGTTTTTGTCTCCTTGCAACGGTTTCGTGAGATCACCTTTATTGAGAGTTTCAAGTCAATTTGCCGAGATTTACCCGAGCCAAGTCAGTAATCTATGCTTGAATCAATGCGTAGACGTCATGGAAGCACTTAGAAGAGCCAGGAAACGAAGATCGCTTGTGAATTCAGCCAATTTTGAGACTTCCTACTTTTTAGGAAATCTTGCTTTTTCGCTTTTCATTTTTGGCATTTTTGGACCAAACAGGGTTCCCTATTTTTTAGGGTTTTGTTTTTTCTATTTTTAGAAAGTTTCTATTTTTGGAAAGGTCTCGAATTCCAAAAATCCACTCAAAAGTTCAAAAAAATCGAAAAATCACCCAGAAAATCAAAGAGAAAATTGAAAAAATCATTGAAAAATCTGGAAAAACAAGTAAAAAGCATGAAAAATTAGTGAAAAGCGTGAGAAAATCAAACCCAAAAAGCATCAAATTCTGGAAAAATCAGTTCGAAATCAATCAGATCTGAAGTAAAGTCACAGAAAATCAACTCAAAAGGAGTGAAATTCATGAGGAATCTGGTTAAGTCTGAAGAAATTTGCCATTTTCAAGAAGAAAAATGTCAAGAGGAAGAAGGTATGAACGTCTGGAAGCTTGTGAGGTCTGCCCAGCAGTGAAGGAAGGATGGCAAGGACTAAGGAAAGTCCGCCCAGCACTCAAGAAGGAATGTCCAACACTATGGAAAGTCCGCCATGCTCAAGGATGTCAAGTGCCAAGAGGTCAAGGAAGTTCGCCATACATATCCAAGGAGTCTTTGAAGTCCACCAGCCTCAAGAGGGAAGTGCTAAGACCTTCCAAAGTCCGCCCAGCCTCAAGGGAAAAGTGCCAAGAGCTCATGAAGTCCGCCCTCAATGTCCTAGCCCCCTCCAAAGTCCGCCATGCACTTGAGGAGAAGTAGCAAGAAGCTAAGGAAGTCCGCCATGCACATGCCAAGAGGTTGGAAAATCCGCCTAGGCACATGAGAAGGAAAAAAATCAAAAATTTCACTAAGTATTGGTGCCTAGCAAGGAGAATTTCGAAAATTTTGCTAAGTGTAAGAGCCTAAAAAGGTGGAATCAAGATTTTGGCTAAGTGTTGTGATATTTCCAAGAGGCAAAGTGTAAAGGAAAGTGCTAAAATCTTTGGAAGTCCGCCATGTTCAAAGAAGGAATGCCAAGACCATAGAAAGTCCGCCCTCACTTTGTCCAAGTGCTTAGAAAGTCCGCCATGGTCTATGGAGGGAGAAAATTATGATTTTTGCTACGTGTTTGGTGCCTAGCCAAGATAAATTCGAAAATTTGCCCAAGTATAGAGGCCAAAGGATGAAAATTTGAGATTTTTGGCTAAGTATCATGACATTTTCAAGAGGTTAAGTGCTAAGTTTGAAACGAAGAGTGCTAAAGAAAATAGGCTATGGCAAAGAATAAAATGAAGTGTGCCTAGCACAAAAGTGAAGAGAAATTTGAATTTCGCCTAAAGTCTTGGATGTCTAGAGGAAAAGTTGGCCGAACATACAGAGAAAGGATGCACAAATCAAAGAAAGGAAGGATCGCCCTTGGTCAAAAGGAATAAGAATTTGTCGAGCGTCGAGGAAATTCGCCAGACAAGGATTTTGCCTAGAAAAATTCGACTAAGCAAGAGAAAATTTGACTTTGGCAGAAGAAAATAGGCTCCGTGCAATTAAAAGTTCGCCATGGCAAAGAAAAATAGGGATCTAGCATAACAATTGTCGACGGAATGGCTTAAGTTTTGACTTGACAAAATTAAGGATAAAATTGGAAAATACACTTTTAGCCAAGAAAAATGAAGAGAAAATTGAAATAGCCATGGGTCCAAAACGAACGGGTTGGAATAAATTAAAATATTTTAATATTTTAATAATTTATTCTCAACTACTCGGAAATTTAAATACCTTGGACAAAATCAAATTCGCCAGACGAGAGTTGGAAGAAAATAATTTGTGCCGGCCAGAGATAAAATCCGATGGGCAAAATTAAATTCACCATGAATTTAAAACTTGGAAGGGTCGAATTTAATTAAATATTTAATGTTTTCTTTCAAAAATTTGAAAAATCAAAGATAAACATTCAAGCAAAAAATTGAATTTTTGAAGATCAATGAGATTTGCCCGGATAAACTCGAAACGGATTCTTTTTTTAAAATAAAGGAAACTTGCCTGTTTGAATAAATGAAAACAAATCGAGATCGAGAAACAAGAAGGCAGTTGCTAAATAAATTATATCTTTCAGCATTATAATGAGTTTCAGCAACTCATTTTTTCACACACAGCTGAAGAGAAATTTGATCTCTTTCGAAATTATCAGGCAGTTAATTGTTCAGTAGGCAATATCAAATTTTCCAGAGAGAGAAGTAATGTTATGCTGAGAAAGAATTTTGCAGGAAAGAGAAAAGATTTATCTGTTGAAAGTTGAAATTCTTCTGTTCAAAAGGGGCGCACTTCTTCTAAATTATCAAAATTTAAATCTGATTTGCAGCCAGCTGTCTTTTTCTGAGGTTTGATGTTCAGTCAAGTTGATTCGCCATTCTTCTTCTGTCCTTTCATCTTAGCAAAAGTTCTGGCTAAAATTTTCAACTTCATCCATTTACTTTCAGCTTGCTTTTTCGCAGCAATTCAATTATTTAATGAGCTGAAAGTAAATTATCCAAACCCAAGGCATGAGAATAAATTAATTTTAAAAAGTCTCCATATTAATGTTAATTTTCTGACTGCAGGTTGATGACCATTGTGGGCGAATCATCAAAGAGACTGGCAAAAATGAAGTTCGCCAGCAAAGGTGCCCAGCGGGAGACTAAAATCAATTCAAAATGGAAGAATGTCGTAGACACCGATCTCGGACATGTTGACTTCGATGAGTTCAAAAGAAGAGTATATGGACAGAATGGACTGCCAACACCAATAGCCAAGCGGATGATCAAAAACGGGATTTTCCAGGCAGCAGGATTCCCGCCTGCAATAGACTGTGCAGAATTGATGGTGGAATGTGCTATCCACTATGATGCTCAAAAGAGGCAGATCATTGCACCAAATGGCAGAATTCTGGCACACTTAGGCGAGATGGCAATCCAAGAAACCTTCGGCATCCCAGAGCATTCAAGTACGGTCAATAAAACCAAAGAGGAGGCCAAGAGGTTATATGACAGCCAACCGGACTTATGCACTACAACTGTTAACAAGGCATGGTTGGACAAACCGAAGCCATCAATAAAGAAGATGCCCAAAATACCTCGCCGGACGGACTTCAAAGAAGATTTTGGAGATATCATATTGATGCTGAACAGAATAGCTGGCAACTCGCAGGGTGCATTTTTTGAGAGCTGGATGTACTATTTCATAGATGAGATCACTTCTAGCATGAAAATGTTCAATTGGTCACGGATGATTAGTGACAATCTCCACGAGCAATTAGTCAATATGGAAGAGACTAGGTCTTTTCATATGAGCTCGTATGTTGTCTACTTGTTGGCCAGATCATATAAGTATCCAGGACTAACTTGCAGAGGAAAAGTTGGCAGCAGAGAAAACGAGCTCAGACCGTACGATTGTTACCCGCAACTCCAGTTGAAGAAGAAGTCTCATTTCAGAAGGGCACATGATGCATTCTTAATGCATATCACCAAAACGCTCCAAGGGGGAATACATCAGAGGTTGAGTCATGAGGCGAAGAGTCTTATCAGTAGATATGGATCTTGGTTCATCCAATTCCCAAAATTTACATATATCAGGATCCAGGGATTTGCTGGAAATCCCTATAAGTTGCCCATTTATTCGACAAATCGGATGATTTTGCTTGAAGTCCTGAGGCAACTAGAAGAATATCAAAACATTCAGAGGCCAACCAAGAAGGCATCTATTACATTCCCATTGTTCATCGGGAATATGTTGGAATCTTGTCCGTCCTCACAGGTAGCTGAAAGTGCCAGATTGGAAATCCAGTGGTACCCATTTACAGCTTACAAGTCCAGGATCAACTTTGACCCACATCATAATATTCAGGCAGTAGAAGGGAGAAGGTACAAGCACAGAGTGGAACTGGAAGACTTCTGGGCTGATGTCGCTGATGAGTATGAAGTCAAACGGAGATTGTGGTCCAGAATGCCACTAGACTTCATGACGGCAATTGAGTTATGCCAGATACCTGATCAGTTACAAGATGATGGGAACTATATTCAGCCACGTTTCGAGGAGAGTCGACCTCTTCCTCTCGTGAGATGGTCAAAACCTAAGCACACGGACTTAGCATAGTAGGCAACTCGCTTTATCTTATTAACAAAGGTAGCCTGCAACCGAAGTCGATGCATATGGAAGTCGGCCGAGCAGAGCAAACACAACATGAACTTGTTACAGCCCTACTTCGGGTTCCCACTTAAATACAATGAGAACAAAAGACGAGTCCCAGGCATTGTCAAAACCTCAAACAGTCAACCTTACACTGCACTCAGATATTTGCATACAAAATAAAGACTTGCTTTCTTTCACTCGCGTGTGTAAACAATGACATCCAGTGTCACTCTATTTATACAAAGTCGAGCAACTCGCTTTTTGGACGCGTGGCCCAACAACTGGCGTCAACGCAGGAGCGCGACTTAGTTCGCAATTGACTTAATGCAACCGACAACCACTACAGCCAACTTCGGAATAGCTCGCATTGACTTTCGCAACGTAAAGCAACTCGGAGTTATGACTATGTCAGACGGAGTCTGAACCGACACGACTTTAGAGTCCATCAGGATGCGCCACCGACACTGCATCGACTCGTGGCTCCAGTGTTGTGCTGGAGCTCGTCACCGTTGACTCATGTTATGACACGCATCCTTCTAGAACCCAAGCCGTGTCATCCTTCCACCGACATTGACTAGTCTTTGGTGGCACCGACATTGAGGCAACTCGGATCGGATTGCATACTTGGCAGCATTCTGTATTCAAGCAACACATCCCCTTACATACTGTCACGGGGCTAGCCGAGCCAACCTCGTGCGGCACCAAAACTACGACTCGCCCAGCTCAAGGAGACCTGGTGAGCTCGCAGCCTGGACTACGCCTTGACTATATAAAACAGGATCGTGACTCTTGCAGACTCGGCCAACATTCACAATGCCACTTAGATTATAAAGCAGTAGAAATACAAGCAGATAATGAACACAACATATAGTAGGCAACTCGCTTTATCTTATTAACAAAGGTAGCCTGCAACCGAAGTCGATGCATATGGAAGTCGGCCGAGCCGAGCAAACACAACATGAACTTGTTACAGCCCTACTTATGGTTCCCACTTAAATACAATGAGGACAAAAGACAAGTCCCAGACGTTGTCAAAACCTCAAACAGTGAAGCTTACAATGCACTCAAATATTTGCATACAGAATACAGACTTGCTTACTTTCACTCGCGTGTGTAAACAATGACATCCAGTGTCACTCTATTTATACAAAGTCGAGCAACTCGCTTTGTGGACGCGTGCCCCAACAGCTGGCGTCAACGCAGGAGCGCGACTTAGTTCTTCATTGACTTAATGCAACCGACAACCGCTCAAGGCAACTTCGGAACAGCTTGCATTGACTTTCGCCACGTAAAGCAACTCGGAGTTATGACTGTGTCAGACGGAGTCAAAACCGACACGACTTTAGAGTCCATCAACATGCGCCACCGACACTGCATCGGCTCGTGGCTCCAGTGTTGTGCTGGAGCTCGTCACCGTTGACTCATGTTATGACACGCATCCTTCTGCAACCCAGGCCGCGTCATCCTTCCACCAACATTGACTCGTCTTTGGCGGCACCGACATTGAGGCAACTCGGATCGGATTGCATACTTGGTAGCATTCTGTATTCAAGCAACACATCCCCTTACATTCTCCCCCACCTAATTTAGGCGACGCCCTCGACGCCTGCACTCGGCCTCAGCTCCAAGCTGAAACAATCACCGCACTAGGAGTAAGCTTCCTGGGCTCAATTCAAGACTGAGTCGGGTTCCTATCCAAGAACCGTATGACTTGTTCTTCTTCTCACCAGAGTGACTCGGCTCGCTCCCAAGTCGACTCGTCCTTTGGCTTGCCCACCCAGTGGACTAAGAACTCTCTGTAAGCCATTTTTCCATACCCTTTGCTTTGCACTGCCAGATTTTCCTGCACCTTCAGCTCGAGTCGATCGATCACATTAGCAGGACTCTGGTGCGGAATATTGCGCCAAAGATCACTTTTGTCAAAGTGATGCGCTTGCAGTTGGCTAGCATGGAAAACCGGATGCACTCTCATGTGCATGGGCAGATTGAGTCGGTAGGCCACCTTTCTGACTCGCTGGGTCACCTCGAAGGGGCCATCCCACCTTCGCGTCAATGAAGTGCTCAAACCCTTGGGCACTTTAAACTGATGTTGATCCATCCTCACAAGAACTCGGTCACCAATACTGAATTCGATGGCCCGGCGGTGCGCATCCGCATCCTTCTTCATGCGGTCCGCGGCCTTAGTGAGATGGTACCTCGCTAGATCAACTCGTTCATTGAATCCCTTTACATACTCTGCTGCTTCAGAGCTCGGACCCATGTATCCCCTCAAAATAGTATGAGGTGTGAGTGGCTGCTGCCCAGTAGCCAACTCGAACAACGAGTACTTACTCGACCCAAATTTTTGGAGGTTCTAGCTGAACTGAGCCACGTCGAGTAATTGTGGCCAGTTCTTCTGATCCACACTGATGTAATGTCGAAGGTAATCCTCTAGGATGCCGTTCACTCTCTCAGTTTGACCATCCGTTTACGGATGGTATGCAGTCAACATGAGCAATTTCGTTCCCATGAGTCTGAAGAGCTCAGCCCAGAAACTGGACGTGAACCTTGGATCCCGATCAGACACAATGCTTAGAGGGACTCCCCAGTATTTCACCACATTCTGGAAGAAATACCTTGCAGCCACCTCAGCTGGGCAAGGAAGCTTGCACGCGACAAACACTCCATACTTGGAGAAGCGATCCACCACCACCATGATGCTTGAGTGACCTTGCGCCAAGGGGAGTTGGGTTATGAAGTCCATACTCACGCTGGCCCAAGGTCGCACCGGCACGGGCAATTGTTGCAATAAGCCACCAGGTAGTTGGGTTACTGCCTTGTCTTGCTGACAAGTCAGGCAGGTCCGCACAAAGGCTTCGACATCATCCCTCATGTTGGGCCAGAAATAGCCTCGCTCAAGGAGTGCAAGAGTTCGCTTTTGTCCTGGGTGGCCCGCCCAAACAGAATCATGACACTCAGTCATGAGCTCCTTGCGCAACTCCCTCCACTTAGGGATGTACAACCTGGAACCAGAGAAATAGAGTAAATCACCTTGAAGGTGGAATCGGCGAGTTCGACCAACCTTCACCTGATTTACTATTTGATAGGCTTGCGAATCATTCTGGAGTCCCTCTTTTACCTTCTCCAGAATGTGCTCGGCAACTCCAAGTTGACTTGCTCCACTGCCTGAGTGCTCTCTCAACGCAGCGAGCTGAGCCTTTCGACTCAATGCATCGGCTACAACATTGTGGCATCCAAGATTATAGATGAGCTCGAAATCGAACTCGGCGAGGAACTCTTGCCAACGAGCTTGCTTCGGGGTGAGCTTTGCTTGTGTCTTGAAATAGGTCGAACTCACATTATCGGTTTTCACTATGAAAGGCACATCCAACAAATAGCGCCGCCATACTCGCAAGTAATGGATGATCGTCGTCATCTCCTTCTCGTGTGCAGAGTAGTTCCTTTCCCTGTCACAAAGCTTCCTGGATTCGTAGGCTACAAGATGACCTCCTTGCATGAGTACCCAGCCCAATGCAAAATCGGAGGCATCAGTCTGCACCTCGAATGGTTCGCCATACTTAGCCAATGTCAACACTGGCTGCTCAGTTAGCTTCTTCTTGAGCAGCTTGAATGCATCTTGCTGCTTCGCATCCCACCTCCATTTCCTGTCCTTCTTGAGCAAGTCGGTGAGGGGAGCAGCGATCCTAGAATACCCTTGCACAAATTTACGGTAGTAGTCTGCCAAACCAAGGAATTGGCGAACATCATGCACAGAACTCAAAGGTTCCCATTCTGCTATTGCGCGCAACTTCTCAGGATCCGCCCTCAGCATTCCATGGCCAACAATGTGCCCCAAGAAGTGCAACTCTTCTTGGGCAAACGAACACTTCTCTTTCTTGACAAAGAGCTTGTTCTTTCTCAGCAGCTCAAAGACTTCTGCAAGATGTGCTTTGTGTTCCTCCAATGTCCGACTATATATAAAAATGTCATCTAGATAGACAACAACGCATCTATCTAAAAGAGATCTGAACACATCATTCATGAGGGTACAAAACGTAGCTGGCGCGTTGGTTAAGCCAAACAGCATAACCAAGTATTCATAAGAACCATACCTTATTGTGATGGCAGTGTTTTGTTCATCACCAGAAGCAACTCGGATCTGGTAATAGCCTTGACGCAAGTCCAACTTCGTGAAATATCTCGCCTCCAAGAGTCTGTCAAAAGAGTCTGCAATGAGGGGCAGAGGGTACTTGTTTTTTATTGTGAGATTGTTCAAAGCTCGGAAGTCTACACATAGCCGCAAGGTACCCTCCTTGCGTTGAAATAGCACCGGCGCAACATACGGCGATCTCGACGATCGGATGAGCCCAGCTTCAATCAGCTCGCGGAGCTGCTTCTTTTGCTCATCTTTGCAACGGGCTCGTCTAGGGTCTGCACCGCATTCAAACTTTGCCTTTGCGGACACTCTCGAGCCCAATGATCAAGTCGACCGCAAATGAAGCAACTACGGTCTCGCTTCTTCTCCAAGCTCACAAAGTGATTTTTTTGAGGCTACTTCTCAGCCGGCTTCTTTTTATCATTGTTGCGCTTGGGGTAGGGAGCTCCTCCACGCTGTCTGAACTTCCTTCGGAAGGGCTTCCCTTGTTCGGCAGCTTCATTCTTTCCACCGCCATATCCTTTGGCTGCGTTACCTTTGAAATCCAAGAGTCGCTCAACCGTAGCAATGGCCTGAGGAAGAGTCTGCACATTCTGGCGACGCAGGTCCGTTTGCGCCCAGGATTGCAAACCATGCATAAACAGGTAAAGCTTCTCAAAATCCGTCATTCCTTTCGGAGCTTCCAGCACCAGGTTCTGGAAAGCTTTGACATAATCTCGAATCTTTCAGGTATGCTTGAGCTCGTCGAACTGAGCCCTGACAACCCATTCTGAGTTACCAGGTCGGAATTGAAGTCGTAGCGCGTCTTTCAGCTCGTCCCAATTATCAATATCCTCTACTGGGTATCCGGCCAACTTGTCGGCCTTCCTCGACCTCCACCAGGTCTTAGCGCTTAAAGTGAAAAAGGAAGCCGTCTTCTTCATTTGGGCCTCATCGGATAAGCCAGGTAAGTTTGAGAACAGCTCCTCGACATCCCAGAAGAAATTCTCCAAGGCCTTATCATCACGCTTGCCATCATAAGGCTCCACCAGACTCGACCCCTTCTGTGAGGCTTGGACCCCACCTTGAGTCAGTAAGGTGTTGTGCAGTGTTTGGCCTTGTTGCAAGAATTCGCAACGCTTCTGGAGTATGTCGATAGCGATCTTCATTGTTTGCACCTCCGCCACAATATTAGCATACGCCGACGCCAAGTTCTCGGTGCGGTCATCCAGCTCTAGGGCTTCTGTTGCCGACATACGAGTCTCCAGGTCTTGTAGCCAGTCGCGCATCCCGGGTTGATCACAGCTTTCGCCACGCCCAGTACGCACTCCTGATACAATTCGCTCGTTACCAGGGTCGACATCTATCTCGGCCCCACTAGCTGCCATGATCAAAACACACAAGAACTCGTTAGCTAAATAATGTTTAGTCACAGAACCACTATGATACCAACTGTCACGCGGCTAGTCGAGCCAACCTCGTGCGGCACCAAAACTACGACTCGCCCAGCTCAAGGAGACCTGGTGAGCTCGCAGCCTGGACTACGCCTTGTCTATTTAAAACAGGATCGTGACTCTTGCGGACTTGGCGAACATTCACAATGCCACTTAGATTATAAAGCAGTAGAAATACAAGCAAATAATGAACACAGCATATAGTAGGCAACTCGCTTTATTTTATTAACAAAGGTAGCCTGCAACCGAAGTCGATGCATATGGAAGTCGGCCGAGCCGAGCAAACACAACATGAACTTGTTACAGCCCTACTTCGGGTTCCCACTTAAATACAATGAGGACAAAAGACAAGTCCCAGACGTTGTCAAAACCTCAAACAGTGAAGCTTACAATGCACTCAGATATTTGCATACAGAATACAGACTTGCTTTCTTTCACTCGCGTGTGTAAACAATGACATCCAGTGTCACTCTATTTATACAAAGTCGAGCAACTCGCTTTGTGGTCGCGTGGCCCAACAGCTGGCGTCAACGCAAGAGCGCGACTTAGTTCTTCATTGACTTAATGCAACCGACAACCGCTCAAGGCAACTTCGGAACAGCTCGCATTGACTTTCGCCACGTAAAGCAACTCGGAGTTATGACTATGTCAGACGGAGTCAGAACCGACATGACTTTAGAGTCCATCAGGATGCGCCACCGACACTGCATCGGCTCGTGGCTCCAGTGTTGTGCTGAAGCTCGTCACCGTTGACTCATGTTATGACACGCATCCTTCTGGAACCCAAGCTGCATCATCCTTCCACCGACATTGACTAGTCTTTGGCGGCACCGACATTGAGGCAACTCGGATCGGATCGCATACTTGGCAGCATTTTGTATTCCGTATTGAGGGGATGTGTTGCTTGAATACAGAATGCTGCCAAGTATGCGATCCGATCCGAGTTGCCTCAATGTCGGTGCCGCCAAAGACTAGTCAATGTCGGTGGAAGGATGACGCGGCCTGGGTTCCAGAAGGATGCGTGTCATAACATGAGTAAACGATGACGAGCTCCAACACAACACTAGAGCCACGAGCCGATGCAGTGTCGGTGGCGCATCCTGATGGACTCTAAAGTCGTGTCGGTTCTGACTCCGTCTGACACAGTCATAACTCTGAGTTGCTTTACGTGGCGAAAGTCAATGCGAGTTGTTCCGAAGTTGCCTTGAGCGGTTGTCGGTTGCATTAAGTCAATGAAGAACTAAGTCGCGCTCCTGCGTTGACGCCAGCTGTTGGGCCACGCGTCCACAAAGCGAGTTGCTCAATTTTGTATAAATAGAGTGACACTAGATGTCATTGTTTACACACGCGAGTGAAAGAAAGCAAGTCTGTATTCTGTATGCAAATATCTGAGTGCATTGTAAGCTTCACTGTTTGAGGTTTTGACAACGTTTGGGACTTGTCTTTTGTCCTCATTGTATTTAAGTGGGAACCCGAAGTAGGGCTGTAGCAAGTTCATGTTGTGTTTGCTCGGCTCAGCCGACTTCCATATGCATCGACTTCGGTTGCAGGCTACCTTTGTTAATAAGATAAAGCGAGTTGCCTACTATATGCTGTGTTCATTATCTGCTTGTATTTCTACTGCTTTATAATCTAAGTGGCATTGTGAATGTTCGCCAAGTCCGCAAGAGTCACGATCCTGTTTTAAATAGACAAGGCGTAGTCCAGGCTACGAGCTCACCAGGTCTTCTTGAGCTGGGCGAGTCGTAGTTTTGGTGCCGCACGAGGTTGGCTCGGCTAGCCCCGTGACAGTTGGTATCAGAGCGGTTCTGTGACTAAACATTATTTAGCTAACAAGTTCTTGTGTGTTTTGATCATGGCAGCTAGTGGGGCTGAGATAGATGTCAACCCTGGTAACGAGCGAATTGTATCAGGAGTGCATACTAGGCGCGGCGAAAGCCGTGATCAACCCAGGACGCGCGACTGGCTACAATACCTGGAGACTCGTATGTCGACAACAGAAGCCCTAGAGCTGGATGACCGCACCGAGAACTTGGCGTCGGCGTATGCTAATATTGTGGCGGAGGTGCAAACAATGAAGAGCGCTATCGACATACTCCAGAAGCGTTGCGAATTCTTGCAACAAGGCCAAACACTGCACAACACCTTACTGACTAAAGGTGGGGTCCAAGCCTCACAGAAGGGGTCGAGTCTGGTGGAGCCTTATGATGGCAAGCGTGATGATAAGGCCTTGGAGAATTTCTTCTGGGATGTCGAGGAGCTGTTCTCAAACCTACCTGGCTTATCCGATGAGGCCCAAATGAAGAAGACGGCTTCCTTTTTCACTTTAAGCGCTAAGACCTGGTGGAGGTCGAGGAAGGCCGACAAGTTGGCCGGATACCCAGTAGAGGATATTGATAATTGGGACGAGCTGAAAGACGCGCTGCGACTTCAATTCCGACCTGGTAACTCGGAATGGGTTGTCAGGGCTCAGTTCGACGAGCTCAAGCATACCTGAAAGATTCGAGATTATGTCAAAGCTTTCCAGAACCTGGTGCTGGAAGCTCCGAAAGGAATGACGGATTTTGAGAAGCTTTACCTGTTTATGCATGGTTTGCAATCCTGGGCGCAAACGGACCTGCGTCGCCAGAATGTGCAGACTCTTCCTCAGGCCATTGCTACGGTTGAGCGACTCTTGGATTTCAAAGGTAACGCAGCCAAAGGATATGGCGGTGGAAAGAATGAAGCTGCCGAACAAGGGAAGCCCTTCCGAAGGAAGTTCAGACAGCGTGGAGGAGCTCCCTACCCCAAGCGCAACAATGATAAAAAGAAGCCGGCTGAGAAGCAGCCTCAAAAAGATTGCTCTGCGAGCTTGGAGAAGAAGCAAGACCGTAGTTGCTTCATTTGCGGTTGACCTGATCATTGGGCTCGAGAGTGTCCGCAAAGGCAAAGTTTGAATGCGGTGCAGACCCCAGACGAGCCCGTTGCAGAGATGGGTGCTCTACAACTCTTGGCGACAGTTCGGGGGAATGCACAAGGCGGTGTCGCGGCTCCAGATCCCTCGACTCGGCATGAGTTATGCTTTGTAGAGGTCTTCTTTGGGCCGACCAAAGTGATGGCTATGCTAGATTCCAGGGCGACCCATAGTTACATTGCGGCGAGCAAGGCGAGGCGGCTTGATCTCCCCATGTTTGAAGGTCAGAGGTCCTTCAAGAGCGTGAACGGGCCAGCTGAAAAGTGCATCGGGGACATCCGGGATGTCAACGTCCGAGTTGGTTCATGGTCTGGTGCCATTAACTTGGTGGCCATTGACATGACCGACTTTGATTTAATCCTGGGGCAGGATTTCATCAGACAATCTTCGGCGATGCTAGTTCCTTATCTTGACAGCATAATCTTTATGGATCCTAATCGACCCAGCCTGTTGCAGACTAGGAAAGTTAGTCTGGACAAGCGAGTCCTCTCGGCGATGAGCTTGCGCCGAGCTGCAAGGAAGAACTCCGATCAACTCTACTTGGCTGTACTCTTGGGAGAGTGGGACGAAGAGGCGGAAGCCAAGTCCTCAAATCCCCAAGAGATGCAGGAAGTAATTGATTGCTATGCGGATGTGATGCCAAGTCAACTCCCAGTCGAGCTCCCTCCGAGGCGTCATGGGGATCATAAGATTGAGCTAGAAGCAGGAGCCCGGCCTCCGGCCAAGGCTCCTTATCGGCTCTCGGCACCCGAGATGGAAGAGCTAAAGAAGCAGCTCCGCGAGCTGATTGAAGCTGGGCTCATCCGACCGTCGAGATTGCCGTATGCTGCGCTGGTGCTATTTCAACTCAAGGAGGGTACCTTGCGGCTGTGTGTAGACTTCGGAGCTTTGAACAAGCTCACAATCAAAAACAAGTACCCTCTGCCCCTCATTGCAGACTCTTTTAACAGACTCTCGGAGGCAAGATATTTCACAAAGCTGGACTTGCGTCAAGGCTATTACCAGATCCGAGTTGCTCCTAGTGATGAACAAAAGACCGCCATCACAACAAGGTATGGTTCTTATGAATACCTGGTTATGCTGTTTGGCTTAACCAACGCACCAGCTACGTTTTGTACCCTCATGAATGATGTGTTCAGATCTCTTTTAGATAGATGCGTTGTTGTCTATCTAGATGACATTTTTATATATAGTCGAACATTGGAGGAACACAAAGCACATCTTGCAGAAGTCTTTGAGCTACTGAGAAAGAACAAGCTCTTTGTCAAGAAAGATAAGTGTCTGTTTGCCCAAGAAGAGGTGCACTTCTTGGGGCACATTGTAGGCCATGGAATGCTGAGGCCGGATCCTGAGAAGTTGCGCGCAATAGCGGAATGGGAACCTTTGAGTTCTGTGCATGATGTTCGCCAGTTCCTTGGTTTGGCGAACTACTACCGTAAATTTGTGCAAGGGTATTCCAGGATCGCTGCTCCCCTCACCGACCTGCTCAAGAAGGACAGGAAATGGAGGTGGTATGCGAAGCAGCAAGATGCATTCAAGCTGCTCAAGAAGAAGCTAACCGAGCAGCCAGTGTTGACATTGGCTAAGTATGGCAAACCATTCGAGGTGCAGACTGACGCCTCCGATTTTGCATTGGGCGGGGTACTCATGCAAGAAGGTTATCTTTTAGCCTACGAATCCAGGAAGCTTTGTGACAGTGAAAGGAACTACTCTGCACACAAGAAGGAGATGACGGCGATCATCCATTGCTTGCGAGTATGGCGGCACTATTTGTTGGATGTGCCTTTCATAGTGAAAACCGATAATGTGAGTTCGACCTATTTCAAGACACAAGCAAAGCTCACCCCGAAGCAAGCTCGTTGGCAAGAGTTCCTCGCCGAGTTCGATTTCGAGCTCATCTATAATCCTGGATGCCACAATGTTGTAGCCGATGCATTGAGTCGAAAGGCTCAGCTCGCTGCGTTGAGAGAGCACTCAGGCAGTGGAGCAAGTCAACTTGGAGTTGCCGAGCACATTCTGGAGAAGGTGAAAGAGGGACTCCAGAATGATTCGCAAGCCTATCAAATAGTAAATCAGGTGAAGGCTGGTCAAACTCGCCGATTCCACCTTCAAGGTGATTTACTCTATTTCTCTGGTTCCAGGTTGTACATCCCTAAGTGGAGGGAGTTGCGCAAGGAGCTCATGACTGAGTGTCATGATTCTGTTTGGGCAGGGCACCCAAGACAAAAGCGAACTCTTGCACTCCTTGAGCGAGGCTATTTCTGGCCCAACATGAGGGATGATGTCGAAGCCTTTGTGCGGACCTGCCTGACTTGTCAGCAAGACAAGGCAGTAACCCAACTACCTGGTGGCTTATTGCAACAATTGCCCATGCCGGTGCGACCTTGGGCCAGCGTGAGTATGGACTTCATAACCCAACTCCCCTTGGCGCAAGGTCACTCAAGCATCATGGTGTTGGTGGAAACTTCTCCAAGTATGCAGTGTTTGTCGCGTGCAAGCTTTCGTGCCCAACTGAGGTGGCTGCAAGGTATTTCTTCCAGAATGTGGTGAAATACTGGCGAGTCCCTCTAAGCATTGTGTCTGATCGGGAGCCAAGGTTCACGTCCAGTTTCTGGGCTGAGCTCTTCAAACTCATGGGAACGAAATTGCTCATGTTGACTGCATACCATCCGCAGACGGATGGTCAAACTGAGCGAGTGAACGGCATCCTAAAGGATTACCTTCCACATTACATCAATGCGGATCAGAAGAACTGGCCACAGTTGCTCGACGTGGCTCAGTTCAACTATAACCTCCAAAAATCTAGGTCGAGTAAGTACTTGCCGTTCGAGTTGGCTACTGGGCAGCAGCCACTCACACCTCATACTATTTTGAGGGGATACATGGGTCCGAGCTCTAAAGCAGCAGAGTATGTAAAGGGATTCAATGAACGAATTGATCTAGCGAGGTACCATCTCACTAAGGCCGCGGACCGCATGAAGAAGGATGCGGATGCGCACCGCCGGGCCATCGAATTCAATATTGGTGACCGAGTTCTTTTGAGGATGGATCAACATCAGTTTAAAGTGCCCAAGGGTTTGAGGACTTCATTAACGCGGGATGGCCCCTTCGAAGTGACCCAGCGAGTCGGAAAGGTGGCCTACCGACTCAATCTGCCCATGCACATGAAAGTGCATCCCATTTTCCATGTTAGCCAACTGCGAGCGCATCACTTTGACGAAAGTGATCTTTGGCGCAATGTTCCACACCGGGGTCCTGCTAATGTGATCGATCGACCCGAGCTGAAGGTGCAAGAAATACTGGCAGTGCAAAGCAAAAGATATGGAAAAATGGCTTACAGAGAGTTCTTAGTCCACTGGGTGGGCAAGCCAAAGGACGAGTCGACTTGGGAGCGAGCCAAGTCACTCTGGCGAGAAGAAGAACAAGTCATGCGGTTCTTGGATAGGAACCCGACTCAGTCTTAAACTGAGCCCAGGAAGCTTACTCCCAGCGCGATGATGGTTTCAGCTTGGAGCTGAGGCCGAGTGCAGGCGTTGAGGGCGTCGCCTAAATTAGGTGACGAAGAATGTAAGGGGATGTGTTGCTTGAATACAGAATGCTGCCAAGTATGCGATCCGATCCGAGTTGCCTCAATGTCAGTGCCGCCAAAGACTAGTCAATGTCGGTGGAAAGATGACGCGGCTTGGGTTCTAGAAGCATGCGTGTCATAACATGAGTCAGCGGTGATGAGCTCCAGCACAACACTGGAGCCACGAGCCGATGCAATGTCGGTGGCGCATCCTGATGGACTCTAAAGTCGTGTCGGTTCTAACTCTGTCTGACACAGTCATAACTCTGAGTTGCTTTACGTGGCGAAAGTCAATGCGAGCTGTTCCGAAGTTGCCTTGAGCGGTTGTCGGTTGCATTAAGTCAATGAAGAACTAAGTCGCGCTCCTGCGTTGACGCCAGCTGTTGGGCCACGCATCCACAAAGCGAGTTGCTCGACTTTGTATAAATAGAGTGACACTGGATGTCATTGTTTACACACGCGAGTGAAAGAAAGCAAGTCTATATTCTATATGCAAATATCTGAGTGCATTGTAAGCTTCACTGTTTGAGGTTTTGACAACGTCTGGGACTTGTCTTTTGTCCTCATTGTATTTAAGTGGGAACCCGAAGTAGGGCTGTAACAAGTTCATGTTGTGTTTGCTCGGCTCGGCCGACTTCCATATGCATCGACTTCGGTTGCAGGCTACCTTTGTTAATAAGATAAAGCGAGTTGCCTACTATATGTTGTGTTCATTATCTGCTTGTATTTCTACTGCTTTATAATCTAAGTGGCATTGTGAATGTTGGCCGAGTCCGCAAGAGTCACAATCCTGTTTTAAATAGACAAGGCGTAGTCCAGGCTGCGAGCTCACCAGGTCTCCTTGAGCTGGGCGAGTCGTAGTTTTGGTGTCGCACGAGGTTGGCTCGGCTAGCCCCGAACGCTCCAAGGGGGAATACATCAGAGGTTGAGTCATGAGGCGAAGAGTCTAATCAGTAGATATGGATCTTGGTTCATCCAATTCCCAAAATTTATATATATCAGGATCCAGGGATTTACTGGAAATCCCTATAAGTTGCCCATTTATCCGACAAATCGGATGATTTTGCTTGAAGTCCTGAGGCAACTAGAAGAATATTAGAACATTCAGAGGCCAACCAAGAAGGCATCTATTACATTCCCATTGTTCATCGGGAATATGTTGGAATCTTGTTCGTCCTCACAGGCAGCTGAGAGTGCCAGATTGGAAATCCAATGGTACCCACTTACAGCTTACAAGTCTAGGGTCAACTTTGACCCACATCATAATATTCGGGCAGTAGAAGGGAGAAGGTACAAGCACAGAGTGGAACTGGAAGACTTCTGGGTTGATGTCGCTGATGAGTATGAAGTCAGACGGAGATTGTGGTCCAGAATGTCACTAGACTTCATGAGGGCAATTGAGTTATGCCGGATACCTGATCAGTTACAAGATGATGGGAACTATATTCAGCCACGTTTCGAGGAGAGTCGACCTCTTCCTCCCGTGAGATGGTCAGAACCTAAGCACGCGGACTTAGCAACGCTAATGAGGCCAGTAGTCAAGTACTCTCAGTGGTGGGTTGACCATCATGTCCAAGAAATGAGGCAGAGAAGAATAACGCTCACTTATGATCTACTGAGCGAGACAGAGTCATATTCTTCCAATGCCAATGCATCTCATCAAGGCCTGGCCGAGATTAGAGAGAAAAGGAAGGAAATAGTTCCTAGTGCATAGCCTACTTCCAAAAGACAAAGGGGAGAACCATCTCATTCGGCAGCATCCCGAAATATTGACGATCTGATGGCTACCATAGATGAGTCCTTGGTGGAAATAATTGTACCTCCTACAGTTCAGGAAGAGAACGATGAATCTATTCAGCCGGATGATGAGGAGCCCTTGTCACCTACAGGCACGGAAATACTTGGTTCAGACAATGAGATAGAAGTTCGGAATAACGACTTCGATGAGGGAATGATTTCCGCTCTCAGGGAGGTTGTGGATGTTTCGAATGAGGAAGAGGTTCAGGTAGAAGATGGAGTTGAGTAGCCGACCATTCCAGATTGGCTGATAGAAAGAATGAAGATTCAACAACCTGCAGAAGCCCAAGAGGAGGCTGATACTGCAGATTTCTTGGAGAGGTTGGAGCAAGTTGCAGTCAAGAAGCCTGCCAAGAAATTCTCTACTATTCAAAGGGACGAGACAGGCAGGCGTTCCGTGCACATTGCAGTACCCACAGTGGACAAGCCACAAGACGAGATTACTCCTCAAGAGTATGCCATAGCCACTATAGATCTTGGCCCAACCTCAAAAGGCCAAGAAGTGGAGGAATTAGATAATTCCGTCTCGACCATCAAAGCGAGATTGGAAAAAGAAGTGGCTAAGAAGAAAGAGTATAAAAAGGAGGTTGAACGCCTTAAGGAGTACATACAGCATTTAACCCAGCCACTTGATCAGGGTAATGCGGCAACTCCTCTCCTCAATTCATCGCAAGAAGTGACCAAGGATGTAGTGCACGGAATGGTTACAGCCAGGGAAGCTCAGGATTGGATGGTGAGCGAAGGTACGGAAGCAACCTTGTTCATGGAAAAACTGGCACTTGCCTATGGGCGAACCTCTTCTTTTCTTTCCAGACTTATGGATATGGCAGAGACATGGGAATGTATTCCGGACATGTAGGAGAGGCTTATCCCAAGCCTTAGGATCTTGAAAGGCACTCCAAGGGAGGAGTTGGTTGATAGAAGGGTGATTGCTGCAGGAGCAGCATATGATTTCCATCACTGGTTTTGGGCAGTGACTATACGAGAAGAAGTGTTGGAGAAGGCAAAAGTGGATGGGCTCCGAATTGAAGAGCAGGTTAAAGAAATCCAGGAGAGGATTTATATGACAGCCGCAGAAGTGTTCGACCATGAGATTGTCTGGGAGAACGACATGCAATTGGAGAGGTTGAAGCGTAAAGTTCAAGAGACTTTCTTCTCGGCCACTGGACCATTTCTGAGACAAGATTTTGCGAGAGTGGCAAGACTCTCAGCCATCCGAAATGATTTTGGGAAACAAGAGGAGGATTGGGAAAATACTTTTGCCAAATGTGTTGAGAAGTTGGACGGACTTGGATTCCGGATTAGCATGCTGCCACCCGTCACGATGGAGGAGGTCACCGCAATAGTGTCTAGGTTCATTGAACGCAATGCTGCTCAGAAGGATAAGGACGCCTCTCCTAGATAATAGCTGCAACTGCCACTTTACTGATTGATTACTAGTTGATAACTCTTGTTATTTTGGGTAACCCTAATTAGGGTTGGGTTGTAATAATCTTGGTCGTTGATATTGTTTTAATCTCGGCCCTTCATTTGATTTTTGTAAACTATATATAAACTGATGCTCTCTCACTTTCATTGATGTGGAGACAGAGTATGAGATTGTTGCATTGAGACTATTTCGAATAATAAAAGCTCTTATGCATGATTTGCTTTGAACAACTTTTATTGTCAAATAGTAAGCGAGGTTGCATATCTTCTTCCGCCATAGATTAAAGTTAGAATTAGATTAAATAGAATTTGCTTTGAAAGTTGGTTAAGTGAATGAGAGATTGATCGTATTGATTCAATGGTGAAGTATTGCTCATACTTTCTTCGAATGGATGATTTGCATTCGATGCGTAAAGTTAGCCTGAGCTCATAATTGTGGAAGCTTAACTTCAGCCTCATTCGAGGTTTGAAAATTATTATCACACCCCTTGAAGATTGCACCCATTTTGCGTATGTTGTCCAGTAGGAGGCGAAACAAAGTGTGGTTTATCCCCTTCACCGAATCCTTACTGTCTCTTGAATTTTTAGGCATAGAATAGACCTCCTAAACCCTTATCCTTTTTGCTTTTTTTTTTGAGAACCAAATCGAAGTCCTAAGTAAAGAGAAGTCTTTAATGATAAATCCACCTAAGTCCCGAGCTTGTGAAAAGTTCTTTAACGTAAGTCCCCTTGTTTATTACCAGCAAATCACAACGCCCATTGAGCTTATCCACACGTCGAGACCTGACAAAAGAAACCTTGGAATCGCCATATGATCTTCTCGCAATCTTAGCATACGCGGTGGTTTTTCAAGAGAGGATAGAGTGTCTTTGGACATTTTATTCTATGTGTTCAGTGGATAATAAAACGTACACCAACACTACTGCTGTCCCAACTTTTTCTTTTCGACTATCTGCTGCAATCTTATTACTCTCTTCTTCTACCTCTTCCATTGCACTCAAATGTGCCATTTTATTCAACATATTTATGTCTTCCAAAGATAAATTGCTAGCCCAACTTCACAGTCACTTACTTCAACATATTATTTTATCTTTTCTTCATACAAATCAGTATTTACTTTGCAAAACTCAAAAGGAGATAATACCTTTGTTTTTGCTGCTGCAACCTCTTTTCTTGTGCATGCAATTTCATTTTTATTTTCTTTTATATTATCAACAAGATACACATATGTTGCTACCTCTTTCTTTCTCCATTTTTCCTTGTGCCTTTCTTCTTTCCTTGCTTTCTTTCATTTGCATTTGTGTGGGCTGCTTCCACATGACTTTCTTTCCATACTCTTTCCACCATAAGACTGCAACTCTGCACTTCAACATTCTCCTTTTCACTGTCCTCTTTGTCAAACCTCTGATTTTCCTCTTTCTTCTCTTCGCTGTCCTCTATTACAACTTCCTTTCCTTCTTCATTTCCTACACACAAATCATTATTTGCAAACTCATTATGAAATAAACAATGTAATTTAACTTCATCTATTTTTTTATTTTCTTCAACTGTAGCTTTCCTTTTCATTCCCAAGCTTTCCTCAAGGGCATCCAATCTCACTTCTATCTTTCTCAACTCTTCAAAGAGCTTTTCTCTCACTTTTTCCCAATACTCTCCCCAAAATAACATTCTCACAAGTCTTCTAATGACCCATCTTGTCTTCTTCTTCAAAGCCATTTTTAGAGACTCACAAGTCCCTGTGCAGTTACAAGTCCTCCTTGCAACAATCTCTCTCGCTTCAGGGTATCAACCCTCTGCAGTCACAAGTCCTCCCTACAACAAACTCACTCTTGCTTATCCTCTACCCAATAGATGGTTTCTAGAAGACACACCTCTCTTGTGCATCTTCTACCCAACCTTAACTTCTACTGGAGGATAGTAGTCGCAGATCCTCTTTAATACCTGCAACAAACAAACATTCTCACAACTTCACCGCTTCACTCTTCAACACTCTTCACCCGCAGGTCTTGCTGCATACTCTACACTCTCAAGATCTTCTAGCTCTGATACCATTTAATGCAGTCAACAATTGAGAATCCATTGGATTGTCAATTGTTGCAGCAAGTTCACTTCTCTATTTTTAAAAACACATATATGGAGAACACAAGAAATATGAAATATTATTCATTCTTGAATATTTGCAATAATAATTTCTTACAAAAGCTTCCACATTCTCCAACTATATCATTCCAACAACACCCACCTACAGGCAAAAATATACAAACTTCATATTCTCTGAGAAATACCTACAGGGAAACAAAAAAAATCATATTATTGCTCTTTATGACCAACAAAAGGCAGCAACAACACACTTTCTTTGACATCAAATCCTCTCCTCTCCAGAACAATGCTCATTTTCACAACTTCTATGCATCCATTTTCCTATTCAAAAGCTTCTTTTTGTATTGCAACAAGAAAACCCGTCACTTTTGTCCATCACTGCTCCCATGGGTTTTGTGCGCCTCATTCTCAGCTTTCCGAATCATTTTGAAATTCTCGATTTCGATTCTGTATAAGATAGTTATGCCATTTTTACTAAAACTAGTTCTCTCAGGTACAGCTCTGGTAATCTCTCTCCCAGTCAAATTTTCTGAATTCCCTTAACTCCTTTCTTGGCATGAGTTTTTCTCTTCTTGGAATATGCATTCAATAGCAATTCAAAAATTGTCTTCCCCCCTCTCAACCCACTCTCTCCACTTCCTCCACACCTTGCATCCCTTTTTTTTCTCAACAAATGCAAATTCCATTTTTTTTAATAGAGTTACAATTTAACAATAAATGCCCACTCACAGGCTAGGTGTGGGATTTTGCCTTTTTGACAAATTACAATTTTCAAACATTTTTAAATCCACTAATAACTCAATTAATTAATAAATTGATTTTCTTTTACAATCCCAACATCAAACCTTACTGTGTTGGAGGAGTTGAAGATTTACTTAAATTGTGCCTGCAAGAAAAACCAAGACAAAACTCAAAAATTAAAATTAATATATTTTTGATGTGCAGTATTGTCCGTGCACCCGGATGCTCTTGCATCAGAATACAGTTTATTCTTGTCATATTGATTTTCTCATTTCAGTGTGCTTTCTATTAGGCTTCTAAATTTTAGGTGGCTATCTCCATAGCCAACTCTTACATGGTATCAGAGCAAGTTGGGTGCCTTTGGTTGGTCTTTTGAGAGATCTTGAGTGCAAATCTTGGTAGATCTTGAAAAGTTGAGCATGCTCTTCTCTTGCATCAAATGATGCCCTGGAGAATCAAAAAAAACTTGATGGAATACCAAATTTTGGGGGCTCCTTTTTGTGGCCTTGTATTGTAGGTACATTTTGAGAGATTGATGGAGCAAATCTAAGCTCATCATTGTGTTTGAAGTGTCTAAGAAAGTCAGGTTTTCCTTTTGTTTTGTCTCAATCGGACATTGGAGGCCATATCTGCAAGAGTTTGAAGTTAGGTGTTTTTTGTCAAATTCAAAAGGTAGCAATATTTTTAAAGCATTTTGGGTCAAAGCAAACCCTTTCATTGTGTTTGGAAGGCCCAAGAACCCTAAGATCGATTGTCAAATCATCAAAATTGGACACTTTTGCTCAAAGCCCTCAAAAAAAATTTGCCCCCTTTCATCGTACAATAGCTAGCGTATGCAAGTCAACAGAAATTTGTAGTTGGACACTACGGTTTCATTTTTTAATATTTAAATTTTTTGTTTTAAAAGAGAATTTTGCAAGTTGTACAGTCTGTGCAAAGTTGTGCAGACTGTACACCACAATAAGTGTACCGCAGGCACCAAGTGGCGTCCCCACTAAGGGCCATATGGCATAGACCCCGCCAACACCACCAATCAACATTAAAAACCAAGAACGCAAACCACTAAGACGGAATGTTCCATTCAAAAAAATTATGGCGCTCAAAATCCGACCCCCGAGAATATTCCAAGTATCAGTGAAGATTTTGCCACATAATTTGTCGTCAAAGAATATAGCAGTAGCTCTTTGTCATATTCTGACCTAAAGAATACTTTGGTCGACTCAAAGAATATTCCACGCTAACGTCAACAAGCACCTGATATTTTTAGCCCCCCTCATGGTTGGCGTTTTCAATTTTGAAGTTCAACTTTTAAGACTCATAACTTGGGCTTAGAACCTCTAATTTTTTAGCAATTTATTTTTATTTGGGCTAATTTTTTGTGCTCTACCCAAGGTGTAAACAATTTTTTATTTTGGTGTTTAGGTTTTCCAAAATTGTAGATTATCACAGGTGTTGCTTAGCAGTTCTCATTCTCGGAACTTCTAGGGCTTCATTCTCATTTTGAGAACTTCTGAAGCTTCGTTCTTGCTCCTACAATAACATTTTTTGGTGCATTTGTTTTTTAAAGTGCATAATTTTTCGTGTACTTTGTAGTGGTGTGATTAAATTAATCTCATTTTGTCAAAAAAATGTACTTTATTTTTGTGGCCAAATTTGCATGTACCAAGATCAAGACCACTTTGTTGTTTTTAGCAAGTGACATCTATAATCGCATTAATCATAAAGTGACAAACCCATATATTGTTGAGGGGACCTTTGATTGAGTGAATGTAGAGAGGAATCTTCTTGTGGTTGTGTGGTTGCATTCCTCTTGATTTGTGTTCTTTCCTTGTTTCATCATAGAGCAATCTTCAGTTCCACTTCTAACACCTTACAATTATCCTAAATCAAAATCAGAAATGAACAAATTGTTTAGAGTTAAGAGGTTGTATAGGATAGTTCATGGGCTTGATGGTGAACCAAAAAAACAATGAAACTAAAAAGAACGAACGGTGGAATAGTTATGAAAAAGCCAATGGTTATTTGTGCTTGTATGTCTCTCCTGAGTTGTTTCACATTGAGCACTTGGATTCACCTATCGCTATGTGGAATACATTGTCAAATTTCTTTGGACAAATAGATGAAATTCAAGGACATTTATTGGAAAATGAATTAATGAGTCTCAATCCATGTAATTTTGACAACATACAGGACTTCATCACCAAATTCAAGGCACTAAAAACACAAATGAAGGAATGTGAAATTGAAAAACCAAATGCACAATTGGTGCTAAATGTTCTTTCAAAGCTAGGACATGAATATTCAATGTTTGTGTCTACTTTATGTGCTACAAAAAAGGCCTTTGGGAGTAAGTTTGATATGCCTTCATTTGAGAATTTTGCTATGCAACTCACTAAAAATAAGCTTATTCAAATGGGTGTTTTGAAGTCTTCAAAATCCCAAGCCTTAATTGCAAAGGATGTGTAATGTCCCCATTTTCTAAGCGGTCACCTAATGGGGTCGATTAGCCTATCCTATTCCCATAGGCTAAGTCAGAGGGTTAAGGGAATGACCTAATTGATTAAAAATTATATTTAATTAATTTCAATGGGCAAATTGAAGATATGAAGAGACTTCCTACATTTTTATGAGCCATTTGGTGAAGAAGAAATAATTAAATAAAATGGCTTTGAAGGTGGACAACCTAGGCAAGGGCCTAAAAATGTAATATCAAGGGTCATAAAGAGGTTCGCTCCCTTGGAGAAGACAATAAAAATAAAATAAGAATACTTTATTAAGGTTGGCCAAGATTGGAGGAGAAAAAAAAGCAAATAAAATAAATATTTTGCCCTGAGGAGGTCAGCCAAATTTGGAGGGGAAAGGTGGCTATAAATACAAGAACATTTGAGGCATTTGGGCATCGATTCATATCATATTCTCATTTGGAGATTCTTCTCTTTGGCTGCAACCTTAGTTGGGCTTTATTCCAAGGACGAAAAACCCTTGTGAATAAGGTGAGTTGGACGAAAACCTAGCTCATCTTGTGGAGGACTCATAACGAAGTTCTAATTGCACTTCATTGGAGACATTTGGAGGTTTGGAGCATCATTGCATAATCAGATTTGCAGATCAAATTTGGAGCAGCATTGTTGTCGCATTTTGTGTGCATATTGTATTAGGGTTTTGCCCTAATTTGGAGCACCACTTTGGAGCAGACTTGAGCACTCATTTTTGGAGGGCAATTTTGCTTTTCTGGAGCAGCGAACCCTAAGCGCTTGCCAAGGAAGGATTCGACCATCTAGGGATTAATGTTCGAAGACTAATTTGCATATTTGTGGTATGTACAATCTTAGTTTTAGATCTTATTTATAGAGCAGAAATCTAGGCGTATGTTTGGCATGTTTGAGCCCATGAATTCATTGAAAAATTAGTCCAAAATATTCCGTTTTGTAACAGCAGAAGTTACCTACAGAAAATCAGATTTGTATGTGGCATTTGGATGTCCTATCTTGTCTTTTTCATGATGGATTTCATGTTTGATATGAATATCAATTGGTAGCATCATTTGGCATGTTTATTTGTCATGTTTGGGCACTTGTATGTTCACTATGATATTTTGTTTTCAGAAAATAAAAAAATCAGAAATCAGAATTAGGGTTTGAGCAAAAATAAAAATCAGAAATTTAGGGCAGATAACAGATTCCATTGGGGATATTTCGGAATGATAAGTTTTCAAGTGGCAAGGAGAAGAAAAAGAACAAGCCTAAGAACACACAATCCACATCTGATTCCACAGAAGAACATAAAAGTTCCTCTTCTAAGGGGGAATCATCTAAGAAGGAGAAGCCTACTTGTACATATTGCAAGTAGACAAGACATGAAGAACACTATTGTTATAAGAAGGATATTGATGAATTGAAACATCTTCTTGAGAATAATAGAATCAATTTACCTTCCAAAATGTCTGCTTCAACTTCTTCTTCCAATTCCAAACAATCAGAATTTGATAACTTCCAATTCCAAACAATCAGAATTTGATAAGGAAAAGAATCACACTATTGGAACAAGTAAGAACAAAGGACAAGCTCTTTGTGCTTCTACAAGTCGTGGATAAGGGAGATGGCTTCTAGACTCCAAAGCTTCTCATCATACGGCATCTTCATAGTCTATGTTCTCTTCTTTTGAGCCTTGTACTATGCCACCTATTTTGATGGGTAATCATATTTACATGAATGTAATTGGGAGGGGATCTATTGACATTGGGGATGGCACCTTCAATGATGTCTTGTGTGTACTTCACTTGACAAACAATCTTCTTTCCATCCATCAAATCACTGATGGTGGAGCAAGGAAGACTACGGAATTTACTCTTGATTTAGTTACCATTAGAGATTTGCAAAGCAGAGAGGTCATTGCTACTAAGATGGTTGATCATGCATCTTGGTTGAACACTTTTGCAGACTTCATTTCTGATGATGGCTTTGATCCTTTGGATGATGATCGCACTTCTAGAGTGGAATTTGAGGAGAATTTTGGCTACTTGAACTTGGGTATTCTCACATGTGATCCAATTCTTGAACCTTGTATTCCATCTCCTTCATTTGCTATTGCTTCTGATGAGACTAGTGTTGCTACATCCATGGCTACTAATGATTCAATGCAGCAGAATATACATCATCTTCCGGGTATGGAGAAAGTGACAAATCATATCCAAATTTAAAATTGAGAAGCAATAAAACAAAATAGTGAAAGGAAGATAAGTCCAATTAGGTAAACCCTAGGCAAGCCATCACATAGAAAAGGCAAATAAAGAAGAAAACCTATAAGGGGAATTCCCCATGTCAAAAGGAGTTAGCAAAGACAAGTGAAGGAATTCAATGTGTTCTCTTTGACGCCCTCTGAAATTTTCCTACCAATCTAAGTTTTAGGTACAATCCTTTCACTCCTCTAGAAAATTGTCTTCTTCTAATTTGAAGATACTTCAACTAAGTTCTCAAAGCCAATTCCCATCAAAAAGGGTTTGATTGTAGCAAAATCAAAAAACCTATCAAACTCCAAAAAATTTGATCGAAAAATCAAATATGATTGTTCCTTTCTAGATTATAAGCATTCCCCTAAATCTTGTAAGCATCACTCAATTATAATTTCCTAGTTATTTGTAATGAGGGATAAGGTAAAGTTGTTTGAAACCTGTTTCAATTGGGTGGTTATGATTTTCTTCCCTTGTGCTCAATTGTAGTATGTCACAACATATACAAACACATCACAAAGAACCAGCTCCCTATATATCATAGATTATAAAGCACTCAAGCACAATAAAATAGTGCACTTCAAACAATCCATACATTTCAGCACATCAAATTGTCTAACTTCAGGAATCTTACACCTAACTCTTCACAAAAAAATAGTCATTAGTGTCAATTAATTTATTGATTATTCACTTTAGACCAAAACATACTCAAAATGCCACCCGTGAAAGCATATACACCCTCAATTGCATTTAGGGTTGAAAATGTGTATACTATAAGGAAATAAGCGACAAGGCTAGGGCAAGATCTAGGTAGATTTTGTTGTTAAGTGTTCCCCTTCAAAGCATAGCCAAATGATGCACCTCTCTACAACTTATGGGTTGGTTTCCTACCTTAAACAAATAAGAAAAAAAATTAAAATAGAACTCAAAGTATTAATGAGAGGCTTCAAACCTCCAAAATCCAAATAAGTCAAATTATAGTTCACAAACCCGAACTCAACTTAGATTTAGACACGGCAAACGAAAAAATTTCCAACTTCGAATACTTGGCAACTTGAAAAAATACTTAAGTTTCTTAAAAAATATGTATTTTTTATACAAAATTCAATAACAAAATGTATTGAATGAGTCTATAAAACATTGGGAAAGTGTTTTTCGTTAAATTTGAATACAAATAGAGTGTAAAATTGCATCATCATGCAAATACAACAACTAGCTAATAACTATTATGATCTTATATTGATTGTTTTTTAAAATCATCATTATAGATTGCATATCTAAGCAAGTTACAAATTACAAGAATTTACGGTTTCCTCTTCCCTACTTTAGTGAATAATTAGGGAGAGGGTCTAGTTCTTGCACTCAACTACATCTCTTCACTCAACCTAAAAGTCTACACTTGCAATTCCACCCTGGTACTAAATGGCAATGACTCCTCTACTGCACGTTGGACATCATCCACAATGAAGTCATTCAATCCAATCTTTCCTAATTCTACTAATACCTACGCCCTCCATAGCTTGACTCTTGAAATCAATAGTCTTGTCCTTTGTGAACAAGTGGGTATCCTCTTCCTACATGGTCCAATCATTATAGGGATCAATCATCCAATTCTATAAGCTCTCCTAATGTGTTCTCTACCTTTCTTATGCAAAGTCAAAGGTTACCTTTCACAAAAATTAGGTCATTGAGGTGTTGTTGAGTCAACTTATTATGTTCCTCCGTATGAAAAACCTCAAACAAACTCCAATTGCGCTCACTTCAGAAAGTGTTACAAGATTGAAACAAAATTTTAAGGGCTAGCTTTTGAAGATTTGGGGTATTTCCACCTCAATCTTCCCACCAAGAACCTACAAATAAGATATTCAAAAGTTTGTAAGTAGGAAATATTAATAATTGTACTTCCTAACTTGTAAAATATAAGTAAATACTCCAATTTTTATTACTTGGTGTCTAGATGGATCTCCCCCAAATAGCTAGCTACAAAGAAAGGAACCTCCTCTTAACTTGTTGTAATTCTACAACTCTAAAATACTAAAGCCCCTCGCCTCAAACACTAGTGTCATCCTCTCAATGCATGTTGAGAGGATGACACTATCTCCCTATTAACATTTGTGAAGCTATCAAAAAAGAAAAACTTGAGGTTGAGGTACTTGCCACTGCATGAATGGGTTGGTGGAGTTGATTGTTCCACTTTCGAACAATGATTTCATAAATGGATCAAATCTATCTCTATCCTCCTATAATAGTTTTGATTGACCTCTTTGACCCTATACATGGCTTCATAATCTATCCCATTGGGTTTTGCTCCCCATCCACCGAGTGCAAAACCCTCACCAAAGGCTTCGATACCTACAAGTACAAACAAAATAAAGTTACAAACATACAATTAAAGTAAATATTTTAAAAATTGAAAATAAAGGATTCAATTAAAATTTAAATTAAAGTTTGAATTTATCTCAATGATCTCTACAACTCTCTTCACAAAGGCATTATCAAAAAATTATATGTACGCTCCTTTCTCTATCAGCCTTCTTTGAATGTGTTGAGTCTAGCCATGCTTAACTCACAAACACCTATTTCAATGATGACAACAAACTACAAATGCTTTGAAATGTTATGAAGTTAGTTAAAAAGCTTGACTCCCAATTGCACAAGCTCTTTCCCTTCGGTGTGATCTCTCATCAAGTTCAAAACCCAAGTGTAATTATAAATCTATTTTGTGATGTTTCTAGCATCATCTACTACCAATCTCACTCAATTAATTTTGCCTATGTCCTCCAAAAGAAGGTTAAAGAATGAGTTGTGCATGGGGTCTAAAAGAGTAATGAATGCCTCTCTTGAAGCAATCTCCCAACAAACACATATGTTGTTACATTGTTAATGATAACTTGCACCACATTCTATATGCCTACCTCTAAGACAACCTCTTCCAACATCAAGCTCGATGTTTCCAAATTCTCTACTTTGTTATAGGCATCAATTGACTTCAAGAAAACAATCTCACCATTTGAAACTGCCAAAAAATTGATGAGTGAGATTCTTTCATTCCATCCACCCATATGAAAGAATAGTGCATCCAAACTTTTGTTAGTACCTCTTTTGTTATTCTAGAACTAACTTTGCATCTATGGCACATCCTAGATTAACTTCCACTTGAGTCTTTTGGAGAGGACACCTCATACAATTTCCCTACAACTATCAATGTTATCACCAAATTCTCCCAATAGGAGCTCTTTGCCACTTTGAAGGGAAGAAGGTTGTAAAACAAGAAATTTGTGCACACCTTGTCTACTTCTTAATGCACCTTCTTGTTCCACCTCTACCGTACAACAAAGATTGTGGTCCAAATATGTTTCTAAATACAAAAATCCCTTTGACTGAGTTTTGCTCTAACTATATGAGGTGGATGTGCTTCATATGCATGTACCACAACTAGCACCCACAATATTTGCATATCTACCTTCATTTTGCTTGCAGTCAAGATTAATGGCTACTACTATGGTACTTGTGTCCTTGCCCTCTCTAGTTTCTTCTCCATCCAACAATGCAAGGACTGCCCACATCTCTCATTTCGTCTATTCAGGAGGTTTTTCACATGGCTTAATGTCACAACGAGGAATGCATGCAATATGGTACTTGAAGCAATTGATGCCTCCATTAAGCTTCTTCAAGCAAAAAAGGCAGATCACTCCCAGATACCAATCCCACTGTGGCATATTTCTAAGCGGAGTTGCAACTTCTAAAAGAACAACTTCCAATAGCTAACACTAAGCTTGATGTAAAGTTGGATGCCATTGTATGCTAAATGGAACATGTTTAAATTCAGGAAAAAAAATAGCATTTAAAAAATTATTTGAATACAAAAAATAAAATAAATTCATACAAAATACATTTCAAATACAATACAGTAATTGAATAGCAATAACATTAATTAATTTAGCCAAGACACTTTTTTTTTACCCTACAGCATAAACCCTATGTTCAAAAAGAAAAGAAAACTATCAATTTCATTTAAAAAAACTACCCTAAATCAGAAATAAAAATTACACAAATCAAAAACTCAATATTAATGTGCTAAAAAGAATTTACATGCTTGGAAAAAAAGAAAAAGAAAAATGAGCTAACTTGAAAACCTGAAATTCCTCAAAACTGCTCTTCAAATCCACTATAAACTCATTCCAATTTTGCTCAAGGATGCTCAAATGTTGTGTGAGGAAGATGTGTGGGCATGTGGGTTTAAAAAGAAAGTAAATGCAGTGTTTTTTCAATATAAATTTTGCATACAAAATACATCTCAGTATACAAACCACATCCAGCAAGTTTTGGCATTGGAATCAAGAAGTACTTGTGTGAGTTTGGCACTAAAACTTACCGAAAACCCACTAGTCAAAACCCACAAGTAAACATGGGAAAAACTGAATGCGCAAAATTTTCTACAAGTACTAACGACTCAAAGTACTCTATGAGTTTTCCATCTATGAATCAAATGATGTTTCTCTCGACAATTTATGGGTTGGTTTCCCACCTCAAACAAATAAGAAAAAAAAACAAAAATATAAGTTAAAATATTGTTGAGAAGCTTCAAGCGTCCATGATCCATATAAGACCTCTACATGAAAACTGTGCTAAAATTTTCGAAATTATTTGAGCCATCCAATTTTCGAGAATTTAAAAAACAAAATAACCGTTGTCATAAAATGTCAAAAGCAAAGAAGAAAAGGATTGCTTGAAGCCTTTGTTTGTTTGATCCAAATATCAAGTTAAAACTTTGTTAGGTATGAGTATAGACAAATGCCCAACCGAAAGAATGGATGCCCTTTCCCATGCCTTACATTATATTATTCTGTTCAAGCGGTCTTAATACTTGCTTGGGTTCCTTACGAAGCAACAAAGGTTTCATCAATTATATAAAAGATTTATTGAATTGACAAGGTTCAATTTACTCTAAATTTCATCACGAAGTCAAAGCCCACACATACAAAATTAAGCAGGGTTTCTCCAAGTTTCCAAAATGGGGGATATCATTTTTTTCGGGACAGCAACTTAAATAGCTCAAACAAATTAAAAGTAGCTGAAGTTTTAAAAATAAATATAATGTGCTGAATTTGCAATAACAATACTTCCCTTCTTTTTTTAAAATCAGATTTTTAACATTTTTCCTTTCAAATTTTTTTCTACTTTTTTTCCTGCGCCAAATGAAGCAGGCTGTTCAGTCCTCAAAAGTAGGGCATACCCTCCAAACACCCGAATCCCTGAGATCCAGACACCTGGGGATGCGTCCCCAGGTAACACTGAAATTAACAGAAAGAAAACTCCTCCTCTGTGTTCATTTTGTCATGTTATGTTTATTCCTGGCCCTCAATAACAATAATTTCTCAAATTACATACAAGTTCCTTCATATGCAATGATAATCAAATGGAAAATTTATTAACGCCCTCGAGATCGAAACACTTTAAGAGACCGCTAAGCATAACTAGGATGTAGTGCAAACAGGATAACTCCTAATTCCACATCGATTGCATCTCTTCAAATAAGGGTTAAATTATATTAGCAAAATTGTCGTGCCCTCGACCATATCTACTTTTTCCCTGGAATGAAAATCAGAAAAGAGAAACTCACAAGTTCAACAAATGTGAATGGGTGACCAAAGAATCCCATCGCAGAGAGTAGAAAAGGTTAGCGTAAGCCTCCAAATGCCGCCGTTTACTGAGCATCCATGCAAATATAACGACAATTCCCTCACTGTTGCCTTCATCTTCGCTGAATTTCCTGCCCCGGTAAAAATCCCCAGCACGCCACATACTCTGCTTTGCACTGCACAATTCTGGTGTCCGTTGGTTTCGAACCCTCGACCTACCCGCCGGATTAGTATTTGCAATTCCTTATAAAAAGCTACACATCTAGCCTTGTAATTTTAAGCAATCTATGCTGATCGCTCGGATAAGGTACTCCTTTGACACACGTATTTCAAACTTCATTATCCTTGTATAAATACTATGCTATAATATATACCCGTCCGCTTTCAAAGCGCCTGAAAATTCACGCTACGACTGCGTAGCAGACACTCAGAAAACGACAGCGAAAATTAATTCCTATCAGGTTCGAGTTTTTTTTTTTTTAATCGGGCACCCTCGCTCCATTGAGCGTTGGCATCGATAAGAAGAAAATAAGCATACTTTGGGCAACGTCTATTCAGCACTCTTGGTGCACATTTCATCCTATTCATTAATTAATTCAAATTAGGTAGTCGATATTTTGTAGGAAAAAATAGATTTTTTATTTATCATTATATATATTTTTTATCGTATTTATTAATTAATGAAATGAAAGTTTTTAATGACATGTACCAGATTGGGTAGTTTATGATACAAAACCTTCATTTAATTTGGTAGTTGGTATTTTGTAGAAAAAAATAAATTTTTATTTATCATTATACATATTTCATTATATTTATTAATTAATGAAATGAAAGTTTTTAACGACATTTACGAGATTAGGTAGTTTATGGGACCTAAAAGTTGAATTATTCAACAAGAAACAAATATCAACTCCTACTTTTGAGTATCCTCTATTTCTTTATTGATCATAGATCTTTTATTGTGAATTTTGATCAACATCTATCTAACACTTTAGATGCATATTTGACTATATTTGTTAATTAATTGAAATAGAATATATGTTACAACGCTCTCGCTCAATTAATAGTTGGCATCTTTAAGAAGAAAAATAAGCATAGTTTAGGCAACATCAATCCAACACTCTATATCCACATTCGACTATATTTCTTAATTAATAAAATGAAATGAAATAAAAAATTCAATGACGTTCATGAGACCAAGCAATTTATTGGACCCTAGAGTTGAATTGTTGAACAAGAAATAAAAAGCACACCCAACAACCCTCATCTCCTACTTTTTACTAATCATGGATGTTTTGCTATGAATTTTGATCAAGTAATATGTCATTTTTGGTATCCACTCCTCTTTCAAACAAAGTTGGTAAAGATTCAATTTTTAGAGTATTTGCATAATTGACTCAAATGTCCTCATATACCGTCATACACTCCATGATATAATGTCATTCTATTTTGACTAATTCCGATGTGCAAAGATGGCAAACCATGTATGCCCATCCCTCTTTGGGTGTTTTCTACCTCCCTATTTTATGCCTAAGATGGTGTGAGCTAGTTGTTAGCTTGGATATTAGTATTTTATCTTCTTATTTTATTATTACTCATATATAGTGCTTTTGCTCGTGGTCACATGTGAGATTGAATTACTTCACATAATATTCTCTTTTTCATCCAAGTTATTTTGTCCATGTAACTACTTTGGCTTTCTCTCACATACCTTTCGATTTCCACATTGGTGTTTGGGCACTCTTGCATGTTAATTGTAACAAGCCCATTGTTCTACCCATTGTTTTTACTATGTTTTACTCACAAGTGAAAGTTTATGCTACTAATATTATGAGCAATAAAAAATTTTGTTTTCATATGAATAAGAAGATGCACATTTGAAACATAACTATTTCAAACTTTCCCATTCCATAACAAAGAATCATTTCAATAATTCAAGTAACGATTTCACATTACATAATTTCATGATAATATTTCCCATTTATAATTTCTCAATATGAATAGAGATACATGTTTACATTCATAGCTTATATATATATATATATATATAAAATGATCTAGATGTCCCCAATGTTGGTGCATACCTCCTAGATGTCCCCATCACTGGTGCATACATTCTAGGTCCCCAAACTAGCACTACATCCTTAAATCATGGTTGCCAACTGTATGACGAAGAGCATCACTTAAGCACTTTTTTTGCCAACCATGGACTTATTGTGGTCCCCCGCACATCTACCTAACTAGTAAGATGGCCCTACCCTTTGACAAAGAGATTAGTTTGGTAACCCCATAATCCTGACCTTCTTGAGCATATTGTTGTGTCCTACATATCTAGAACTTCCATACATTAGCTGCAACCTACATGTATGACTTCCTTGCTTAGAATGTAATAATGGATCACAGTGAACTGGTAGTGTAAACAGTGGCCACTTACACTAATTTGGCCAAAAAATTCAACACCTAGTACTTTGAGTGAGAGTCATATGTCCACCCACCCTTTAGCTCGATTTGGTATTGACCATAAACATAACACACATTCAATCTAAGGTGATAGCATAACAAAATGTTCAACAAGGTTATTCCCTTGACCATGGATTACCCTAACCCCAAGAATATCCAAGTCTATAATAAATTGATTAGCTAGGTTATACCCTTTCCCATGGATTCCTCTAACCCCAGGTATAACCATACTAATCATACATGCACACATACTAGTGGTCAACTAGGTTACCCCCTTTCCCATGGATTACTCTAACCCCAAGAAGAACCATGCTAACCTCTCATGTTCAAAATGGCATTTTCATGAAAGCACTATAGGATAGCAACATATTCCACATTTTACTTTTCATGCAATATCCATGTAGACTTAACGAGCTAAGTATAATTCAAATAGCATTTAAGCCACACATAATTCAACATAATATAAATGTATTCCCAAATAAGAGAGTTTCAATAATACCAAACTCAATCAAGAATCACACAAGAATATTCCATTCTAGGAAATAACTAAGTTCATAGGAACAAGCATATCATGCATTCTAAGATTATTCCAAAAACAATATTTCACAAACAAAGGCATTTATAAATCTAATAACCTTTCAAGCATAAATAATAGAGGATTAGAAATCAACATGCCTAGATATAGAGTTCCAACTAATAATGTTGCTTCCAACCTCAGCCTCCGCAATCATAGATGCTACTCCTTCTATGTTCAACTAAACTCCAAACTCTAGCCTCCTCTCAAGAATTCTCAACAAATGTAACTCACAAACAATTCTCTCTTTTTCACTAAAACTCTCACAATAATGCTTGCACAAAAATTACAATTGAATAACAACTGAGAAATTAGAATGAAAAGCATAACAAATGGTAGATACAACACCTCTACATATACTTAAATTTGAGCATCATAATGCTACAAACAAGCTAACAATGTTGCCACCTTCCTATTCACATGCATCGACTCAATTGATTTAAACTCTCAGGTTGCAACACATAACAATCCTCTTATTTCTAATTTCATAGAATGTCTAAGTCGACTTTAGTCTTGAGACAACATGGCTTCTTTACTAAATCAAGGAACATCTACACATTTCTACAAGTTTCCTATTTGACTTGCAAGTTAACTACCCTCATAATTTTTTGTCATCTTTGCATTGACTAAGTTTTATGCTTATCTGGCTTCATCTAGACATGGCACAGGTTTTAGACTTCTAATGGTTTCCATATTCTACGAATTTTGGTGCCACCTTCATAATTTTAGCGCCCTTTGTTTATGTGCAATTAAGACTTAGTCAACAATATTGAATTTGCATTCATTTTACTTGCAACATTTAAATAATAATCTCCTTCATTTATGAGTAGCACTTAAGACTTATTCATACTATGCTTTATGCGTTGCATTTTATCTTTAGCCACAACTACATATATGGTTGCGCTATGTTTATGCGCTTTGGCTTATTCAAAGCACTTTAATATGTCAAACAACAATGCTATGTTATTGCGGCATGCTTTATTCAAAGCAATTTAATATATACCAAACAATAATATTTAATATATATTATATATTATTAATATATATTATATATTATTAATATATATTATTATATCTGCATGATTACCAATTACATTACTTACCAATTAAATATATATATATAAAAACATATATTAAAATGATTATATATATACATATTCATATATATGTATATTAATATTTATATATAGATGTTTCCCTTAACGTAACTATATACATATTTATAGCATTATTTTAATATCCATATTTAAACACATATTTTCACGTACCCATTGATATATATATATATATATATATATATTCGCATTTGTCTAATCTACATTCCCATGCATATGGATTATTCATTCATGAGCATGCGTAGGTACGTCTACCTATGTATACTCATGCATGAGTTATCATAGACATGTACATATAGACATTCTATGTATACACTTCACTGATTAACATATAAATATGAACACACAAAGAAGAACTTACTCTCAACATAAAGACTCAATCACATGCCCCTAGTCAAAACATTCATAGAGCAAGATCATAACCCAAAATAGAACATTCACAAACCTTAGCAAAAGGTTACTTACCATTTCCTGAACTAACTTAATCAACTAGACCACTAGGAAGTGAGTGTGTGTATGCTCAATTACGCTCATCAAGGTTACCAGACCAAGTTCTCTTGAGTGATACTCCCCCTCTCTTCTGGAGGTTTGAATCTATTCCTACATCCAACTTAGTACATCACAATAGTAGTTGATTGATAACAATACATGCATATGCATCATATGTTTTCATCTTCAGAACATTATAAAACATCAAATTGAATTAAACATTCATTCATCATATTTCCATCAAGATTCATATACAAAACATAATCATAAATATATTAAAGTATTTTAACCCATCAAGGTAATAGTAAATAGGTAATAACACACAGGGTGTAACATATTCCCCCTTTACGAATCATCGTCCCTAATGATTATTAAGTATCAAACATGGAAATAACATGAAACATAAAACATAGCATCATAAAACATCATTGTTTTTCAAGAGTTTTCAAGATCTAGCATGACTTGAGGAAACTTTAATTTCATCTCAACATATTCTTCCCAAGTGGCAGAATCTTCTACATACTGATCCCTCTAGACCTCACATTGCAAAACCTCTCTATTGCATAAGTGAAGCTTATGTGTTTTGAGCACCTTGAGAGGCTCAATCGTTATCACTCCTAGGCTCAACCGTTACCACTCCTGGGTCCTATACCTATAAAGAATTCTAATCAATAACATGGTTATCCCCTGGCATGTACTTCTTAAGGTACAACACATGAAAGACATTGTGCATTTTGGCAAGAGCTAGAGGCAAAGCAATTCTATACGCAACAAGGTTGACTTCCTTGAAAACCTCAAAAGGACCTACATAACATGGAGCTAGTTTGGATGACTTTCCAAACTTTATGGAACTCTTGTGAGGTTTAACTCTTAACAAAACCTTCTCCCCTACTGAGAAATGTTTGGGTACCCACTTGGAATCAACATAACTCTTCTACCTATCATTAGCTTATGTTAACCTCTACTTAATAATGCCAACTTGCTCCTCCATCTTTGATAAAATTTATGGCCCAAGGCTTATCCAATCCTCTAGCTTATTCCATCTTATAGGAGTTTGACACTTTCTGCCATGCAATGCTTCAAATGGAGCCATCTTGATTGTAGAATGATGAGAGTTGTTGTAAGCAAATTCAACCAAAATTAAATTAATCTTCCCACTTGTATTATTGATCCATGTCATTCTCAGTAGATCCTCTAACACTTGGTTCACTCTTTCAGTTCATCCATTTGTTTCTAGATGATATGCTGAACTTATGTTCAATTGAGTCCCAAGTGAAGAAAACATGGCTTTCCAAAACCTAGATGCCACACGAGCATCCCTATCAGAGATAATCTTCTCAAGAATTCCATGCAACCTAAATACCTCTTGAATAATCTTTCAAGCTATAATAGGAGCTCCATCAGTTAGCTTCCCTGGTATAAAGTGAACCACCTTTGTAAGCCTATCCACCACTACCAAAATGGCATTGTGCTTGTTCCTTGACATTGGAAGATCTTGCACAAAATCCATGCTAATGACTTGCCATTTACTTTATGAAACTTCGTGAGGATACAAAAGACTTGTAGGGTGATGATGCTCTACCTTCACTCTTTGACATTTTAAGCAAGCTACAAATCTTGTAGCATCCCCTTTCATTCCTTTCCAAAAATATAATGGCTTCACATCAGCCAACATCTTAGTCACTCTAGGATGTCTAGAATATGGTGCGGTATGAACTTCTTTCCACACTAAATTCCTTAACTCCCAAAAATTAGGTAAACCTTAGAAAACCATCAGGTTCAAAGTGAAATCCCTCATACCTTGGGTCTTGTATATTATCCAAGAGTGCTTTCTTAACTTGCTCATAATATTTGTTGCCCTTGGACTTCTGCAACACTTGACCCTTGAAATCAGTTTGAATTGATATCATTGAGGAGATAAGCCTCCTTCAACTTAAGGCATTTGCAATTTGATTCTCCTTCCCCTTGATAATATTGATGTTGAAATCATAGTCAAATATCAATTCTAGCCACCTTCTTTACCTTGCATTCAGATTTGGTTGAGTAAACAAGTACTTTAGACCATGATGATTAATCTTCAATTCAAATGGTTTTCCCAACATATAGTGTCTCCACATCTGTAATGTATGAACAATAGCTACTAATTCCAAACCATGTGAAGCATAATTTTGTTCATAAGGCTCTAGCTTCCTTGATTCGTAGGCTATGACTCACCCATCCTACATCAACACTCCACCCAAACCCTCTCCTGATGCATTGGTGATGACTATAAAATTACCCTCTAGATTTGGTACTCTCAATATTGGAGTTGTGGTCAACTCCTCCTTGAGTTGATCAAATGTCGCTTGAAATTTCTCGATCCACTCAAACTTCTTTCCTTTTCTTTGTAAGGAGGTAATGGTAAAAGCTATCTTGAAAAATTTTGCAACAAACTTTTGATAGTAACCAGCCAAACCCATAAAACTCCTAACTTTCGACACATCCTTAGGCACTAGCCATTCAAGCACTACTTTTATTTTTGCTGGATTGACTGCAGTTCCATCAGCTGAAATCACATGACCCAAATATTGCACTTCCTTCTAAAATAAAGTACACTTAGAAAGTCTCTCGTACATCTTATGCTCTCTCAATCATTGGAGAACAATCTCTATATGTTGGAGATGTTCCTCTTCATTTTTGGACTAGATAAGGTATCATCCAAAAAGACTAGCACAAATTTATCCAAGCAATCTTTGAATACATTATTCATCGAGCTCATGAATGTTGCAGGTGCATTCATCAATCCAAAAGGTAGGATTGCAAACTCATAATGACCATACATTTTCCTGAAAGTTGTTTTGAAAATATCTTCGTCCTTGATCCTCAGTTGATGATAACCTAATCGTTGATCAATTAAATTGAAAATACTGTCACTTCTCGCATTTGATCAAAGAGATCATTGATATGTGGCAATGGATACTTATTCTTTATCGTTTCCTTATTAAGCAAACAATAATCAATGCACAAGCATAGTGTGCCATCCTTCTTCACAAAGATTACTAGCACTCCCCAGGGTGAAACACTAGGTCTAATCAGTCCCTTGGACAATAACTCCTCTAGTTCAACTTTTAACTCCATTAATTTTGTTGTGGTTATCCTATATGGAACTTTGGATATAGGCTCTTCCCTTGGAACTATGTTGATGGAGAAATCAAATACTCTCTTGGGAGGCAATCCAAGTAATTCATCTAGAAATATATCCACAAATTTCTATAGGATAGGATATTTTTCATATCCATTTTTCTAGATTCCACCACCTCACTTTCTTTGGCATTGTTATCACCTAGAAATGCACCCTATGCAAAGTTGTAAAACTGAGCTTTCTAGTGAAACATTGGATCACTCCAAGGCCGTGGGTCACCTGAGATTGTAGTGAACCTCCGGAGAAGGTCGGCTTCCTTTGGGTATCACCTAAACTAGCGATTCTGTGAAGGTAAAAGGAGAAGGAATGCATACAAACAATGAAACTAAACTGAAATATTTCTATGGTGATACACTGAGTTAATAAGAAGTCATGAAATGAACACAGGAAGAACATACACTGGGAAGCAAAAGACAGCATTTTCACTTACTTATCATAACCCCTTTAAACTCATGCACTATTCTTAACAGGCTTGCTCTACATGCATATCTTGGGAAGGAAAGATGAATTTCACAACCTTAGGTATGAATACAGATTTTTTGAAAAACACAACTAAGAACTTGCATAGTCTAAAATAAAGAAATGAGAGTAATACAAAAATTAACAGTAGCTTCTCAGGTAAACTCTGTGTTATATTCCAGATTCCAATTGAGTTACAAAACATACATTTTGTCAAGAAAGGATTGATAAAAATCACTAACTCTTTTGAATGCACAATCCGAACTATTTACAAAAAGGCGAAAAATGCCTTATATACACCAATGTGTTGGCCCCTTAGGGCTTACAAAAATATCGGGCTCAGAAAGATCTATCCTCATATCTTTTGATTGAAATTAATGTTGCAACCTGCGTGTCCTTGTTGTGTGTGTCGGTGAAGAGCAACTACTTGGAGAAACCCCTTAGATCTTTTGAAGCTACTAGATGTATTTACTTATGGTCCTTGTGTCCACCTACTGAATCTCCCTGTTGAGCGCCTTGAATGCTCTTGAGTCCAGAATAGATACATGTTGATTCACATTCTGTTGATTCTCTTAGCACTGGTCAAGCTGCCAATGATTCACCCGTAGCTCTCCTTGATTGGCTAGGCATACTACACGCAGACTCCTGGGCAGTCAAAAGCTTCTCTTGTTGAATCACATGTCGGTGAGACACTAATCGTGTCTCCCCGATGTGATTAAATCTTCCCGCAACCATCGACATAACATGGAGTTGTCACTGAGAGCTCTTAGCGAGCCCAAAAGATCATATCGATATTGCCTCTGTGGTCGCCAAGACAGTTGATTGTCGGTGAGATGACTTACCGAAGGAAAAACATTACCCCAAGAACCCCTTCATTACTTCGGCAAGAGCTTATTGATATCACCCCGAATGCATTTCACTCCACCGGGCTCCAGATTTCCTTTGGTGAGACATTATCAAGTCAGGAAGACTTCATAGCAAGGCTCATTGTCTTGTCGATGCTCCTCCTTTTGCTGAGACTACATTGCGTCAACAAGACCTTACTGCGATGACTGGGAGCTCTGTTGATATCATTTATGTCGGGGAGACATTCTGCTAGTTGCTGAGACTTTTGGGCGAAGTTTCCAACTCTTGGCGAGATAAAACTTGCTTTCGATGAGACATTGGTGTGTCGGTGAGATCCTCCACCGAGCTTCATTTCATTTTGGTGAAACCCCTCGGTGTCGACGTGACCTCTTGTTCGAAACCAAAATACTTCAATGAGCTCCCTCCTATAGGGAAGACATCTTTTCGACCTCTTTTTTCCTCCTCAGGCTCATTCTGCATCGGCAAGACCTTTTGCATCGCTGAGACTTCACGGCAATCCCACCATCCTTCACCGAAACCAACATCTTCTGTCGAGCTCCCTTTTATTTTTCTAAGACCTCTTTCGTTCGTTGAGACCCTCATCTTTAGTGACACTGCTTTCCTTCGGCAAAACATCTTGACTTCGCCCAGACCTCACACCGAGGTCTTTTCATTCCACTAAGCTGCCCTTGTGTTGGCAAGACAACACCGAGTCGGGGAAACCTTCCCCTAACTTGGAACGTTATACCAAAATCCTCCTCATCAATGAGACCCCATCGGATCGCTAAGACTTTCTCCCCTCGTTTTGTCTTTCAGTGGGTGCCCTTTCCTTCGGGGAGACATCTCACTTCGGCATGACCCTACACCGATGTCAAACGTTCTCAGCGAAGTCTTTTGAGGTCGGTGAGACTCCTGCCGAAGGCAAACATATCGAGGCCCCCCTTTCATCCTTCGGTAAGACATCCTCCGCTCATCGAGACCTCTTGTCGAGCACCTCACTTTTGTCGAGCTCCTTTTTTTAGGGAGACTTTTTTTGTCAGCCAAACCTGTCCCGAAACTTGCCTCCTTTTGCCAATGCCACTTCACTAATGATTATTGGGGAGACCTTTTGTCCTCGATAAGACCTCTTAGCGAAGTCTGTTGACATACGCCGAAGGTATCCCTTTGGTGAGACCTCCCACAGATCGGCATGACATTCTGGCGAAGGCACCAACCTATGCCGAGAACATTCCATCTCGGTGTGACTCTACCTTTTCGGCCGGACCCTATGGCAATATCCTCCATCATGCCCGGTGATGCATTTACTTTCCCTTCGGTTGGGGAGACATCTCCATCTTGGCAAGACATTTCACCGAGACCTCTATCCTTTGGTCGAAACTACTCCACTCCGATAAGACTCGACCCGATCGGTAAGACATTTGACCGAAGACGAAAACTCGTGATGCCTTTACTCAGCGAGAGGCCCCTTTTAGTTCATGAGACATCTACATGGGCTTGGTGACTTTCCTCTTTTGAGGGGTTTTCATGCCGATCCTGACCTAGGTGAGCCTTCCAACTGCATTCTTATTGAACTAGCACCAGATGCATAATTTATCCCCTGATGCAAATGGCCAATTCAGACCTCCAAGAACTCCTGAAAACACAAATGTCTCCTTGGTGAACCCATGGATGAAAAATGGGCAACAAGCATCTTGGGAGTCTTGAGGTCCATAATATGTAACATTATCTTGAGAAATGAACTCATTGCATTCCTCGAGTTTCTCCATTTTCATAGCAAAAATTTGACAACCTTTCTTCTTTTCCCTATACACTTGTACAACGAAGATCTGTTATAGCTTAAATTCTCTTAGCGTTCCTTGTAAGAACACCTAGTTTCCTAGATCATCTAAATATTCCACTATTTTTGTAAGAGAATCTACTTTGGCTCTATGCTTCCACAACCAATTCATCCCTAAAATGGCATCATAGGAATATAGGGGTGCTACATACAAATTCACTTCTAAGGAGAAACTTGAAAGTTCAACCCTTTCTTCGAATAGACATTACTCCACCCTAGCTCTTGTCTAGTTTGCATATTCAACCATCCAAGACTTTTCCATATAGCCAAATTTTCTAGAAATTTTACTAAATATACTAGGTGAAACAAATTTTTTAGTGGCACCTATATCAATAAGAATGGAAATAGGTGTACCAAATAAAGTACCTGATATTTCCATAGTCGTGATCTGGTACTTAGCTTGTCAGTTGTCCAATGCAACATGAATCCTCTGCTAGAATGCTTCTCATTGAGAATGTAATTAATTCCCTTGTGGTTGCATCCCTAGTGGTTTGTTGGGATACTAATTTACAAAGTGGTCTCCACCACAAGTATAACATCCTCTCAACAGACAAATCCTTGTTGCAGGCCTTCCAAAACTACCTTCATTCCTACCAACATTGTTGTTGTTGTTGTTCCCCCTATGGTCCCTTCTTGAATTATTCTACCTATTATGGGATCCTTTGTCCCCTTTCCATTGGTATTTTTCCCTTCACTAGGCTTCTTCGAAGCTTGATTGGCTTGTGACCAATTGAACTTCTTACAATTCTTTTCACGGTAGTTTAAGATAGATTTAAGCTTTTAGTCTTGCTTAGTGGCTTTCTCGTACACCAAGTCTATGGTAGCAGGACTCTGCACGTCTACCTCTCCACCTATTTGGGCATTGAGGCCCATGATAAACTTCTTTATGCAAAACTGCTCGTCCTTTTGGTACACGGGTACGTACCTTAGGAGACAAGTGAATTTCTTCCAATATTCGTTAACTGAGGAATCTCCTTGCCTCGGGTTCTAGAAGTCAGTAAGATTTTTCATCATAAAAGAGTTGAGGCAACCACCATTTCTAGAAAATATCCACAAATTCACTCCAAGTGAGCCTTAAGGAACTTAGCCCAAGCTCCATCTTTTTTATTCATCCACTAGTTGGATGCTTCACCAGCCAATTAGAAAGCTCCCCAAATGGCTTTAGTAACCTTAGAGTAATTTTTGTTTTCAAAAAACTTTTCCATCTCTATAGGCCATGCCTCAGCCACATCCCCACTAGTACTTCCTTCGAACTTTAGAGGAGTGATCTTTCTCATGTCTCAAGATAGCTCACTAGCAAGTCATTTCCATTTGCTTCCCTTTGATCTAGACTGTGATTCACCATCCTCATGTTCACTAGACTAAGTATGATCATGAGAATTTTCCCTTTCTTCATCATTATTAAGAACTTATTGTTCCTCAATTTCTTTTCCCCTTACCTCTTGCTTAAGGTTTCCTATTCTTTCTCTTGTTTCATCCATCATGGCTAAAATACAGTCCAATTTAGCCACTAAATTTTCTGCTCCTTGGCCTACTTCATCGCCTCCCCCAAGGTTAGTTCTAGTTCTAACCATTTTCGACCAAAAACTTTACACCTAGAGGTTTCATTTTCAATAAGATTCTAGGAATGTTTACATAACATTTAAAACATTTCCAAAGAACAAATATTCATATATATTAAGTTTTAAAAGAACTCATACATAATTTATTTGCCAAAACATGATTTTCATTTATATCAATAGGATTTCAATATCCTAGCATTTACATGGAATGACTATTCAAATAGTCTAGGGGACAGTATCCCTCATATTCACTCTTTGATACATAACTAAGTGGAGTATACCCCTCAGATTTTTGTTCACATATATCGTCAAAAGGGAAATAACCCTTAGACCTATCCTTAGATACATGGTTTCAGGGGACATATCCCTCTGATTCACCACTTGAGGCTATTACAATAACTTCCACCATAGGAAGAACATGAGGGTCCCTAAATATCATTGCAAGACTAGCATTGCATTTTGAGGTCATATCCTTAAAAAGTGATAAAGAGTTTGACTTGGTAAGAGAGACAGGAGATACATAGTTAACAACCTCACGCATCCTCCTTCTTTCTTGACGGATGAGAGATAGAGCATGACTAAAAGTCTCAGTGTCACTCAGCCAAATAATATATTTGTAATTGGTTCCCTCTATGGTTTGAACAATGGATTCCCTTTCTTTCCTGGACTTTAGGTAGTGCCCATTCTCGATTAATAAATTTCTTGAGACATACCATCCTCGTACAAGAATTCCAAACATTAGAATCATATAATGTTGGATGAAATCATAGCAAGCACATAGGTTCTAGTACTGAACTTAGTAGCTCTAATACCACATGTAACAAACCTATTGGTCTACCCATTGTTTTTACTATGTTTTACTCATAAGTGAAAGTTTATGCTACTAACGTTATGAGCAGTGAAAATTTTCCTTTTCATACGAATAACAAGATGTACATTTGAAACATAACCATTTCAAACTTTCCCATTGCATAACAAATAATCATTTCAATAATTCAAGTAATGATTTCACATTGCATAATTTCATGATAATATTTCCCATTTACAATTTCTCAATATGAATAGAGATACATGTTTACATTCATAGATTCCATGAGCTCAATGATATATATACACACGCACACACAAATAGAATACAATGATCTAGATGTCCCCATCACTAGTGCATACATTCTAGGTGTCCCCAAACTAGTGCTACATCCTCAAATCTTGGTCACTAACTATATGAGGAAGAGCATCACTCAAGTGCTTTTTTGTTAACCATGGACTTATTGCAGTCCCATGCACATCTACCTAACTGGTAAGATGGCCCTACCCTTCGACGAAGAGATTGGTTTGGTAACCCCATAATCTTGATCTTCCTGAGCATATTGTTGTGTCCTATATATCTAGAGCTTCCATACATTGTCTACAACCTACATGTATGACTTCCTTGCCTAGAATGCAATCATGGATCACAGTGAACTGATAGAGTAAACAATGGCTACTTACACTACTTTGGCCAAATAATTCAACACCTAGTGTTTCAAGTGAGATTCATCTATCCACCCACCCTTTAGCTCAATTTGGTATTGACCATGAATATAACACACATTCAATCTAACATGATAACATAACAAAATGTTCAACAAGGTTGTTGCCTTAACCATGGATTACCTTAACCACGGGAATATCCAAGTCTATAATAAACCGATTATCTAGGTTACACCCTTTCCCATGGATTCCTCTAACCTCGGGTATAACCACACTAATCATACATGCACACATACTAGTGGTCGGCTAGGTTACCCCCTTTCCCATGGATTACTCTAACCCCAAGAATAACCATGCTAACCTCTCGTGTTCAAAATTCCATTTTCAAGAAAGCACTATAAGATAGCAACATATTTCACATTTTATTGTTCATGCAATATCCATATAGACTTAATGAACTAAGTATAGTTCAAATAGCATTTAAGCCACACATAATTCAACATAATATAAATGTATTCCCAAATAAGAGAGTTTCACTAATACCAGACTCAATCAAGAATCACACAAGAATATTTCATACTAGGAAATAACTAAGTTCATAAGAACAAGCATATCATGCATTCCAAGATTATTCCAAAAAAATCTTTCACAAAGGAATTTACAATCTAATAACTTTTCAAGCATAAATAATGGAGGATTAGAAATCATCATGCCTAGATATAGAGTTCCAACTAATAATGTTGCTTCCAACCTCAGCCTCCACAATCACAAATGCTACTCCTTCTATGTTCAACTAAACTCCAAACTCTATCCTCCTCTCAAGAATTCTCAACAAACATAACTCACAAACAATTCTCTATTTCACTAAAACTCTCACAATAATGCTTGCATAGAAATTACAACAGAATAACAAGAGAGAAGTAAAAATGAAAAGTGTAACAAATGGTAGAGAGAGAACCTCTATATATAATTAAATTTAAGCATCATAATGCTACAAACAAGCTAACAATTTTGCCACCTTCTTATTCACATGCATCGACACAACTAATTTAAACTCTCAAATTACAACACATAACATTCCTCTTATTTCCAATTTCATAGAATGATTGAGTTGACTTCATTCTTGAGACAACATGACTCCTTTACTGAGTCAAGGAATAGTGATGCATTTTTATAGGTTTCCTATTTGATTTGCAAGTTGACCACCCTCACAAATTTATGTCATCTTTGCATTGATTGAGTTTTATGCTTATCTCATGGCTTTACCTGGACATGACACATGTTTTAGGCTTCTAATGGTTTCCATATTCTACAATTTTTTGTTCCACCTTCATATTTTCAATGCCCTTTGTTTATGTGTTGTTAAGACTTAGTCAACGATATTGAATTTGCATTCATTTTACTTGCAACGTTTAAACAATATTCTCCTTCATTTATGTGCAACGCTTAATCTACTTATTCATACTATGCTTTATGTGTTGCATTTTATCTTTAGCCACAACTACATATATGGCAGTGTTATGTTTATGTGCTTTGGATTATTCAAAGCACTTTAATATGTCAAACAATTGCGCTATGTTATTGTGCCAATGTTTATTCAAAGCATTTTAATATATACCAAGCAATAATATATATATTAAAATAATTATATATATATACGTGTATTAATATTTATGTATATGTGTTTCCCTTAACGCAACTATATACATATATATTAATATATATTACACATATATAATATTATTCTAATATCTATATTTAAACACATATATTCACAAACCCATCGATCAATGTTTATACACGAAGTATATATATGTCGCATTTGCCCAATCAACATTCCCATGCATATAGGTTATCCATTCATGAGCATGTGTAGGTACGTCTACCTATGTATACTCATGCATGCATATACTCATATGTATGAGTTATCATAGACATGTACATATATACATATATACATTCTCTCTCTCTCTCTCTCTCTCTATATATATATATATATATATATATACTTCACCGATTAACATATAAATATGAACACACAAAGAAGAACTTACTCTCAACATAAAGACTCAGTCACATACCCCAATCAAAACGTTCATAGAACAAGATCATAACCCAATACAAAATATTCACAAACTCTGACAGAAGGTTACTTACCATTTCCCGAACTAACTTAATCAACTATACCAACTAGGAAGTGAGTGTGTGTATGCTCAATCAGGCTCATCAGGGTTACCAGACCAAGTTCTTCTCCTAAGTGATACTCCCCCTATCTTTCAGAGATTTGAATTTGTTCCTGCATCCAACGTAGTACATCTCAATAGTAGTTAGCTGATAACAACACATTCATATGCATCATATATTTTCATCTTCAAAACATTATAAAACATCAAATTGAATTAAACATTCATTCATCATATTTCCATCAAGACTCATATACAAAACACAATCATAAATATATTAAAGTATTTCAACCCATCAAGGTAATAGTAAATAGGTAATAACACACGGGGTGTAATATTAATTCCCCATTTACTCATCCACTTGGTATTTTGGTTCATCCACATGCTCTCCCTTCTATTTAACATTTCTTCTATTGCTAATTAAAACTCAATTATATTTTAATTTTTAATTAATAAATAAATAAGATCAAAGATGCGTCCAAAATGTTGGATAGACAATGCTCATACTTCATGGGTATTATATCTTCTAGTTTATAAATTAAAAGAAAGGTTATTTTATTATCTTTCATTAAAAAAATAGGAATATTCAAGGTCATTGGGGTGCCAAGCGTATATTAAATTTGATTGTTATATGTATATCAACAAAAAAATCAACATGCTTTATCTCTTTAATGATGCCCTTCAAAACCTAAATATGTCCATACCACTTCATCTATTGTCTTTGAAAAATTAATATGTAATAAAAAAAGTAAAATGATATTAAAATTTTATATAAAGAAGATTAGAACAATATCAAGATGTGACTTATTTTAAAGAGAAATAAAGTTTATATGAAATTTTCCAACTACTTATACTACTTCCTACACCATTGAAGCTTCTAACATCATCACTCTAGTCCTTAGCACCAAACCACCACAAACTTGTCAATCATCAATTTTTCACTTTTGCAACTAATAATGGCTACAAAACTTGACATTGTTAATTACATATTCATGTTGTAATGTTCAAACCACAATATGATCCTCCATATTAGGAATAATATAAGTGCTTATCACCTCTAAGACACCTTGATAGTACACAAACACAACATTCTTAACCACTATATGAAAATTAAGGAAAAAAGTTTGGAGATTTTCCATAGGCCTATGCAGGGTCAACAATTCCTTATTGAACACAAATAAATCTCCCACCACTATTAAGAAACACTAGATCCCTAGCCATTGGCTCAATTTTAATCTCCGTAAAACTTGATAACCTATCTAAATTTGTTTCATTTGGAGAACAAAGCCACCATATCAACATCCATTTCATGATAATCATAGAAGGGACTACAACATCTAACTTTGCCAAGAAACTTGATGTAATCAACTACAATGGCCTTAATTACCATTATCTATCAAGTAATTGAGATCTACAATGATTTTAAGCATACATGGTTTGGACAATGTAAAGTTAATGATCTAACACTTTTCCCTAGAGGAGAGGATCCCTACCCTTAACTAAGAGACATTATCAAGCCATAAAATTTCCTAAAAAAAGATAGCATAAGCATACAACCTAACTCACATCTACCACTAAGATGACATACAACAAGTATAAGGCATATAGCCATCCAACAAATAACAAAGAAATAAATAAAACCAATAATACCTTTATACTATAAAATGATGCCACCAACTCACAAAAACACAAGCAAATTATACCTCACACATATAAGAGAATACAAGGAGGAGCCACCCAAGAAATCAAATACTAAAACACCAAAAAATATAAAGAATTTAAATAAAAACTAACCAATGCCTTGAGTGGAAACTAAAGACATTGTGATCCTAAATGTTTATCCTATTCTAAATATGAAAAAACAACTATTATGCAATAAGGAAAAACACAAGGGACACCTCAAAGATTAGCCTAAGGAATTGATAACACAAAGAAATAAGATAAAAGAAGATAGCAAATGATTATACCTCCTTTGAGCTATTGAAATCCCTTGGTTGGTGCTTGATTTTTGAATGCTTGTGTACTCCTTGGATGGCTATGGAGATGGCTAAATGCAAGTTGAACAATATGATAAATGCAAATGCTAGAGACTAAGTGGCTTGATTAAATGGCTAAGATAATGCTTGCAAATTGAGTGAGCAATTTGGTAGCATAAGGGTGCAAATGGCTAAGTGTTCTTAAAATGCATTAGAAGAGGGGGGTATTTATTGAAGAATTTGAATTCGCTGGAGAATTCAATGGTTGATATTAAGCCACCAAGGCCAAGATGAAGGGCTATGGTGAGTTGAGGACTCACAAGCCCTCACATCTTGACATGTGGAGAGTGAAGTGGCCTAGGTTGTGACGATGTGTAAGTGAGGTGGAATATGACATGTGATGGGGAGGTAGTTGTAAGTACCTTGATGTGACCTTTCAATGATCACATGGGGAAGGGGAAAGCTTTGGGAGAATAAAAGTGAATTTTAAATTCACAATGTTTGAAAGAATATAGTGGATAAGACAAGGTTCCAAAAATGTGGGAACTTGCCACATGTGAGTGATGTGACAGGTCAAGAATTCTAGAAGACTTGCATGGGAAAGAGAAAAACCTTGGAAGGATAAATGTGAATTAAAAATTTACATGGGAAGAGAGGAGCCTTGGATGAATTAAAAAAAAATTAAAAATTCCTTGGGGGATGGGGAGAGTTGACCAAGGTATTGATTAGGCTTAATTGATCAGTAATTAGAGGATAATTAGGGGTTAACGAGGATTAGAAGCCAACTTGCAAAAGTTGGAGGATGTGACACATCCTAATCAAGGATTAGGCATGTGCACATCCCTAATGAAGAGATTAAGAGGTTGATTAAGATTAAGTGAAAGTGATGTGACAGTGAAGAATTAAATAAATGCAATATTTATTTAATTCATTTGATAAAAAGGAGGATTAAAGAGATAAGGTATTTAATTATTAACTAAATACCTTAGTGATTTGGCATAATTAAGGGTATTAATTAAATAATAGTAATATTACTTAATTAATGCAAATAAAAGGATGCTTAGATGAAAGGGGATAAATTTGGATAAATTAAGTGTCCAAATTTAGGTGTCTACATTTTTCCCCTCTTTGAGATGGTGTTACGAAGTAGCATCATTTCAAATAATATTAAAACATAGAATTTGGAAGAAGATGGTTAGATTGGGAAATATGCCCTAGTCATCAAAGGAGTGACTCAGAAGAAAGATTATGGGAGTGAAGATGAAGGTTAGGGATGGAGGATTGCCCCTCGAGAGGACATGCAGGTTGAAGAGAACACGGGTGTGCTCTCAAAATGGATGAGGTGATGCGAGAGGTATATGAGAAAGAGGATGCAAAGTGATGGATAAAAAAGGATGAGAAGTGATGGGAGATTTGGAAACACAAATGGATTTAAGGACAAAAGTGATGTTGCCCCAGTCAAGCTACAAGCCAAAAGTGGGTTGATGATGGATGGAGTGTTGTCATTGAGGGGAGGATATATCCTAAGACAACACAAAAGGATAGGGAAGGATACATCCTGCTGATGATGATGAAAGTGTTGTTGATGAGAGAAGGATACATCCCAAAACAACACGAGGATAGGGAAGGATACATCCCGATAAAAAGGGTTGTTGACGAGGAAGGATACATCCCAAAACAACACCAAAGGATAAGGAAGGATAAATCTTGAGGATGAGGATGATGATGAGGATGATTGGATCAAGGCTTGTAACAAGGCTGGGGACAAGACCGAGGATGTGATTAGATGATTTGTGCTAGATTTTATGAAGGATTGGATTGGGATGCGAGATGGATGAAAGGAATAAAAATGATGGGGGACAAGATGCTTAGAATAACCAATCTATATTATTCTAAGAAGATTGAAGAGATGATGATCAGAGATTAGATGGATAAGAGAGGGAAAGTGATGAAGGATGAATGGATGGGGGGATTTTGATAGATGAGAGAATGGGGGATACATGCAAGATGATGGAATGGAAAATGAAATGCAATCCTAATGCAATTTTCCATATTTAGAGTACTGATTTTTGCTATAGCATAAGACACAAGGTGTTAAGATATGGAGAACCAAGGTTGATTTGTGTCTAATGCGTAAAACAAACATAACAAACAAGAAGGCTATCCCAACACCCCAAAGTCACAAAGACCTTGGTCAGGCCAGGCATTGGGATAACCACAACCATAAAAGGATGCCCCAGCGTAACACAAGACCTCAGGGATTTTGGTGGGTACTACGTGCAACAACCAATAAAACATAAACAAAGAAAAGATCAAGATATGCCCCTATGTTGACCAGTCAAAACACACCATAATATGATGGATCATGGCGGTCCTAACAAGTGATGATAGGGAGCTCAAATGATAAACAAAATCCAAAAGCATCAAAAGATCACAATCGAATTCAAACGTCCTTTGCCATAGGATCACAAGGATGGATGGGGTTGATGAGGTCTATTAGGAAGGATGCATCCTGTTGAGACTGATGATGGATATTAAACTAAAATGACCCAGATGACGTAGGATATTCAAAATCAATTGGATCTCATGATACCGGTGGATCTCATTTGTGAAGAACCAGCTAGATAAGGGCATAGCTTGATGACACAACACGGGAGATGAGACACAAGACAAAAGATTGACACACCCTAAAGACCTAGGGGCTCGGGGGTCAATCAAAGATTAGCCTTGCCTAGGCAAAAGTGCAGAGCCCTTGTAGTTCAATAAAAGGCGGACAACTGACCATGGATAAAAGTGAGAAGAGGACGATGGAGACCTTGATGATGACAAAAACCGAATGGACAAAAGCAGAAAGACCGATGATAGATGATAAAGGAACCCCGGGGCAGTTCAAATGATCGACCTTGCCTACATGAAAGTGCAAGGGCAACGTAGTTCAACAAAGACCAAAGATAAATAATGGATAAAGGATGAGATGACTAGGATAAGTGGATAAAATGATGAGACATGATGGACCTGGTGGATTGGATAGGATTGATGATGGGGACTATACGAAGCTCAGGGATGAGATAGTTATATAAATCAACAAAATGAATAGGGAGAATGATATGATGGAGAGATGAATGATGAAAAGTGATAGGATATTTGAAAGATGTTCAAAAGAAGTGGGAGTGATGACGATGAGATAGATGGCATTGGATTGCATAGGGGAAAAGCCTATAGCTAGATACCAATGACAGGGGATTATAAGATGGGATGAGGATAAGAAGATAAGGATGGAGAGATGAAGAGTATTGTTGGGATAGATGGATAGGAAGATAAGGATTTGGATGAGGAGATGGAAATAATTTTTATGATGGATAGGAAGATGAGGACAGTGAGATGGAAAGGATTGTTTGGATGAATGATGTCTCCAAGAACTTATGTCACAGAGGAAGAAGATGCCCCACTCTAGATATGTCATATATAATTAGGCACGAGGGATGAAAGATGGAAAGATGGGAAAATAAGGGAGTGATATGGATATGGATAGGATGCATGGATAAGGAAGGGAGATTAGTGGTAACGTGATGGGTGGAAAAGGAAGGTAGACGGATGTGAATGAGGATTAGGATAGTGCGTAGATGAGGGGAATGTATACCAAGAGGTGTCCAAAGCATGTTTATATGTTTTCCCCTATCGATATCAAGATTACAAGGAGGATGGAGGAATTGGCATAAATGGGATATGGTAGATAAGATGTGGATGGTAGGGGGGATGGAGGAGATGGTTGAAGGGGATGTAGTTGCCCCCAAGTGTGGAAGGAAACAAATGGGGGATTTACACATGACGCCTGTTTTCCAGGTTTTCATCATGGTACTTATCTAAGGCGCTTGTTTGCAAAGTTTTCACCATTGGACAAATTATTTTTCTTTATTTTTTTTACTTTTTGTTGGGTTTTCTTGACTTTTTTAATAGAATGTGGATGGAGATGGATAAGGATAGGGAGGTAGATGGGTGGATGTGGGAGACATGCAATAAAGAGATGAATGAAGGACTCAAGCATCAAATTCCATATGAAGTATTAAGAGCCCATGTTCGAAGCGACTGTTGGATGTTGGTACAACCTTATTAGGATAAATGGATTATGCAAGAGGATGAATTAGAGGGATTTGATGGGGAATCTATGTGGGATAATGGATGGGATGTTGGAAAGGGTATGGATAGAATGATGGGGTAGGTGTGTGGTGGGGAGATGTGTTCAGGACCAACACTGGCACATATGGTGATGTATGTGAAAGGATAGGAGGATTAATGGATGGAGAATGTGGGGACGATGGAGGAGATGGGATAGTGAATTTTGGGCCATAACGACCCAAAATAGATTTAGGGGATGAAAGGGGGATATGATTAGCTTTTGGATTAGCAACCTTGGATGTTGTTATAGATTTTTAATTTGAAGGCATTGCATCTTTTTTCTTTGGGATCCACATGGTTTTGATTTTTGTTTTGGTGGGCCTTTGTGGCCTACGAATTTGATTTGGATTTTGGATTTGATTTTTCTTCTCTTCACCATGTCTTTTAGAGGGGACATGGGGAGTTTTAGATTCATGAGGATGTTTAGATTTAAGAAATTTTGTTTTAGCATCCAAAGTGTTTTTAGTAGCAATGGGATGGGTGCAAGGAGATGGATGATGTGGAGTGATGGAGGTAGGATTATGGGGATTACGTGTAGATGGAGGATGTGTAGGTATGTGCCTTTGTTGATCCTGATTAGGGGACATTAGAGTGGGATGTTTATGATGGGTGCCATGGATAGGTGTTGGATGGATGAAAGGATGAATAGAACAAGATGGAGGAGGTGATTTTGGGATATAAGGGCCCAAAATGGACGTAGTGGGTGGAGGGACATAAGGACCCAAAATGGATGGAGCAGATGAGGGAGGAATATGGATGGTTGTTTTGAGGTGATATGATGGAGGAGGGATGGTAGCAAATGATTTGACGAAGCGATGGGAAGAGCCTCTTTTGCTTTTGGAGAAGACTCGTCGAGGATGAGTAGAGGTTGTACCAACAGCTTTAGATTGTGAGTCTTGGGAAATAGGTCCAAGACCTCGCATAAAAAGTTATTCTTTGACCTAGATGGGCTCTAAAATACCTTTCTCATGAAGGCCTAAACCTTTTCCTTGATAGTTTATGTTCTTAAGCATTCAATCCATGACAAGATTCTTGTTGTTCTAGAAGAATGATGCGAGTCTATTATTAGGCGGAGGATGATGGGTGGTATATATGCTTTGTTTTTCTTCTGCAAGGAGACCACCATGGAAGAATGTGAGAGTACCAAGGGGATATAAAAGTGGTGTGAGGATAGTAGGTTTAGGTGACGATGGAGGATCATGAGATGGAGATGATGGGATAACAATATCTGAACCAGGATGAGTGAGTGATAAGGAATCAAGAGAGGGGTTAGGAAATATGATGGGAGCTGGATTTGGGACAACAGGTGATAAGAGCTCATGTGATGGAGATGGAGATAAGGTCTCATGAGATGGAGCGATGGAATCTTGAGTGACAAGGGGATCATGGGATGGAATGGATGGGGGACTATGGTCTTGAGGTCGACTAGATGGGATGGGAGGATCTTGATGTAGAGAAGGGGATATGTTGGTATGCTTTGGATCAAACTCTTGGCATGAATCATCTTGTGTGGATGGAAGGATGACAGAGTGTTGGGGGACTCTTCAAGTGGGGAAGATGGAGGGATAAAAGATTCATGACGTTCAAGGCATTCATGGGAATGGATTTCAATGACACTAGGAGTGGGAGGAGTGGATGGGATTTGGTTATCTTCAATGGGCTTGGCAGATCTCAGAGTAGGAGATGGGGACTCAGTGGATTCGATGGATGTGATGGTTTTAATAGTTTAAGCGGTGCTAGGTGTGGTAACAACAATAATAGGTGTTGGATGGAGAAGGGGCTCATCACGAATGATCATGGATGAGGGATTGGGATAGCATGGTGCCACAACTTCAAGATGTGGAGTGGGGAATGTCTTCTTTGTCATGAGTCCTTGGAGAACTTATGGAGTAAGAAACTTTCATTCCTTTGGCTTAGATGGCGAGGTAGGAGTGGATGAAGGATTAGGGATTGGTGGAGGACTGGGATTATGGATTAGTGGATTAGGATTAGATGGAGGAATGGGGTTGGATGTAGGACTAGGAGTAGATGGGAGATTAAGATTAGATGAAGGGTTAAGGTAGGGATATTGGAATGGTGAATTAGGACACGAGGATGCAGTTGGTGGATTGAAGTAAGGATATTGGGATGGTGGATTAGGATGGGAAGATTGAGATGGAAAATTGAGATAGGGAGATGTGGATGATGGATTAGGATAAGAAGATGTGGATGTTAGATTAGGATAGGTTGATGTGGATGTTGGATTAGGATAGGTTGATTGGTATGGAGGATTAGGATAAAGGGACATGGCTGGGGGATTGTAATAAGAGTATTGGGATGGAAGATTAGGATAAGAAGATGCGGGTGTCGGATAAGAGGATGATGTAGATGAAGGACATGAAAAATATGTGGACAGGGAAGATACTGGATATCCCTTGTCAAAGGTAGTGCAAGGAGCATGATTAGGCATGGATGAAGGCATAACGAGATAGCTTGAAGGGATGATTGGATTGTAGAAAGTGGGTGGAGAAAGCTTACTAGAGATGGTAGCATTAAGGGGATCTATGTCGTATACCTCTTGATCGACAAAATGTTTGTTATTTTCGTCGACGTAATTAGGGTTTCCTGTGACTACTATTGATGGAGGATAAGTATTCATGACGATGAAAGGATAAATAGGATGGATCAAAGACTTTGGATGGAAACAAACTAAAGCTCAAATCAGGATTTGGGTCAAGCTCAGATTGGGAATGGATTAAAGCTCAGATTAGGATGATTGGATGATGCGATGGGATTATCAAAGGATGATTACAACACCGAATCTACCTCAAGATGGAAGCAGATTGATTGTGTCGAAGGTGATTGGATAAGGATGCGATGCGATTAGATTGGATAAGATCGATCGATGATTGATAAGATCGAATGATGGATTAGATGAAAGGGATTATAAAATCCCATTCAAAGATTACCCTAGGTGACTTAGGATACTAATTGATCAGATTAAAGGATAGATGGATGATTGTGGCACTAAATCCACCTTGAGATTGAAAGCGGATCGATTGGGCCAACAATGATGATTGGATGACTCAGGACATATGACAACCCTGAGCAGATGTTGATGACGATCAATTCAAACACTTAGGTCAATTTAGATAATAACTTGAAACGCTGTTTAGGGGATTCAAATGGGGAAAACGATGATCTGATTAGGGAAACGAATGATAGAAATGGATGAACGACTGCTTGGAACGAGACAAGGAGGTTCATAATAGATGAAAGATCACTCAGAATGAGTAAATGGATGGTCGAGAGGGATGAACGACTGCTCACAACAGATGAATGATTCTCGGAACGAGAAGATGAAGGTTTGAAATGAATGAAAGATCACTCAGAACAAGTAACCAAATGATTGGAACAGCTGAAGGAGAGCTTGAAATGATAGAAGGAGGTTCGAAATGGATAAACATTTACTCGAAACGAGTAAACGAATCATCGAAAAGGGTGAACGAGAGCTAGAATGAATGTTTAGAATGGATGAATGAAAGCTTGAAACAAGTAAATGATTGATCAAAATGGGTGAAGGAATGCTCATATTAGGAGACTAACTCTTGGAATGGATGAAACGATGAATAGGACAAAAGTGGAGAAGATGGAAGGAGGGATCTTAAGATTTGTTTCAATACCCAAAGATCTTGGCCGCAGATGGACTAAAGCTCATATTAGGATTTTGGTTAAGCTCAGATTAGGAGTAGATTAAAGCTCATATTAGGATTGGATTGAAGCTTAGATTAGGATTGGATTGAAGGATATGATGGGATTGGTTCCACTGGTCAGATTTGGAAGCTGGATTTGTTTATTGCTTGTTTGCCAACTTTTTGCTATAGAGGGGCAAACTTGCCCTTCTAGGGCGGACCTGCCCCTTTGCAGGGAAAATTCTCCCCACTATAGGGCAAGTTTGCCCCACTGCAAGGCAGGTCCGCCCCACTGTAGGGCAGGTTAGGGCAAGTTCGCCCCTCTGCAATAAATAGGGACTTGGTTTGGAAGGAAATGACTATGGAAAGTACTTAAAATGACAATAATGAGGTTGACTTGTCAAAAAAGTTTACTGGTTTCTCACAAGAATACACTTCAAACAAGCACAATCCTATGATTAGTGTTAAGGGTATGGCTAACAAAGGTTTTAATCTAAGATGCACAAGGTTTCTAGGGAGTCCTTGATATACTCTCGATACACAAGGCATAACCATGAACACCAGCCCGTCACAAGTGTGAGTTGGGAACCCCAGTGAGATACTGAAAGGCTTGGACCAATTCTTCATATCTATCTAGGTATCACCCTAGCTTCGATGCTCTGCCAGACACGACATGATTGGATTGAGGTACAACTTTCGCTCTCCCCCCTTTCTATACCTTGCAAGTATGCATGATTGGAATCATCCCTTGAGGTGATGAAATCCCCAAGAAGGTCCCACAAAAAAGAAGGCACTAATTATTTCCAGCTACTTCTCAGGCTCACACAAAGTGCAATGGGAAAGTGAAAACAAACTAATGCTCCCTTGGGTAACACAAAAAATAGACACAAAAAGAAACAAATTTTACTTCCCCTAGTTAACTATGTTCCTAGATTAATGGAAACAACAAAGAAAACTTTTAAAATCTGAACAAACGGATGGCCCTACAAGCAAGTGTTAGCTGTTTTAACCATCGTTCTTCGTCAATTATGAGAATATGCTACAAAATGTTAGCAAGAAAATCCAACTATACCCACAAACAAACAAGGTTAGGGGGTTAGATCTTGAAAATAAATAAAAAAAAAGAGACAAAAACAAAGCTAAAATGACTATTTTACCTTCCAGAATGTCCTGTTTGGGGCATATCCGCCCCTTTGCAGTAAACTGGAGGGCGTATCTGCACTTTTGCGATAAAATGAAGGGTGTATATGCACTTTTGCAGTAAACTAGAGGGTGTATCTGCACTTCTGCAGCACACTGGAGGGCGTATCTGCACTTCTGTAGTAAACTTGGGGGCGTATCTGCACTTATGCAGTAAACTGGAGGGCATCTCTACACTTTTGCAATAAACTAGAGGGTGTATCTGCACTTCTACAATAAACTAGAGGGCGTATCTACACTTTTTTAGCACACTGGAGGGCGTATCTACACTTTTGCAGTAAATCAAAAGGAATATCTGCACTTCTGTAGTAATCTGGAGGGCATATCTACACTTTTGTAGCACACTAGAGGGTGTATCTGCACTTTTGCAGTAAACTAGAGGGCATATCTACACTTTCTATAGTAAACTGGAGGGCGTATCTGCACTTTTGCAGCACACTAGAGGGCGTATCTACACTTCTGCAAAAACTTGGGGGCCTATCTACACTTCTGTAGAAAACTAGAGGGCATATCTACACTTTTGCAATAAACTATCAAAAATAGTATTTAGAATCAAGGCAAATCCACCCCACCGCAGTCAAATGTTAGAAACAGTATTCAAATTAGGGCAAATTCGCCCCTTTGTAGTAAACTGTTAGAAAATAGAATGTAAATTAGGGCGTATCCACTCTGCAGTTAAATGTTAGAAAACAAAATGTAAAATAGGGCGTATCTGCCCCTCTGCAGTAAATTGTTAGAAAATAGAATGTAAACTACGATGTATCCACCCCTCTACAATCAAATGTTAGAAAACAACATGTAAACTAGGGCATATCCGCCCCTCTACAGTCAAGTGTTAGAAAACATGTAAACTACGCCCCTCTACAGTCAAATATTAGAAAAAAGCATGTAAACTAGGGCGTATCCGCCCCTCTGTAGTAAATTGTTAGAAAATAGAATGTAAACTAAGGCGTATCCACCCTTTGCAGTAAACTGTTAGAAAACAGAATGTAAACTAGGTCATTTTCGCCCTTCTGTAGTAAACTAGAGGGCGTATCTGCCCTTCTGCGGTAAACTGGAGGGCGTATCTGCCCTTTTGCGATAAACTGGAGGGTGTATATGCCCCTTTGCGAGGCAAATCTGCCCCTCTACGACCTGAACCTACAAACAAACTTCACAACAACAAACATGAGATGAAGAAACACGTTTGTGGGTCCCACTAGGCGTGCTAGAAATGTGATCCTAAATGTTTATCCTATTTTAAATATGAAAAAACAACTATTATGCAATAAAGAAAAACACAAGGGACACCTCAAAGATTAGCCTAAGGAATTGATAACACAAAGAAATAAGATAAAAGAAGATAGCAAATGATTATACCTTCTTTGAGCTGTTGAAATCCCTTAGTTGGTCCTTGATTTTTGAATGCTTGAGTGCTCCTTGGATAGCTATGGAGATGGCTAAATGCAAGTTGAACAATATGATAAATGCAAATGCTAGAGACTAAGTGGCTTGACTAAATGGCTAAGATAATGCTTGCAAATTGAGTCAGCAATTTGGTAGCATAAGGGTGCAAATGGCTAAGTGTTCTTAAAATGCATTAGAAGAGGGGGGTATTTATAGAAGAATTTGAATTCACTAGAGAATTCAACGGTTGAGATTAAGCCACCAAGGCCAAGATGAAGGGATATGGTGAGTTGAGGACTCACAAGCCCTCACATCTTGACGTGTGGAGAGTGAAGTCACCTAGGATGCGATGATGTGTAAGTGAGGTGGAATATGACATGTGATGGGGAGGTACTTGTAAGTATCTTGATATGACCTTTCAATGATCAGATGGGGAGGGGGAAAGCTTTGGGAGAATAAAAGTGAATTTTAAATTCACAATGATTGGAAGAATTTACTGGATAAGACAAGGTTCCCAAAATATGGGAACTTACCACATGTGAATGATGTGATAGGTCAAAGATTCTAGAAGACTTGCATGGGAAAGAGAAAAACCTTGGAAAGATAAATGTGAATTAAAAATTCACATGGGGAAGAGAGGAGCCTTAGATGAATTAAAAAAGAATTAAAAATTCCTTGGGGGATGGGGAGAGTTGACCACGGTACTGATTAGGCTTAACTGATTAGTAATTAGAGGATAATTAGGGGTTAATGAGGATTAGAAGCCAACTTGCAAAAGTTGGAGGATGTGACACATCCTAATCAAGGATTAGGCATGTGCACATCCCTGATGAAGAGATTAAGAGGTTGATTAAGATTAAGTGAAAGTGATGTGACATGTGAGGAATTAAATAAATGTCATATTTATTTAATTCATTTGATGAAAAGGAGGATTAAAGAGATAAGGTATTTAATTATTAACTGAATACCTTAGGGATTTGGCATAATTAAGGGTATTAATTAAATAATAGTAATATTACTTAATTAATGCAAATAAAAGGATGCTTAGACGAAAGGGGATAAATTTGGATAAATTAAGTGTCCAAATTTAGGTGTCTATAGACATAATATCTTAAAGTGGTCATAATTTAAAATAAGTTTATTCAAGTCTAACCAAGAGTCCAAGTGGTCACTAGTTAAACTTGGGAAAGGTATTTAATTTATAGTTAAATTTTCTAAGAAATTGGTTACCTTGTTGCACTCTTGAAAGTAATTAGTGCAATGATGAGCCCTAGAAATGTCCAATTTCCTTACTTTAGTTTCATATTTTTTTATCTTATTTCTACTAAGTTTCAAAGAAATTTCCAAACCTTTTCATATAATTTAAGTATTTAAAAGTATTGAAGATGATATATTATATCGATGAATGGTTGTGTGATCTTTTAATGTAAGTGGAATTTAGAATATTTTTATGATTAATTATAGTTGTTAATAATAAAAAAATTCTTTGGAATAAGACTAACCCCTACAATAAAGGACTTGTCAACCCACATCAAATGGATTCTTAACCTGTAGCAAAAGGATGTCGATTCCCCAAAATCAAAGGAGGTGATCAATTGCAAACATGTGCATTTTTTTCCAAAGTTGATACAAGCATGAAATATTTATGGATCACCCCATCTTTTCACTTCTTGTTATTAATAAAATTGAGAATGAAAGAAGAGGCTTGTTCTAACAGTGGATAGTGGCTTATAAGAAAGTCTATCATGTTAGGCACACTTTTAGTTATAACAATCTTCTTGATTGATATAGAGTCCTTATTAGACTCTTACACTCTTACTTCCACTTACTTTTATTTTTCTATTAAGCTAAGACTTGGTCGTCTTCCTATGTTTTTTGGAAGAGTTGACAATTGCTCATAGTTTTTTTCAATTCTAAAATAAGAGGACTCTCATAGATCATGTATATATGGATGATCTTGTGAGAGACTAAGTAGCTAGATTTTTACATGAAATGATCTAAATATTGTTCTCAGATACTTTATTCTTAAGTTCGTGTATGCTCAAATTATAATAAAGGAGGATACTTCAATTTTCATGAATCTTTGAGTTAGGATTTGAAGGAAGAAATTATGAATTGCAGTAACTCAAGCAAGGACCACTTGAGGTACAATATAATCTATATTAGTTTAGATTAGAATTTAATTTCTAAATTATCATTTATGATTCACATTGTGTCGAATGTTATTAGGCAATTAACTATTCTTAACCCACATTGCAACATAGAGAGTCCTTAGTTACAACTATGCAGGAATAGTTACCCGTAGTAGTTATTTTAGTTTCTTATAGAAATTAGTATTCACTTAATCTATTTTTTACCTAGGAGTTAATTATGTTAAGTTTCCTTTAATTGGAATTGCTTTTGTTCCTTTTTTGTACTCGATCAATTAAGAGAGTTTAGGATTCTCAATTACACATATAGCGTCAACATCATCTCAAGAATTTGATTCCCTGGTTTACAATTTAAATGAAGCACCTATAGGATAGTAAATTACTTAATTTGGCATTTGTAGGTCCATTAAGTTATATGTATGTTATATCAGTTGATTGGAGACAAGGGAAGCTCTACATACAATACATATTTTTAAATTTATCACAGAACAATCAAGTCTCTTTCAAGATTATAAAGTCTGTAGTTCAAGTGGGAACTACAACATGGACCATTTATCATCATCACTAAGTCTTCGACAATTTATTTTTAATAATTCGAGATCAAAAACATAAAAATACCTTGCACCATTACTTCTCGCTCTACTTTATTGTTGGACTTAAAAACTAGGAAGAATGAACCACCCTTCACCAAATTATCATTCAAATCTTGAATCACCACTTTGACTTTAAAAATACCTAGATTACCTTTAAAAACAATAATAAAGTTCATATTGAAAAATAATAGGAAGGATAGGTCCATTTAGCTATTACATCATTATGGGGAAATAAATTGTAAAATAATGCTTTAAATTATACATATAAATTTTATCATGTCCACTTTGCAAATCAGGTGTCAGGGGTTGGGGGTTTGTCTTGTTGCATGTCAAGGAACCACTGAGGGTCAAAGATAGGGGTGTGTTCTAACCTGCACCCAACCAACAAAGATGACAAATATATTTTCAAGGGTTGTGAGACCAACCTATCAAGGCCAATGCATCCTAGGATAAAAAAGAATGGCAGGAAAGGGGCCAATGCATCCTAATACAAGAGGAAAGATGGATAAATTGTAGTGTATGGAATAATGAGTAAATATGTAGCATGTGAAATGGCTAGAAAGTGGGGTTTGACTCTACGCCTTAGCCCATATTGGGTCTTTGATGACCTATTAATGTTTTGGGAGGGTAACATATAAAATTAGAGAACTTTGCTACTGTAGTCATCATGTAATGTATTTTTAAGAACTTTATGTTCAATCTTCTATGGATGAAAACCTATAGGAGATTATGATCAATAAAAAAAACCACATTGGTCGTTGGAATCAGAGGATGAAAACCCTTTGGTTCTTGGGAGCATTCTCACTTAGGGAGTGGATTGGAGCATCAAGGAATTGTAAGGAAGTCTAGAATGAACACTATTGTTTTTTATTTGTAAATTTTTTTTATTGTTCTATTGATTGTCCTAACATTCCATTATCATCAATAAAATATATTACTAGATTTGTTTCATCTATTCCAATCTATTTTGTACAAATTCATTTTCAATCTGCTAATTTCATGCATGTTATTTGAGTATGACCAAATTTTTATTGGTTTAGATATTGTTTATTTGTGATAAATATATTATTTTGTTAGAAATTGGGAAGGGGAGATGTCAAAATTCCAAGTGGCCTATACCCATTACAATTTTAAAATATTAATTTCAATTAGGTGTATGTATATTTTTAAGAGGATTGTATCCCTTATAGTTCATAAATATTACCCTGAATTATACATTTAATATTTTGAGGGGCTATTTTCCCTTACAATTTCTGCACATAATTATCAATTTTATATATTACATGTATAAATATAAACATATCACAAATTGTTAAAATAATTTGAGAATAGTTATTTAATTTTATTATTATAATACAGTTTGTTCAACAATAAACATTTTTTTGCTAGTTTTGGGGGAAATAGACAAACTCTATAAAATATAGGTTTAAATAATAATATAAAATCAAGTAATATAAATCCAAACTTAAATATGTAAAGGGTTGTGAATGAAATAATTGAGACAAAAAATAGACATATAATAAAATAAAAATGAGAGAGATTGGAGCTTATCTTGAAATCGACACAATGTGGACTTTAAATATTAACACTTTGTTAACTTGAAATATGAAATCTAGATTTGGGCCTGGTATGAAATATTTATGATTATTGAGAAAAAATGAATATCATGAATAGGATTGCACCTATAATATAGTTGAATTGATGTAATTTCATCCATTATATACATAGATCTTCAATACCTATAAAAAATGTTCACCTAATGTGTATCTAGTGTAAGGAAAATAGTGTGGTGTTAAAGAGCATTGTTGGGAGCTTGCTATGTGAGATTTGAACTAGATATAAACTCTTTAAATCTTAATCAATCCCATACATTGAGTCAAAAACAATAAAAGAGATAAAACTAGTTATTAATGCTAATGTAAATGGTGGAAATGGTTGTCACTAACTCGATCCTTGAATATTATCTAATCCTAATCTAAGTAGATGAGTGATTATGTCAGATAGATGCCTTTGTATAGAGTTTTGTTAATGAATGTTTATTGTTGATTGTTGTTGATGCCTAATGCTAGCAAAGGAGGACTTATGTCTAATATTTGTAAGGAAAACATTCTTATATCTTTTTAATACTTAGGGATTGATATCTGATGATGTGAAAGTGTCCTAAGATGATGTTTTTATACACATAACCTTAGATGCATAATTTACACTTACAAGTACTCACACTAATGTGTAATAGTCAGACCATGACATTATTGAGCTTGAAAAGTGGGATTTTTTTTGGAAAAGGTAGATGAGACCATGCTTACAATCTAATCTAGGGATCAATTCACAAGTGTGACTTTATAGATGATGGAAAAATTAAAGGAATTGAATCAAGAAAGTTCCCAAGCAAGAGATTATATATCAAAGTGTTATATTTAGCTTAGGGTCATAGAGCATGCCAAAAGATCAAAATCACGTGGTATAATCATACATAAAAAAATCTACACAAAGTAGCATAAAATGAATTGAAGAGTTTAATAATATGCACTTTTCTCCTCTATATTTTACCTCCACTTTGGTGTGTGTACAAAACAAAATTTGCATACATGCTAAGGTATAAATAAAGAAAATATATGTGAGAAGAAAGGATATGGAATTTTTGGATTCAAAAAATATAGCTAGAGTAAGTTTTTACCACTTGTGAAATTGCATGTGTAACTCCCAATTGTGTTGCAACCCTAGCTTTACCTTTCTCGCTTAAAGGATTTCATGTTGTTTATTGATTTTAATCATGGCACTTTAATATCTAACTCTTGACCCATACTTATTAATGTTATTTTGCTTCTACATTTTCTTATTTGACAACCTAAACTTACACATGGGTTTTATATTGATAGTTGGTTATCAATATCAAGATTCAACATGTTGCTTGCATTATTACTTTGTCTATGAATAGGGATGTAATGAGTTATTTAATTTAAGATAATTATGATCAAATGGTGGTGCTAACCTTAACTAGGTATGGTATCTGGCAAGTGAATTTAACAAGGTTGGGATGGTAGTCAAGTGATTGAAGATTAGTATGTACAATTTTGATTTGATAATTAATAGAAATTGAGATGCAAATTGATCATTATTGACTTAAGTTGAATAACTATGTTTATACAGACTTGATGTTAAACCTTATTTTTGTATTATCGCTTAAATAGGAATTTAAATGTTATTTTAATTGAACATGGTTTAAAAGGGATTGTTAATTTTTTAAATGTTATTTTATATTTAATACGATTTAATTGAAATATCTAAAAATTTATGATTTCATGTGAATAGTTATTTTACAAAAAATTGCTATGAATTATAACTTTTTTCCAACTTAACAAGAGTTAAGGATAGGGTTTATAAGGTTGAGAAATTGCATTTAAAATGTCATCATAAATTTCAATAGTAGATTCAATAAAAAGGAACAATCTAAAAATTTGTGTCTTATAAAGTGAATATGAATTTTCTTGTTTCAAGTGTACACGGTCAATAAGGAAGAGAGACATAATTTTATTATAATATTTAATGAGAGAAATAAGGTAATAGGGGTTTATTTCCATTTAATCTAGACATAAACCAAAAACTTAATAATAATACCATTCACATATTTCTTTTATACCACTCTTATCATACTGATTATTCAACTCATAATAGGACTTGACATAAACAAGAGTATAAATGATGTTTAAAAGCATTACAGAGGTACTAAATGTATATATAATAACACAAGTAATGTAAGAATTATGTTGGATAATTATTAATAATTAATTTTATTTTATAAACAAATAATAGAAATATTCATTATAGGTCTTCACAACACATTCGTTGTTTACACAAGTGGAAAAGAACCAATTCACTACGTAAGAAAGTCCTTGTTCACTTCTATGAATATGTGTTTCTCAAGAAAAATATGTTTTCACCACTCTTGATATTATTATGAACTCATCCTCTCACTAGCCAAGACTTCATCATTTTGGCAAGTCTAATAACTTTTACACTTAAATATGAAAATTTCCAAGAAGGTAACCTATATGAATTATGGACATGGAAAAAGTAACCCTTCTACTTTTTCTCATGTTTAGGCCCTCCTAGTGATTTTGGCTTTGATTTTGCCCTGATTTAATGTTGTAATGTGATCAACACATTCACATTAGGTCTCGAGCCCTTGAGAATCAATAAGAATTCTATGATGTTTTGTAAAAGTGTTGTTAAGTGTTGTAACCCACTTTCACACTTTCTAGGGCCTCTTCATTATAATTAACCTAAATAACTTATTTTTATCACTTACCAAGCCTTATTTCAAAGTGTTGTAACAAACTTTCATGCTTTTCTAGGCTTGTCATCAATAATTTGACCCTTTCTTATGTTTAAATGGCCCCTTAATACACTTTTCGGCCCCACTTAAGTGTGTTTCAGAGAATAATCCCATTAAACATCATTAAATATGTTTTAATTCTTGACACCCATTAGTGGGACCAAGTTGCCACCTGGGGCGACTTAGTCCCACTTGGCACAAAAATCAAAATTATTTCAAAATTCTGGTAGGATATTATTCTCTTAACCTTGAGGCTAGCCTATGATGAGTTATTTTTGGGAAATTTTATAAAATCAAGTATAAATATAGGGTTTTCCTCTCATTTTCACCCCCATTCATTAACCTAATCATTCATTCATCATTCATCATTCATCATCCATCTCAAGTCAAGCAAGCTAGGGTTTTAGCATTCCAAGTCATTAAGATAGCTTTCTAAGACATTCAAGGGCAAATTCTTCATCTATTGTTGCAGAAAATCAAGATCAATCATCATGGAAAGTCTCTAATTCCATTATTTCATGTTCATGTTTCATCTTATTTCTTCATTTGGTTTAATTACCCAAAAGGGGTCTGACCAAGGCAAACCCCTATTTCCTAACATTCAACATTTATCTTTCTTTCTTTGTGTATTTGCATATTTAGGCACTTTGAAGGTTTGGAAATCATTGAAAGATAACTTGAAAACTTGTTGAAGACATCTCTTTGTTGGCTAGGTCAAAATATCCACAAAAAGTCACTTATAGTGCCAAAAATTAGAGTTTCAAATTCAGATACCTAGAGGAACAAAAAGTGTAGACTGAGGGATTTTGTTTCCACTTTCGGATTTTCAAAAATGCCAAAGTGGACTAAGTGGCCAACAGTGGTGACTTAGTCCCACTGTACATGTTTATTCAAATTTTTTGTAGATCTGGATACCCATTTGGCTGAAACGGGCTCTAGTGCAGTTTTCTAGATTTGGGACTAACTCGCCTAGAATGGCGTAAGTGTTCCAGTAGGTCAAAATTTAATAATAAGTAACATTTCCAGTCCTCAACACATTTCCAAGTGCAAACATTCAGTTTTACAGTTTTCTATTTTGTTTCATGGTCATTTCTAGGTCATTTAGTACATGTTTGCATATCACATTATGTTTTCAAATATCTTGCATTTCCTTAGTTTTGAATTAATAATTCATTTCCTTTTTCTTTTTATTGCATCTAGGACATTACATTTAGGCATACTTCATTCATATAAATTGCATTAGTTTTGAGTGGGGACATTGCATATTTTGGCCTACCTCTCTCCTTTTAGGTGTAAACCCTAGAAGTGTTAGAGAGCATTAGGGTGCCAAAATCTTTGTCCACATTTTGGTGAACCCGCCTTTAGAATACCTTCTTTTCTAGTTTTGGAGTCCATCATCATCCTATAATTAGCTTGAATTAACATTGCATTGCATTTTGCATTAGTGAAAGTGCACATAAGTTGCATTTTTGCATCTTAAATCATTGAAAATTTCTGAAATTCTACATTTGCATCTTAGGTTTGCATCATATAGCACAAAAAACATAAAAATCAATTAAAAAAAACTAAAAATTCTATAAAAAAATCCCCACTGGGACTAATTCGCCACCTTGGGAGACTTAGTCACTTTTCACTCCTGAAACTACCATTTACAGAACTGAAAACCCTATTTTTAAGCTTCTGTTTACTGCCATTACCTATATATATCAGTTGGCTGAGTTTCTGTAACATACATTTCATTAGATCTGGCTTCAATTAGCCCATTTCATGCATTGCTTCATTTCAAACTTGCATTCACAATATTTCATTTTTAGATCATTGCATAGTGTAATCAGTAAATTACCTTGTTTGAAATCTAAAAAATTGCACTTCATCCTAATTCTTTACATTGCATTTTTAGTTTGCATAGCTTCTATCATTAGACATAGCATTATTTACATTCATTGCAATAGTAGATAGCATTAGATTTTTGCACTTTTCATTTTCAGCATTAGTTCCTAGTTCACTTAGATCATATTATATTCAACAGTTATTAGAAAATGACAACAAAAAACTCAAAACATCAAAAGAAACAAATGAAAAAATGGTTAACCTTAGAGAAAGCATATCATCCAAACCCTTTAGTAGTGATTACTTTTCAATGTTAGATGAAGCCCTTGATGGCTTCATCTCTCCTAGATCATCCACTAAAGATTTGACAAACAAGAATGCAAGCATCAATAATCATGATAATCATCATTGTTCTTCTCCCAATATCTCTCCCATTGGTCACGAAGGCATCTTAGTGAAAGAAGATGCAATCATTGAAGATCATGAAATTCTTGCTTGTCTTCCTCCTCCTTCCCCTTGTAAAGACATTATGACACACGAAACTGAGATCATGGCCACTACTCCTAACACCTCCCCTACTTGTGAAAATGCTTTAGTGAATAAGGATACAATCGTGAATGATCGTGACTGTGAACCCTATTTCAAACTTGCATGGAAGAAACGAACAATCACACTAATAGATCAAAATGCAAGATTAAAACATGAGTTCCCCATAAAATCCATCTGCATTGATAGAGAACAAGGAAAAGATGAAATACTTGAGCAAATGCAATCAAAAATAACTATTCCTCATTCTTAAACAAAGCAAACACTTGATCTTATGGGGGGATTGGTGCTACTTTGATGTGGAAAGTAGCCCTTTCCCAACCCCTTTAGATAAGCTAATGATAATGATGGACAAGATCATTTCTTAAATGAAGAGAGTGACCTTGCATGATCTTGGAGATGAAATGTTAAGATTGTGGATTGATAGTGGACAAAATTAGTTCTCCAATGAAGAGAGTGACTTTGCATTAGCTTTGTGGATGGATTTGTGGAGTTGTGAACAAGATTAGTTCTCAAACTAAGAGAGTAACCTTGCATAAAATTTGTGGATTTGCTTGAGGATGAAGCCTCTATTTGTAGATTTTCAAATGTTGAGAGTGCCAAACATGGAGGATGTGGGACTAAGATTGGACCAATGAAAGAAGGCCACTTGTCAAGTTGTGATAGGCTGAAAGTTGTGCAAGATTTAGAAAATGTGCCCGAGAGGGGGGAAATTTGAATTCAAATTTGCAATAAATTTAGAGAGGGGGACAAGAAAAAGAGCAATAAATGCAATGTTGGAGGGACAAATCAACTTGTCATGTTTTTCAAACTTGAGGGCCATGTTGAGTGAAAATGAGAGTTTTAATAAATCAATAAATTGATTTATTTGTGCAAGTGGAGATATCTAGAGGATGTAAGTGGGTAAGATTAGCATTTAATCATGGTTAGATTAAATTAATGATGATTAGGATGTTTGACCAATTTGACTCAAATATTTGATTTATTTAAATAAAAAAGGATGATGCAAGATAAAGGTGGATTAATGAAATGTTAGGATTTGATGTATTTAAATAAGGTAATGGTAGGCTTAAATCAAATAAAGTTAATTTATTTAATTTAAATGGATGATGAACCTGATTTTCCTACTGAATGGATCAATGTGAATTTGATTTATGAATGAGTGGATGCATATGCATAATGCTAATTTGACGTGTCTATATTTTGCCCCTCTTTGAAGCAATGTACTTGTTGCGTTGGTTCAAAGAATAAACTTGCCACGATCAAAATTCAATTTTATTTTTATTTTTCGGATGCCCCAGCGGAAAGAAGTACACTGGTACATTGCCCCTCGAGAGATCGAGTGAAAAGATTCAATTTGAGGGTCGATCTCGCGATAAAGAGGTTCAAAATGGATGGTTATGGATGATGATGCAAATGAGATGATTTTAAGATGCTTAGAATAACAAATATATATTATCCTAAACAACTTAAATGATGATATGATGTGATGATGGATGATGTGATATGCTATGATTATGTAATGGATGATTTATGATATGCTTAGACTAACAAATCTATATTATGATGATGATATGCAAATGTAATGCATGTGAATTGATCGATGTTTCCTATTATGTATGATATGAATGATATGTATGCTGATAGTTTTTGGATGCAGGATGGATGCATGATGGATGCATTGGTGATGATGATGTTAGTATGGAAATGAGATGATGACAAGAGGATCCAACAAGTCCATGATCTAACGAGACTTTATTAGAGATGATGATGATGATGATAGATGGATGATGATGATTCGCTTATCAAGGATTGGGATTTTAAAAGGGCTACTTACCTTATTGATTTACACACACAGTATATGCATCAAGAATAAAGGCTGTGTAGTGCGATGGAATTTGACTCAACAAATAGGAGTATTCTTGTTCACACTTGACATACGAAACTTTGCTAGGGCGTACCTAACAAAGCAAGTATTCGCCAAGTTATATTACAAGAGCGTCCAACAAGCACAACAGACAAAATGATAATGATTGTTGCCCCATTCCTATCTCTCTAAATCCTTCGTTTGGATATCATCGAGAGGTCTTTGGAATAAGTGCAATAAGATAAATCAAAAGAAAAGATCAAGTACACAAACAAGTCAATGTTCTTCATACCTCTAGCCAAAGGGATGTGTTTTGATAGGATAAGAATCCAAGGTGATATCCAAAATGATGCCCATTGTCGGAACGATATATCCTAGGACATGCATTGTATAGGATGATGATGGTTTGATAAGTTGATTGAGAGGCTATTGATATAAGGTTGACTGACATGTTTGAAAGTGATCAAGAGTTTGATTTTGTGTTTAACGATTTTTTGCTTCAATTTAGATTTTACGATTGAAGTTTGCTTTTTGCCGATTGTTGCGCTTGTTTATGTTTGTTTTGCCAAAGGATGAAGGTGATGATCAATTTATTATGGATGATTGATTATTGTGGGTGATTGCGAGATGAGATGGATGGATTTTTTCAAATATTTGTATTTTTTTTTACGTTTTGAAATGTTTTGAGGCTATTTTTGGTATTTTCAAGCTTTTACAAATGTTTTGATTTTTTGATTTTTCGATGTTTTTGGATTTTGATGTCTCAGGGGCTGATCAGGGATTAGCCTTGCCTACGTTTAAGCTCAAATATGATGTAGTTTGGTTTCCAATATTTTTTTTATTTTTTTTTATTTTTTGAGTGTTTTTGGATTTTGATATGTTTTGGATGTTTTTGGATTTTTTCGCATGATTTTCACGATTTCGATATGGATGTGTGATGATATCAGTGCTCTGTTTGGGATTTTTTTGGAAACCAAGCTAAGGTTGATTGATCAGATGGATGGATTGATGATGACATTGTTGAGGATGTACAACAATGCAAGGATTTGATTGATCAGGATTGATGACGATAACATTGTTGAGGATGCACGACAATGCCAGGATTGATTGATCAAGATTTGATGATGATCACATTATTGAGGATGCACAACAATGCAAGGATTGATTGATCGGGATTGGTGACGATAACATTGTTGAGGATTCACAACAATGCAGGATAGTGTTAAGCAACACAAGGATATCCCGAGATGATTTTTTGGTTGGATTTGATTGATCATGATTGATGAAGCTTGATTTGGAACAAAATTTGTTTTGGATGATATGATGTCTCGTTTGACGTTGAAGTGCGCGTTAGATGCGACTGATATTGATTGTTTGGATTGATATTTGTTGAAAGATGAAGCTTGATAAGGAATTTATTCTCATCAAAATACGCCATGGGCTAGTGATTCAGATTTTGGATCGCAAATGCTTGACCAATTTGATTTCACATTTTCCAATGTTCGGATTGCCACATAAGTTGGAACATATAGACCAAGATTTATTCTTAAAGCAAGATGAGAACATTTGCCCCCAGTGTCTAGCAATGTATGGAATGCCATGGATGGATGCTCAGATAGGTGTATGGATGGATGAATATGGTAAGCACGCAAAGGATGCCAAGGATTATCTTGCGATAAGATAAGGTGTTTAAATGATAGAATGAATTATTAGATAATGTTTCATAGCTCAGATAATACTGTATAGGATAAGATTAATGAAAATGGCCCAGGTTAAGATGTTTTACCGTAAGCAAGCGCAAAAGTGTGCACCAAAACTTTCATCAAGATCAAGATAACTTGGATAATGGATGCAGATGGATGAAAATGGATTGGATCAATGGTTTATGGACGAGTGGATTTATTATGGATAAGATGGATGGAATGTTGGATTTATTATGGATGGGATGAGATGCTTTCATCTGAACTGGCGCACATAGATGCTTGATTCTACACATGGCTTGTTTGCTAGGTTTTCATCATGGTCTTGCCCAAAGCATCGCCCATGCGGTTTTCATTAGAGGACAATTTTTTTCTTTCGTTTTCAATCCTTTTTTTATTTTTTTGGATTTTCATATTTTTTGATTTTTTCGTATTTTTCTGAAAGATTTATGCTGACCCACCTAGTGGTGTCAATGTAGATGCTTCTGTCATAATGTGTCATCGGTATCCTGCTTGAAGAAGTTGCCTTGCCAAGATACATGCACTTGAATGCAACTTTTGGGATTCTTGATCTGCCTCATCGATATTGAAGTTGATTTTGTCTTTGTGCACAAATTGCGATAGAGTGCCTTCGAAATCCTTACAATGAAGGGTTGTCGCCAATACATGGTCAATGTGAGAATTGGATATCATGCGTGGAGGCGTGGATGGAGTGTGTTTAGGGATAAAAGATGGATTGGTTGACAGCTTGGAATCTTTGACTCTCCAAACTTGGGAAGATGAGCAATGATGGGTGGATACGAAAGTGTGCATGGAATTAGGACCAACTGCTTCATACACTTTGTATGTCACTTGAAAAGCCTGCTTTTTCTTTTGTGGACATCTTTGATGGATACTTTCCCCTTTTTTATTTTGCCCCATAGTTTCTTTGACAGATGGAGTTTGATAGGGATAATCTTTCTTTGTATTCTTTGGTATCCATGTGTATTTGATTTGTCCATTATGCTTCTCAGCTTCTTTTACTTTGATAATGTCCTTCGTACTTTGATTTAACTCTTTCTTTCGATGTTGGTCCCAATTCATGGATGGGATGATAGGTGGATGAAGATTCATAACGTGGTTGGTTGTAGTATTGACACTAGTTTCATCATAAGGATTCTTTGTGCTCCCTATGTTGACGTTTGCTTGAGACGAAGTTGCCCCCAGTATAGTGGTAGTAGTGCCTTCATGATTTGATTCTACTTGTTCTGAGAGCTTTTGTTTAGAATGAATTCTCTGATAAATGACCACCGTAGGTGACGTTATTTCCATTTGCTGCTCTGCTAACTCTGAAATATTCTGTTCTATCTAATTTGCTTCCTTGACTGGATAATGTTCGATATCTTTATTCATGATGTCCTTAGTCTGCATTTGTGATATATCTGATACTGTTGTTGAAAACTCTATTTGACTGTAGGAATTAGTAACCTGCTCTTTTTGTGTAATAATCTTAAGAGTAAAGGGATCCTGTTCTGAATGAAGATCATCTACATGTCCATCCATAGAAAGCATCTCATGGGTAGATGAAGGAGTATGTGCTACATGGATATGATCATCTTGCATAGATAGGAGAGTGTCCATTAGATTATTGTAGTATCTTGAAGATACAAATTCTTGATCTTGAATGATTTTGGGACATGCTTTGGATCAAGTTCTTGACATGGATTAGTTTCAAAGGATAGATTGCTTACAAAGGGTTCTTGGATTTCATCATTAGACATGGTAGATGGTTCATTATCCTCAAGTGTTGAGTTCAAGGTTCCTTCAGTATCTATAACCATGAGGTCAAAGGGTGTCAACATGTCTTGGAAAGGACCATTGCTAGACCTTGGTGGAATATTTTGATCGTGCTTTGGAATAAATTCTTGAGATATGTCCTCTAGCTCATAAGGCGATGTAGGAACATTTTCAATATGATCATTGGTCGATGGATTGTGTATTATGTTGATAGGATCAAATAATCCTAGCACTCCTTGAAATAGATCACTAAAAAGTGGCTCTTGATGTATGGTGCATTGATCATCGGATGGGTTGGAAACATCTTCAAGGTGCTCATCGATGGAGAGATCTTGATCGTTGTTTTCAATAATTGTGGTGAAGGGATTTCCAATGTTTTCAACCATAAGGTCAAATGATGTTGACATTTCTTGAATTGGATCATTGTCGAGTATTGTTGGTGAATTTTGATTGTGATTCAAAAGTGACTCTTGACATATGTTGATTTGATCATTGGATGAAGTAGACATAGCTTCAAAGTGCTCAGTGATGGATTGATCTTGATCCTTGTTCTCAATAGTTGTCATTTTTTGTGCTTGTGCTTGTGTTTGTTGGGTAGCTTGAGAGACTTGGGTAGCTTGGGTAGCTTGAGTGGCTTGTGTTGCTAGATATTGTTGGAATCCCCTTTGAAAAACAGCTTGTAATTCTGAGTTGTATTGGCTTGATGTGGTGGAAGTTGGTAGTGGTGGGGTGGTGGTGGATTTGGAATCATGTTGGATGTAGTGACAAGTTGTTGAGATACGCTTGGAGCGATCATGGTAGTGATGGGTTGAGATATGATGGGTGTGATAGGGGTGGATGGAGTGATCGAGGTGATAGGAATGGTCGGAATGACCAAGGTGATAGGTCCTTGGGAGACCATGTTTTGATTTTTCATGATTGATGTTGTCATTTGATTATATACCATCTATTGGTGTGATATCGATGGTATATTCCAAGGTTTCGATGTGGTGGCTTGATTGGTGTTAGGTGGATTGATTTGGATGGAGTGATTGGTGCTAGGTAAAGGGGGAATCCCCAAACCAAGGAATGATGTTGATATGGGTAATGGTGATGGAGATGTCTCTTGGCGTAACGACTCAACCATTTTGGTAAGTGTAGCAATTTGATCTAGCCAAATTTTTTCTTGATTTCGATCTTGACTCCCTTGATATAGTTGATTTGGCTTTTGTTTAAGCAAATTTGGAGTGTGTACCTATGTTTGATTTTGGACAATGTTCTAATTTGGGATGACACTCAAATTTGGCATGATAGGTTGAAATTGAGCATTGTTCATGTTTGGAATATTCATATGATTTGCAAATGTATCCATCCCAAAGTTTGTCGGATTCATGTTTCGAAAACTTGTGCTTGGTACATTCTCATTTGGTTTGTATGGATTTGGTGGGATGACATTGTTCGTTTGAAGGCTCATGCATTGATTGTTTGGTTGGTAGACTTGTAGGTTTGGATTTAGATCTACCATCGGGAAATGTGTTCCAATCTTTGATTTGGGCATACTCACACTTGTTATGCCATTGATATTTGTAGAAGGTAATGATCCCACGGATGGATTGTATAAGTGTGAGTGTTCATAATCAATCGGCATTGTATGGCTTTGAAAGTTTGTTTGACTTGGATTACTCATGATGTATGGATCAAGTTTATAGTCCATGTTCCTCTTGTGTTTTGACCTTATTGCAAAAGTGACATCTAAGGTGTTTAGGACCAATGATGAGACAGAGGATGAAAATGGTTGAATGATATGAGTGTTGAACGTTTTAGGGACTTTGGATCAATGCTAGACTTAGGGTTTTATTTTGATTGTTTGATTTGGATAATGAACTTGTAAACCCTAAGATGTTAGATGTGATCTTAAGATGAACTTGTTCAAAGGATTGCTGATTTAATTAAATGTATGAGAAAGGATGCATTCCCACACACCTAATTAAACAAATGATTTTGATTTGATGATTTACCCAAGTCTATAATGATGTTTCCAAAGTTCCAAAGTTGCTTGTGGGATGGGATGATAAATGTTTGAAATGGATGAAGTGTTTGAATTTTGATCCTAAATGAACTTAAGAAGTACTTGTTTACAAGGCCAAGGTTTTGAAGAACATGCTTTTCCCTTCAAACCAAAAGATCAATGTTTGTTCAAAAGACCATAAGACAAAAGATACACAAGCACATGTATTGGGTTCAATTGATTTCATCTTGATTAGTGAATTTATTTTACCTCAAACACTTTCTTGATTTAGATTTTCAAACTAAATGTCCAATGTCCTAACTTCTTCAAATCCCACAAGATATGTTATGTGGAAATTCAATGAACTTAAGGCAAGGGTTTTCCTATTGTTTACTTAAGGAGACAAATCGAGATATAATCCAATGTTTAGAAACCTCTAAGGATGTGAATCCCAAAGGAAAGCAATAACATATGGATTGAGTCAATTATATTTGTCTCCAAAAGGGTTTGAAATTTGGATGATGTTAAGTGTTTGCTTTTTATTTGTTTTCAATCAAGCAATGCATTTTCAAACTGACTCACAAGCAATGCAACATCCTAGCTTAATGGGTATGTTTTTCTTGGTGGGCTTGCCTCATGCCCTTCATAGAAGAGATGATTTTACATGAAACCAAGGAAAAAATATAAAGGTATGTTAAGAATGAAGTGTTAACCTCTATATTTCAACCAAGATCGGACATGGCAAGTAACTTCTTGGAATCTAAGTTCCAATGCACCACTTTGATAAACTCGCTCAATGGATCAATAGGCCACTACAAACAAGGGTTTTATTTCAGACATTCCATTCGTAGGAGTTGACCCAATGTGGCAAGAGTCCCCTTTCAGATCCATCTTGTCAGAGTCAACAGCATAATATTGGCGTTTCATCCAATATCCACATTTATATCCCGGCTGGAAATACTCTCGGGTTTAGAGTGTTACAGGTTGAGTCGTTCCCTTGGGTGATTACTTTTTCCCACAAGGAAGGCCCTCTAAGATAAACAAAAGCGAATGAAGAAAAAAATCCATAACTCGATCAATCTTTGATAGCAACAAAGAGAGAGAATATACGCGAAAATTCCCCCACTCACACTCGCACAAGATTTTGTTCAATTTTAAGCCCAAATCGAAGTGTGGAGGTGATTGCTTTGTCCCATCCCAAAGTCATGAAAAAGGCCTTTTGATTCTCAAGATTGCTATAAAGCACGAGAGAAGCGCATACGTCCTTTTTCAATGGCTTTAGTCTAAGTAAGCCCTCACAAAAAACAAAGCTACACTTGTTCTTTTTAGATCCACAAAGCAAAATGTGAGTACGTTTTAGAGCACCAAATGAAGTGTGAGAAATTGCCTTGTTCAATTGTTAATCCAATAAAAAAAATCTAGTAAGTTGTGATTCCTGAAGTTCATTTTAGCCTTTGCAAGAAATGGAAAAGGTTCTTTTTAAGCCCAAACGAAAACTAGTGTCCTAAGAAGAAGGTAACAAATTCTTAAAGAAGTGTTAAACAAACACTAGAGTGTTTAAAAACACTTTGATTGAACAAAATATCCTTCTCATGCTTCTCTTTCTTTTGATTTTTATTTCCAACCTACAAAAGTGATCAAAACACTAGATGAGATAAAAAAAAACAAAAGGATATAGGGGTTAGATGAATCATTTACCAAAACACCCTAAAACTTAGCCAAGTTATCATGTGTTTTTACTTTAGGTGAAAATTTGAAAATTTTAAATTATTAATAGTTAAGAAAGACCTACACCATTGGATATCTTATGAAATTCTACTCTATTTAAAAAAAAAAAGCATCAAAAAAGACCTTCGTATGACCAAGATATGGTCATTTTAAAACTGACTCATGGGCGCTCTAACAGTGATCATGGGTGCTAAAACAGTGATCATGGGCGCTATAACAGTGATCATAGGCGCTAAAACAATGATCATGGGTGCTATAGCAGTGATCATGGGCACTATAATAGTGATCATGAGCGCTATAACAGTGATCATGGGCACTAAAAGAACATTAAAGAGCGCTAACAGAATTTTAAAGAGCGCTAAAATGACAAAATTTAAAAAAAAACGTGTTAAATTTTTAATTCAAGCCCTCCTTCTAGCGCCATTATGTGAACCCTGTTTCAAACTTGCATGGAAGAAATGAACAATCACACTAATAGATCAAAATGCAAGATTAAAACATGAGTTCCCCATAAAATCCATCTGCATTGTTAGAGAACAAGGAAAAAGATGAAATACTTGAGCAAATACAATAAAAAATAACTATTCCTCATTCTTAAACAAAGCAAACACTTGATCTTATGGGGGGATTGGTGCTACTTTGATGTGGAAAGTAGCCCTTCCCCAACCCCTTTAGATAAGCTAATGATAATGATGGACAAGATCATTTCTCAAATGAAGAGAAAGACCTTGCATGATCTTGGAGATGAAATGTTAAGATTGTGGATTGATAGTGGACAAAATCAATTCTCCAATGAAGAGAGTGACTTTGCATTAGCTTTGTGGATGGATTTGTGGAGTTGTGAACAAGATTAGTTCTCAAACCAAGAGAGTAACCTTGCGTAAAAGTTGTGGATTTGTGAAGGATTTGCTTGAGGATGAAGCCTCTATATGTAGATTTTAAAATGTTGAGAGTGCCAAACATGGAGGATGTGGAATTAAGATTGGACCAATGAAAGAAGGCCACTTGTCAAGTTGTGATAGGCTGAAAGTTGTGCAAGATTTGGGAAATGTGCCCAAGAGGGGGGAAATTTGAATTCAAATTTGCAATAAATTTAGAGAGGGGGACAAGAAAAAGAGCAATAAATGCAATGTTGGAGGGACAAATCAACTTGTCATGTTTTTCAAACTTGAGGGCCATGTTGAGTGAAAATGAGAGTTTTAATAAATCAATAAATTGGTTTATTTGTGCAAGTGGAGATATCTAGAGGATGTAAGTGGGTAAGATTAGCATTTAATCATGGTTAGATTAAATTAATGATGATTAGGATGTTTGAAAAATTTGACTCAAATATTTGATTTATTTAAATCAAAAGGGATGATGCAAGATAAAGGTGGATTAATGAAATGTTAGGATTTGATGTATTTAAATGAGGTAATGGTAGGCTTAAATCAAATAAAGTTAATTTATTTAATTTAAATGGATGATGAACTTGATTTTCCTACTGAATGGATCAATGTGAATTTGATTTATGAATGAGCAGATGTATATGCATAATGCTAATTTGACATGTCTACAGTGACAAACACATTTGTGTGGAGGATATGATTAAGAGCTATGAAAATCCTACCTCTCATACTCAAGAAGGCATTATAGAACATGGGGATGCAAATGTAGATTATCATGACAATCAAACCTTTTCTTCTCCTAATATCTTCTCTAGACATGAAGAAGATAGTTTAGTGTCAAAGGATATCCCTATTGAGACTCATGATAATCTTATTCCTCACTTTTTTTATGCCCCTACCATTTGAGAAGACCTATTTGAACAAATAAGTCTAATCATTGGTATCCATGAAACTCCTAGTTATCCTTCTCTTGATGCCTCTCATATGAGCGATGAGGCTACTTTATCAAATCCAACCATGAAATGTGATGAACCTATTGTTTGTCACTTTCCTAAAATCTCTCCTACTAGGATAGATACTATGGCACAAGTGAATGAGACCTTAGAGAGAAAGAATGAAACCATCAACAATCACAACAATAAAATTTCCCCCTCTCCTAAAATCTCTCCTATTGGTAAAGAAGATATTATGGTGTTACAAGATCCCATCCATGAGAATCATGAGGGAACCATTATCAAACAAGGAAACACCATCATTATCAAGCAAGAAAAGCCAACCATAGATCATTCCCTTACTTGCGAAGAAGTTCATATTGAAGAACCAAACATTGGATGTCATGAACATCTAGTTTGTAATTTTCCTCAAAACTCTCCTAATAGGGAAGGTATCATGATGCAAGCAAACATCAACATTGTCATGTGCAAACCAAATATCAACCTAACTTTGAAGCATCTTGAATTGCTTGATATGGATCAACCCTTGAACCAAATATTAGGAGTTTATGACAAGTCTCCTTTTACTCATCAAAACAAAAAGGTTACATGTGCTATGATTAGTACCAAGCAAAACAATATAAAAAGACAAAATAAAATTGAACAAGCCACAAAGTTATTAGAAGAGGCTTCAAAAACTTTTGATTTCATTGCTACATCTGTGGGGGAATACATGATCATAACCAAAGAATCTACAAAGGGATGAGAAAAAGAGGTAATATCACAAACACCCACTTTACCCACCTTTAAAGAAAATACAACATCCAAGACAAATTTTGAGACACTTGAACAACCATCAAATCTAAAACAAGAGACAAAACTTTTTGGAAGACAACTTGGGAAAGGATGTGATGCTATAGAACAAGGTATCCATATCCCTATAAAGCCTAAAACACAATAAACAACTCTTGGTTATTATCCCTCCCAACAAAAACCTTCAATCAATGTCAACACCATCACAAACAATTCTTCTGAGACAACTTTCACCTTGGTACATCCTAAACTAATAAACATCTCCTTAAATATGTATCAAGCAAAAAAATTGTTTACTTATCAAAATAAATAACATTGATTGTTGCTCCTTGTCATGTAATAGTTGTAGGATCATGGTGTACTCACTATTGCAACGAGCAACATATCATTTTCCATTCTAGGCTCACCTTTGACCTGCACTAAGTGGGGGCAAGAGGTTAAGTAGCCTTGTTCTCGTATGTCACTTGTCATTGTCTCTTTTGGCTCGTCGTTAACCTTTCATGAACATATAAGAGCAAGCTTGGGATGTGGACGACATGCCTTAAGTTGACTCACATGTGATGTACTTATTCATGGCGTAGCTTGTTGGAAACAAATGACTTGGCATACGACTTTCCAAGTTAGCTCTCATGTCTTCTTTCTTGTTTGCATTTTTATTCACTACTTTAAAGCAATTGCTCACAGTAATGCTGTTAGCAACCGCTTTAAAGTGGGGGAATACAACGATGACATCTTTTGGAAAATTCCATGGTGTGATTTTTCCTTTTTCTTGTGATGTGTCCTCTTCTTAGTGGTGTCATTGGGTTTGATGTTGTCCGAGAGTGTACGATCTTCTGACATGGCATGATGCGAATGAGGCATCCCATGGGCAACGATCTGACACCTTGACTCATCCTCTCTTGGAGACATTAGGCACAATTTTCCCTAAGAAGAAGACCTTACATGAACAAAGTGAAATCCCCTTTAACAAAATTTTTACATGACATTCAAAAGCATCTACAAAGACATTTTCATTGTGGCACCTTAAATTAAAGTTATCAGGAGGTATAACTTTGGTATGGTTGAGTGGGAAGCCCATTCTGAGGCATGACTTTCCCCATAGCCACTTGCATGTGTGTGAGTGCATACTAGCCATGAGTATATGTCTCTCACCTTTTTGGACTTCTCACCTGGTAGACAGCCAAGAGTTTCATCGCCTCAGAGTGAGTATGCATTTTGGAAAAACAACCTAGATCTGATCCACAATGTGTTGGACAAACGGTCGAAGTTTGATCCACCTTTTTATTTTCATTTTTCTCTTCCTTCTAGTTCTTGCCATTGTATGATCATGTATCTTGTCATGCTGCAAATCATTCACCTTGTGCATGTCCTTTTGTGCTTATGTTGGTATGACTTAGGATCTTGGATCCTAGGGGCTTGACCAATGCCTTGATCTTTGTCATTTTTTGTCATCCACATTGGTACGGTTAGACCCCTCTTGAATGTCTACTTTAGTGTGATTTTGAAGCAGGTTCATCCTCTCACTAAAGTGGGGGCTAAATGTGGACACAAAAAAAGTTACCCTTCTACTTTTTCTCATGTTTAGGCCTTCCTGGTGATTTTGGCTTGATTTTTCCTTGATTTAATGTTGTAATGTGATCAACACATTCACATTAGGTCTTGGGTCCTTGAGAATCAATAAGAATTCTATGATGTCTTGTAAAAGTCTTGTGAAGTGTTGTAACCCACTTTCACACTTTTCTAGGATCTCTTCATTATAGTTCACCTAAATAACTTCTTTTTATCACTTACCAAGCCTTATTTCAAAGTGTTGTAAAGAGTTGTAACAAACTTTTACGCTTTTTTAGGCTTGTCATCAATAATTTGAAACTTTCTTATGTTTAAATTTCCCCTTAATACACTTTACAGCCCTACTTAAGTGTGTTTCAGAGAATAATCTCGTTAAACATCATTAAATACACTTTAATTCCCAACACCCATTAAAATTGCCCTGGTGGGACCAAGTCGCCACCTGAGGCGACTTAGTCCCACTTGGCACAAAAATAAAAATTATTTCAAAATTATGGTGGGATATTATTCTCTTAACCTTGAGGTCAGCCTGTGATGAGTTATTTTTAGGAAATTTTGTAAAATCAAGTATAAATATAGGATTTTCCTCTCATTTTCACCCCCATTCATTAACCTAATCATTCATCCATCATTCATCATCCATCTCAAGTCAAGCAAGTTAGGGTTTTAGCATTCTAAGTCATCAAGATAACTTTCTAAGGCATTCAAGGGCAGATTCTTCATCTATTGTTGCATAAAATCAAGATCAATCATCATGGAAAGTCTCTAATTCCATTATTTCATGTTCATGTTTTATCTTATTTCTTCATTTGGTTTAATTGCCTAAAAGGGGTTTGACCAAGGCAAACCCCTATTCCCTAACATTCAACATTTCTCTTTCTTTCTTTGTGTGTTTGCTAATTTAGGCACTTTGAAGGTTTGGAAATCATTGAAAGATAAGTTGCAAACTTTTTGAAGACATATCTTTGTTGGCTAGGTCAAAATATCCACAAAAAGTCACTTATAGTGCCAAAAATCAGAGTTTCGGATTTAGATACTTGGAGGAACAAAAAGTGCAAATTGAGGGCTTCCATTTCCACTTTTAGATTTTTAGAAAAGCCAAAGTGGACTAAGTCACCAATAGTGGTGACTTAGTCCCACTGTACATGTTTATCAAAAGTTTTTGTAGATCTGGATACCCATTTGGCTGAAACGAGCTCCAGTGCAGTTTTCCAAATCTGGGACTAAGTCACCCAAAATGGTGTAAATGTCCCAGTAGGTCAAAATTTCAGAATCACCAACATTTCTAGTCTTCATTCTAGTCCTCAACACATTTCTAGGTGCACACATTCAGTTTTACAATTTTTTGTTTTGTTTCATGACCATTTCTAGGTCATTTAATACATGTTTGCATATCACATTGTGTTTTCAAACATCTTGCATTTCCTTAGTTTTACATTAATAATTCATTTCCTTTATTTATTTATTGCATCTAGGACATTACATTTAGGCATACTTCATTCATATTTGCATTATTTTTGAGTTGGGACATTGCACATTTTGGCCTACCTATCTCCTTTTAGGTGAAAAACCCCATAAGTGTTAGAGAGCATTAGGGTACCAAAATATTTGTCCACATGAATATCCAATCCTATGTGCATCTTTTAGAAATTATGGATGCACAATAACCCTATGAATTTGCAGACTTCAAAGGATCTTAACCAAGAAGAATATCACCCACACAAGAAAGTCTTGCAACTTAGGCATGCAAGTTGAGATTCTATTATGAGATGATAAATTTTAATGTACAAATGCCTTGTATAAATAGGCAAGAATGAAATGTAGTATGCATTATGATGTTAACATGTGTCTTGATCTAACAACATGTGACAACTAACTAACTACCTAGTAGAATGTGAATTATTGGTTAAGGCTTCTAGAAGAAATCTATTATCCTAAGCATGTGATTAAGGATCAAGGCCACATTATAACCTATCACCTAGTAAATGCAACCTAGGAATTAATTAACAAATATGCCTAAGTAAACTTGTACAAGTGTAATTAAATATTAATTACACCAACACATCTAACATGTGAAGCATAGAAAAAGGTGATCCTAAAGTTTAAATGCTTAGAATAATATGTTTCAAGGCCTTTTCCTAGGGTTTCGTTAAGATGGAGATTAACAAGGTGAGTAGATTGAATTTCAACCATGAAGGTGAGCTAATAAGACCTAAACCTCCATCTTATTAAGGATTAAAATGATCTAGAATTGATTTTCTATGATTAATATAATTAAACTATATGACGTAGTATGAAAAATGCAAGATCCCGACAATGCACATATTGTAACAACAACTTGCAGGTAGCTTTGGGGAGTGTGGAGGACTGTGTACCTGCCCATGAAATTGGTTTCAGTCCTTGTAGGAGGACATAGGTACCCTAGGGTGTATGGGTCCTTGTAAGGGTGTCTTTCTAAAAAAATTTAGTCCTCTGATGTTAGATCTTTGTTTCTGCTTGGAGAGTTGTTAGATCACTATCGAATATTTTTGTGAGTTTCTATGAGTTGACAAGATGTAGGGATTCAAATGCAACAATGAACAATTTGTCTTCAAGCTTCCTTCAATCCTTTTCAAACCTATGATAGAATTGAGTGCTCTTTTGTAATTATTGTGCTAGAGGCATTTGGTTTCCCATTGGAATTGTGTAATATGTTAAAGGTATTATTCAAAGATATAAATGCTTAAATTGAGGTAAATGAAACACTAACAAAGCCCTTCTCTCTGGGCAGATCCATAAGGAAAGGACGTCCCTTAGCCCCATCACTATTTTTAATTGTTGAAGCAATTTTCTTTATGTTGAGGACAACTATATTGGGTGAGAATTTAAAGGGAGTTGTACTCCTAACAACTCTTCCCTAATCAATATACAATTTACACATGACACTTCCCTATTTCTTAAATTGACAAAAAAATATAGATAACCTTGTGAGAAAATTAAATATCTTGTGTTAAGCATTTGGGTCAAAAGTATCCAATACTAAATCTATCCTCCTAAGCTAGAAAGTTGGTCCTCCAAGTTGGTTCTCCAAATATGATTGGCAATGGTACGGTCTAGATAAAATCATGAGATATTTGGGTATTCCTTTCTTTGTGAACCCCTCTTTAAAAAAACATGTGGAACTGGATGCTTGCAAAACTTGAGAAAAAATTAAAAAGCTGGAATAATAATTATCTCTCCTTGGCTGGAAGAGTGTAGGTCTATCAAAAAATATTGTCTTCCTATTCCATTTATATGCCCTTATTTTGTTTTTTTTCCAGTTATCAAATAAATATTGTGCAAAAGCACATAATTTTTTTATGGTCAAATGGTAAAGGCAATAAAAAGATAAATGTTTCCAAATGAAAATGGTGTTGCCTGAGGAAGGAAGATGGAGGGTTGGGTTTGAAAGACCTAAAAATTCAAGGCATGACCTTGGCCTCTCAGGGGATAGTAAAATCTTTGACTTGTAATGAGCCCTGAAAAATACTATTCAGGAAAAACATTCAAGAAGCTATCCCAAAAAAGACAAAGATCTAGAAAAGCTTAAACATACATGACATTTTGTTTGGAAATTTTAACTCTAAACCATCTAGATCTGTAGTCTTTTCTAGCATCTAGAAGGCTTGGGAATCTTGTAGGCACTTGATCTTAGTGGTGAGGCAATATGTAATACCAAAAATAGCTTATGGGGGTTCAGATCTATATGGTGGAACCCGCATAATAACAATAAGCCTTTAGCCTTAATGTAAGGCTGCTCAACTAAGAAATGGAATGGTAAAGGTATTTGTTGTTTTAATGATATTATGTGAAATGATAATATAAATACCTTGGAAATGTTAAAAATATATATTGATCTAGTTGATGCTAATAAGATAACCTTTTGTCTTATCATAAAGACATTGGGTTCCCTCCAATTTCTAGTTGATAATAGAAATAAAGAAGATGATTTTGGATGCTTTATCTAGACTGATGGTTCTCCACTACTAAATGTTAAGTTTGTTAATCTTTACAAAATGATTATCCACTCCCAAGAGGTGCTTGACCATGTCAATCAGTCTTGGAATGTGAACTTGGGGAAAAAAGAGTGGTATGATATTATCAAAGTTTGTGGGCCTAGTAGAGTAGAACTGAAAAATGTTATTTTAGATGGATGTCGTTGATGAAAAACTAGTTATTGGTCCTATTCCATTGCTTTGTTTGGTGTTTAATTGTGTAGAAGATATATAACATGTTTTTTTAAATGTTAGTACACTTCTATTATATGGTCAAAGTTTATGGGGAAATTTTTAGGATGGGATTGTAGAAACGATGTCTCTTGGTTTGAAATTTTGTTCGGTCATTGGAAGGTTTGAATGATGAGTCTAAAGTGTTGTGGTCTATTTTATCCATTGAATTTTTTTGGTTTCTATGGAAAAGAATGAATGGACACTTATACTGAGGCAAAGAGAGGGTTCTTACTAAGTCTAATTATAAACTCACATACCTTTGGATTTTTGAATATGTAACCTTAACAGTGAAAATTCCTTCAGACAAGTTCTTAAAGTTTTTGGAGGATGGAGCAACACCACTGTTCAAACAAGATATTAAAGAGGCTAATTATTGGCCTCAAGATTTGAGACAGATTGACCCCAAGTTTTAGGAGTACATAGACTTCTAGAATAGGTATTCCAAACTTCACTGGTATGAGATCTAGAGGGATGCAGTTGTAAGAGACCTAGAAATCAGCCATCAAAATTTTGACACTACTAGCTGGGAGCATATCTCGCCACCAATTGGAGCTTTTCTTGGGCTTGATTCATTCAATCTAAGTAAAAATGTCCCCACTAGTAAGGAAATTTGATGATAATCTAAGACCGATATCAGTATGTTCTAATTTGATATGCTATGTATCTTTTGCTTTGTAACTTGGTTGGGTGAATGTAATTAATGTGACCACCCTGATCACATACATATCGTAAACTATACACTTTAATTTTAGTAATCAATTATCAATTTAAAAAATATCAAATACACCTACTTAAAAAAATCGATCTTAAATATTATATTATCTATTCCAAAGAAAAAAGTAAACAAACATTTAACAACTTTTAAACTAATTAAAAAGACTCAAAACTAATTATTGATTCTATAAAAAACCACTATATTAAAAAAAAAAAAAATTTCATATCTTTAAATTAATAATTAAAAGTATTTAATAATAATAACTACTATTTTTTTCTTTTTTCTTTTCTCACATTAACATGTATCCTATTTTTTTTGATATTTTTCTTCATTCTAATTATTGAACAAATTCTCTTATTCATATATATTTGATTTTTTTTAAATTTCATTCATGTGAAAACCTTTCAAAGTATTTAAGTTGACTTTTTTTGCTTGGTAAATTTGGTCTAAAGAGGAAGTATCCCTATATTAAAATATTGATTATTCTAGTGTTAAGGCATGCCTATTAATGGAGGGCATGCTTATAGAATGAAGAGAAGGAAGTGGAAAAACTATTCTAATGATACACATAAGTCATAACTTATCAATAGAGTATTAATTAATAAAACTTAAGCATCCATATTTTAATAACACTAAACAAATATTCTCATCATTGTCAGAAGAGGAATCATTGATCACAAAAGCCAATTCTATTCCCATAGATGGTGCCTAGCAAACTTCAAGAAGGCTAAACCCCACTTTACCTAGCATTTTCAAAGGACATCATTGTAACCCACAATGAGGAAGACAAAGGGAATCTATTATGCATAAACAAGGCCACATATAACTTTTAGATAGAAATCCAACACTATAAATTGCTTCTTCCAACACACTATCAATTCCCACTTTCCAATGTGGTTTAATTAGAGCCACCATGAATGCCCCAATTGCCTATGTTGACTCCCCAAGCTCCAAAATAACAATGAAAAACATGGAAGATATGTTAGTATTGACACACTATCTATGCATTATAAAGAAAAATTATTTACCCAAAGCCATTCTAACAACATGCACCATTTTCCTATATAAAATCCTTTATGCTTTTGGTTTCTTTGATATCTTTGTTCAGCTGTTTAGGAGCCTCATTTCAATGGTTTCCTTTTTTGTGATCGTGAATGGCTCTCCCTCAGATTTCTTCAAAATCTCCAGGGGGTGTGACAAGGTGACCCAATTTCACCCTTCCTCTTCATTATTTTGGTTGAAACTCTGGGTAGGTCATTGCAGTTGAAGCTTTCTTTAGGAGCCCTAAAGGGTTTGAGACCCTCTTCTTCCTCGCCCCCTATGTGCATCAACCGTTTGTTGATGGCACTTTGATCATGGGTGAGGCTTCTATTATGGAAGCTAGGATAATTAAGTTGACTCTTCAAAAGTATGAGGTAGCGTTTGGGCAGTTGGTGAGCCTCCCCAAGAGCACGATCTTCTTCCTCAATACCCTGATAAGAAGAATGTAGAGAATTACTGGTATCCTTCAGTGTTTTGTGGGTTCTCTCCCGTTGACCTACCTTGGTTTGCCTCTTGGAGCTAATTAGTCTCATGATTCCTTGTGGAATGGCTTGATTGATAAATGCAATGCGAAGTTGGCAGGATGGAAAGGTGCTTTGCTTAGTCAGGCTGGCAAATTGGTGCTCATCAAGTTTACTTTATAGAATCTCTTGGTGTATGCTCTCAGCCTCTTTCAAATGCCTCGTAAATTCTGGGAGAAGATTGAGTGTATCTAGAAAAAGGTTTCTTTGGTTGGGTGTGGAGGACAAGAAGAGATTGAGTTTGGTGTCGTGGGAGGAGGTGTGCTGAACGAAGCACTAAGGGGGTTTGGGTCTATGCAGAATTAAACATTTTTCAATTTGGCTCTTGTGGCCAAACAATTTTGGAATTTCTTTTGTGGTGGAAGGATTGGGCATAGATCCTGGCTTCTAAATATCTTGCTTAGATGGATAAATTTTAGGAGTTTTTGAATGAGGATTTCTCTCCTCCCTCGGGCTCCTACTTCTAGAATTCACTGATCCTATCAAAATGTGTTATTTCTACTGGCATTCAATGGTCAGTTGGGAATGGTTGTGATATTCTCTTCTGGGGTGATTGGTGGTATGGGCATGGTCCGCTGTGAGATTCTATTTGGGTGACCCCTTGCAAGGACTTGTGCATTCATGAGTTTGGGAGTCATGTGGCTAACTATATTGTGAACGGGGAATGGAGGAAGATCCATGAGGTGTTTCCTACGCTGGTGGATTTGTTTAATGAGATTTCTAGAATTCACATCCTTGTTTCCCCCTAGAGGGATATGGTGATTTGGAGAAGGCTCCTAAATGGGGTGTTTTTTATGGCATTTGCGTTTAAGTGTTGTAATGACTTTGTGGGACCCAGACTACCGTGGGGTTTAGTGTGGTCATCGAAGCTGATCCCCATGATTAATATTTTTTTGTGGTTAACGGTGTAGGATAGGATCTTAACTATCAACAATATGTGGAAAAGGGGGTTCTCCATGCCCAATAGATGCTACCTATGTAAGATGGATGCAGAGGAGAGTTCTCACTTGTTTATTGGCTATAATTTTGCTCAGGAAGTATGGTCTCTCTTTCTCAATCTTTGGCATGTGGAGTGGATTTTTCCTGTTTCAATTTGGGAGTTGTGGCTCCAATGGCATGCTCCTTCTTCTAATCCCTCCTTGAGATTGCTTTGGTCGCTTATGCTTCCTCATATTATTTGGGGTTTATGGAAGGAGAGGAACAAAAAAAAATTCAGGGATACTTCCCTCTCTCCTCTCTCCCTTTTTTCAAAATTGTTTTTTCTATTAGGGAATTTTTTTTGCTGGTGGTTGACAAAATTGACATTCTGGGAAGAGTGATGGTTTTAGATTATGATGCCTCGGTGGTGACCCATTGGAAACTTTCTTGTGATATTGCTAAACCCTTGAAGAAGGCTATTCTTGATAGGGATGGGGTGGTTTGGTTTCCTCCTCTTGGCTGGCACAAAGTCAACTTTGATGGTTCAGCTAAAGGTAATCCGGGTCCTGCTAGTTGTGGGGGAGTGTTGAGAGATCACAATGGTAGGTTTGTTTCAGCGGTGGCACTCCCTTTGGGAATCCAAACAAACCACTTTATTGAAGTTGTTGCAGTGTATCATAACATCAAGTTGGCTAGGGATTTGGGGATCTCTAAGATCTAGAATGAAGGGGATTCCTCAAACATTGTTAATTGCCTAAGGAAAGGGTCCCCCCCTCTTGGATTATTAAAAATCTCATTCTGGATGCCATTTCTTTAAGTCATGAATTTGATGAAATTTATATATCTCATGCCTGTAGAGAGGCGAATTATGTGGCTGATTGGTTGGAAAATTTTGGGGTGACGTTGGAAAGATTATGGGATGCGAATGACATCCTACCTATTGAATTAAGCACCCTTATTCATAATGACTCACATTAGCTCGTTGGTTTTGGCCACCTTGGCTTTTGGAATGTGTGGGCATTATGGAGTTTTTTGGTTGCTTAAACTATTCACACAATTGATGCTCATTGGAATTTGTGGTCATTCAAGTCTGAGTTGTATAAGCCTCTTCTTCATTATTACTATCGGTACTATCCTCAGAAACTGTGCACACCTTTTGGGTGTTAATCTTCCTCTTGCCTCTTTGTTTTGCTAATTTTGTTTGTGGTTTGTTTTTGCAAGTGATTTGATGATGGGTGGGGATAGGTGTAGAACGAAGCCTCTTTCTTGTGATGACATCAAAGTCAATGTTGATGTCTGGGCAATTCTGTAGAGAGGTGGTGTGACTCCTTTCATGGAGAGGTTGCATGGCTTTAAGGCCAGTGTTTCCAAGGATTTCATTGATGCTTGGCATGGACACGTGCTTAGTATGTTTGATAGGGATACTACCATCAATGAAGATTTCATAGTTGAAGTGACAAGTATGTCGATGGAAGGTAGGAAATTCTATGGGGATAAGAATATCTCGCAGTCAACCAAGCAAAAATTTCTCTGGGACAAAGAACAAGCTAAAATAGTTAGATTGGATTGTGGGGGTTATGATAGGACCAAGATTAAAACCATCTGGTAGGATGTGGTGGTGGTGTTGATGTGGTACTTTATCCTCAATGACAGATACACGGTGCTGTATGGTCACCATTTCATGTTGTTGAATCACCTTTGACTTGGTAAGCTTGTGTCCTGCCCATTTTACCTTTTGATGTCTTTGGAAGAAGGAATTTTGAGATTTAGGAAGAACCCTATAAGCTCTTTTCTGCATGAGGGCTTGATGTTGCTTATTGTAGATTTCATTAAAGCTAATTGTATTGTTCAAGCTTCCCAGTCCCCTGTTTCAAAAAAGAAGAGGAAAGGGAGTGGGAATTGTCGGATTGAAGAGATTCCAAAGAGTGAGGGTACAAAAATTGAAGAGGAGTCAAAGGGTTGGTCTAATGGGTATGACATTGACCTGGATTACACTCCCTCGTCTAGAGGGATGAAACCCTCAACTTCCAAGACAAAATCTCTGCTCCCACGTGTCAAACACAAACTCAAGGAGGATTTTTGTGGAGGGTGCTAAGGGGAGACTTTCTGATGGTAAGAAGGTCAAGGGCCATTCTAAGGGTGTGGGTGATAAATTTTAGGAGGTGGCAGAGAATATCCAGGGTGATGGAATGGGGAATTCTAGTGATGGTGGGTCCCTTGCTATTAGCAAGGGGAATTTTGTGGTCAATGTGGATGATTTTTCCCAGGTGTCGATGTCCAAGGATAGAGGCAAGGCCAAGCTTTTCCCTAAGGTGTCTCAAGAGGAGGATCCTCCAGTTGGTTCGCATTAGGGTAGGGGTGTGTTTGGGGGGCTATGGATTTTTTTCACAAGCGTCTGGTTTGGTGAAAGAAGGGGTTGATATATCATTTAATTTGCTAATGTAGCTCGTGAAAGAGGTGCAGGACCTCCACAATAAGCATGACACTATTTCCCATTACAACATTTCCACTTTGCGCAGTCTCAAGGAGAAGGATTCTATCTTTGGGTTGACCAGGTCTTTAAATTCCAGTGTTGGATGTGTGGTGGACAAGCTTGCAAATTTGAAGAATGATTATGGGCTGAGGATGGCTTTGCTGGAAAAATAGAATAGGAAGCTCTGAAAGGACTTGGACACGATCATTAACATTAGAAAGGAGAAGTTGGAGGCCTTAGCTGAAGCTATGGTCTTCCTCAACCAGAAAGCAAAGGAATGGACTAGCAGAGGACTATTTGAAGAACATGTGACTAAGGAAAGGGGGAGAGTGCTATCATGGAAATGCATACTACAGATTTGGATGCTAGACTGAGTGTGCGTACTTAGAGTAAAACCAAGAAATGCAAAATGGTCCTTGGTCATGATGTTGAGGAAATAATGGAGATGCATGATAGGTTGGCGTCCAAGGATTTGGATGCGACAAAGATGCTCAAAGAACATCTTTAATGGCTGTTTGGTTTGCTTTACTATTTTTTGTTTTTTAGCTATGGCTTTTTGCTAATGGTCTGTTGATGCTCTGGTAATCAGCTTATTTTTGGTGTGTTGGGTGGGTAGTCTATTGTTTCTTCTTTAATGCCATTGTCTCTTTTTGTTTAGGATTTCAAGCACCCTTCAAAACCTGTTTATCGTTAATAAAAAACATGCACCATAATCATTAAATTCAATTTGAAGATTGTCTTCAAAAAATTATCCAAAATCTCACCAAGAAAGAAAAATTATCTTTTCTTGGCAAGTAGTCTAACAAAGGATGAAATGTCCCTTTTTAAGATATTCTTGGTTTTTTCCTTAAAACAATAATATTTACTTGAAATGGTAATAGCTTTATCAAAAATCAAGAATTTATGATAAAATTCAAATTAATAAATCATATCACAATTCTCAAAATCAATCATATCATGAACTCTTTGGAAATACTTACAAATCTACTGAATTGGAGGTTTTTATCTCTAACTCAATAGTGGCAATATCAAAGGTTTTCGTCCCTAACTCAATAGTGACAATATCAAGTGTATTTGTCCTTAACTTTCTAAGAGCATGAAATGGTTTTCATCCTTCTAAATATTAGTCCACCTTGGAGGGTTTTCGTCCTCCTTGATCATGATCTGGGTTTTTGTCCAAACTTGATAAGAGCAATAAGGGTTTTCATCCTTATCCTCTTGTGAACTTGGAAGGGATTTCTTCTATCATATTTGCAAGACACTTCCTTAAATTCAAAATTGAATTTTTGATGAATTTGGTAGATTATTGTTGATTTCTTTTGTTGATTGATATTTCTTGATGGATTGACAAGTTAATGTTCGAATGGTGCTTGAATGATTATATGCTTGAACGAATGATCTCTTCCACAAGAAATGATCTCCCCTTTATACCTTCTTCTTGAGAGAGTCACACCTCTTCATCAAGTCATTTGCTTTGCAAGAGTTACACCCCTTCATAGTTACGTGTTGCATTAAAACTCTTGTTTTATTTTTAATTGTATGCCTTTTTGGAATCATTGCTAATGAAATTCTTTTTAATCTTAATCAACCTCTTACTAGGATTATTGTTTATTATTTATTTCATTCGCCTAGTTTAAGGGTGTGATTTTGAGTTTCATAAGGGTGTGATCTCCTTAACTGGACATGGCCATGATAAAGGACTACCTCAGTGCCTACTAAGAAATCCATTGACAATGGAAACATAAACGAGCCTTAGAATTAAAAAACACCCATGTGTCCTATAATTTTCTCCTTGATAGAACCACCTCCCTAAAATGGCCATTCTCTTCATGGAAAACCTGGTTGCTAGTTAATATCATGACCATCACATGTGGATATAGGTTGTGAAATGATGGGATCATTATGGTGGAGGCTAGTTATTCAACTTGCCTATAAATTAACATCCTCATGAAAACTAAATTTATGTTGATATCAAGTGCAAAGTTGGTGAGGGAGTTAGCATGGATGTTGACCTCCCTATAAATGTGACATACATTAAACTTCCAAATTCTCAAGCAAGGGCCAAGCCTATTTTAGAATATTATTAATTTTATAATTTTCAACCACTTTTTGGTTAAGAGCATTGATAAGAATCATTGAGTCACCCTCTATTTGCACCTTTCTAATCCAAAATTTGATGTACAGTCTTATATCCAACATAAGTGCTTGGGCTTTGGCCTCATTTGTTCCACCCGCAGATGTAGTATCAAAAAATATTTTTTATGATATCTTATGATACAACTAGCACCCAAAATGTTAGGATTGGCCCTACAAGCACTGCCATAGTTGAGATTACACCAATCTCTAGGAGGAGGCAACCAATGATACTCTTATCTAGAATTTGAATATGGATGATCTCGACCAACCCCATGAATGGGGGTACTCAAGTTAACAATTTTTGGGAGATCTTGATTTTTGCTGAAATCACATATTTTTATAAAATATAATGATTTAAGCCTTGAAATGTTCCATTTAAAGTATTCCAATTGAAGAGGGTTTGATCAAACCACCTTAGACCAAGCCCACTTGGATAGAACCCCACTAGTTTCAAACCATACTTATAACAAAGTCTCCTTTACACCTATCAAAATGCTGATAAAAAACCACTTTTGATTTACCTTTTGGGGGATCAAATGAATTAATTTAAAATTTATTTTTTTGTACGTATGTAGTACCTATTATAAGCTTCCAAAAAATTATATTTTTAATAAAATTTAATTTGATTATTATATTAATTTTTTATTTCTTGTGAATGTAGGTTTTTCACCAAAAATCAAGCTCTCCGTTTTGCACATATGGAAAAATAACATATTATCAAAAAATAAATTAAAAATATGAATGCACTAGATATTTAAGTCCTTGATCAACAAAAAAGAAAAATTAAATTTTGATACATACAAAAAAGGATTATTGATTGGTGCTATGTTTGAATTGTAATTAGTTTGACTTCAAAATTGATTAAAGAAAAATATTAAATAAAAACTATCTAACCAAGTGGAAGCACTAGATATCGGAGTTACAAATCTAAATTGAAAGAATTATAATTTTATCCTTCATGGAAAAAAAAGTTATGCGTTATACAGTGAGCGTTACTTTTTAAAAATGTTGTTTTTTGAAAAAAAAATAGTTTTTGAGGGAGATGGAAAAAGAAGTGCAATATTATTCCAAAAATTTTGAAAAAAATATATTTAGAATCTACAGACAAATTGTCACGAAACTCTAGTTTGCATAATCTTCAAATTCCTCACGGTTTAGCCGCTATAGGTGCTCGAAAGTGAAGATTTAGTTAAAAAAATTATTTCAGTATTCAGTTTGGCCAAAAATTGTAAACCACTATTATGGGATCACAAGAGAGCTAAATTCAAATTTAAGTTTAAAAGTTTCTTAAAAAATGGGAAGTAGACATTAAAGTCCTTCAATTTATTTATAATTTTTAAGTTGTATACAAATTTAACATTTTAGTATTATTGTTAAGAGATTTTTAGTTTATTGGTGAAGTTGAATGGTTCAAAAAAGAATTTATTAGGGAAGTCTTGCTAAGTGTAAAGGCTTAATGCTTTTAAGGGATGAGGTAGAGATTGTACCTTAATTAAATTTGGAGGTTTGGTTCTCTTAAAAGATGAGGTCGAGACCATACCTTAATTACTTCTTATATCTTGGCTCCAAATTGAAGGAAGTGTTAATTTGGTAGAATGGATGTCCCTCAGATCTTGATTTCGATTAAAAAGAAGTGATAATTCATAAAATTATTCAACGATGATAAATCTTAATTGTAAACCTAAAGAATTAATAATTCATACACCCAATACCACAACACAAAAAGAACATTATAAAATGTTTCAATTTTTTGATACTATCTATAATAATCAATCGATCTTCAAAATATAATCCACACATATATTCATAGAAAATACCTTTGCTATTTTGCCTAACAATATATTCATAGAAAATGCCATTTCTATTTAATCTTTATAGGGGAAATTTTGATCATAACTCTATCCATAATCTCTTGGCCAATGATATTTTAACATTATCCATTGTCTAATCATTAAATATATCAAAAAGCCTAAATTTAATTAATTATTTTATTTTTTAAAATTTTGGTAAGATGCAAAGTCATGTGAAATGATCCTTTATCTTAATTAATGCTTAAAATAAAGGAGACATTTTAGACATAACTCAATCTATTATTTCTTTAATGCTTTATTTCGATAAGATGAAACGTAAGGATCCTTGTTAAGTCAATAAATAATGAAATATTCGTACGAAAAGCATCTTTTAACCTTACTTTCGTAAGCCGAATAAAGGAGGCGTTTCGCCTTCTGCCACTTATTTATGCGCGTACACTACCACGTATGTATATTTGAGTCGTGGATAGTATAAATCCCTTTGAGCAGCCAGCAGAGCTTCAAAGCCTCGAATTCCTTCCCTGCTATTCAGGTATGCAACCTGGTACGAGCTCACGCTTACTCTACTCAAGTTATTTATAATTCAGTAGACCATTAGTTGAAAATTTAGTTAAATTGTTTGCATATTGTTTTTTGTTTTATTTTTAGTTTTGAAGTTTGATTCTTGCGAGTCAACGCATTTACAGATTGTTGTATTTTATCTGTCTATGACCTTTTTTCTTTTGGATTTTTTAGCGTTAATTATGTTTAATTTTTCCTTTTTTCTTTTGGTAGATTTATTTTGCTTTCGATTAAGTGCAATTACGGTGTTTAATTTTGAACTTTTGTGGGAGAAATTTTGCAGATTTTGGTAGGTTTTTAGAGGTTAACTTGAATGCTTTGATTTGAATCGTTATTAGTTTCATGGAGGCCATGATTTACAGCGAAGTCAAGGGAGAGCAGATATCTATTGCAATTTAGACGGATATTGAGTACGAGATTATGTTTTTCCAATGGCTAGGGTTGTTCCTTTGTTAGGGTTTTATTGATGTTAGGTTTTTTATGTTGTGGGAAATTTATCGCAATTAGGGATTATGCCGGCTAGATTGCTAGAGGTGGGTTGGAAACTTAGTTGGGTTGTGGTGTAGTTGTAAATGTATGTAGGGTGCTTTGTTTTACATTTGTTTTGAGGCAAGTCCATAGGTCGCTAGAAAAAGATAAATTCAGAGGTTGGAACTTGCTTTTGAGCGAATTTAAATAGAGAAATTGAGTGCTATTCATCTGTGTTTGTTTTAGTTTAGTGCTGGGATTCCATTTGTCATTCATCGGTTAAGCCGCTAACCCATTTGCCATACATGGGCTTACACGTTCACCAGAAAGTGGTAGCCGTTTTTTGGGAATGTCAGATTAAGAGCCTTATTTCACTCCCAGCCAAGTAATTGTGGCTTATGCTCACTTTTTTTTTTGTTCATTAGTGATGTCTCTAAGAACCAACCATAACATTTCCTTACGTTTGTTAAAAACAGAATTGTTGGATTTCCCAGTTGGAAAAATATAACTATAATTCCTTATGCTCAAGCGCTTGCACATAAGTTTAATTAAGTGTGTGGTGAGTTTTAGGTGGCAGCAATCTTGATTGGCAATTTCATCAACAATCCACATTTTAGAGGGATTGAGATAGGGTGTGTCATGACCTCAGCAAATTTTAATAAAACATATTTACCACTTTTGAATCACCAAGGTCATGTGAGCGCAAGGTGAGAGTATACAGTGAGTAAATATTATTTGTTTAGCATTTTCTGACCACCAATATCTTGTGAGAATGAGGTGAGAACATATGGTGATGAATAATGATCTACATGTATATATTCAAATAAACAATAATGCTTGAAAAGTACAGCAACAGATTACATGAAATACAAATATGTTGATATATTCGAATATGCTAGAATATCATCAAATAAACATGTAAATTTGAGACAAATCTGCTATTAATATGTTGCTATTCCAAATACAAGTACTTGTTGGAAAAGAAGACAAAAGCTTTCAGCACAAATACAACTTCTCAATGAGATTGTCCTTAGGAAACCAAAGGGATTTTATATTTTGATTTCTAAATCCAAGGGTTTTTGTCCTTGAATTTATAGTTTAACACAAGGCTAAAGTTAAGACATAACTTATATAAAAAATTGTAGATCTCTCAAAATCCAACAAGCTCCTCAATAAATAGCACTAGCAGGACACAAATTTTAACATCCCATTTTCCCTCTCCAAAATAACGATGAATGAGTTGACGTTATTCTCTCCTCAAAATAGTCTCCACTTTGTTATGAATGCCAACTTGTAACTCCTCATTAATGAGCTGTCATAGAATGTGTCATGATGAACAACCTTTTATATAACCCATACCCCCACATGTATTAAATTATTTTATTATGTTGAAGGTGTTCCCTATACAAACCCAATTGGTTGACTTCTGTGATCAATGGTCCTCATTTATGAAAAGACGTGCAAGACGATACATTTAATTTGGTCCATACATGTGGGTTTTTGAGGTGACATCATGCTATTAGGGGGTGGGTCACACAAAGACTAAGCTCATGAAAATCCCTACATGGCTAGCCAAAAAAAATCAAATCTGATTTTTCACTGTTTCATTGCCATCTTTCATTGCTCCACCACCAATTTTCATTGTTAACCTTCTTGAATTAGAAGTCTATATAAATCAATTTCTAGAGGCAGCTCAAGAGATGGCAGAAAAGAAAAGAAGTGTGTTGTTGATGGCTTTGTAGAGGATTTCTATCATAAGTGAGGTTGAAGAGAAATAGTGTTGGAATGTACAAAAGATGTTGAGGAAGTCAAGATTATGTTAGGTAAGACCATTGTTCTAGGCCACACATTATGGTATTTACAAAATCTATTTGTATGAAGTTTGATTTGCTTACTTATATCTCATCCATTTATCATCTTCCCACAACCATAAACAATGAATGATGTTATGATCGGGTCTATACATATCTACCCATCTCCATGACCTGCAATAATTTTCATTATCCGTACTTGGTGGCTTTTAAATTGATCTAGCTTCCTTAAGGATCTGTACTCACTCTTACGCCTTGATAAATGTTGATAGCGATTTCAATTGCAATGCCTAGCAGATTTAGCTACCCTTACACATTGATAGTTGTCCATAACTTGGTTCCAAAATCTCATTTCTATGCAAATTACACGGTTTGTAAATAAGATTACTTTGCTTGAACCCTCGCATAGGTTATGAAGGTTTATAGTATTTCAACAAATCAGCTATTATTCTATTTATTCCTTGTGATATATGCATACCATCATGTATATCCTCAATGTATTTCATGATTGAAATAAGGATTGCATTCTATGTATGCATTTGATTTCAGAATATGTTGAAGCATAGTGATGCCTGAGTAAATAATATCCTTTAGAATTAATAGTTAGCAACATAATTTTTTCATTTATTAGAATTGAAATATTAGTAAAATATGTACCTAAAAAATATAATCAATATATTACAAACCATATTAACATTAATTGAAAGATAAACTCAATATTAATAAATAAAAATAATTATAAAATTGAGTGTTAATATAGTTAAGTTATTAAATAAATTAAATTAAAAAATTAAAACCATACGTCAAATAAAATATTAAAAATAAAAATAAACTATATTAAAATTGTTAAAGATAAAATTTTAACTTTAATATTGAAAATTGCAAGTAAAATTTTAATTTTTCTCTCTATATTGTCCTCTATCTATATCTCTCCCTCTCCCTCTCCCTCTCTATATATCGAGCTATTTGTCCCTCTTCCCCCCTTTTCTTCTCTCTCTCCCTCTCTACCTATCTCTCTCCCTTTTTTCCCACTCCTTTCTCTCTCCTACTTATCTCTCCCTCTCTCCCCCTCTTCTCTCTCTTCCTCTACCTATCTTTCCCCTCTCCCCCCTCTTCTCTCTCCTCTACCTCTCTCCCTCTCACTCCCCCCCTACCTATCTCTTTGCCTTTCTCTCCCCCCTCTCTATTTTCCCCCTCTCTATCTCTCCTCATCTTTCCCTACATCACTCCCTCCCTATCCCCCTATCTCTCTCTATCTCTACCTCTCTCGCTCCCTTTCTCTTCCCATCTCTCTCTCTCTCTCTCTCTCCCATTCTCTTCCCATATATCTCTATCTCTCTCTTTCTCTTCCCATTTATACCTATCTCTCCCTTTCTATCCCCCCCTCTATATCTCTATCTCTACTTCTCTTTGTTTGTCTCTACCTCTCTCCCTCTCTTTATATCTCCTTATATCTTTCTCACTCTATCTCACCATCTATATCTCTTTCTATCTCTCCCTCTCCCTCTCCCTCCCTCCTCTATATCTTTTTGTCACTTCCTCTCTATCTCTCCCTCTCCCTCTTCCTCTATATCTTTCTATCTCTTCCTCTCTATGTCTCCCTCTCTATCTCCCCATCTCTCTCATTTTTTTTTTATCTCTCCTTTCTCCCTCTATATTTATCCTCTTCCATCTCATTCATCCTCTCCCTTTATCTCTCTCCCTCCCCCTCTCCCTCTCCTTCTCCCTCTCTCCCTCTCCCTCTCCCTCTCCCTCTCCCTCTCCCTTTCCTTCCCCTCTCTCCCTATTGCAAACCTAATATGAGTCTATTGGTAATGGAGCCTAATTATCTTTTTGATTCAAAGTTTTTGTTTCAGTCATGTTTGGATTTTGATAGGTCAATGCATAGTTGATTTGAAGCTATCACTTCTCCATTGAGACCTTTGTTGTACAAACATCATCTAAATTGCCTACCAATTGACCTCATGTATTGCACAAATGTATGCAAAAATTAGACCAATTTTTTCCCTAATTGATCTTCCATACCTCTTCAACATACCTATTGCACACCAAGGCGCGATTGCTAGTTTATTTTTATTTTATCACTTGCTTCAATTTCCCCAAACCATAGCCCTTTGTTAAAAACATTCTTATATCCTTATTGGGGAAATAAGTGTAGGGTCCACTAGGATAAATAATTAAAACGGGAAAATACAAGTTTGCTTTTATCAAAATTGCTTGCCCATGAGCAATGTAGGGTTGGGTGCTCAAGAATTTTTTATCTTTCCCATGTAGCATCTTTTATAGGCAGGTTTCTCCAACGAACCAAGTATTCTATGATTGTCCTATTTCTTTCTTGTTTTCTTGCATTTCAATGATAGCATTTGGCACTAGTATGAGTTTTCCTTCATCATCCAATGGTGGCAAGTCAATTGTTGGTATAATGTGTTGTCCAAGTGTTCTTTTCAGGCAAGGCACATGGGAAATATTACAAATCTTACTATTTGTAGGCAACTCCAAAACGTAATCCATTTTACCAACTCTTCTCACAATTTTGTGGGGCTTGTAGAAGTGAGGCTTGAGCTTTTCAACTCTACTCTGCGTAATGGAGGTCTACATATAAGGCTGCAGACATAGAAAAACCATGTCCTCTCAATGTGATGTTGATTTGCATAAATTTTTTTTTCATTTTGAGCCCACTGTAGATGATCCTTGAGAGATATTAAAATATCTTGTCCATGTTTTACCAAGTCATTAGTTGATGGCATCTTGTTGTCAGTAAAAACCAAATATGTAAACATTATTGCAACATATCCACATAAATCCATAAAAGTTGTCATACCAATGGACATGTGATGGTTGGTGTTGTAACAATACTCTCCAAGGTGCAACCATTTGACCCATGTTTCCTATTGGTTTGTGACATAGTTGTACATCATCCTTAAGGCCCTTCGAAGAGAACCTTTCCCTTATCTACTTGTAAGTTTTATAGAATTTGTGGTGTCTAGCCATAGGTGCATCATGTAATGCTTTTCAATTTTCTTCTTTCATCTTAGATTTGGGTTGATTTTTCCCCTATATAAGATGAGACCATTCACTATCACATTCTTATCATCTTTCTTTGGTTTGTGACATAGTTCCTTAAATACCCTTCAACCCACTTATTCACCATCTCTATCTATCCATTTGTTTGTGGGTGATAATTGGTGTTAATGATATTGCAGCTTTAGGTTCGTCCTTCCAGCCACAAAGTGAAGACATAAATAAATGTAGCCATTGGCTATTTATTTATATGTGATAATTAATAAGTATGGGCGCATCTCTTGGCAACAATATAATTCTTAACTTGGGCCGACCTTCCTTGTAAATTAAATTTATTTGTAATTATATTTAATTGTATCTTGGCCGACCTTTTACATGAAGAGTTGCGACCTCTCTCACACTTGTATATATACAAGGTCGCTATCCTCCATTAGATCATCAAGTTTATTCTATGTAAGTGCGAATTCTATGTGAGTGCGAATTCTTCAATAGTAGATTGCGAATTACTCAAGAGTAGAGTGCGAATTCTTCAATAGCAAATTGCGAATCACTCAAGAGCAGATTGCGAATTATTCAAAGGGCAGATTGCAAATTCTTCTAAGGCAGAATTGAATCTTAAGGAGTGACAGTTTATTATCTGTTCTTGCATCTACAGTTGGTGCTGAATATTGGCCTTGTGATTGGCCTCATTGTAAAGAGATTTGTTGCCATTGTTTATATATATAAGAGAGACTTTTGTTGCTGGGTTTTTCTCCCTCAAGAGGAGGGTTTTCCTAGGGTATCTGCTGTGTTATTGTGTTTGATTTTGAATTATTTTTCTGTGCATATAATCTGTTCACTAAAATTTACATGGTATCAGAGCGGTTTGAAGTTATATCGTGATCAGATTTTGTCATACTTATCGTGGAGTCGGTATTCTCTTCTCTTTCGTTCCTGAAGAAAGACATTCTTGGTCTATCACTTCTACATCATTCAAGAATGTGTGCAACGGATTGAGAGATACGAAGATAGACTTGGAGGGATGCAAGGTCAAACTATACTTCAATGGAGGTTCAGAATTATGTTCTCTCATTTGGAAAGAAAGATGAATTCATGGCTGATAGTCCATCGTGGATGAGCAAAGTTTCGGAGCCTGCAGATGAGGAAGTGAAAGTTCAATGGATAAACAAGAAAGCATATCGTTTGTTGAAAAGAGTCTTCAAAAGAAGATGCATTTGGATTGATTCAATTGGGTAATGTTCTTTATGTAAAGGCAATCTTATTTCTATTTCGCTTTGAAGACAATTCCAAAGGCAAAGTTCTAGTGTGGATGGAGAACTCTAGCTTCAAGGATGCTCAAGTAATTGGAGTTAGACATGAAAACATTTACAAGGTCTGCACATGTTCATTACAAGCTTTGGTTCATGACTCTTCAAGTCTTTGCGATCTTTGGCATCGGAGATTGGCTCACTTACACTTCCGAGCATTACCTATCATGGAGAAGATGGTGACGGGCCTTCCTAAGTTCAACCAGGAGCACGAAGGTACATGCAAGGGCTGCGCGTTGGGTAAGAATATAAAAGCCCCTTTTCATAGTAGTGAAAATAGATCTAAGTGTATTTTAGACCTTATTCATTCTGATTTATGTGGACCTATGTCTGTTCCTTCTTCGAGTGGTTTCTTGTATTATGTTCTTTTCATTGATGATCACTCTAGGAAGACTTGGATTTATTTTTTGAAATCTAAAGAGTTGAGGAAGCTGTGGATAGGTTTAAACTCAAGTTCTTTTGCTCAAAATCGAAGAAAAAGGAAGGGAGAAAGAAAAGATATTTTGGAAGAATAGAGATAAGGGGTTTTTCGGCTTTTGCATTTGATGCAAGATTAAGAGGGAGTTGTGTGTTGCTTTAATATCACGAAATGGTGTTATGCAAAGGAGAACAGAACCATTGTAATCAGCATGAAGCATTTGATCCATGATCAAATTTTCTCCTCAGAAGGGGCTAGGGCTTTCTATTCAGCTGTGTATGTTCTGTGTTCAAGTCGTCATAAGATCTTGGAGAATATGACTCCAGAAGAAGCCTTTACAGGGAAGAAGACTGAAGTCAGTCACTTGAGGATCTTTGGATGTCTTGTCTATGTTCATGTTCCCAAGGAAAAGAGAACCAAGTTGGAGCCTTCTGGCAAGAAGGGAATATTTGTGGGCTACAGTGAGACCTCAAAAGCCTACAGAATTTACATTCCAGGTTAGAAGTTGATCGAGATTAGTAGGGATGTCACATTCGAGGAAGATGTTGCATTTAGGAGATGCAGGGGGATTCATATGGAGATAGATAATGAAGAGTCTCCTCAGGATATGGAAGTTGACCATACTCTTGAGATTCAGAGGGAGACTTCAGAATCAAAAGAAGATATTGATCCTGTTGAACCCTTGGAACCTATTGATGGGCCTATTGACATTGTTATTGGGAGAAAGAGACCTCTATGGGCCAGTCGCACTATGCAAGAGGCTGAAAGCTTTGCAGCTCCTAGAGGCACATTCAGAGAAAGCAAAAGGCCACATAAATTCTCCAGTTATGTTGCCTTGATGAGTCAAATTATAGAATCCGAGCCTACCTGTGTTGAGGAAGCATCTAGTCATCAAGTTTGGAGAGATGCTATGGCAGAGGAGTATCAGTCAATTCTTAAAAATGATGTTTGGGATATTGTTCCTAGACTCGAGGGCAAGTCTGTGGTATCTTCTAAATGGCTATTCAAGATTAAGCATGCTGCAGATGGAAGCATTGAGAAGTACAAGGCAAAATTTGTGGCTTGTGGGTTCTCTCAGAAAGAGGGAGTTGATTATGATGAGACATTTGCTCCTGTTGCTTGCTACACTTCAATCAGAACCATCATTGCTATTGCTGCATCCAAAGGATGGAAGATTCACTAGATGGACGTGAAGACTGCCTTTCTCAATGGAGTGATTGAGGAAGAGGTCTATATAGAGCAACCTGATGGATTTGAGATTCATGGGAACGAGTTACATGTTTGCAAACTGAAGAAGGCCTTGTATGGTCTTAAGCAGGCTCCTCGTGCATGGTACGAAAGGATTGATCGGTACCTATCAAGTTTGGGCTTCTTGAAGAATGATGCTGATTCAAATCTCTACTTTAAGGTAATCAATGGTGATGCTTTAATTTTGGTTTTATATGTTGACGATCTGATCCTTACTGGAGAAGATCATCTGATTCTTGGGTGTAAGAAGGAGTTGACTTCTGAATTTGAGATGAAGGACCTTGGGCTCATGCATTACTTCCTTTGATTAGAAGTCTGGCAGAAACCAGATGAGATGATTCTAAGTCAAGGAAAGTACACCATTGATATACTTAAGAGATTTGGCATGATGGATTGCAAATCCATGTCTACACCTATGGAGACCAATCTACATAAATTGAAGGAGGCTGCAGCTAGTTTAGATTTGGTGGATCCTACATTGTACAGACAGCTGATTGGATCCTTGATGTATTTAGTTAACGCTAGACCTGATATTTGCTATGCAGTGAGTGCACTTAGCCAGTTTATGTGTGATTCGAGACAGATACATCTTGTTGCAGCTAAACATATCCTTAGATACTTGCGTGGCACAGTTGGATATGGGTTAAGGTATACTTCAGATGCAGACTTGGAGTTACATGGTTTTACTGATTCTGATTGGGCAGGTTGTGTCACAGATCGGAAAAGCACCTCTGGTTGTTGCTTTAGTTTGGGTTTTGCTATGATTTTGGTGCAGCAGGAAGCAGTCATCAGTAGCATTGAGTACAGCAGAGGCCGAGTACATTGCAGCGTGTATGGCAACTCAGAAGAAGCAGGGTTTCGTAAGCTCCTTTGCGGGATTGTTTGACAATCAATGGAGCCTACTATCATTCATTGTGATAATCAGAGTTGTGTGAAGTCAATAATCTTGTTTTCATGACAGTAACCAAGCATGTTGAGATCAAGTACCACTATATTAGAGATATGGTTCTGTGGAAGGCTGTACAATTGAGGTACATCAGCACTGATGAGCAGACGACAGATATTCTCACCAAGCCTCTCGCCAGGATAAAGTTTGTGTACTTTCGAGATAAGCTTGGTATGGTGGAGAATCCAAACCTTGACTGAGTAAGAGTCTCAGTATCAGTGAGCCTTGTTAATGCATTTTCTTCTGAGACGAAGAATTTGAGGTGCAAGCCCTTGTTAATGCATTTTCTTCTGAGACGGAGGAATTTGAGGTGAAAGCCCTTGTTTCCACCCTCTGAGCTGAGTCATGGTGGATGTCATGTGTGAGACTCCATGACATATGTTGTACTTGTGTTTCACACTCTGAGAGAGTTATGGTGAAAGTCATGTTGAGGTGACAACATCATGCAAGTGATGAACACTTGTACTTACCATATTATGGTTGATATCGTGTTGAGACGATATCTAATATCACGTTGAGGTGATATTCTTCTTTTCACATTTGGTTGTAGCCAATGTGATGGGCATCATGTTGAGATGATTTGTCTTGAGCAGCTGGAAGTTCTCTCCCTAGCTGAGAGGGAGTGTTAATGATATTGCAGCTTCAGGTTCGTTCTTCCAGCCACAAAGTGAAGACATAAATAAATGTAGCCATTGGCTATTTATTTATATGTGACAATTAATAAGTATGGGCGCATCTCTTGGCAACAATATAATTCTTAACTTGGGCTGACCTTCCTTGTAAATCAAATTTATTTGTAATTATATTTAGTTGTATCTTGGCCGACCTTTTACATGAAGAGGTGCGACCTCTCTCACACTTGTATATATACAGGGTCGCCATCCTCCATTAGATCATCAAGTTTATTCTATGTAAGTGCGAATTCTATGTAAGTGCAAATTCTATGTGAGTGCGAATTATTCAATAGCAGATTGCAAATTACTCAAGAGCAGAGTGCGAATTCTTCAATAGCAGATTGCGAATCACTCAAGAGCAGATTGCAAATTCTTCTAAGGCAGAATTGAATCTTAAGGAGTGACAGTTTATTATCTGTTCTTGCATCTACAGTTTGTGCTGAATATTGGCCTTGTGATTGGCCTCATTGTAAAGAGATTTGTTGCCATTGTTTATATATATAAGAGACTTTTGTTGCTGGGTTTTTCTCCCTCAAGAGGAGGGTTTTCCCAGGGTATCTGCTGTGTTATTGTGTCTGAATTTGAATTATTTTTCTGTGCATATAATCTGTTCACTAAAATTTACAATTGGTACTATTCCTTAAATACCTATCATCCCATTTATTCACTGTCTTTTGTTTGTCAATCCATTTATGAGTGATGATTGGTACTAGGAGTGAGCTTGGTACTAGTAAGATAAAATAGCTCCTTGATATGTTTGAGTACATCATCCTTAAGGCCCTTCGAAGAGAACCTTTCCCTTATCTACTTGTAAGTTTTATAGAATTTGTGGTGTCTAGCCATAGGTGCATCATGTAATGCTTTTCAATTTTCTTCTTTCATCTTAGATTTGGGTACTAAGAAGATTTTTCCCCTATATAAGATGAGACCATTCACTATCACATTCTTATCATCTTCTTTGTGTTAGTAGCAAATATGTTCTTAGCATATTTTGGCATGATAGAAACCTTTTAATCATTGGAAATGACAACAAATAGAATAGATAATAGGCATTTTAGAAAGGGCATCAACGACGTCATTCTTTTTACCCTAATATATTCTATATCAAAATCATAATCTTGAAGTTTACTTACCCAATTTTGCATCTTGTTGTTCAAGCCTTGTTGACCAAGGAAGGACATCAAGTTGTTGTGGTTTGTTTTTACCACAAATCTACCACAAACATGATACTATTTGAACGCTGTCAAAGCATGCGTAATGGCAACCATCTCCTTGTCATAAATGTAAAATCCCCTTTTCGAGTCTTTCAACTTCCTGCTCTTGAATGTTATGGGGTGCCCCTTTTGCATTAGAATTGCTCCCAATTCCCTCTCCTAAATAATCACAATCTACAACAAAAGATTGTGAGAAGTTTGGTAAGGCAAGTATAGGGCATGAGTTGATTACCCCCTTAATCTTATCAAAAGCTTCTTGTGCAGTATCTATCCATGCAAGAGCTCTTTTCTTGGTCATGTCGATTAAGGGTGTTGCTAGCTACAAAAACTCCTTAATGAATCTTCTATAGTATTTGCATAGGCTAAGGAATCCTTTCCATTGTGTTCGTGTGGTAGGTGTGGCCAATCTAGAATGGCTTGAATCTTTTGTTGATCCGCTTGCACACCTTGAGTACTAATGACAAGTCCCAAGTATAAAATCTATGTGACCCCAAACTCACACTTAGATTTTTTTTTGCAAATAGAGCTTGTTGCTCTAGAATTCCAAGAACCATATCTAGCTATCATAGATGATCTTCCCATCTCTTGTTGTATATCAAAATCGGAAAAAAATTACCAAATTTTTTTTCCTCAATTGACCATTGAATATTTGATTCTTTGTGGATTGGAAAGTGGTTGATGCATTAGTCAAACCAAATGACATCAAAAATTTGTTTTGTAAGCATCCTCCTTGCAGACATGTATTTGGTGGTAGCTTGATATACAATGAATTTGTGAGAAATAAATTGCTCCATGCAACTCATCGGTCTTGCGAATGGGGTATTTTTTTTAATTATCTTTTTGTTCAAAGCTTTGTGATCTATGCACATTCTCATGGTGCTATCCTTTGTCTTCTCAAGGACCACAGATGAAGCAAAAGGGCTAGAACTTGGCCTGATGTGACCTATCTCCAACAACTCTTTTATAGCCTTTTCTATTTCCTCTTTGTACATCTACAAATGGTAGTAAGGGACAGTTTTAGAACTTGATTCCAACTCTATGATGTGTTTGTATCCCCTGTTTTGCAGTAATCTTGGCAACAAATCACTAAACACCACACTATGCTTATCCAAAATATTCTAAGTGTCAATATGTTAAGTATGATGCTTACCAAAGGTGAAGTAGTAGGCATGCCTTCTACCACCAAGAAGTTGGCTGTCATGGAACTTGTCCCTTGCTAAAGCAATAGCAATTTAGAAACAAGATAGGCATTATAAAATTATATTGAATGGATAATGAGTTTAGGACTAATAATACTTTGTGAACAACACTTTCATCAAACAATTCCCATAAGAAATATAAGTGCAAATGACATTTATAAGGTTTACAAACTTTGCATGAAAAATAAATAAATAAGCTAACTAAGACTTTTACTAAGTAATAGAGCATGCAATGCAAGTTTTATTACAAAATTCTATCCAATAAAAACTAAATCTAAACTCAGGAATTTTCAGATAGATTGTTGGGAAAGATTAATACAAACTAACATAGATCTCACATTTTTCACATGATTAAAGATCTAAAAATAGACTTCTAAAATTAGATGACTTCCCAAAAAGCATATCAGGCTAAAATTAGAGACAACTAAAAATGGTGCAGTCTATAATTAGCTCTGGCTAAATTAAACTTTTTAGAATACGTTCTCCTCCTTAAAAATGGTGATGGCTAAAAATAGCACTTGCTATAAATAGCTATGGTAAAAAATAGTGAATCTTGAAGCTTTTGAATGATAATTTTTATGAAGATTTTTGTTCTGATATGGCATACCCTTTATATCTGAAATGCTGAGATAACTTTGTGGAGAAAAATGTTGTTCATGACTTGTCCTGGTATCACACTGTTTTATGTGGATGTCTAAACACCATGAGACATGTGGGTTATGTAGTGTGATCTGAAAGGGTAAGTCGAGTCATTTTTGGTGAGTGTATTCTTTGTTGGAGGACGTTGCTTTATCAGTATTGCAGCTCATGTTGTTGAGCTTTATCATTTGCTCATCGCAACCAGGGATTAGAGGCATGTGCTATCTTCAGTGATAATTCTGATTTGTTTTTGTGAGTTGGTTGATGCGCTAGAAGGTCTAATTTTGAATGTTCAAGAACAGGGGTGTATGAAAATCTGAGTGCATGAGTTTATGAGAACATATGCAAGGAGTATTGTGGAGTTGAAGCTAATGTTGGATCGACCATGAAGAAGTATTGATAATATCAGTAGCATTTGTTTGAGGCAGAGGAGTTTTGAAGTGTTGATTTTGCTTTAGTCTAGAGTTACTAGTTGTGAGAAATGATTAATTACAGGTGGAAGGAGTTCAGTGTGTTTGTGTTTGTGAGCCTCACAATTCATGTGAAGGCATTGCTTGAAACAGTATTTGCAGCTTTGTTATTGAAGTCTGGAGTTGGTGCTTTGGTGTATTCGGAGTTGGTGCTTCGGAGGAGAGTTGGTGCTCTTGGTGGGTTGGTGCTCACTAAATGAAATCGAAGTTGGTGCTTCTAGTGAGTTGGTGCTCACTTATGTAATAGGGTTGGTGCCTTTTGGAGATAAATAAAAGCAATATTTTGCTGTGGTTTTTTTTACCCGAAAGGGTTTTCCACGTAATCTTGGTGTTTATTTCGTTTATGGTGTTTGTTGATGCTCTTAATGTTCTGATTTCTGATTTACATGTTAAATCTGGTTTAAAGTTTTTAAAAGTTCTGAAATACTGATTCACCGCCCCACCCCTCTCAGTATTTCCTATGTGCTATTCAGAAACTTTGACATTTTTCTAGATGCTTTGAATTTGTACTTTTGCACTGTTGACTCCTCTGCATTAAACCTTGACTGGAAATTTTGCAATTTTGAATGCTCTAAAACCTAAACTTTCCTCGTTCACTTTATAACAATCTTCATACGATGACCTTGAAGCACCTTGAATGAGAGATTAAGGGAATTTTAACTTTTCATTGTTTGTTTTTGTGATGATTGAAATGTTATTGAGAATCATTTCTATGCTTCCCTATCTTGAACAACACATTCCAATGACTCCAGCAACAAGAGCAGAAGACAATGTAAATGATTACCCGTATCAGGCATATACAAAGGATATTGCTGTTCTGTTTTCAAAACTGTACCCTGAAGACATGAAGTGTATAATGCCTTGAAACACACCAATGTGATGATATAGATATCTGAGACTACCCATTGTAATTTGCTGAACACCCTTTTGCTGAAATGGAAAAAACAAAGTTAAATTTACTGCTGAAATCTGATAACAGAACCTTCTTCAATGATGAAAACTGTTGTTATGGAACAATGACTGCTGTTATAAGTCAATGAAACCTTGCCACTTGCTAAAATCCTGCTCTACTGTCAATAATGGAGATTAACATAATGGGAGACAACAAAGAATAAAGGCCTAGTTTAACATGAATGTGCTAGGTATAATGTTGCTCTTCAGTCTTTCTTTATATAGAATCACCATCTATATGTGGTCGTTTCTGCCTTTGAAAAATCACTATCTATCTATAGGGAAAATCAAGCCTATAAGCACTTGATGCAGCCATATCATAACTCAATTGGTTCCTATGACCATACACACTGGTCTACTTGAAAATCCACTTTTCATATTGCTGGCATGTGCCAATATATAGATTTTTTTCCCCTTATTGCTGGCATGTGCTCGTATATAGGTTTTTGGCATCATTTCCAAAACTTGTCAACTCTTTGCAAAGCTGTGCACCAGTATATGCTATTTTTACCTTAAATCTCTTACCTAGGCACATGTCAAAGCACAATGATTTGACTTTTTTTTTTGCCGATATTCCCTCTATACAGGCACATGGCTGTCTTCACAAAATTTTCATTTGTTTTTTGTTTTACAAAACCTTATGGGTAGACACATACATCAAACCATGGGTGTGAATTAGCAAACAAAACTCATTTTTTAATTTTCTTTGTATCCACCCATGTGCGTCTTTCTCTATTTTTGATACCCTAGCAGCACCACACCTTCAATTTATAAAATTTCACATGTTTGTTCAAGGGCACAAGACACAATATAGAAGCAAATATCTTCCTTGGGAATTTCTTGTTATACCAAAAGATAAGATATTTTCAATTTCTCAGAAAAAAACTTGGAAAATATGGGAACCCAAAAAATGCAATAAACAATTAAAAAGAGAGAAAACACTAATGTTTTTTACATTTAAAGCCATTCTAGAGAGAAAAAGATTACATCATGAATTTTGAAATGTGGATTTTTCTCATTAATTTTGAGATGATACAAATAATTGTAATAGAAATCTCTTCAACAATGTTAATAAATAACTATGCCACAGGCCCACAATGATAAGGAACCCTTCATGCAATAAAACACAACCTGTTAATAAGAGTAATGGGTTTCTAGTTCTTCAATTGTTTTTTGGCCCCCTTGCTAGGGATAAACTTAATGAATCCTTTGTTAATATCCTTGCCTAATGGGCTGTCTTGCAAAGCCTCCTTAATAACACCCCATAGATCCCTAGAGACCCATTCTTTGTTTGCTTAATAGAGCTTACTGAGGAGCCCATTAACAATAGGTTATTTCTCCTTTTTCAACCCATCAATCACCAAATCGTTTTCATTAATAGTGATGTGAGCTTTTGAGCGTGCAAGAATCCTTGTCTGAAAGTTTGCAATGAACAATATTACTGCAGAGATCTCTACTGCTGGAAATATTATCAATAATACCCTCTGAGGTAAACAGGGTATTATAAAAGAAGAAGCCTCTGCTGATTTCCTCAAGGTCAGAACAGAGCACCCTTCCAACTCAACACCTTCCACCCTCTCCCTATTATATACTTGTCCTTAAGCTTCCTGAAAAAGTATTTAGTACCTTTGTGTGTATTCTTAAGCCACGTCAATCTGGGTCTAATTCTGGCACCATGAGTGAAGTAAGTTTGATAAAAGCATGCTCAATTTGCAACATAAGCTCTTGAAGTGCCACATTACTGGGATCAGTCTGCAGACTATCTTCTAAACCTAATAAGAGTTTCGTCTATCTCCTTTGTAGCTTTTCTCCTCTGTTTAGACTTGGTCTTTCCCATAGACCCGAAGATACTTTTAAATAGCTGTGAGTCTGTGACAAAGTTTTTCCAAAGGCAGATTTGAGAAAAAGAGGAATTCAACACTTCCACCAGCTCCCTAATAGACATAATTCCATCTAAACAATATAAATCCTTGAGGTGATAGACAGTAAACTTAAATAACCCAACAAATCTGCCTGGAGCATGTAGAGGTGCAATTGAGATAAAATGTAATCTCGACAGGATGATCATTTGAGAGTCTATGGGGGCTCTGTCACAAAATTTTTATTACACACTGGAGGACATGAAAAATGGTCCTTATTAAAATAAAACCTATCCAAAATCTATCCATTCTAGAGTACAGTATTTTTCTATCATGGTCATTATTACACCAAGTAAGCCAAATTCCTTGTCTGTCCCGTGGCTCCAAAGGGGATCAGAAATATTGAAATTTCTTTTTATTTTGGACAAGAAAAGCTCATTTCTTGTCTTGCCAAATTTAGCCCCTCCTTTATTCTCTTTCTGCCATATTGAAGTCCTCCCCATGATCCAAGGAAGAAACGGGCAATTTTAACAAGAAGGCTTCTTTAAGACAATTATCAAAATTTGCAAGATTTGAAACTGTCATAGTTATTCTATCACAATGCCTATGCTAAAAAATGGTGGTATTTTGTGACTCCACACAGTATAGTTTTTTTCTGTCAATTTTTTGGCTTTAGGCAAAAGAATTTGAATATTGGCCATGACTATGCAACCTAGGGTTTACAGGAGAACTTCTTGACCAAAAAGTGTATAGGCTAATGCAGGATTATTCACCAAAAAATGGTAGAAAAATTGTATGTTTGCAACAAACAATTGCAAAGGATTTCAAAAAAGTGAAAAACTCAGTACCTGTGCACTTTCGTGTGAAATCAGCCCTTAACAACACATTTTTACAGCAAATTATAGTTGGCCATCAACCAGGGAAATACAGCAAAATAGATTTAACTAACGAAAAGTAGCAAATCAGAAATTCATTAGGAAGACTGTACAGGATCACTGTTTGTCGTTATTGTGCCATACCATCACTGTCCATTAGTACCTGACTTCTGTTCATCCGTACCATAGTGTCACTGTCCTTTCGAACCACAATTTTCTTCTTGGATGGTGGATTTGACAGACTTTGACAGCAATTTCCTCTTTGGACAGTGATTTGATGGTGATTGGACAGACCTAAATTGAAAGCAAGTTTCCTTTCCATTCAATTTTCTTCTTGATTAACATACCGTCTCCAAGGGCTTCCTCACTCTAGATTAGTGTAGTCTTCTCAGGGCTTCCTTGCTCTAAATCAGCATACCTTTCTCAAGGTTTTGTTGCTCTGATATCAAATGTTGGAAGAATGAATGCAAGAAGTTTGAGGGAATTGAATGGCACAAACTTCACTGAGTATGGCTTTTATTGATTATAGAGTGGGGAAGTTACAAGGTGGTGGTTGTAACTTAATTTTAAGTTACTTAGACATAATTAATGTGGTTATTATATCATTAACATAAGGAATACATTGTATTCTAACATTATATTATATCTAATACATCAAAGGGAAAATGCAATTTTTTGAGGTGAAGAAAGAGGGGGCATGATCCTAAACTTGCATTGAAAACCATCTCCCAATCTCACTCCATGACACTGAATAAGACGACACCCTAGAGAAAGAAAGTAAAATTAAAAATGGAAGTTCTCTTTGTGCTTGGATTCCATCATGCCACCAAATTCTTCACCAACAAGACTTGTTAAGGGCATCTATGATCCCTAGCAACTCTCTGTCCACTCGTAGGGAAAAAATAAAATAATGTTTATTCTTTCAATCAATTTATCAGTCAAGTATATTTAAGTCTCCAAACAAGAGAAGGATAGGAAAGAATTTCAATGCTAAACCAACTTAAATATTTTCCCATTTTTGTTCATTTCTTTTCATATCCATATCCATCAATATGTTAAGTTACTTGTGCTGTTCAAGCTACCAAACTGAATTGTGAAGGTGCCTCTTTATGAAGAATGAACAAGGTTTTCTCACCAAGTGATGGATCCCTCAAGCTTGGAAATTGAATCCTTTCCACCTCTCAACAATGGTAGAAATCCTCACATGTACATGCAAACATCATGCACTTCCAAGGTGACAAGCAAGTGGAAGTTGGAAAGCAAGGAAATAGACAAAGTGAGAATGGGATTTGAGGTTCTACCTGCATGGAAATTGACTTCTCTCCAACTCTTGACTATAGTAGAAATTCTTAGATGTGCATGCAAATATCTCTCAACTTTCTAGGTTGCAAGCAATTTGAATTTGGAGTGCAAGGAAACAGACAAAGTGAGAATGGGATTCAAGTTCACCTCCTTTTCCTTGAGCAATCTCATCTCCCCAAACCATGTGCCCATAATATGACTCACCTCCATATGATCATCTCTTAGTGAAATCTTCTTAAGCAAAAAGAGAAAAGGCCAGGAATCTAGGCAAGAGAAGCTATGATCTCTGACAATTTGAACTTCTGGATGTTGATGTACTTGAACTTTGACACACAAGAATTACTATTGGCAACCTTCACATGCCAAGCTCCAGCATGATAGCCTGATGCTGTATACTTATATTTAATGACTTCTCACCTGAAAGATCTCTAGATTTCTTATGTCTGCTTCTTTTGAGTTTTATTTCTGTATTTGAAGCTGCCTTGGTGATGAGCACCTGTTCACACATTTGATTTTAAACTGACGAGAACTGTGCTTTTTCTCAGGGCACATCAACAGGGATTATATATTCTTTTAATTTAGAGATGAGCAAATATAGACATGAGTTGTACAGCATTCATATATCACATATTTTTAGTGGCTTCTTTATTTTAAGCATTCTTATATATAATCCAGAATGCCATCTGCTGCTAATGTCAGAAAGGTAGAATGGTTGAATTAAGGGCCACAACTTATAAACAGCACCTTTATTCTAAATCCTCCTTCATAACTAACTAAACTGATGACCATCCTACCAGGTCCATTGATAACTAAAAGATACCAATTGCTATTGCAAAAATCTGAAACAAAACACTCCGGCTGTGAAAGATTTGCTCAAAAAATCTGAAAAGCATGTCCATTTTATATTCTTATTCCTGTTGTATTAACTAAAAGATACAATTGCTATTGCAAAACTCTGAAACAAAACACTGTGGCTGTGAAAGATATGCTCAAAAAATCTGAAAAGCATCGTTCATTTTATATTCTTATTCCTGTCGTATGAAAACAATAAACATATTCTGCGTAAGGCTATTTAGAAGTCCAAATCCAAACTCTAGCTGAATTCATAGATGGCTTCAAAATCAATTCAGAAATTTTCTTTAGCACATCAATAGTTTTTGATACTAGGAATTGCAGTAGAAATATCCTTTCCTTGAGCAAACTTGCCTTTAGGATGTTAAAAAAAAATTCAAGTGACAGCAATTGAAAAATAACTAAGGGATATATATTCCACATCCTAACCACTGTTGATTGATTTAGTTGTTATCAATTCCATTGGATGGTCCACATCGCTTTTAAGAGACCCTTTGTAATGGCTTTAGCCTCCCCACAGCTCAATTACGCCTCTGGACACTTATCTTTGGTGCTGTTATCTTAGATTCTAGTGACTTATCCACACATTATTCATTGACCAACTGTACGATATTATAAGCATCAAAGACTATCTTGTGGAATACTGAATAATTAACAATTGTGTGCAAAACATGGGCTTAATCACACTTTTATATCCCAATACACCCACAAGCATGTCTTAAAGTTAGTGGATAATTTGTAGTTTAGGTCTTTTTTTAATTAAAAAATCTTTACTCTTCAGAATTCTATTATGACATGATGGCTGTCAATTTTTTTTCATTAGTTTTTTGGGTGGAGCTAGTTCCATTGACAGTTCTTGCTTTCTGAATGCCATAATTTCCATCCAGCAGTGAACTCTACAAATTGTCGACAGTGTGGAGGGGAGTTGATCATTTCATAAGTTTCTAAGGTCCTTATGTACTGTCCAGAGAATGGTCAATGTGCACAGAACTGAAGTAAGTAATGAAACATATATTCATTTTTATTTTGTTCATATTTGCTTGCAACTATTCTTAAAATTTGAAATGCATATTGGAAAATGAAGAAATAATATTGTTTTATTTTGTTGTTGATGTTGGTTTGGAATTAATACTCAGTACTTTATATGAAGGTTGGTGACACTAAACTTGATTAGAGACTGGAGAGAAACCATGTAGAGGAAAGGTTAGAAGACAAAATTTTTGGAGGAAAGGCTAAGAGAGAGAATTTTTGTTGAAAATTTATTATACTGCTTGTTGCTGAAATTTGTCTATATAGTCCACATTTTTTTGTGGCACGTACTTGTTTTCTGTGTCAAGTGTGAGTCCCTGTAGGTCTGACCATCTTGATTAACTGCAAAAATCTCCAGATTAGATCAGCATCTTTGAGTAAAATATATATGGTTGTGGGTTTTATTTACAATAGGCATACCTTTGCAGAATTTAAACGTGGAAGAAGTTTGCTCTTATACAAGATCTCACACATATATGGAGCCAAACAGTTGAAGGCTACATATTGCAGTCACAGAAGTCAAACAAACAAGAAATTTTTCTTTCGGCAGAATTCATTCAAGCAAGAAATTGCTCATGTGCAAGATTCAATCAAGCGAGTAATTTCTCATGTGCAAGATTTACTCAAGTAGTTAATTGAACCATTCAAGACTAAATATTACAAGAAGTGGAGAATAATAAAAAAATCCTATAAGAATATGGACTACAATTTACTTGGCTGAGTAGGTTATATAATTCATGTTTTGTTCACCACGATTCTTGGCAAAAAAAATATTGGATTGGAGAAGCAACATGGAGAAAGTCATAATAATATTCAAAGAGAGTGATTGGGGGGAAGGAAGTTGGATGAAGACCACATTAATATAAGCCATTAGTCAAGACTTAAATCTTGTCTGCATGTCAGGATCAAGAAAGTAATTCTGTGTTATGAGATCACATTTTGTGCAACAGGATTCTTGGCAAAAGAAAATAATGGATTGGAGAAGCAACGTGGAGAAAGTGAAAATAATGTTCAAAGAGAGTGACTGGGGGAAAGGAAGTGGAATGAAGACCACATTAATATAAGCCATTAGTCAAGACTTACATCCTCTCTGCATATCAGGATCTAGAAAGTAATTCTGCCTGTTCTGAACTCAACTAAGGCACCTGCTGTAAACGAACAGAAAAGCTTGAGAGTAAAACAGAAGCAAGTCTCTGGTTGTGAACAGTAACTCTTGAAAATGCTGAAAATATAGAAGCACTGAAAACCTTGGAACAAATAACAATCCTATCTGCTAGAAAACTAGGGCAAGCCCTTTGAGTTCTTACAAATGTAACTAACTCTGATCTGAACTGGAAAACTAAAATAAAATAAAACAGCTTTAACTAGAAAACTGAAATCTCCCAAAATTGTGCTGAAGAGTAGCTAAAAGATCTGAACTAAACTGGTTTTCTTATATTTAGTTTTGGGAAAACTGAAAAGTGGAAACTAAATCAGAGATTACATAGATAGGAGAATAACTTGTCTGAGAGCGATGGATGCTGACTACAAAAAAATCTTGGACATTACAGATGCTGCCTTAGCTGAAACACAGTTTTAGACATAGTATCAGAAATCAATCTCAGGATAAATCAACTAACCAAAAGAAAATATTTTTTCAAAAAAATGCAAGCTAATTGGGAAAAAATTGGGTTAGGTTTTTACAGGAAAAAAGATCATGCAACTGGCAAAAATCTAAGTTACTGGTCTTGGTATAGTTTCGGGTTCGTGGGTTTGGTTTGCAGGTTCAGTAGAAAAATATGGGGTTGGGTTTGTCCATACAAAAGCATTTAAAAATTACATATATAAGGATTTCTTTAATAAATAATAAATAAATGTAGTAAACTAAAAAGTGTATCTAATATCCATTAATATAAATAAAAAAAATATAAAGATACATTAATATAAAAATACATAAATATAATATATATTAATATTCATAGTATTCATATTGGTATTAATATATTAAAAAATAAATAAAATATATAGACTATTAAATGTTAATATTAAAAAAAACAACAAACATGTTTAAATCGAATGTACATTTATTTGACCTAAGGCACTGCTCATTTGGTATATAGAATGAGTATCGAATTCTGAATCTTGATGCCCAATACAAATCTTTTTGTGAGCTTGGGAATGCAAGGGAAGTGGGAATCCCGAGCAAGAAATAGGATGGGGGATCCGATTGTAAAACTTCTTTGGTCGTCCTAATTTGATATTCATTCTTTAAAATTGAATGTACAATTGCATAAATGTTGCTGAAGTCACTGCTCAATAGAATGGTCCCAAATTGGCTCTACAACAAGAAGCAACTTTCATCACCATTGGCACGTTGCAGAGAACAATCAATGAACAAAACTTCCTCTTTGCAAAGTTGTAAGACATAGACGAAAATCCAAACAAACTTTTAGAAGCTCTCAATCTATTTTTACATGTATTGAGTGTTACAGTACATAACAAATTCAGAAAACTGTATTGCAAACAATAAAAAACCGTAATCCTTTTTGGTATGAATTCCAACATTTTTTTAAGGTTTTAAAATAGTTTGCTGAATTTTGAATTTTATGGATTAAGTTTGGCAAACCTTGTGACACAATGTGAAGGAAAACATCAAAATTCTTCACAGGTTCTCACAAGTTCGTCTGGTATGAACCCACGAGCCTCATCTCCACTCACACAGACCTGAAATGGATCTTACCCAAACTGGCAAGGTTACAGGGACAAACCGGTAACATAGGTAAACATTGCAAAAAAACTGGGGTTAGAGTTTTTGAAAAAGAAAAAAATGCCAAAAAAGGTCAGAAGCATAAAACAAAGAAGTGGTTGTGTTATACAACTGTAGAATTTTCATATTGTGTACAAGTTTTAAGCTAAACCATTGTCTTTTTGACAAACACGAATTGTGTACCAAGTGTGTTGGGTCCCAAAACCGTTGCTTCATAATCCTATAACTTATTTCACCTTCAAGGCCATGGGGTATTTTCAACAAGGTAAAACAGGGGCTTCATCAACATGCTATAGAGGATTAAAGGCCAATTGATGATAGTGGGTAAACTCTCATGCACTTCGGGCTTAGCTAGACCTAGGAGGGTATTCCTAGAGATATTCTTTCAAGGTTTACTTTAGATATTTCTCTAGTTATACATTGAATCATGAAGTGCATAGAAACCTATTTTTGATCCTAAATTGCTGATGAATGATTTATTTGTTTAAAGGAGTATGATCAATCAAATATTTCCAAAATTGATGCCTATCCATTGGGCAACACAATCATCTTTATCAAAGGAAAAACAAGTTGAAACCACAAGGAACAATGAGCAATGCATTTACATACACCAAAGATTGTGATATCAATAACAAACCATGCTTAACGATCCATTATGGAATTGCATAAATCCATGTACAATACGGTAGAGGCCATTACAAGGCTTGCAATGCATTAGAATGTTGTTACATTCGTCAAATCCAATATTACACTTGTGCCAACAATTGGGGCAAGGAATAAACCCTAGCTATGACTAAGAAAATTCCTTTGAAAACAAACAAATTGTCATGGAGACATTTCATTACAAATATCACTTACAGTATTAACTTCCTTTTGATTCCAAATGATGTTGCTACTCCCAAAATGGACAAAACTGGTGTGGTTTGAAGCCCTAGAGCGACTTGGCACATTTAGGCATCTAGAAACAACAAAGACCAACCTCTTGAATGAGATAGAAACTTCTGTTTATAACCTCTCAGTATTCTTGCCCAACAACTTCTAGGAAATGGGATGAGATATGGCATTTCATCCTCATCAAATTGCATTAATGGTGGTCTGCATAAGGGTCTATCATTTGTTATTGAAAAATGCATTTGGAATCATGTTTTGAGCTTTGGCATGAAATTTGAGATTTTTGGTGCCTAGTGGGAGTTTGGGTTTGGGAGGGACATGAGGAATATGCATTGAAGGGTTAGGAGTTGAGAGTAGTATAGGAACGAGAATTGGGACCAATATGGAAAAGAGAACTCGCAGGGTCAAGATTGTAGAAGGAATCAGGGTTGGCAGGGGGAAAAGATGGGTTCGGGTTTTGGGAGGGACTGTAGACCAAGAACATGTGGGAGCAGGAAGAAGAGACATGTTATAGGTCCAAGAGGGGAATGAGGACAAGGACTAGGACCAAGGTAGGCGTGGGGATTGGTTTGCAGAGGGGAACTCAGATAGGGACTAGGAGAAGGGAGATTGCAGGGAGGAAGGGTTGGGGTGGACCTAGCATTGGGAACTTGTTGCCAAGGTTTGGGATTCTCCCAGAGGTCTAAGATTTGGGGGAACAAAGAGATGGTGTACTTAGGGGTTAGGGCCTTGGGGGGACCAGGGACTTGGGATTGCCCCTTGGTTCTAGGTTCGTCAACGTACCCAAAGCTCGTAAGAAAACATAGCACTACAGGGTGGGTTTTGGGACTTGAGGAAGACCTAGAACATAGGGACTAAGTCCAAGGTTCCATGTTTGCCTAGGTGTTTGCAACCTAGGGGAGGAACATAGAGAGGGTACCACGAGGACTTGGGATAATGGGACTTAGTCAACCCTTTATACAGCATCCCATGTTGAGGAGGAGAAGGAAATTGATGAAGGATAAATTTCAAAACTACCAAGGTATCGTAGAAATTTGCAGATCATATATGTTGGTCCTCCAATATGAAAAGATGGAGGGTTTAAAGGTTTGCTAATTAATAAATTGTCATCTACATATAGAGGCACGCTTCACAAGAGATATAACTAACAAAGATCAACCCCTCGTTGTTAATATTAGGTATGTGCTAGATGAAGGAGAGAGCGAGTTTTGAGGTTGAAAACTGCATTTGCATACCATGAAGAATGTTAAATTAGTCTGCAAACACTTACAAAGGCACACACTTGATTAAGAAAACATATATCCAAAGCCAAAACTTTAAATGCATTATCAAGTGCACAGTTGCATAGGGAAATCAAACAGGTTTCAAAAGCCTATGTTTGCATTGTGAGGCATGCATGTGGAAACATGAAATTTGAAATTTTAGTTTTCCAAAAAAGCATGAAGGCTATGTATATGTGCGAGCTGTGTAAAGGTTTGACAATTTGAAGATTTTAAAATGTGGGTTTGCATAGTCTATGCTTGCCTTGTGAGGCATGCACCTGGAAACATGAAATTTGGAATTGGACTTGTTCTTAAAAATTAAAAGCATGAAGACTATGTACAGGTGCAAGCTGTGTGAAGCGTTGACAATTTGAAGAGTTTAAAACGTGGATTTGCATACATAGGTGCGCACCTATGAATGGATAATATAGATACTAGGTTAATATAGATCAATGTTGGCATTGTAAAATATATCTTAGCATTATGGGATTAGTTTAATATTTGTTATTATTGTGCTAACATTAGCACATTGTTGTAATTTGTTTCACGTAGGTTGTAGGTTGTTGGGAGTTTGTTCCTAAATAATTGGATGGGTTGCTTCATTCTTTGGGATATATAATAAGCTATTACACAATGTAATATTCATTGGCTCAAGAATATAGTGATAATATGGTATTAGAGCCATATCAATAGATCTGTGAATTATTCTAGTGATGGAGTGGCAGTAATTATTATATTCCCTTTGTAGAATAGGAGGTGACTAAGTGCCTGGCAGTGGTAGGAAAAGGACTTGGAGTTGAGTGAATAGATGCTGGAAAAGGTATTGGAACTGTAGAATTGTCAAAGACTTTGCTGTACTTCCCTATGTGTAAGCTTGGAAGGGCTTAAGAGTTTTGGACTGTTGTTTGGACTGGAGTAAAGGTGTGTGAGACAACAGTAACAAACAAACACAAATTATTACAAATTTCAAAGTAAACAAACACTTTATTAGGGGTCCACCCATATAAGGAAGGGTCAAACAACTTTTCAAAAGTCTGTGAATACATTATGAGGCATGCACCTGTGAAGATAGCTGACAGATTTAAGAGATTAAATAATTTTTTCACATGCATTGGTGTGCACCTGTTATAGGGCAACAACATGCCGGCATGAAATGCTGAAATCTATTATAGTAGGTGCATCCATGAGCGGGGTGGCCGACTTGTTGCGTAATCAAAGCTAAATCTATTATTAGGGGCGTATGTATAGCCTGCCTGATCAACATTTGTCAAAAATAATTCACTATTAATAGGATGATGCACTTGTTCTTGAAGATTGTGCTGTTTCAAGATAGATATATCTGAGGTGCCCAGCATTCGAAAGTAAAATAATTTTTGATCTGGAAAAAGGTAGATATCAATAGCAGATGGGGGTGAGTGAGTTTTGTGCTTTATTATGATTTATAACAGTTGTATCAGCAATGGAAGACTTCATTGTGAGAGAGATAGTTTCAAGTGCAGCAGGATTTTCATCACCCACAGCAGGATTGCAGCAGTATCATTCAGCATGAGCAGTAAAATTCAACAGTCTTAGTTTGAGATTCAACCACTTACAGTAGTAAATATCAGTTATAGTGTCTTTTCAGCAGAGGTTTCATTTTCAATTCTTGTTATCTTCAGACCCTTATTTATTCTGTCATGCCAAAACTGCCTAAAGTTCAGTCATGTTATCAGCAAATTTGCAAATGGATATCAGCATACTGAAATTTTAAGAGCAAGTTTTTTAGTTATCACAAAAGCGAGTGGTGAGAGGTTATAACATCTTCTCATTTGAAGTGTTTTAATAAGGTCAATTGTTTCCTTTTTATCAAAGGAGATTGCTGTGGTGTCTTGTTGTTGCAAAACATATAGAGGTGATGAAGAGCTGTGGATCTCAACTGGGATTTGGTTCAGAGAGGTCAATAGAGCAGAAATTCAGATTCAAGTTGCCAAGATTGATATTTTAGGAATTCAGGGTTTCATCAAAAGATTTGCCATGAACAGAGTGGAAAAACTTCATTAGAATTGCCAGAGCAGCCTTATGGCTTCATGCGAGAATATCAACCACCTTACAGTGTGTTGCAAGTAATCCCTTTGCTGAATATGAAGGTTAATTGCTTATAGCCTATCATACAGTCAAATGAAGGTACTATTTTATCCCATTGCATGACCCTATGGTAATAGGATTGACATTGTGGAGAGTAGCACTTTGGAAGGTGAATGTCACTTACCTAAACAGTCTAGGAATTCATCAAGTGTTATGGTTAATTGGCAAATGCATTCGCCATACATTGGTTACATCCTTCAGAAACCAATTGAGATTAGCAAGTTCACATTTTTGCTTCTGCAGAAAGAAGAGGTGGCTGATAAAGGAAAACATGCTCTTCAAGGGATTGGCGAATCATCAAGTTTCAAGGACCATTATTGCACTGAATAAGGGTTTTAGTAAGTTCTTTGTGGTTGAAAATTCGGGTTTTCCTCAAGACATGATGGCCTGAAAAAGAAAAACAGTGAACCCCAGGCACTTCGTCCTCTTTTGTGTAGAAACCAAAGATTTGGAAAACAGCTTTAGATAAAACCTTTGAGAATTATGGGACTGCAAGAGGTTGGTTAATTCCAACATCATCAAAGCCAATTCCTCCAAACAAAACAATGCAAACAATGTTATCGAGTATAGACAGGAAAGGGTAGGAAAAACAAAATCCCACATCAAGTTTGGTAGGACCAACTCCACATACCCTTAGTTGGAAAAGTCTAACAGCAAATGAGTGTTGGATGTGGTGGGCAAGCAAACTTGATAAACATGAGTTGAAGGCTGTCCCTCTATGCAAACAAGGCGGTCAAATTTTGCAAATGACTTATTTTATTGTATGCAACTTCAAATCTTACTTGGTTTGAATGGTGTCCAGCTATAATAGAGAGAAGAAAGAATCACCCTTATGCTACATGGATTAAGAAGTTTAGATTACTTATACTTCTGTAGATTTTTCAAGATTTTTTGGTGTACCTTGAATATGGCCCCTCCCACCACTAATAGCACACAGGTGGAAAAGAATTTGGTGGTGCATATGTTATGCAAGCCAATTTGACTATCACCGAGCATGGTAAGATGTGGCCAAAGGGAAGCCAAGGCTTGAAAAAGAAATACTTGGCATTGAAAAATGGATATGCTATGGATTTAATAAAAAGTAGATTGTTGGGGGTAATTTGGATGATAGAGTACATGATAGGGCTCAGTATAGGGGAAGTATTTGATTGGGGCGAGCTGCTTAGTACCAAAATCCATGAATTTGTGTCTATGAAGCATAAGGGTTTCTATGTGACCCAACATGCTATAGGATTATTCCTTGATGCAATATACAGAGGTAACAGATGAGGAAGTGACCTGATGCTTCCAATGACCCTTTGTGGCCCTTCGTTTTTCAATGAAAATCCTTGAGAGTAGTATTTTGTGTTAGTTTTATGATCAGATATAAAACTCAGATTTTAATTCAAAAATCAGACACACAAACACAGAATATACCCTGGGAAAACCCTCCTCTTGAGGGAGAAAAACCCAGCAACAATATATCACTTATATATTGAATATAGAACAATAGTCTTCTTTACAATGAGGCCAATTATGAGGCCAAGTAATCGTACCACAATGACAAGGAGAAGAGGACAACCAAACTTATACAAAGAAAAGAAAACACTAAGTAGAAGACACAACATTTGAAGAAGTAGCTATAGAAGAAAGTGAGTGGGAAGAAGAATCCAAAGAGATAGAGGCATAAGTTCTCCCTTCAGCATCTTCATCACCGACCCTACCTTATAGTGATGAAGAGCACCACATTGAAGAGTGGTTGACCAATTAGGGACTCCCTTGGAAACAATAGAAGTTCCTCCAATGAGTCTTTTGTATTAGAGTTTTGCCAAATGACCAATTTTTTGGAGGCAACCAAGGTGGAAAGGGGTCGGGGATCTGGGTACTTTTCAACTTCAGTTACAAGTAGAGATCATTTCCCCTACTCCCACACATTCCAAACCATATAGCCATTCAGAGGGACGTTTAGAGATGTTTTCTATATAATTTCCATGCCTGGATCTTGTTGATCCAATGAGTACTATACAAAATTTATTCAAAGTTTGGAGCCCATGGCTCATGTAGTGCTTGAATTGGCCAATGGTGTGAAAGGGTTGGATGGCATTCATCATCCATTGTTCATATAGGAAGCTGTGTGTATTTAGAAGTTGGTCGAGGAGGAATGCCACATGGAGTTCATCCCCATATTTTTAAACCAAGGATGGCCAGGGCAGTTCACACAGGAAATGCAAAACTTGGTAACCTATTTGGAATCTAGATCCCTTCTTGTGGAGTTTTAATTGGGAAGATTTTGGCAGCTTTATATTCAGTTGAACATCATTTTTGATAGAAGTATCTCATGTTGGAGATTGAGATGTGTGCACAGAGGAAGCAGATGATGTAACCCTAACTAGTGAAAGTTTACGTTAAGTGATGGAGGACCAACAAATACGGGTTCAGGAGTAGTTGGCTCAACAAACCCAACTCACTGAAGCTGCAAAAGCAAAGTCAGCAGCCACAGCAAAGGAAGTAGTACTGCACCTAGTAGTACAGATGCCCATGATCAGGTCCAGAAGAAACTCATGGAAGTAGTTAACATGGTCAAAACCTCCAGGCAATGAGAAGTCATAGCTACCCATCATTTGAAATAACAGATTGAAGAAGTCTACAAGCTTTGGACTGCCATCCAACATACTTCCACTACACCTTCCATTTCAGTTGGAGCTGATGTGCCTCCAAGGACATCTCCTGCCTCTGATGCTTAGTCATTTATTTTGTGGGGGATGATTTAATTAGTAAAATGATTTGTAATGTATTGATTAGCTTACTATCTTGTTAGTTAACTTGTTGGCTATAGGTTAATTGTTTGTATTTAGTTGTAGCAGTGCCCAATGGTTTGTTCTAACTGACAACATTGGTCACCTTTATATTGAATAACCATAGAGAGGGAACACACCTGATCTTTGGCTTTGGCTTCCCTGATCTACATGTATGCAAGAAAACTTTATTGATCTGGTATGCTTTGTTAGGTACTAATTCTGTATGCAATTTGTAACTTAGCCAGATAATAGTCAACAACTTGTAGAGTATATACAGTCATCTGATACTTTCTACACCAAACTAGTGTTGCTCCTACAATCAACTGAATTATAAATTTTTCCTCACATGCTTTCTTTCTGTCACGGAATCATATTTCCTCTATATGTCATTATTTGTAGGTGTACTTTTGTGCACTAAATTAAGGAGCATATTCCTTTTGTAGTTACGTCGCCTCTTAAGTTTGAAAATGGACAAAACCTCCACAGTTACCAGTACAAAAGCCCCATGATACCATGTATTGCCATTACACAGATGAAACTGTTACTGTCACGTTCGAAATTCTAAAATCACTTTCAAAACTGCCTTGACAATAACTCAACTGCCACTGTCACATGCAAAACTTCCCTGACAATAAAGCAGTTGCCAACCTGTTGTTACTGCAGTCTTGTTGTTCACAAAAATATTCTGTCCTTTGCTTGATTCGTCACTCAAACTCAATAGTGTTCCTTCCCACCAAAACATCAGAAAAATTCTACAAACTCTTGCAACTCTGCAATTGAGAGTGGGAGTGAAAATAAAATGAAAGCTAAACTGCTCACTAAGGTCCTGTAAGGCCTAAATGACCCTTTTCATGAGTGTTTTTAAATTCATTCAGTACATTTTTTCAAATGACTTTTTTTATTTGTTTTTTGTGTTTGCAGACTCGCTGGGTTGTACAGACTGGCGAATCCTGATGGTCAGACTCATCAAGTCTGACCAGTGGGTTGCTAGGGCTTGTATGAGATGATTTCTATCCCGAACTTTTCTTTCTCAAAATTTTTACAAGCATCAACTTGACTGTTCTGTAATAAACAGGATTGAACTATAAATGGGATAATTGTGGATGCTTCTACCATGCGATAGTTGTGTTTGTATTAATTTCTTTTTGTCCTTTTTATTATTTTTCCAGCCCTCAGTCCTTAGAGTCTTAATTTATTTGGATAAATCGTTTTCTTTAATGATTATGATCATGTATTGAATTTATCCTTCATGATTTTCTTACATGGTAGCAAGTGTCTTTTGAAAAGTGTTCTTTAGATAGTCTTCAGCTCAGGTACAGATTGGATAATAACTTTAATCGTGCATATTTTCTGCAATGTTTTATCTTTGGTTGTCTGGTCCTGAGCAATGTGTTATTTGCATTAGTTAAATAGAACTAGAGCAAATCTCTTGTAAGTTATAAAATTCTTCCAAGATTTAGATAAATTTCTCTAGGAGGATCTTATGTTTTAGTTTCATCACATGTAGTAGTAAAAGTCTTTTCGGGATATAGTGATTGGCATGGACCAGAAAATAGATATACAAGCTCTTGTTGCTCATCACCATATCTCTCAAGTTGGCAACAATGACATCAGAAGCCAGTATCTGGTAAGTGCATATTTTCTATGGTTTGCCAGGGTTCAAATGTAGCATATCTAAGCAAAACTTCTGTTCTGGCAAATTAATCATGTTGTTTTCAAAGGATTTCCATCCCTTGCTGTTGATATTATTTTTTTGTTATTTGAATTATGCATTGCTTTTCTATAGTAGGCGCTGTTTTACAAACTAATCTAAACATGCTCACTTATGTTATTTGAAGTTTGAACAATCACTTGATTATAGGAAATCATCATGTGCTTGTTATGTTTTATTTAAGTTGTACTGTGCCAGCAAACCCAATTGAAAATAAAAGTCAAATAAATCTTGTAAATGTGTTGTAAGAGATTCAGCTTGTTGTAATATGAGGATGTGCTAAGTTCTATTGAAGGTGATAATAATTTCTTTTGTTAATTTATTTAAGGTTTCTACATCTACCCTACGTCGGAAGAGTGCAGATATTCGTCTTGTTGGACGACACTCAGAGGTCTACGAACCATGCGACGATTCATTTGCACTTGTTGATGCCCTACTTGCAGATCGGGTTCACCTTGAGGAAGCTCGGCCAAGTTTGTGTTTAGAACTTGGGTGTGGGAGTGGATATGTAATTACATCCTTGGCCCTTATGCTTGGGCAGGAAACTGGGATTCAATATCTTGCTACAGACATTAGTTCAGCTGCCACTGAGGTGACACACAAGACATTAGCAGCTCATGGTGTACATGCAGATGTAATTTTGGCTGATCTTGCATCAGGTCTGGACAAGCGTTTAGCAGGAACTGTTGATGTACTTGTCGTCAATCCCCCTTATGTACCCACTTCAGAGGAGGAGGTTGGTGGTGAAGGAGTTACTGCTGCATGGGCTGGTGGTGAGAATGGTCGGACTGTCATAGACAGGATACTGGCACTTGCAGACAACCTCTTATCCAGCAAAGGTTGGTTTTATCTCGTCACATTAACTGCCAATAACCCTTCTGAAATTTGTTTAATTATGAAACAAAAGGGGTTTGCATCTCGAATTATAGTTCAGAGGTCTACAGAGGAAGAAAGCCTTCATGTGCTTAAGTTCTGGCGTGATCCTTCTGAAATTACAACTGACATTGGAACAAGCCCACCTCAATCTTTGACACGTCGTCTTTCTCGCCTGGCATTTTGGAAGAATAGCTTAAGTAAATTTCTTTTAACAGTATCTTGAGAAAGTTGATTTACAAGAATTTCCTGCATTCTGTGTTAGTTTTGTAATCCAATTTCTCTTTACTGTACAGTGTGTAATATAGCATCAAAAAACAAGATCATCTTTGGGGAATATTCATATACAGTTGGTTAAGTTGTCAAAAGTTAGCATGTATCTAATCCAACAAAACTGGATTTTTTGGTTCCAAACTTATCATGACAAATTACAGATTCAGCTTATTATACTATCTTGAGATGGAGAACTTCTTAATATATAGATTTCTAGATATTTACACTTCCGGTATCTGCATGTTATCTTGAAATTTGTCATCAACATGATCTGTACTCATTTATTTTCACTTGTTAAGCAAATTTCAGATTAGTGGTATTGGAGAAGATACAATGCAAAAAAATACACTCGACTTTTGCAAATTTTCAAAATTTGACTTATATTCCACATTGCTGCAAGTACATATGATGATATATATGCCTGACATTCTTAAAGGATTAATGGAAATTATTCTTACAGTGCAAAAGTTCTTGGTTATGATGATTAAAGATAGTAGTTATCTATGTTATTGAGATTTCTTCATTAATATTGTTTTTGTTGGTTCGAAACTTTGAGACCTGGAGTTCTAAAGTAAATAGTAGAACCGGTTCATCCTGGGAAATAAAAATCTGTTGCTTCTTAGTTTCACTTTCTTTACTTATAACTGTATTTGGTACTGATGCCAAATGCATTTTTGCCTCGATACTCCATTGACAACTTGCTTCAATTGTTTTAATGCCAAAGATTAATGGATGAAAAATACACTCAACCAGCTATGCCATTTTCAACTATATATTTGAATCGAGAGCTGATTAAGTATATATTATTTAGTTTTGCAACAGTGCTTTAGACTTGTACTAATTTGTATTGTAAGTTTTTGGATGTGAGTTATTTTTTCTTAATTCTCCCGGCATTATCTATTACAAAATTAAAAAAGAACACCGGACTATTATAATTTCATTCACTTCTCCAAATGGGTTTCTAACAGAATCAGCTCAAGCCATTTTTCGTAGGTTTCACTTGAGATGTTTCTTACTGGTGGAAAACAGGGATATTCATTGACAGTATTCAAACAAGAGAGGGTGCTGCTCTAGATTTGATGAGAAATTTATTGAGCTCGAGAGGATGGATTATAATTCTTCACAGAAATAGCTTCTGTTATGGAAAGTGGAGAATAACTGCTGGGATAGCCTTCAACACTTCTTATGTATTACATATTAGAGGGATCTATTAGGGCCCTCGCCCATATTTGAACGGTAACAATTACTAAAACGGCCTATAGGTCGGGAAATGAGAAGCAAACAAAACGATCCAAAACATGACAAATGGACTCCAACAAAACCAGCTTCCACCCAATGACTATAAACTTGGACCCCATCCATCAACGCGTTGCCCAAAGGGTACATTCAACCTTACCACTTCCTGCATTGCCACCCCCTCTTGCCTACCATACAGAATGAAACTGGCACTATCACCACCACGGGGCATGTCAAGCACATGAAACTTCACTCCATGGAAAACCTCGCTCTCCCCAATTTTCCATAGTCAAAGGACGACACAATAAAAGCACTATACACCTGAAAATGCTCATGAAAATGACTCACCATTATATTCTCCACAACTTTACCCATATAAGAACAATTTAACTCCCGTAAATCCTTGTAAGCTGTAAGTATTTCCTTTTTGGCCAGATCAGCATCTACCTTGTTCATCACCAAAAACGAACCATCCTCCTCAACAACGTCCTCGTTTGACTACCCAGAGTCACCAACACAGTATCAGAGTATTGCTTGGCAAAAGAACAATAAATAATCACACTTACATAACAACCGATGAAATTGCTAATGCTAATTTTTATACAAATCCTCCTAAATGAAATCACTGCTTTAACAAACCCAAGGGCAACGTGTGATTGCCATAGAAGATCACTTCCAAACGTCTATCAAAAACTGTCCCACACAAGTAGGGATCATGGGGCCACAAAGAGATGCCATGTTTAGTCATTGCCACAATAGAAGAAAGTCACTCAAACAGAATCTCATGCGACTGCCAACGCTGTACCCAAAATTGCAATAGAAATTGAAGGAAATGATTCGACAAAAGAAGCTGAAAACCACCCACAAATAAAAGACCCATTCATACACTCCGAGAGTAAATTTGTCGGCTTTATACTTAGTAAAGCATTGACACCAGTCTTATCACCACCCTAGCACGCCAATCACATAATCCACCCTCAAAGAAGTATGAAGGCACAAGGGACATCACCAAGTGCCTCCATGTGCCCCTTTTAATGAACTATAATCTAAGATATGGTGGCTTAAAAGCCACTTGTTCCTCAAGTCTCGATCAAGATTCAGGAAGCATTCTATATAACGTTGTTAAAGGTCCCTAATCCACTCCCATATTAGCTGAAATAACTGCCACCAAAGTCACCTCTCTATAACAATGTTGCAAGAACACCATAATATCAAAGGAAGAACTTAGAACTTGCACCTCTCCTCGAAAATGCCGAAGTTTCCGATTCAAGCAATTGTCTTTCTACGTACCATTGATGACATTGAGTGAGACTCATTCAACCACAATTTGTTTGTACCCAAGACAAGAAGCCACAGATAATCCTACAAAGACCACCTCCCATTCTACCTTGTTATTAGTTCCACAACCCACAAAGCAATTTTGCTACATCTGAGCAACGTGCTTGCTCCAACAGGACTTGGATTGTGCTAGAGGCTCCATCAAAGTTTAATCTTATGGAATTCTTTAGTATCTTAACAATTTTTTTTGGTATACTAGGGGAGAGGACCCAGTAGTTGTGCACCCTAACTTCGCACTTCTAATTATTCTACGTGGAAATTTCATATCACTTCCATTTTTTTACAGCAGCTTACTTGGCAAGTCCCCTGCTTATAACTAAGGTTTCATGGCGCCACATCAGCATGCTTTTTGTCAAGGTGTCCAAAAAGGCCCAAAAAAAAGTGAGACCAGTACTCGTGCATTCACAACATGTTTTATTGAGCGTTGATGTGGAATCACATGATTGGTTGCTTTTTAGATCAAAGGAATACATTTTGTTTAATTATGGGTAGTCATCATCAACACTAACAACTTTAAAGTCACAACTATTGATCCAATATTGATAAAAACATTGGACATTATATAAACAATTACTATCACAACTATTGAAACATGCTCAGGTACTAGGTCCTCTCCCCTATTTGTTTTGTAATCGATTAACAAGGGTTCAACACTCTATAAATATTGTCTTAGGAAAGCCTAATTTGGCCCTCCTAATTGGTTTGTAAACTTGAGTCTGCATTTTAACTTGACTTCCCTTGATAATGGTGTTGCATAGTGTTTCACCATTGAAAAAAATGTTGACTACTGAATTTAATATTAAGGAATCTATTTTGATGCTTGAATACAATTTGTTTTATAAAAGTTTCTTGATGGACATGTAATGTTGCCAAAGTGTTTCATTGGTTGTAAGCAGTTTGTTTCCATTGTATCCCTAGGATCCCTATATTGCTTCTATTACTGATTTGTAAATGTGAATCCACATTTAAGATTCACATTTACTAATTAAAATAAGCCTTCAAAAAGAGTTTATTTATTATAATCACTATTAGAATATGACTATGATGGTGATGGCACATAATACGTTTTTATAAGGCTTCTAAATGGGTTTGTGCAATGTTTCAAAAAATGTTTCAGCAATTTGTTTCATGAGCTGCTAATTTGTTAGATTTTACATGTTGGTATTGGTAGCCCATATAGCAAGTATCCAAATGTTATATGATTTCAAAAAGATTTACCTCTTTGGGTGTCATAAATAGAATCAATTTATAGTAATTCAATTTGTTGATCTAAATCAAAATGTCTTAATGAAACTTAGAAGATAAGTAGATAGAACATATACCGGGAGAGAATATAACACAACACATATGTGGGAAAACCCTTCTGAATTAAAAAAAATCACCAAAAAAAATAAGAACTTAATATATTATTTCAAAATCAAAGCTCCCAATAGTATGAGAACCCCAATAATGATGTAGCCCTTGTGTCAACACTTCAACAATATGCCATTGCTTAGCTTCAAACTCTAAATTGCAAAACTATTTAAAATAGGTAACTCAAGATGTTTTCCCAAGTCTACTTTGTAACTCCCTTCTTACATGTTCTCTTATATTTGGCATAACCACTTGGACAAAGGGTGAGAATATGTTGTACATGGAAGCTTCTAGATTCTCCATGTGGGGCACCATATTTGAGGAGGGCCCAACATGACAACATATGGAATATTAATTAATTACATTTGTTCCTAGGACTTTGTAAAGTGGTACAATATCTAATTCTAATAATAAACAATTTGTTTCATGACAACTATTAAGTTGTTAGTTTTCACCTATTGGTATTAGAAGTTTGTATAACAAGCAATCAAATCCATAATGATGTAGAAAATCTTTTAAGTGTCTTTATGTGCTAAGCTCCTACGAACCATAGGTACCTTGGGTATGAAATTGAGCATGGTGATATGTTTGAAGCCACACTAATATTGATTGATTTTCTATGAAGCATTGCACTCAATATCGTGAAACATTTTTTACCATTGAAGAGAAATGATATTGATAAACAAAATAATCACATATAATATAACACAATTATTCACCTTAAGAAACCCTTTGGGGAAAAATGCATGTAAGAACAACACTCATTGTGTTAGGTCATTTCTCCTTTGTGCTTAAACCTAATTCATGTGTTTGAGTATTTATAGGCACATCATTATAGGAAATCACATAGTGTTTTACAGGTGCATCGACTAGTTAGAGAGCCCTTTTAAGACCTATCATAAGGAGACCAATGTTCATTAGTTTTAGAGGTTCAAATGCTTGTGTACATGTTTGATAAGGGATTGGTATAATCTAAAGTGTCTTAAGGTTGACAAAGGGTAGGTGTGTAGGTAGTAGAAAGGAGTTTTGTAATTTTACAAAATTGCTAGTATTCACAAGTGGTGATTTTCTCCCAACCATGAAGATTGTGAATTTGACCCTTTGTGAAAGCAACAAAAAATGTATCTATCATGATGTTTTTGAAATGACTCCTAACATAAGCAACAATTTATCTTTATGTAGATACATGTAATGTGAAGGATTTTGGATTGTTCAAATTGGCTTCCAAGTTTTGGAGTACACATTTCAACACCAATAGAGGCTAGGTGAGTCTACAAATACCATTCTATAGCTTGTGTAAGGATCAATTCTCCTATTATCCTATTGTAGGTTTTATCACTATGGACTAGAGTTTTAGATATTGTAGACATCATTGTATGGTTTTACAAATCACTTAAACATATTAAGGGCTTGTTGATATGATATCAACTTACTAAACTAACACATTGTTTCCATTACCTCGACCAAAATGCCTTTTCTAAAGCAACTTAACTATTTATCATATGTTACAACACATACTCCTATTAAGATCCACATTGATAAGCAATTCTTTAAGTCATAAAAGGGTTAAGATTACAAATGGTGTTAAACCATAACATATCAATAATGGTTGGAATTGCTTTCAACCATAAACACTCTTGTTCCTCCTCACACTAACACATTATTGCTTCTATTTTAGTGAAGTCTCAAGGTGTCAATCTACTCAAATCTATTTGAAGTAGATAATTCTTGTAATTCATAATTAAATGAATACTAATATACAAATAAACCAATATACTAACAAAATAATATTATAATAGTTGAACAAAATACTAAATAAAATAATTTCTAATAATTTTTTTTCTTACATCTTGAGAATTTATTTTACAACTATCTCTCATAGACCATGACCACTGACACATTCATTAGATGATACCTGTAACGCCAAGAAAGTGCACAAGAAACAAGAGATTAGAAGCAAACATGCAATACTAAATCTAAGATGCAAATCTAATGTTAAGCAACAAAGAACAAAGGAAAGTAAAACGTAAATAAACTGAAACAATCTCACCAATTTTCAAACGTATTTCCATGATTCATCTTGATTGCCCTTCTCCATTTCACTTATGTAGTATAATTGCCCTCAGATTTTTAGTAATTCGTGCAAGTATAACCTAAGATAGTGATTAGCAAAATATTGAAGATTCAAGATTGAGTGCTCTCAAAAGTCATAAGATTTCGTGAGAGATTGGAATGAAGAATGACAAATCAATTTATAGAAAATTGATTATTCGAACGACAGGCCATGATTGAAAGATTAGCGGACGGTTGAGATCAACCGATTAGACATGCATTCTGATAACTGTTAGTAGTGACATGAGTGATACAAACTAGAAATAGAATTAAAGATTAAATAAATGATTTAATCTTCAGTTCGGTATTCAAAAATAGAAGAAATATCTTTGCATGACAAAGATGAAGATTGATTAAAGCGACTGTCTGTTCGAATGCATGCACAAGGTTTAATTAATTAAATAAGAATATTTAATTAATCCGCATGTACACGCAAATGAGTTAACACTGAATGATTGAATGATCTGACGAAGAGATTACTCGAGAAAGCCACTCAGACATCAAATCAAGAGTTAACTGAGTGATTAAAATAGATGTCGAGTCGAGTAAAAGTGAATACTTAGATAACTCACATAATTATCTAAAATATAGAAGAATGCGTTAAAATAGAATTAATGAATTAAATAATTCATTTAATTCAAGATTTGATATTTGAAGAATAATTAAATAAATAAGATTTATTTAATTAAGTGATGAAGGGATTTAAATGAATAATTAAATAAATAAAGAATTTATTTAATTATAGTTGAAATATGATAAAGGTAAATTAAATAATGATTTATTTAATTTAACAAGAAGAATAAGGTTAATCAGTAACATAATTAAATAAAAAACGTTTATTTAATTAATCAGATAGAATTGAGAAAATGTGAATTAATTAAACAATTAAGATTATTTAATTAATAGAAGAAATGAAGACTATAGAGAATAATTAAATAATTGACATTATTTAATCATGATCGTGAAGAATACGAATTATGAAGAATATGGAAGTTGCAGGCTTAAAACCAGATTTCAGTGTCTACATTTGCCCCACTTTGATACAATGTCATTTCGGCGTTGTGTCAAAGAAAATCAATAAGAAATATGCCTCAGTAATGCTCCAAATTAAAACAGGTGAAGGTATGCCCTCTCGGGAAAATTGATAAATTTTCGAAAAGTTTAGAAAAATTTGGAAATGCTCCCAATTAGTCCATTGGATAGGCAGAAATGCAGTGGAATTTGCGAAATTGGGGTTGGAAATGCCAAGAACGAGTACGGGTTGATTGAAAATGGAAGTTAACATGGCCAGTAGGACAAAAATGCCACCTAAGCCCTGGGTATATATAGGAAGTAGGGTAAAAACCTATTTATTTGCACCCACCTAGCTTGGAAATTTGAGAATTTGCTCTGCACTCCTAGCAATGATGTCTCCTGTTTCGAACACCCATCATCGAGCCTACAGGATCCGAACCTTCTAGAGACCAGCCGACGCGGACCCCCCGGTATGTACCTCAAACTTGACTTTTGAAAATTTTTAATTGCACGTAATTTTATGCATTTAATTCACATTTTAGTTATGCGTCATTTTGTTAGATAACCGCGCATATGATCGCGCGAATGACGCATTTGTCTGCGGAAAACCGCATTTGTAATTTCACGTTTGTCATTTTGCATAGTTAGACTACGGTTCAACGCATGTGTTAATTTATGAAACGCATTTGACTTTTTGCATCGCATTTGCATTTAGAATAGCCGCATGTGTTGATTTTGAAACGCATTTGAAAATTATGCAACGCAACATTTATTTTTCAACGCATATGAATTTATTGTAACGCATGTGATATTTTTAGCCGCATTTGTTTAATAATGACGCATATGAAGTTTATGAACCGCATATGTTAAAAAGCGACACATGTGAAAAATAATGACGCATGTGCAAAATAACAACGCATTTGAATTTGACTTAGTATAGTCAGTTTGCACTAGAATAGATGATTGAGGTTGACATGAGGCATGTATAATGCCATTGCAGGTTGTGCTAGACACGATTTATACACGGAAATCGAGACCTACTATGTTTCAATTCAGAGACAGTTTGCGGCCGGCAGAGTATTGCACGTGACAGACATGCCCCAGATTCAGGCGAATCGGGGACTACTGACAGCGTTGTGTGAGCGGTGGCACTCGGAGACATCGTCCTTCCACCTACCGACTGGAGAGGCCACGGTTACTTTAGAGGATGTCTATAGGATCCTCAGACTTCCGATTAGGGGCACACGGGTGACATATGATACCCAGAGGGGTGTTGCCGAGATGTGTAGGTACTACCCCCATGCTGACATTAGGCAGTTAGGATTTGATGATTATGAGATTAGGTGGTGGGTGTTGGCCCAGAGGTATAGACAGCTAGACTGTCTATTATGTACATTGATAGGCGGGATAGTATTTCCTGACCACCAAGGTCATGGTTTTCCTGTGGGATGGGGGGAGATGCTAGTGGGCATGCTCGAACGTCGAGTTGTATATGCTTGGGGTTCCTGTGTGCTCGGGATGTTATACTTCCATCTGCATGATATTGCCTATCGAGAGGCATAGTCGATGAGTTGTGGTACCACGCTCTTGATGGTATGGGTGTGGGAGCATATTGCCATTTTTCGACCACCTACGACAGTTGACCTTCCACATGGAGCTCCTTACGCCTTCCATTATGCGGGGGCGAACACTCAACACCATATTGGAGATATGGGTTACTTCAGACATGCCATCGACACCATGCAATAGTTTACATGGAGATCGTACCTGGGGTGTGAGGAGTGGTCAAATGAGGATGAGCATTTTCCATTTTGCAGATAGGCACAGTACCTGGTTGGGCGGACAATATCACATGTCCATATCATAGAGCGTTAGTTGCCAGATCGTGTCCTGCGATAGTTTGGAGAGGTACAGGATGTGCCTAGAGGACGGGTAGAGTTTGCGATATCCTCGCGAGAGGTCCCACTATGGGGTCCAGAGATTCTAGTGGCCACTGTAGAGGCAAATATTGATGCGTTACAGACACTTCCATGGGGATAGACGGATGGTCCAACAGACCCAGGGACCATAGTGGAGTACGACCAGTGGTGGGCAGTTCACAGGCCGATCCCCTTGACAGATCTAGAACAACTAGCGCTGGTAGAGTGGCGAGGGATAGGTCCACAAGGCAGGCGCGATAGAGGGAGAGGTCGGGGAGGTAGAGGAGGCCGGGGTGATGGAGGAGATGATGGCCAAGGTGGACGACGTGGAGGCAGGAGAGGGAGATGTGGTCAGAGAGGATGAGGGCCAGCATTGTCACCGGTCCATGAGGAGGGGTGAGGAGAGGAGGATGTGGCCATGCTAGACATTGGGAGAGGAGGGGAGGAGGATATTGCTAGAGGTGGAGAGGAGGACATTGCGAGAGGTGGAGAGGAGGTGCATTTGGCAGAGGCAGATATCCCAGACATCCCGACAGAGGAGGAGGCAGGCAGAGAGGAGGCAAAGATTGATGCCCTAGGTTTATTGGGTGCCTACCAAGAGGATGATGAGGGAGATGATGATCACGAGAGAGAGATTCAGGATTAGATCCTAGAGGAGTTAGATGAGGAGGAGGATGGGAGAGTGAGGGACAGACATGATGAGATAGGGGTAGAGGATCCAGACATAGATACACTGCATGCTCAGGTTGCATCCTTGGAGGAGTAGATGAGAGTTCTTATGGCCGAGAGGGATGCATATCAGATGGAGAGGGACAGAGCAGTGATGGATAGGGATCAGGCCATAGCTCAGAGACAGGAGACTGAGCAGAGATTTACAAAGCTCAGGGCATTGTGCACGAGACCATTAGCTACTTTTGCCAGAGAGCTAGTTAGAGCTAGGGAGAGAGAGAGATATTATCGAGATCTATATGAGGCAGAGATTCCACCAGAGAGATGGGCTCCCAGTTTCTCAGCAGCACACAGTAGCAGGTCTTAGACCAGGACCCACAGTAGGACAGTTAGCACAGAGGGGGTGGAGTAGCCACGTAGAGCAGGTCCATATGATAGACCTCCCTCAGCTCACAGGTCATCGGGTTCCCATCATCAGTCCTCCACACACTCTAGGCATGATAGCAGTGGCAGTTCAAGATAGGGGTACTTCTTGTCGAGATATTGTATTTTGATCTTATAGCCTATGGGCTTCATGTATTATTGATACATTATGACATTGTGATGTGACACGGTTGAGATATATATATATATATATATGATTTTGGTGGTGATTCTCATGATATGCATTTCTATGTATTGATTATGCAGTCTTTATTTATACATGTGATGTTTATATGATATGCCTATGTGATGGATGAGTATATGTATTTTATGTTGATTCTATGTGATGTATGCAATTTACAAATTATGAGATGCAATATGATGTTATATGTATGATGCATATTACATGTGATGCTATACAAATGTAATGTGATGCATGTATTTACAGTTGCTTTATGTATGGAATGCTTATGATATGTATTATTTGGTGATGAATGTTTATTATGCCATGATGATCTAGATATGAAATATGCCTATATGTATGTATGTTTCTAACATGTATGTTGATGTAGGATGATATATAATGTTTTGTGTCACAAGACTTCATCATAATGCAAGAAAGAAGAACTGTTAGTGCGGAAAGAAAGATCGAGAAAGAATGAAAGACAAGAGATAGATGTTAGTATTAGCAATCTTCGATATTTCGTTGTATCACAAAAGGTATTGCACTTTATCATCATTGGGCGGGACTAATACAAATGGAGAAAAACACCATGATATGACGTAAATCAAGGTGTGCAAGGTCATCCACTTGCCATTAACAGACAGTCGTAGACAAGGATTGCCATTAACTCATACTAAAGGCACAATTTGCCCCAGTCTTTTTGTTAGGACAAACTACAGATAACAAACAAAGTAAAAGACGGGTCATGAGACGTCATTGCTCCTCTAAATCCTTCATGGGACATCCTTGAGGAAACTAGTACCATGACTCAAAATCAAATTTGAAAGACAGTCGACAAACAACAGTCAAAGAAAAATAGAATTCTGATACATCGTTGCTTCTCTAAATCCTTCATAGGACATCCTTGAGAAAGCTAGTAACATAATTCCCATCATAAAGTCAAATGAAAAGATAAGATAAATAAGTCAAAAAGTCAAAAGGCCAATAAAATATTTGCCAAAACTTGATTTGTTTGTTTGATCTATTTGATTGATAAAAGGATTGATTGACATAGCCTGATTTTAGGAGATACACATACCAGATAAGACTTTGAGTCTAGTTTCGATGTTATGACTATCTGTATAAGGCATGACAAAGCCTGGTTTCAGAAAGACATGTATCATATAAGACGTTGAGTTAGATGCTGTTGATGTGATAACTCGTGTAAGGCTATGTTTGATTGTTTGACCTTGTCGATTATGCAGGAAGGACTCATCCTGTATAAGACATAGATTGTTCTGCTGATATCAATATTCAGGAAGGACTCATCTTGAACAAGATACAGGTTGATTTCCATGATAATGATGATGTCTGTTTCCAGGAAGGACACATCCTGTAGCAGACATTGGTTGATCTGTTTTGATTGTTTTGTTTGGAAAGTTGTTTGATTTGACTTAGAGACATTGCTGACTTGTTCACCAGATTGATGCATGACTTGAGACGATGCGTTGACAATTGACTGTGTGTGATGACAAAACCCTAAAGGACCTAGTGCGGCCTCGGGGGCTCATCGATTGATGGCTTTTCCTACGTTATACACGTAGAGACCTCGTAGTTCAACTTGATTGCGACTGACAAGACTGACTACAAACAGAAGACGTGTGTGAAAGTGAATGTGACGAACCCTAATGGATTGACCTAGTGCGGCCTCGGGGGCTCATCGATTGATGGCCTTGCCTACGTTATACACACAGAGACCTTGTAGTTCGACGCAACCAATGACCTTGTCATATAGACATATGGATTAAGTCATGAATTTATACAGACAAACCTAAACAGACTGACCTAATGCCTCGGGGGCACATCGGTAGATGGCCTTGCCTACGTCCAGTCGCAGAGGCAACTTAGTTCGACAAACGACAAAGACTAACAAGTGCGACTGACTTTGACTTTGTTTTTGGATTTTTGAAATGTTTTGATTTTTTTTTGTCCTTTTGAAGTTTTCTGATGTTGTGTTTTCTCAGGTCATTTTGCGATGTTCATGGATTTTCCATGGTTTTACGTCTTCAATGCAACCAATGTAAGAACCAATATGACACATGTCAAGTGTTTGCCCCTAGTTGAGTATAAGACCAATTGACTATGAATAGGGTAAAATGGGGGATATGAACTGCACTCGATGTCAATTGTTCCAAGTTATGGAAAAGACTACCACTTATTACGAATGGTATATACAAGCAATGGGTATGAAAGATAAGGGATATGTACAGGGATAGGTAGTACGTATAGGGATAAGAGATATGTACAGGGTAGTGGACTATGTACAGGGCCGTGGATTATATACAATGATAAGGACAATGTACAATGATAAGGACTATGATTAGAATTATAGTAGACAAAGGAGCAGAGTTAACTACACATGGCACCTGTTTGCCAGGTTTTCACCATGGTACCTATCCAAAGCACCACCGAAGTGGTTTTCACTATTGGACGAATGATTTGTCTTTACTATTTTCTAGATTATCTAATTTTTTTTGGTGTTACCAAGATGCCTGTTTGCCAGGTTTTCACCTTGATAATGATTTTTTTGTGATTTTGTGATTTTTTGTATTTTTGCTAATTAAGACAAAGGCTCCCAGAAGCTATGCGTAGAATTTCTTCAGATGCAGACTATTGATTGGTGAGGACAATGGTTACCCTTTAGGAGTAGAGAGTTGGTATGCTCCTGATCCAAAAGCTTCCGTAACAACATAAGGTCCTAACCAATTTGGTTCAAACTTTCCTAGTTTTTCTCTTTCTGCTTGATTCTTTGGGTTCTCCATTAAAACTAGGTCACCAATGTCAAAGTTTTTGTTCAAAACCTTCCTGTTATAGCTACGATGAAGGCGATTTTGATATGCTTGAAGATGGTCTAGTGCCTTTTGTCTTGCTCATCCAGGAATTCTAGCTCATGGAGTCTCGATACTTGGTACTCTTCATCATCAATGTGGCCTTTCAGGGATACCCTTAGGGAAGGAATCTCGACCTCAATAGGCGAATGGCTTGAACCAAATACAAGTGAATATGGAGTAGCACCAGTGGGAGTACAGATACTAGTGCGATAAGCCCATAAGGCAGGGTTAAGTTGTAAATGCTAGTCACGACCAACATCATTGACAGTCTTCTTGAGGATTCTAATGATGGTCTTGTTAGATGCCTCTACTTGGTCGTTACCTTGTGGGTAGTATGGAGTGGAAAAGTGATGTTGGATATGAAATTCATCACAAGGTGGCGGACTTCTTGGTTCTTAAATGGGCAGCCATTATCAGTGATTATGGACTAAGGGACACCATACCGACAGATGATATAGTTCGGGATAAACCTAGAAATCTTTGTGCCGGTAATGTATGTCATAGGAATGGCTTCAATCCACTTCATAAAATACTCAGTGGCAGTGATAATGAATTTGTGTCCATTAGATGATGTGGGGTGGATCTTACCTATGAGGTCGAGTCCCCATTGGGAAAAGGGCCATGGTGACGTTATAGGACGAAGTTCTTGTGCTGGTGCATGTATCAAGTCTCCATGAACTTGGCATTGGTGACATTTCGTTACAAAGACATATGAGTCTTTTTCCATAGTAGGCCAATAATAACCCAGTCTCATAATCTTTTTGGCTAAGGTAGGACCGCTAGAATGGGAACCACATATACCCTCATGCACCCCACCCAAGGTTGCTTGTGTTTCAGTAGAATCAAGACATCTCAGTAGGGTATTATCTAAGGCGTGCCTATATAGGGTGTCTCCGATGATGGTGTATTTGGCTGACTTGCAGAGGAATGTCCTACGTTGGTTATTTGATAGGCTAGTGGGTATGACTTCGACATGAAGATAATCATAGATTTCTTTGTACCATGGGGAATCAGGACCAACAATGTCACACACCATGTCAGAATCTGGGATATCGTAGGCTGGGACCAAAAGTTGTTCTACCAAGAACTCAAACTTAGGCATGTTGTTAGGAATGTCAAGAAGTGATGCAATTGTAGCCATAGCATCTGTTGCCCTGTTTAAAACACGAGGTATCTGATGAAATTTGACTTTGTCAAAGTACTCCTTAAAGCAATTAGCCATGTGCTTGTATGGAGCAAGCTTCTCGTCCTTAGTCTCATAATCATCATTTACCTGTCTAATTACTAGTTGAGAATCCCCATATACTTGTAAAATCTTAATTTTCCACTTGACTGCCATACGTAACCTTGTCACAAGAGCTTCATACTCTGCCATGTTGTTAGTGCATGAAAATGCAATCCTGAATGACTTAGGGATGGAATCGCCTTGTGCTGTAATAAATAGTATACCAGCCCCTGAACCATGATTTGTATGTGAGCCATCAAAGTACAGTTTCCATGTTATGTTTGTGTCAATTGTGAATATGAACTCATTAGGAAAGTTTGCAACTAATGGGTGATCTACCTGTATGGGTGCATCAGCTAACTGATCAGCAATGACCTATCCTTTAATAGCTTTTCTTTCTACATACTGGATATCATACTCACTAAGTATCATAACCCATTTGGCCAGTCGTCCTGTTAATGCTGCCTTGCTGAGAAGATATTTTAGAGGGTCTATTTTAGCAATCAACATTGTTTGATGGTTTAGCATATAGTGCCTCAATTTTTGAGTAGCAAATACTATTGCAAGATAGATACGTTCAATGGTACTATAGTTGAGCTCATAACCTACCAAAGTCTGACTGATATAATAGACTGCCCTTTCATGACCTTCATCGTCATTCTGTGCAAGCAATGCTCCGAGTGATGAATGGGTTGCCGTAATATAAAGAATCAATGGTCTTCCTTCAACAAGTGGCATTAAAACAGGTGGTCTAAGTAAATATTCTTTAATCAGTTGAAAAGCCTCTTCACATCTAGCTGTCCATGCAAAGGGTACTCCTTTCTTAAGTAGATGTTGAAAAGGATGTGTCTTATCTGCTAACTGCACTATAAATCTTTTGATAGATTGCAACCTTCCCTGTAATGTCCTTAGTTGAATGAGATTAGTGGGTGGTGGCATGTCCATGATTGCTTTCACCTTAGCAGGATCCACTTCAATACCTCGTCTAGAAATGATATAACCTAACAACTTTCCTGACTTGACTCCAAACACACATTTCTTTGGATTGAGTCTCACATTATACTTCTCTAGCCTCTGAAATATCTTGTCTAAAACCTGTAAATGTTCTGCCCTTGTCTTGGATTTTGCAATAAGGTCATCGACATAATCCTCCATAAGAGTGTGTACTAGATCATGAAAGATAGTAGTCATGGTACGTTGATAGGTTGCTCCAGCATTCTTGAGTCTGAAGGGCATAACATTCCAGCAATACGTTCTCCAAGGACAAATGAAAGCCGTCTTAGGTTGGTCTTCAGTTGCAATTATGATCTGGTTATATCCTGAGAATCCATCCATAAGGGATAACATCTCATATCCTGCTGTCATGTCAACTATCATGTCTATGTTAGGCAAAGGAAAGTCATCCTTAGGACAAGCTTTGTTGATATCTCTAAAATTAGTGCAGATGTGGATGCCCCCAGTTGGTTTAGTGACTGGTACAAGATTGGAAATCCAATCTGCATAGTCGATAGATCTAATGAAACCAACATCTAAAAGTTTCTTGAGTTTTGCCTTGACTAATAAAGCAATCTGTGGGTGCATTTTTATCAATTTTTGTTTCACTGGTTTGGCACCTGGTCGTAAGGGCAAATGATGCAGAACAAGTTCAGGATCCAACCCCGGCATGTCGGCATATGACCAAGCAAAATTTATCTGTCTTTGTGCAAAGAAGTTATGGAACTCCGGCTGCTCTTCTGTTGTCAATGATGCTGCAAAATAAACCAGTCGAGGATTCTCTTTGGTACCTATGTTGACTTCTATTGATTCTTCAACAAGCATGGGTGACCTTTCCTGTGCAATGGGGAGAATGTTCAAACCTCCATCCTTAGGTGCCTCAGAGAGGTTTTCACCTTCGGGTGCGTCCTTTCTTTTTACTTTTTCATTGTCTAAAGGTGCCTTTGGGTTTTCACCTAGAGACTCATCCTTTTTATCTTGTTTATTCTTTTTCTCATTTTTGTGACTGGAGGGTTGAACAGATTCCCCAAAATATGCTTTGTTGTCCAAGTCAATAGTAAAACTAACCTTATGATCACCGTTTGGTATGCCTTCTTGTAATCACAGGAACTCAGCAATTGCTTCGTCATTCTCAAACATATCTAAGACGGGTGTGTCTTGTTGGTCCCAATCAATAAGCTGGGGATAGACTAAAGGCATGTCATTGTCAGAGTTATCAAAGTTTAATGGGGTCAAGGTAAAGACTGAATTATTCATGTGGTTACAAAAGTCTTGTACCAGGTCCTTTTTGCTCTTAGGTTTGGGTCTAGGTGGATGGATAGGTGGGCCTAATGCCAAGGTTTGACTATCAGAAACAGGTGGCTCAGGTTGCCATGAGGTAGGGTCAAGTGATTCCCAATAGTAGTGTTTAAACCATTCCTCTTTTGTCATTTTCTTTGGTGGAAAGGAATTCAAGGGATTGGGTGAGGAACTTAGCATCAAGTCAAGTTCTCCAAATAACTTGTCAAGGTCCATGGAAGAAGTAGAGGATAGGGAATCCCACTCATAATCGTTAGAGTCGGGGGAGTCACAATGATATTGGTCCATTGGTTCGTGAGATGTCTTAATATCTTCTGAAGTACTTACTTCCTCAAGTAAGGGTAATGGGGTACTAGGAACGCCAATCTGAATCGATTGAAACCCTATCCCTACTCCTTTTGGCCACTAAGAAACAAATATTGGTTCAATCCTGCCATCTTGGTGTAAGCCTAAACCACTCTGTCCATCATATCCTTTGCTTTGCATGATTTTAAAACCCTTTCCATATATATTTGTAGGAATATGAGCAAGTAAGAGGGGTTCCTCATCATCTTCCCTATATAGCTAGGAAGTGACATCTTCTGTATCTACGACCTCTTTGCTTAATTCACCCCATTTAGTAAAAGTTGTTGTGGGAGGAATGTGTATAGTGACCATAGATTGTCTCCTATCCGATGTAGGTAAACCGTATGACTTAGGAGGAATCAAATGGCTAACACAATAAGAAGTTTTCATGTAATACTCTCCACAACCCTTGTCTTGGATCTCAACCCTAGGTGTGGTAGGAACTGAGGGTGAAATAGGTGTTCGAGTAAGTGTGGCTGGATCAACATAGGAAGATGAATTGGACGATGAGACCTCTTGGTTTACTGGCACTTGGCGTTGGGGGATCTCCTTTAGATTGGTGCAATACTGGAAAGGATCCAGATCACCATCTATAGTTATTTTGGTGCCATTGTAAGGAAATTTAAGACACTGATGATACGTGGAAGGGACTACCTTCATGGCATGAATCCATGGTCTACCTAGCAAAAGGTTATAAGGAAGGGTGAGATCCAAGACCTGGAACTTTGTCTCTATCACCGCAGGACCAATTCTGATAGGAAGTGTTACAACTCCCTTTGATTTTCTTTCCTCATCATCATAAGCTTTAATGATAATACTCTTGGTCGTGTCCATGCATGCCTCTGAGATACCTAAAGCCTTAATTAATTTTAAAGTACACAGATTTAACCCTGCTCCTCCGTCTACCAAAACTCATCTAACTTTGGTGTCATCAACAAGGACTTCTAGATGCAAAGGGTCGTTGTGATTCATCTTTTCAGTTGCATAGTCTTGTTCAGAAAATGTGGCATGGTGATTATTGGTCAAGTAGCCCACCATTTCCTAGAAACGATTGACATCAAGATCATTGGGGACCGTGGTGTTTTGTAAAGCCTTATCAAGGATAGATCGATGCTTAGGGGAAATACGCAACAATTCCAAGATTGAGATTTGGGCTGGGGTCTTCCCTAGCTGGTCAAGAAGGTTATATTGCAACTTGGAAGGTTGGGGTGTTTGCTGCGATGGAGGGCCTTGAATAGTGAACTTAGTACGACGAGTATTGACCACACACTCAAGATTAGTATTGATAATAATGGTATTGATATTCTCATTGGTAGCGCGAAGGAAGTTAATGATTTTTCCACTATTATAATCGTGCTTGACACTGGCATAGTTGGCTGACATATTGGTCTTAGTACTCGAACTGGGGACAGTTCCTTTTCCATGGTCATGTAGTGGGTTAGAAAATACTTGATGATCAGTGTTGGATGACTTCTGTTTTTGTCCACTAACTTCAATAATTCTCTTTTCTTCAAGATCCTGTATGATATTCTTCAGTTGTCGACAGTTTTTTAGGTTATGCCCCTTAGTTCTATGATAATCACAAAAGGAATTGTCATCCCACCAAGCTGGTTTAAATTGTCCTGGATCGTATTGTCTTGGTTCCTGCAGCTGTATGAGATTATGTTATAACAGTTGTTTGAACACCGACTCAATGGGTTCCCCTAAGGGAGTGAACTCACGTTTTTGAAATCTTCTTGGTTGTGGACGTTGAGTATTTTGGGACACATTAGGAGGTTGATTGACAACATTAAGCGTGTTGGAAAAAGTATGAGGTCCTTGTAGTGTGAGGAGGGGTCCTGCTTGTAGCGTTTTAGCATCAACCACCCCATCATTGGTGACATTTTTGTTGCGAGACCAAAATCTGTTTCTGTCAGTGGGGGTGTTTTGTATGATCAGGTTTCTATTGGATGTTGATTTCTTGAGTTCCCCTTTTTTCGATGAGATCTTTCTCTATTATAACCCCTTTTTCCACTAGTTCCAAAAAAGATGTACAACAATGTACCCTTAAGTTACTCCTGAGTTTTGCATGAAGGTTTTCTTGAAACATTGTAACTTTTTGTTTTTCGAGTATCTCGACAGGACACCTACTAGCTATAGTTCTCCATCTCTGGAATAAAGCAATAAATGTTTCCCCTTTGTCTTGCGTTGTGTGACACAAGGTTGCTATATTTATCTCGTGGTCTATGTTGAAGGAGAATTGTTCCACAAATTTCTCAACCAGTTCACCCCAAGATCTAATGCCAGAAGCTAGACCTGAAAACCACTCTAGTGCAATTCCTACAAGACTTCTTGGAAATAGTCTCATAAGATACGTGGGGTCATAAGCGACATCTATGCATATGGTAGAAAATTACCTTATATGTTCTATTGGATTTCGTTTGCCATTGTACTTAAGAAGATTTGGTATGACATATCCGTGAGGGAAAGGGGTCATGTACAATGATCTATCAAAGGGAAATGGGCATATGTCCTTTGTTGAAAATGATTTCTTAGTTGACACCGACATGTTATCCATTTGCGTTTGTAATGCATTCATTTGTGTTTGTAAGATGTCAACTTGGGTCAAAGATGTGCTAGGGGGATTATGCGGATCCGTGTATGTGTTCTGAAATCCAAAGTCTCGTGATAGGTTTCGATTAAATGTTGGCATTTGAGGTGGATTTGGATTCGGAATGTTGGTAAATGTGTTATGATCTGGAATCTGCATAAATTGGTGTTGACTTGGGCTCTGTGTAAACGGATTTTGAATAGCACTTTGGGAAAAGGGGTTCTGATTGGGAATCTGTGTAAATGATTGGTGTCCACCGATTTGAGAGAATGGATTCTGATTCAGAATCTGTGTGAACGGATTCTGAGTACCAGTTTGGGAGAGTAGATTCTAACTCGAAAACTACGTGAATGGATTCTGATTGCCATATTGGAAGGATGGAATGCCCCCTGTTTGTGTGATATGTGGTATAGTACTAGTGACTGGAGCACTAGGTATGGCTGTCGACTGTGGTATGGTACTCGTGATACTAGCATGAGGTATGGTCGTTGACTGTGAACTTGTGACACCGACATAAGGTGTAGAGGTTGAGGTTTTAGGTCTTTTAATCCCAACAAGAGGACCGAAGGGAGTGGATGATGAAGCCCCTATAGTGAAATTAAATCCCGATGTCATGCTAGATGTACCAAATGGGGACGTATGGACTGTCGTACTCTGTGTAGATGTGCTAGGTGGCATAGTCATGCTGACCTGAGGTATAGTAGTACTAGCAGTCGTGGTATTTGTCCCTTGTGTAGGTTGAGTTTGTAAAGTGCTGATATCAAATCCAGGAGGTAAGGTAGTGCCTTCAGCTAGCAATTTGGCTAAGTATCGTTGTCGATCATTTGCTAGGTACTCATCTACGAAAGAGGCAAACTCAGGGTCATGTGCGGCAACCTCTATGTCTTCTACTACAATATGTCCTTGAGTATTTCTAGTAGTGAATTTTTCTAATAGAGTCTTATGAGGTCTTGAAGAAAATGGATTGATAAATTCATTTGGGTTCGACATGTTTTCTCTCTCTCTTCTCTTAGACCTAGTTTCAACCATGTACAACAAGCTCAATATGCGGGAAATGCAAAAACTATATCTATGAACAGTATGACCCTAGTCTATGTTTTTGGGATTTTTGTATGCAAAATAAGGAATGTTCTAGGATGACACTAGCCTAAGATCTAAAGATGCAAGGTCTAAGCAAGGTTCTAAAATAATCAATTCTATAAACCTTAAGACGAAGGGACCAAATACCTAAAGTCTAACCAAGGCGTCAATTTAGTTTAAGTCAAGGAACCAATGTAGGACGAGGATCAAAGACAAGTTGAGTTTCCTAACTAGACTGATGAGCTAGGAGGACTCTGTGTAGGACAAAGGATATATTGATAAAACTAGGTTCAATGAGAGATTTCATTGATGCTATGACTTTTCTAGAGTGTAGATGGTGAACTAGTCCTAAAGTTTGTAAAAGTGACCTTCCTAGAAGTTTAATGCAAGGTAATATATAATCTAATATGAAACTAAACTCTGAATGAAGACAACTATGGTAATGACTAAATGAACCTAAAGGATGCAAAATTGAGCAAATCGTTTCAGGTTTTTGTTCAAGGACTGTTTGTGTAAAGACAACTTAAACTGGTATAATCGTGTTGACTGGACAGTGACTATGAATTTTGGTTTTCTGATAATCAGACAGATGCGTCATGGGATTTCACAGATGTGGTTCAAGTTAACAGTTGTGGTTTTCCAGTGATCAATTGTGTTTCTCTGGTAAAGTTCAGTTTGACTCTGACAGATGCGACTCATACTGACAGTTGCGACTCAGAATATAACGCATGCGGGTTTTTGCAAAGCAATTGCGAGCTAACTGGCAGATGCGACTCTATGCTAGACAGATGCGACTAATACTGACAGATGCGACTCACAGCTAAATAGATGCGACTCGTGATAACAGATGCGACTCAAAATTCAATAGATGCAACTCCTAATAACAGATGTGACTCAAGTTTTAACAGACGCGACTCTAAAAATCAATTGCGAGTTTCTGGTGAACAGTTGTGACTCTTTGTGTATTTTCAGTGATGAGATTTAAACTGACTCCGTTTTCCGTGATCAAATTCTAACAATGAAAGACAATCATAAGACAAAGTGTTTTTCAGTTTCAATTTTGGACTCAAAGAACATTTAAATTGATAACAGACAAGCACATCCTAATAGGCTAAAGGCCTAGGGTTTGTATACTTGGTATAGCCCACCTATTATACCCCGGATTGGTGATGAACACCTTTCCTTCTCAAGAGCGGATAGCTTAGAAATTTGGTGGCATTGGCTCCCCTCCACGGCTCATTAACGTCTTTCAAGTACACCAATTTTGAATTTTTTGGGTAATGACCTCCCAAGAACTGCTATCTCTACTCAAGGGGATCAGTAGTGAGTATCTTCGGGCATGATACTGTACCCTGCACTATACCAGGCAATAGCCACAAATAGGTTGGTCTCTAAAACAAAAGGTGTTTAGTACGAGCATTCTGTTCGTGGGGCATGATCCATGCGGTGAGAGGCCCCTTTCAAATCCATCTCGTCAGAACTATAGTCGTGATTCTTGGGTTTTCCCCAAGAACCCACTTTTATATACCAGCTGGAAGTCCCTCGAGTTCAGGGTGCTACTGGTCTGAGTCGTCCTGGGGTGAGTACTCTTTCCCACCAGAACAGGCCCAAGTTCTAGAGTTGGTAACCATTTCTCTTACACCCAGGATCGCAGAGATGCGCAAGGGGAGAGGATACTTCGATGTACCAAGTCGTAAGGGTGACCAAACTTGTGCTTTCGCACTAGACACAATAGACACTTGTTAATTTTAACCAAACGAAAGATTTGCTATGCTACCAAACAATCTATTTCAAAATTAACTAGGGTCTTCGACAAATGTCCTGTAGAAAAACTTGTTAGTAATTTTCAATATCGTCTTCGTCAATCGTCCTGCAAAAGTTTGTTAACTCCAAAAGGCCACACGCTGAAAATCAGATATTAGTAACACACAAATCAATTGAAAATTTCATATTTCTGAAAATAGAAATAAAATTTTACCAATCAATTGCGTCGCTGTGTTACCAGTTAGATGCGTCGTTTCTTCTTCAATTGCGGCTCGGTATTCACCAGTCAATTGTGGTTCAATAATTTTCAGATGCGTCATATTTTTTCAGATGCGTCGTTTCTTCTATCAGATGCAGTTGGGTATATGCAGGATCATCGTGCAAAAAACAGGCCCTTAAGTGGCAAAAAATTCAGAAAAATCAGTGTTAGGTAACTTGACGTAAATATTTGAATAAGTTATCTATATTATTTCAAAAATATGTAAGAATAGAATTTGTAGAAAATTGAATGTAGTTTCTAAAATACTAGGTTTATTTAAAAATAAATAAAATCTATTTGGTGAAAATTTGAAATTTCAATGCGTGAGTACTTAAATTTGGAAAAATAAGAAGTAGGTGTTGTCGACCACCCTAAACATAATAAAATGATAATATTTTTGTAATATTTATATATAAGTAGAGGACTCATGTCCGATGTGATGCATATTTTTTGTAATTTTTCCAAGTAAATAATTAATTATGAATTTTTATTACAACTTTTAGAAAAATATAAAACTCGTCTAACCACCTTAACTTGGTCAAAACTTCATGAAATTTATTTTTTTTTTTAATCCTATAGTATGTGAAGCATAGAATGACGTATGTTTGATTCAAAAAATATGATACCATTGAAAGTTATAGATGTTTTTCAATCAGCCTATCATCGACTTTAGTCGTAATTCTAATAGAAAATGAATAATAATTATTTATTAAATTCAAATTAAATCATAATTTATATTTTTGGAAAGCTGAGAATCTCCTCTAAAAACCCTTTTCGTTTCATTAATTTTGGGTGAAAAAAAAGTCGTCAGCCACATACCCATAATATTGCCACTTTTTGGCGCACCATGATCTTGCACATACCCAGTTCAGGAAGTCAATTGCATTGGTTCGTCAAACTGATGCATCGTTCCGTACAAAAAACCTGCAAAAATAAAAAATAAAAATCTACGGATTCGTGAAGATGGTGTCTTCATGTCGGGTTCACCAAATGTAACGACAAGAAAGTGCACAAGAAACAAGAGATTAGAAGCAAACATGCAATACTAAATCTAAGATGCAAATCTAATGTTAAGCAACAAAGAACAAAGGAAAGTAAAACATAAATAAACTAAAACAATGTCACCAATTTTCAAACGTATTTCCATGATTCATCTCGATTGCCCTTCTCCATTTCGCTTATGTAGTATAATTGCCCTCATATTTTTAGTAATTCGTGCAAGTATAACCTAAGATAGTGATTAGCAAAATATCGAAGATTCAAGATTGAGTGCTCTCAAAAGCCATAAGATTTCGCGAGAGATTGGAATGAAGAATGGCAAATCAATTTATAGAAAATTGATTATTCGAACGACAGGCCATGATTGAAAGATCAACGGACAGTTGAGATCGACCGATTAGACATGCATTCTGATAACTGTTAGTAGTGACATGAGTGATACAAACTAGAAATAGAATTAAAGATTAAATAAATGATTTAATCTTCAGTTTGGTATTCGAAAACAGAAGAAATATCTTTGCATGACAAAGATGAAGATTGATTAAAGCGACTCTTTGTTCGAATGTATGCACAAGGTTTAATTAATTAAATAAGAATATTTAATTAATCCGCATGTACATGCAAATGAGTTAACACTGAATGATTGAATGATCTGACGAAGAGATTACTCGAGAAAGCCACTCAGACATCAAATCAAGAGTTAAAGCGATTAAAATAGATGTCGAGTTGAGTAAAAGTGAATACTTAGATAACTCACATAATTATCTAAAATATAGAAGAATGCGTTAAAATAGAATTAATGAATTAAATAATTCATTTAATTCAAGATTTGATATTTGAAGAATAATTAAATAAATAAGATTTATTTAATTAAGTGATGAAGGATTTAAATGAATAATTAAATAAATAAAGAATTTATTTAATTATAGTTGAAATATGATTAAGGTAAATTAAATAATGATTTATTTAATTTAACAAGAAGAATAAGGTTAATCAGTAACATAATTAAATAAAAATCATTTATTTAATTAATCAGATAGAATTGAGAAAATGTGAATTAATTAAACAATTAAGATTATTTAATTAATAGAAGAAATGAAGACTATAGAGAATAATTAAATAATTGACATTATTTAATCATGATCGTGAAGAATACGAATTATGAAGAATATAGAAGTCGCAGGCTTAAAACCAGATTTCAGTGTCTACAATACCCAATGACTTGGAAATTTGAGTAATACTGTCAAATGCAATATGTATAGTTCAATGTGTCATCTCAAACTTAATCGATCTTTTAACTTCTGCAACACACATCTCATCTTCTAAAAAAGAATAATCATTTTATATTTGATATTACTTTTTCACTTAATTTTAAAGTGTGAAGATTGAGACATGAAAAAACCATTTCATATGTTTTAATGTTATTTATAAGCTTATTTTCAATATTACTTCCATGTCTTAATGATTGGAGAACCTGGGTTTTCAATAAGAATCTTTAACTCTAAAACTAATATACATATTTGTTAAGCACCCAAAGAGGTGAGTGGCATAGTTAATAGTTCTCACCATACAATCTTAATATCTTCAATTATCAATTTATTAAAAATTGTAACAATAGTTCTCACTAATTCTATTATTCCTCATAACCAAGGCTTATATATTCCTTTTGCCTGATATAAATGTGTGGCTAGTTTCTACTCACAGTTTATATTTCCGAGTTATTTTCTACTGCACTCACTAAAAGCTCAACTAACCAGACAAGAAAGGTGTGGATTCATTTATGAGAGATTGAAGTGCATACATACCATTCTGAAAAAGAATTTTTTGAACCACTTTAGGCAATTCTATTATCTGCCATCTAAGGAACATCCAGGCATTAAATGGGTGAGGCAAAAGATATATACCAAAATTCATTTCAGGGAAGAAGAAGACCCCACTCCACATCCTTACAGCAGGCTCCTAAAGTTATCTTCCTCAGGTACAAATAAACACCTAGACGATAGCAATATTATAGAAAAAAAATATTTACGATGAAGAAACCAACTTGAGTGATCTCTAATGCAAGCACTATAATGAACATCAACAAGTACAAATATTTTGATCAATTCTATGATATAACAAGAGTAACATTATCCTTATCCTCAAGGTAGTCTTGTATTATTCCCTCCATGGCCAACAAAATATTAAAAAATATGAAGCATGAGGAGGAATTGTAGTTATCTAGGATATTTTGCTTGGGCTGAGCTTAAATGTGGTGGACCCACTTTCCATTCTAACTGTTAAGTTTCTACTAAGGGGTTAGGCTCCCATTGTGGTTAATTTGTGCAGTCACTGCCACATCCACCTTGCCACACCACCCCACTCGAGGTGTATGTGCCAATGTGCCCTTCAAATGCAATTTTTTTTATATTAAATTAGATGTTAACCACCACCTAGTGATGGATGGATACAAACATGTCGCTTATCCATAAAAGTCACAAACACAACTCTCTAGATCTTGAAGCTTACATGTTGCAGCTGCAAGTACAAAGCCTTCTCACAAATCCTATGATAGGTCTCCTAAATTGTTTCATTTGAATAGTAAAGCAGAAAATAATGGAGCCTTAGCTCTATTTCCACTCCATATTTGTGACTATATTTGAATTTAAAAAAACAATGAAATTACTTGTTTTTGGCTACATTAATCTAGTTTGTATTGAATTTTAGGTCAACCATAGATTTTACTATCATTAAACATGGATTTGATACCATTAACTTGGATTTTACTTTGTGGCGGACACAACTCACAATCAAATCTTTGAAGGGATGAATAATGGTTGAACTAGAAGTATAGGATTGTCATTTCTTCAATGTCAATTTTGACCAATTAGGTATTGTATTTACTTAAAAGTCTTTATGTGTTATGCTCATGCTTTTTCTTTGAATTTAATTGAGTAGTACTATAACAAGTTGAGTAGCACTGTAACAAGTTTTGTTATGATCTTCTGGTTCACAAATATTTCTAGGAGGAATATTTTAAAACACTAATAAACAAATTGTATGACTAAAAATGTATGGTGCTATATCCTTATAGTTTGTTTGGCATTCTTTTTCATGTGAGTTAAGCTCCACTCAACCCTTTTCTAGTGTCAAACAATATTTTGGTTGAGCAAGACTCAATTTTATTTGAAAATTCTTAGAAATTTATTTGAAAGTCATGACGATACAAGTTCAAAAGATTTATAAATATGTTTAAAAAGTCCTTTTCCTACAGGAGTTCCTTGAGAATTGGTATCCCACCTTAGGAAGCTAGCCTATATTTTTATATTAGGGTATATAATGTCATAGTAGATTTGTATCAAACCTTACTAGTTAAGCTTAGCTAGAAGAGATTCCAATAGGCAAGGAAGATTTGTAACCATAGTGTTAGTTAATGAGGATACTAGGAAGGCAATATTAAGCCTTGGAGAGAGAAGTGTGCATTGTATATTTCAAACCTCACAATGTTCTTCTCCAAGGCTTGCTATTGTCTTCCTTGCATCTTCACTAGCTAGCTCCATACCATTTTTTTGTGTTAGCACAACCATAAGTGATTCCACTTTGTGAGGAAGATTTTTAACCATGTGGCTAATCTATGAGATTCAGAAAGTGGGAACCCTTTAGGTCAACAAAAAAATCAACAACACACATCAAGCTCTCGAATAATTATAATTTACTAATTATAAAATTATTTTACTATAACATAACAATAAAGTCTTAAATCTGTAAGACTTCCAATTGTTGCAAAACAATCTTGCGTATTTTTGTATTGAACTCCTCATTAAGAGTGTGGGCTATCATTGCATCTATTTGAGAAGAGAGTTTTAATCCTTGATAGTGATATGGATAGTTATCTATTGATTGTCAAGCATGTCATTTCTTCTATACTTTGCATAAGTCATGATAGGATGTATGAGAGTCATCTTTATATAAGTTATCCTCTCTATTTTTGATCTATAAGGTCAAATTGGTACTAAGACATATGCATGTACTATCATATGAAATATTATGCAATGTGAATTATGTCATGTAACCCAAACCATAATTTGCTTATAATAAACACATCATGCAAACCAACATTTAACTCTCGCATACAAATCGTACTCGTTGCACAAGCTCAAAGTATACAAAATGTACTAAATTAAATGTAATTTCTTTTTGCATTGCCCTTTAACGAGACTTAGTTAAACATGCTCCATTGTTCACTCTTTTTTACCCTAAATAACATTAAAATTTGTTAAAATCTATAATCCTAACCCAAGCATGTGTCAACTTTGGCCTCTCTTGGAGGTGTGTGGTTGCCTTATAATCTAAGTTTTTTATTAAAATAGGAGTTGTTTCAAAGTAAAGAAAGCATACCAAAAAAATTCAATTGTGACAGAAGCACAAAAATTAATTTTGGGATTGAGGAATAATTTTTAATATTTTGAAATACTACATGTGTAGATGAAGTCTATTAATGAAGAAAGTTATAAACTTTGGTCATATAGGGAGGGTTCTACATTTTGAATTTATATTTTTTGGTATAATAGTGAAAGCTGAACAATATACTAATGATATCTTATGCCTTCCTCTATAAAATATTAGTAAAATAGGGATGTACAAAATTAGTTAACTCTTCTACTCATGAACAAAAATTGGATGAAACATAAATTATTATAAGCATATGAATCATGCATGAAGAGAAATTACATCAACAATGGTAATTAGGTGTCATTCCTTAGTTTCAGATACCATTTTATATCTCTCTACGTATAACTCCTCCTCCCTCTTCTTCAATAAACATGATTTCTTGTCTTGGGAGACAAGATGGGATCCTCATAGATTACACAATAGTTATAAATATTATAAATTAATCCGAAAAGGATAGATTTTTTCTCTATGAAGGTTGAATTATCTCTACATACTTGTTCTAAAACCATTTGTGGGGACACAGGGCATCCATTTAATGCACACCAAGAGGTACCCTCAAACAATTGTGCTACCTATGTTAATAAACATTCTACATTCTCTTTCATTTATTCTTTGCATCATCCTATCTTATGTTTCATGCTTTACTTCAATGCTTCCTATCTTAATGCAAATCTTCCATTATAAGGCAACCACAAACCTCTCTAAAGAAATTATGTCTTTCCTTCTTATATTGATTCTTTTATGGGCTTAACATCCATACGTATCTTGAAGGTATTTTATGCAATACATTAATTTTTTTCTTTTCATTTTATTTTTCATTGCCACGTATGTTGGTGCTCAAACATGTAATCCCAAAAATCCTAAAGACTTGTGCCAAAGTGTAAGTCTAAGGATTACATTGTCAAAAGTAATGGGAAGGGCTTATGATAAAATAACAACATGAATGACCAATGCTTGTGAGTGGGTAAACTAACCTTTGGTCTCAACTATACCTAAGAGGGTATTCCTAGAGGTATCCTTAACAAGACAACTAATTAATTATGATGAATATGACTAAACCAATAACAACTATACCCAATGTATGCTTGACACCAAGATTTGTCACTAGACCAAAATACAAACTAGCTGCTTGTAAAAGATCTTATTAATTTGATAATTGCAAGCACCATTGCATATGCATCCAAGTATGGAAAAATTACAATATCCTCAAAAAGTGAATCCGCTTAATCTTTCATGCACAAGTGAAAGGTGCAAGTATGTATAAAATGATTCTATTATAAGCTTAGCCTTTTGCAATCACTTAGAATGTTCCCCAATTTACATAAATATATCATGAAAGAATGTAAAACCCCAATATATTCCTAAACTACTAAGGATAAAGATGATTATGATAGAAGATGTTTGGCATTTCACTAATTATATCAATGCCTAGTGCATTGGGAAATACAGTTAGCTTGCAAGGAATTGATAACATACTACAAATCAACAAATGAATAAAGCTTGTAAATGTGCTCAAATAATAAGGGAACCCACAAGTAAATGTTCTTAGTTATGCATTATAGATCAATAGAACCTCACATGTAATAATAAAACACCATCACAAAGAAGTTTATGATACCTTAGATTTCTTGCCATGCATTAATATAGTTTGATTATAATCATGCTAGTGAATGTGACAATGAAATCCACCAACTAGGTTCAAAGCCCCTACTAAGATACTATATCTTGTCATGGGGGCATTCAATTGAAATTAGAACCTTACTAGATTAACCCTTCCATTCATTTACAAACTTGCTTTATTAATTACAAATTTGAATTGCATCAATTGAAACACTAAAATAAACTACGACATGACGCGGCCAAAAAATTGGTTCAATGACTAACCATAAATGCAATAAACAAATATTCATATAGAACTTTGTATTAGGGATCTTAGAGGTAAATTAAAATACATATACCATTAGTATTAGGTTACCCAAATGGCCCTCATCAATGCATTAGAAAATTTAAATCCTTGAGAATATTTGACTAACACCTTGCCATAAGAAATCTACATAACTTCCTATAGTAACACATTGCTAAGAAAATTGCCAACCACCCACATAGACAACCACAAAGCCCAAATTTTTACATGTAGCATTGGAACCATATAATAGAGAAGGGTAGGTGATATGGACAATGTTTAGAAAATTGATAAAATATTTGAAATTGGTTTGGATAGACATCATTCATGTTGAAGTTGAGGATATTAGATGGTGGAAAATGAGCAAAGGACAACTTGTGTGCTCACTCAAAGATAAAGAAATGATTTTTTTTCATATTGTAAAAGTTTTAGGTACCATGAAATCCATCACACAACACACTATTGAAATGAACCTATTACAATAACACATATGATCAAAAGAGAAAATGCAATCTTAAGACCAATCATCACATTGATCACCATACTTCCATAAGAGCATCATCATTTAAGAGATGATCACTGTGCAAACAAGGAACACACTGTAAGAGTGAATGAATTCTTTGTGCAAGCATGAAAAATCCTTTGAAAATGTGAATTAAATCCATAATTGTAATTGCAACACAAAGAGTGTCCACCTCACCATGTAAGGTCTAACATCCCAACTTTTACATGAGGACATTAATGGAAAAAATACAGTCCATTTTTTTGTGATACAAAAGTGGCATTAAGAAAGACACAACACAAGTACATGCTCAAGGTGCCATAAGAACATATGGCGACACCTTTGACATGCACACCAATGTACATTACATGGTGATAAAAGTAGAACTTCCAACACCATGGGACAAAACACCATGGGTGAACACTAAAATGAGACATGAATGAGAGAGAATCCCATTAACCCTTGGCTCACCATCTAATTATCTCCATCAAACCACCCTCCAAACCTCGTTGGAATTTGACAGCTAGAAAATCCAAATACCAACAAAAATCCTCTTACTAAGGGTCACTCTTGTTCCTTGACCCCCAAAAGGGTATTGGAATTTGGCCAAGTCTGATACCTATAGGCTTGTATCAGATTCCAAGTAAGTTTGATTTCCAACAATGAGTATCATGTCCCTTAGAAGCTCGATACCTAATATAATGGTATTGGGTTCCTTGGAACCTTGATATTATAGTATTTGGTTCTTTAGAAACTTGATGTTATGACAAGTGGGTATCAGGTTGGACTCTAAACCCTGATAGCTGATAGATGGATATTAGGGTTTCTCAGAACCTTGATACCGCAATATCGGGTTCCTTCAAACCATGAAACTCATGGGTATCATGTTCCTCATAATTATGACACCACAAAAAAATGGTGTCAAACTCCAAGGATTTTTGATACCCAACAAATAGGTATTAGACTCCACATAAGTTTGATACCTTGACACAAGAGTAAAAACCTAAGAAAAATTGCCGAGGAAAACAATACTCTAGTATCAAACTTCTCTTAAGTTTGATACCTCAATGCTTGGGAAAAAACCAAAAGAAACATCCTAACATTGTATTTTTCTAATTTCAATGACATAGACAACCCATAATACACTAAGGCACAAAAAATCAACAAGCTCAACTTTCACAATCAATGAGGTATAACTTCCTTGATTTACAAGTTATTTCAAGATAGTTTAAGGAAAATGATAAAGGGATCATGTGCACCATATTGGCCACATGAGATCCTCTTGAAGGACATGATTCCAAAATAATGAGACAAAAAATCACACTAAATCCTTAATACAAGGGAGGGGAACTACACAATAAAACACGAGAAAACTAAAACATAACACCATGCTCATTTGACACCAACATTGAGATGGGCCAAAGAAACTATTGGAATTTCAGCCATTATGATAATTCATTACAAATTTTCCCATTTACATCCATAACCATGATTATAAGATATAATAATTAAACCCAAACTTGCACAATTATCATTATTTTAGCTATACAACAATACCAATAGCGTAAAAAAATGAGGCGTGGAAAAATGCCAAATGATATAAATAAATAATCTCCTTTAAAATGTTTCATCCCAAATATGGATGAATCATAACCTCCATAAAAAATTATAATTAAGTACAACTATATAATAATTACCAAGGATAAATTTAAGAAACCCCCCTAAGAAAATGAATAAAATCCTACTGAATCTTGTATTATTCTCGAAAAAAATATTAATTTTATTGGTGATTTTTTTTGGAAAAAAAATTAGATCCAATTGACGAATCTTTTGTAATCACTATAAATTTATAGAAAATCTTGGCAAATTATAATTTTATTGAAATCAATAAAATATTTTCATTGGTGAATTAAACCTATTTGCAAACCAATAAAATATTTTCATTGGTGAATTAAACCTATTTTCGAACCAATAAAATATTTTTTTGGTGAATTAAACCTATATTAAAAGTAGCAAAATATTTTTGTTGGCAAATAACAAAAATATAGGTTTGCTAATACCTTTAGAAAAAAAAAATCATTACAAAAGGATGCTTTATGTTAGAATATGAAGCATGATACTAATCAATTTCTTGAGAAGCTAAATGAGATAAATTTTTTGATTTCATCAAACTGTTGTTAACCTTGAAACTAAGTTTGCATGACACAATAACCTTGAATATTAAAATCATTTCTCTTAGTTGTATATTGTATATTATATGTTTTAAGTGTTTGGATAATGATTAAAAACTATGGACACCTATGTCTTATAATTATGTTGTTCTTATGTGTTTTATGGATGTAGCATGTTGTAATTTGTGTATCATGAGATTTAATCCAATATAAAAATTATATTATATTTTTTGTTTCCCCCATGAGTCATGAAGTATTCTTCTTATAATTCCTTATAGAATATGAATTTGTTCTTTCTTTATTTTATGTTACCATTTATTTCTCAAATAAACATAAAGCCAATCCAAAATTTTAGAGATTGGAGAATTAAAAGTACAACACACTAAATAGTTTTACAAAAAATGGAACCCCTTTGTAGTTTCAAAGCTCAAGTAGTGGGAGACTAGGGTAACAATTATTAATTAACAATTAAAATAAAATTAAATAAAGTTTTTTGTGTTAGTGATCTAGATTGTATTCTATAATCCTAGAGAATGATATCAAGATATTCACACACAATCTCAAGTGAAGGCCTTTAGCATCATGACCCAATTAATGTGGTTACCTTCTTGAGTCCACAAAGAAAGAGATCTCTATTATGACCATTGAAGTTCCACTAGAGAAAGAGATCCTTGCTCTAGTGTCTTATGCACAAACACTAATCTATCCATTATTAAGTTCAAGTTGGGTGAAAAGTGAAGGAAACTATTTTGCAAGAAAAGATCCATGGTAAACAACTAGAGTATTATAGTAGGTAAGAACAACCATTTAAAGTTTCCTCATTTTTTTGGTCTACCAAAGAAATATATATTTTTTGGTTAGACATGCACAAGAAATAAACTATCTGCCGCTAAATACTCGTAGATGTTGTTGAAAACAAAAAACCTAGCATATAGAAGAATCACATCCTTTACAATTCTCCTTGTTCTAACTTTCATGAGTATGACCATCCTATACATCCTCTTCCTCTTCAAGTTCCATATGTGTAATCAAACAAAAATATTTGATATCCATGTATCAATAAATTCCATTAACTACTTTCCAACATAAAATTAAATTGATTGTGAAAAGCTATGATTGAGATTGTGTACAAAATCCAATGGAATGAAAAACTAATTCACATTGTAAATGTATACTTTAATCCTTAATAGTTATGATGATTCTATTTGTAAGTTTGTAACAAGTTTAGAGTTAGGGTTTCAACTGATTTTCTAGGATATAACTTAATAATATCACCTTTGGGATCCCAAACACTTAAATCAAATTCAAAGTGAATTTATCTAACAAAATTTTTCATCATCCTTTGACACGTGTCAACTTAGTAATAAAGAATAATTTGTATTTTACTTAGTTTATCAAATCTAGCATACTAGTACTGATGAGTAGATTGATTTTAACATCATCATGTGATGGGTGATAATATTCCCAAGCTACTATATATATATGAATGCCACAAAATTTTGTTACACCAATATTTTGGGAGTTACCAACTATAAAAAAAATTCATAAAATAATGGCATATCAAATCTGGAAACAATGTTTAAAATTTTAATTGTAAAATGAAGTGCTAGAAAATAATAATATATCAGTTCTTAAACATAAATTGAAAATGTGTATCAGTACAACTTTCTTATTTTATTCATTGCATTGTATCAATATGTCCATCTAAAAATTATAGTCAAGAATCTTTTGGATTATGAACTACACTATTATTACCTATTACATTATGAACCTTGAAGGAGTTAGCACATGTCAACATCTAGGAGTAGTCACAAAAATAATTACCTTGAATTCATTCAAAAATATTATTTAAATTTCTTCAAATTGATAAATTATTTGCACACTTCTAACTATGCAAGTTGTATTAGTTGTTATTTTATTTTGCTTACATATTCTGCTTAGTTGCATCTCATCAAAGCCACTAGATGTGTTGGTGTTAATTTTTACATCCCATTGTGTTATTACGTATATACTATTACTTGATGAGTTAAAATGCTTTAATATATGATTATGTTTTGTATATTTTGATGAAAAATATGATGAATGAATGTGCTATGCAATATGATACTTTAAATGATTTGAAGATGCAAATATTTGATGCATATGAATGTAATGTTATCGGCTAACTATTGTTGTAATGTACTAAGTTGGATGTAGAAAAAGAATCGAGCCTTCATAAGAGAGGGGGAGTATCACTCAAGAGAAGAGCTTGGTTTGGTAAATGTATATATGTATGTGATTATGATAACTCATACATATGAGTATATACGTACTTTCACATACGAAGGTATAAGTACTTATGCATACTCATGTGTGGATATATCATATGCATGAGAATATCGATTGATATATATATATATACTGATCAATGACTATATAAATACATATGCTTAATATGATAATAAAATAATGATATATGCATACAATGTATATATACTAATATATATGTATGAGTACGTTAATGTATACGTATATACATACATACATATATATAATTATTATATATTTAAATATCCATCAATGATTTTAATATGCCTATATATATATATGTTTTTATATATATATATATATTATAATGATGGCATCACTATTATATATATATATATATATATATATATAATGTTGATATATATATTTGAAATGTTGCAAGTAAAATTTGGCGCATATATAATATGAACCATATTAATAGTAAATGGTTGTATAAAGCCAAGTAACATTTAAATCATATGTTGTGCATATGTGAGAATGTTTAAAAGCAAGTTTAAGTGCATAGTATGACACATAGTATATGATGTATTGTTTATAAAGTGAAAGGTATTCAATACAAAGTTAAGAAGCGCTTAAACTACGCTATGCAAGATAAAGCGATGCATTTAAAATGCTATTGCATATATTAAAACCAACGCACAAAAAGGGCGCACATTATGTAGATGGTGGCACCATAATATGAAGTTTGTATTGAATAGAAGTCTATTTGTTATGACTAAAAGCCACACACAATTTTGATAAGCATGAGACTTAGTTAATAGCCATGAGATGGCTTAAACAAAGTCAATGTTTAGTTTGCATTATGATACCTATAGGTAAATTTTTTTGCGCTTTGACTTAGTAAATGGCAGTTGTTGGCAGTTAAGAGGGTGACTCGGCCATAGTAGGGAAACTGGAAAAGCTTGGACTGTTTATGTGTTTACTTCTTAACTGTTTGAGCAACCACATTTCACTTCTACTAGCTTAGTAGACTCATTTTGAGGTGAAGTTAGTTTTTGCTATTAAGTGGCAATTGGTAGAGAAAAGGAGGTGGGTTGTAGAGCTAGTTCAAGTAGCAATAAGTTTCTCATATTTTAGAGCTTCTTATCCTTTTGGTCATTTATTCGTTATCATTATTTTTGGAGTTCATTGTTGTAGTTTTCTGTGTAAATTAATTGTAGATAGCATTAGTGAGAAAAGAGAGATTGCATTGTGAGTTTGTAGTTTGTAGAGAGTTTTGAGAAAGGCTAGGATTGGAGATAGGTTGATCATAGAAGGAACAATAAATGTGACTGAGAGAGTTAAGCTTTGGAGACAATATCTTTGTTGGATGCTATAATTCTAGGCATGCTGATCTTACTTCTCTGTTCTTTTATGTTGAAATTGTATTTGTTTATGAATGCAAGTGTTTGAGGAAAAGATGAATTATATGTTGTGATTGCTTGAACTTTGATTATTTCTTATTTGGTGAGCTTGCATGATCTTTGGTGAATTCTTATTTTGGAGAAACCATGATGGTTAATACCTTCATTTATATTTATTCCTTAAGTTGGAAATTGTATAGTTGTATTTGTTATACAAGATAATCATAGCCTATTAGTATAATACCTAAGTTGTCATAGAATGTATGTATGCTTTCATAAAGTATGAAATATGAGAAATGATATTATCTCAAAGTACTATGTTGAAAATTTAGTTTGCAATATTATATGTACATGTATGGTTAGTTTGGTTGATCCCAGGGTTAGGATAATCCATGGCTGGGAGTAACCTAGTGGTCACTTAGTTATGCCATTACTTTTTAGGTTGAATTATATTATGATTGAAAAGAGTATGAATGGTCATATAGCAAATCAAGCTAAGGGGTGGGTGAACATACGACATTGCTTTCGAGCGAATGAATTTATATAATAAATCTTTGGCCAAAGTAGTGTAAGTAACCACTGATTACACTTGTTGGTTCATTGTGAGCCAGGTTTGCATAATTAAGTTGGGAATGTCATGCATGTAGGTTGTAGCCAATGTATGGTAGCTTTAGTTATGTAGGACAAAACACCATGCTCAAGAAGGCTAGTATTATTGAGGTTACCATACCAATCTCTTTGTGAAAGGGTAGGGCCATCTTACGAGTTAGGAAGATGTGCAGGGGACCGCAATAAGTCCGTGGTTGGCATAAAAGTGCTTGAGTGATGCTCTATCTCATACAGTTGGCAACCAAAATTTGAGGATGTATGCCAACAAGGACATCTGGACCATTTGTATCTCTATTTCATTAAAGCTCTTGGAAGCTATGTATGTATTCATGTATCTCTATCTTTATGGAAATGTAAATGGAAAAATGTTATCTTTTACATGGGATTATGCAATGTTTCCTTATAAATGCAATGGGAGTTTGAAATGGGATTATTTTGAATGTGCATCTTGTTATTTAATTAGAAAAAGTAAATTTTTATTGCTTTATGTTGAACTATTCACATGTGGGTCAAAACTTAGGTAAAATCAAAAGGTAAAACATTGGGCATGTTACATGTGGTATCAGAGCTACTAGGTTCAACTCTGGAACCTATGAGATCACTATGATTTCATCCAAAATTATATGAATCTAATGTTTGGACTTGTTCCAGGATGGTGCGTCTCAAGATAACTGCAAGGAAGTCAGTCATCGGAAATGAGCGTTACCTCAAGGCCAAGAAAGAAAGGGAAGCCATTGTCAAAACCATTGAGGGAACTAATTATGACAATACGATATGGCTTAGTGACACTGAGACTATTAACCATGCCTTATCTTGTGTTAGTCAAGAAAGAAAGAGGATGCATGAGGCGGCCAACTTTGTACCTCCAATCTCTCCTACAAAGTCGCATTCTGTACCACTTTCCAAGGATATGCCCTCGAAGTGGAGTGTTAGTCCTGCCATGATTTTTAGAGACCCTCGTATTCTTCCATTGTCATAAGTTATTTTAATTGTTTCTAGTGGCAAATCAAAGGGATATGTCCCTCAAAATTCTCTATATGAGAGTGAGTCTAAAGATTATGTACCCTTCGACAATATATATGAACACCAATCAGAGGGTTATGTCCTACTTAGCTATGTATCGGAAAGTGAATCTAAGAAGTATTCTCCCCTAGACTATTTGAATAGCCACTCTATGTAAATACGAGGATATTTGAAATCCTTTGTTCTCAATAAAAATTTGATTTGGCAAAAAATTATGCAAAACTCTTCTCGCACCTTCTTTGTGGATGAATGTTGTTTTTAAAATGTTTTAGAATGCTAAGTAAGCCTTCATAGGATCTAATTGAAATGAAAACTCTAGGTGGAACACTACTTGTGAAAATGGTTTTGAACAAGAACCAACCTTGGGGGTAGCCAAGAGGTAGGCCAAGGTGCAAAAAACTTTGAGGCTAAATTGGATCGAATTTTGGCTATGATGAGGGAGACTAGAGAAAGAATTGGACACCTCAAGCAAGAGGTAAGAGGAACAAAAAGACAAGAACATGAAGTTCCTAATGGTGAGGAAAGAGAAAATTCCCGTGATCAAACTCAATCAAGTGAACATGAGGATGATGAATCCCAATCTAGGTCTTAAGGAAGTAAGAGGAAACAACTTGCAAGTGAGTTATCAAGAGATATGAGGATGGTCACCCCTCCTAAGTTTGAGGGAACCACAGGTGGGGGTGCAACTGAAGCATGGCTCACAAAAATGAGATGTATTTTGAGAAAGGAAATTATTTTGAGATAACTAAGGTAGTATGGGGAGCCTTTTAGCTAGCTAGAGAAGCATCCACTTGGTGGATGAACAAAAAGATGGAGCTTGGGTTAAGTTCCTTAAATCTCACTTGGGATGAATTTGTGGAATTTTTTTGAAAGCGGTGGCTACCTCAACTTTACTATGATCAAAATCTTATTGATTTTTATAATTTGAAGTAAAGAGATTCCACAGTAATTGAGTATTGGGAGAAATTCACTCATCTCCTAAAGTATGTACCAATGTACCAAAAGGATGAGTAATTTCACATTAGGAAGTTCATCATGGGCCTCAACGCCCAAATCAAAGGAGAATTAGATGTACACGGTCCTACTACAATGGAATTGGTGTACAAGAAATCCATTAAGCAAGAGTAGAGGCTTAAATATATCTCTAACTACCATGAAAAGAATAAATAAAAGTTTAACTGGTCACAAGCTAATCAAAATTTTAAGAAGCCAAGTGATGGGTAGGATTTTTAGAGGAAAGGAGGCAAGGGATTCTGTAATAATTAGAATGAATCTAGAAGAGATTGTAGGGGGAACAACAAAAACAACAACCTCGACAAGAACGAAGGAAGTTATGGGAAACTAGTAACAAGGCAAGGGCTGTTGAGAGGATGTTTCACTCGTGGAGGAGATCACTATGCAAGTCAGTACCCCAAGAAACCACTAGGCACACAACCACATGGAAATCCTCCACCTCCTCAACGATTAGCATTCCAACAGAAGATTCATGTGGCACTAGATAATCGACAAGCAAAGCATTAGATTAATCTCATTGAAATTCTAGGTAATTTGTTTGTTACACATATTTCAATTCTAATTGATACTGGTGCAACATAAAATTTTATTTTTCCTTGTATAGCTAGTAAAATTTCTAGAAAAGATAGTCATATGGAAAATTCTTGGATTGTTGAATATGCAAACCAGACAAGAGCTAAGGTGGAACAATGTTTATTCGAAGCAATGGTTGAAATTCCAAGTTTCTCTATGAAAGTAGATTTGTATGTAGCCCTCCTAGGTTCATATGATGTCATATTAGGAGTGAATTGGCTATGGAAGCATAGTGCCAAAGTAGATTGTCATGCTAAAACCATAGAATGTTTAGATGATCTTGGGAACTAGGTATTCTTGCAAGGGATGCCTAGAGAAGTGAAGTTGTGGAAAATTTCTGTTGTACAAATGTATAGAGCTAAGAAGAAGGGATGCCAAATTTTTGCTGTGAAAATGGAAAAAAATGAAGAATGAAATGAGTTCATCTCTCAAGATGATGTAGTATACTATGGACCCCAAGATCTTCAAGAAGACGAAGATAGCAAGGTGGTGGAATCAGGAGAATCAAATATGGAGAAATACCCTATCCTAAGGGACTTTGTGGATGTATTTCTAGATGAATTACTTGGATTACCTCCCAAAAAAGTGTTTGATTTCTCCATTGATATTGTTCTAGGGTTGGAGCCTATATTAAAAGTTCCATATAGGATGACCACAATGGAGTTAATGGAGCTAAAAGATCAATTGGAGGAGTTTTCCAAATGATTAATTAGACCTAGTGTTTCACCTTGGGGAGCACCAGTGATCTTCGTGAAGAAGTAGGATGGTACACTGCGCTTGTGCATTGATTATTGCTTGCTTACCCGTTACCACAATCGTAATGATAAAGAAAAATTACCCGTTACCACATATCGATGATCTCTTCATGATTAGATGCAAGGAGCAGTCGTGTTTTCAAAAATTGATCTATGGTTAGGTTATCATCAATTGAGGATCAAAGATGAAGACATTCAAAACAGACTTCAGGACTAGGTATGGTCATTACAAGTTCATAGTCCTACCTTTTGGACTAACAAATGCACCTGCAACATTCATGAACTTTATGAATAATGTATTCAGAGACCGCTTAGACAAATTTGTGTTGGTCTTCTTGGACGATATTCTTATCTACTCCAAGAACGAAGAGGAACATCTTTAGCATCTAGGGATTGTTCTCCAATGTCTACGAGAGCATAATCTTTATGGGAAACTCTCATAATGTACTTTCTTTCAGAAGGAAGTGTAGTATCTAGGTCATGTGATTTCAGTTGAAGGGATCAGAGTTGATCCAATAATAATCAAAGCAGTGCTTGAATGGCTAGTGCCAAAGAGTGTGCCGAAAGTTAGAAGCTTTATGGGTCTGGTTGATTATTATCGAAAGTTTATAGAAATTTTTTCTAGAATAGATTTTCCCATTACATCATTACAAAGAAAAGGGAAGAAGTTTGAATGATTGAAGAAATGTCAAGCAACATTTGACCAACTCAAAGAGAAGTTAACTACAACTCCAATTCTGAAAGTACCTTACCAGATCGTAATGGTGATTTTATTGTCATCACAGATTATTCAAGAGAAGGTTTGGGTGGAGTATTGATGTAGGATGGGTGAGTTATAGCCTATGAGTCTAGGAAGTTGAAGCCCTATGAGCAAAACTATACTTCACATGATTTGGAATTGGAAACAGTTGTCCATATATTATAGATGTGTAGATACCATCTGTTGGGAAAACCTTTTGAACTGAAGACCAATCATCATGGTCAAAAGTATTTTTTTACCCAACCAAATCTAAATGCACGACAAAGGAGATGGATTGAATTGATATCTGATTATGATTTTAATATCAACTATATCAAGGGAAAGAAAAATCGATTTGTAGATGCCCTAAGTCATAGGAGACATATCTCCTCGATGATATCAATTCAAATTGATTTCAAGGTTCAAGTGTTGCAAAAATCCAAGGCCGGCGAGTATTATGAACAAGTCAAGAAAGCACTCTCGGATATTCCACAACACCCAAGGTATGAAGGATTTCACTTTGAACTTGATGGTTTATTAAGGTTTAAGGGAAGAATCTATGTGCCTGACTCTAAGGAACTAAGGAATATAGTGTGGAAAGAAGTTCATACCACACCTTATTCTGGACTCCATGGAGTAACTAAGTTATTGGCTGTTGTTAAACCATTGTATTTCTGGAAAGGAATGAAAAGGGATGCTGCAAGATTCGTAGAAAGTTGCAAGACTTTTGTATCCTCATGAAGTTCTAGAAAAAAATGACAAGTCATTAGTATGGATTTTATGCAAGGTCTTCCAACACCGAGGAATAAGCATAATGCCATTCTAGTAGTCATGGATAAGCTTATGAAGGTAGCTCATTTTATACCAAGGAATCTAATGGATGGAGCTCTTTCTATAGCTTGAAAGTTTATTCAAGAGGTATTTAGGTTACATGGAATTCCTAAGAAGATTAGTTATGATAGGGATGCTCGTGTGACATCCAGGTTTTGGAAAACCTTGTTTTCTTCACTTGGGACACAATTGAATGCAAATTCAACATACCATCTAGAAATTGATGGAAAATTGAAAGGGTGAACCAAGTGTTAGAGGATCTACTAAGGATGTATTGCATGGATCAACAATACAAGTGGGAAGATTACCTACCATTAGTGAAATTTATGTATAAGAACTCTTATCATTCCAAAATTAAGATGGCTTTGTTTGAAGCATTGTATGGTAGGAGGTGTCAAAATCAGTATAAGCTAGGATAAGCTAGAGGATAGGATAAGCCTTGGGCCAAAAATTCTATCCGAAATGGAGGAGCAAGTTGGTATAATTAGGCAAATGCTAGTGGAAGCTAATGATAGGCAGAAGAGTTATGCAGATTAAAAGTGGGTACCCAGACATTTCTTAGTAGGAGAAAAGGTTTTGTTAAGAGTTAAACCTCACAAGAGTTCTATAAAGTTTGGGAAGTTAAATCCAAACTAGCTCCATTTTTCATAGGTCCTTTTGAGGTTCTCGAAGAAATGAACCCTATAGCTTACCGCATTGCTTTTCCACCAACTCTTTCTAGGATGCATAATGTCTTTCATATGTCGTACCTTAAGAAGTACATGCCAGGGGATAATCATGTTATTGATTGGAATGCTTTACAGGTACATGACTGAGGAGTGGTAACAATCGAGCCTCTCAGAGTAATCAAAATAAGTAGGCTTCACCTATGGAATAAAGAGGTTCTATAATGCAAGGTCTAGTAGGATCAATATGCAAAAGATTCTGCCACTTGGGAGAACTATGCTGAGATGAAGCAAAAGTTTCCTCATGTTTTGTTATACTTTGAAAATTCTTAAAAGAAATGATGTTATGTTTTATGTTTGATACTTAAGATCATCGGGGATGATGATTCTCAAGGGGGGAATATGTTACACTCCATTGTGTTATTACCTATTTACTATTACTTGATGGGTTAAAATTCTTTAATATATGATTATGTTTTGTATATTTTGATAGAAAATGTGATGAATGAATGTGTTATGCAATATGATACTTTAAATGATTTGAAGATGCATATGAATGTAACGTTATCGACTAACTACTATTGTGATGTACTAAGTTGGATGCAGAAAAAGAATCAAGCCTCTGGAAGAGAGGGGGAGTATCACTCAGGAGAAGAGCTTGGTTTGGTAACCCTTAATATGCTTGTTTGATTTAGCACACACTCACATCCTAGTTTGGTCAAGTTGAGTCAAGTTAGTTTGGGAATTGGTAAGTAAACCTTCAGTCATAGTTTGGGGATGAATTGTTATGGTTTTGGTTTTTGGTCTTTGATTTCGTGATTGTTTCTTAGTTTGGATTATGTGACTAATCTCTACATTGAGTAAAAGTTCTTCTTTGTGTATTTTATATTTATGTATTAATCGATGAGTATATACATAAAATGTATATATGTATGTGATTACGATAACTCATACATATGAGTAAATACGTACGCGTGTATACGAAGGTAGAAGTACTTACGCACACTCATGTGTGGATATATCATATGCATGAGTATATCGATTGGACATATATATACACATGTATACATACATAAATTTGGTATATATACCGATCGATGAATATATAATTATATGTGTTTAATATGATAATAAAATAATGATATATGTATATAATATATATACTAATATATATGTATATGAGTACATTAATGCATATGTATATACACATATTAATATATATGTATATATATATATATATAATTGTTATATATTTAAATATCCATCAATGATTTTAATATGCCTATATATGTTTATATATATATTATAATGAATATATATATATATATATATATATATATATATATATATATAATGTTGATATATAAATTTGAAATGTTGCAAGTAAACTTTGGCACATATATAATGTAGACCATATTAATAGTAAATGGTTGTATAAAGCCAAGTAACATTTAAATCATACGCTGTGCATATGTGAGAATGTTTAAAAGCAAGTTTAAGCACATAGTATGACACGCAATATATGATGTATTGTTTATAAAGTGAAAGGTATTCAATACAAAGTTAAGAAGTGCTTAAATTGCACTATGCAAGATAAAGCAATGCATTTTAAATGATGTTGTATATATTAAAACCAACACACAAAAAGGGCATGTATTATGTAAGTGGTTGCGCCATAATATGAAGTTTGTATTGAGTAGAAGTTAGTTTGTTATGACTAAAAGCCACACACAGTTTTGATAAACATGAGACTTAGTCAATAGCCATGAGTTGGCTTAAAAGAAGTTGACTTAGTTTGCATTATGATACCTGTAGGTAAAAATTTTTGCGCTTTGACTTAGTAAATGGCAGTTGTTGGTAGTTAAAGGGGCGACTCGACCATAGTAGGGAAACTGGAAAATCTTGGACTGTTTATGTGTTTACTTCTTAACTATTTGAGCAAACACATTTTACTTCTACTAGCTTAGTAGACTCATTTTGAGGTTAAGTTAGATTTTGCTGTTAAGTGGTGGCAGTTGGAAGAGAAAAGGTGGCAGGTTGTAGAGCTAGAACTTTGTAGCAATAAGTTTTTCAGATTTTAGTGCTTCTTAGCCTTTTGGTCATTCATTTGATATCATTATTTTTTGAGTTCATTGATGTGGTTTTATGTGTAAATTAGTTGTAGAGAGAATTAGTGAGAAAAGAGAGATTGCATTGTGAGTTTGTAGTTTGTAGAGAGTTTTGAGAAAGGCTAGGATTGGAGATGGTTGATCATAGAAGGAGAAACGAGTGTGAGTGAGAAAGTTAAGCTTTGGAGACAATATCTTCATTGGAAGCTATAATTCTAGGCATGCTGATTATTCTTTTATGTTGAAATCGTATTTGTTTATGAATGCAAGTGTTTGAGGAAAAGATGAATTATATGCTGTGATTGCTTAAAATTTGATTATTTCTTATTTGGTGAGCTTGCATGATCTTTGTTGAATTCTTATTTTGGAGAAATCATGATGGTTAATACCTTCATTTATACTTATACCTTAAGTTGGAAATTGTATAGTTGTATTTGTTATACGAGATAATCATATCGTATTAGTATAATACCTAAGTTGTCATAGAACATATGTATGCTCACATAAAGTATGAAATATGAGAAATGAAATTATCTCAAAGTACTATGTTGGAAATGTAGTTTGCAATATTATATGCACATGTATGGTTAGTTTGGTTGATCACAGGTTTAGGATAATCCATGGATGGGAGTAACCTAATGGTCACTTAGTTACGTCATTACCTTTGTTACACCCCATTTCATAGTTACTAAGTTACTTTTACCTTCTTGAGTAAATATGATGATAAATATAAATTATGATTTTAATATGTTTATTAGGTGAATGAAATATACAAAATATGCATTAAGTTGTCTTTGCTTTTGAAGTCATGATTATGTTTATACTGATGAAATACAATGAAAGAATATGAATTACAATGTGAATAATTAATGCTTTGATGATGCATATATATATATGTGAACAACTAACTACCATTGCAAATGTGCCAAGTTGGATGCAAGTAGAGGTTCACGCCTTTGGAAGGGAGGGTAAGTATTACTTAGGAGAAGGATTTGGTTCAATAACCCTTAATAAGCCTATATTGAGCTTTCACACACTCACCTCTAGTTTAGTAAAGTCGAGTCAAGACAATTTGGATTTGGTAAGTGAACCCTTTGTCGATGTTTGGGATAAAATGGGGAGTTTATATGGCCGTCTTTGATTGGTTATGGTTTTAATCATTGATTTCGTGATTGTTGGTTTAATTTTGTGTTTAAATCTTTGTATTGAGTTTGAATTCTTCTTTGTGTATTTAGTAAACAATGATATATATAATGAATATATATATGTGTGTGTGTGTGTGTATGTGTGAGTAGGTGAAAACAATAACTTGTGTACGAGTACATCACATGCGTAGGGAGATCGGATGGCCAAATACCACACACATATGTATGTGTACATTTGATATATAATACATAATTGCAGATTAATAAATATTTATATAAATGTATGTAGTTATGGTAAACTATGCATACAAATATATACGCACATAAGTGTACGTGGGTAGACGTACATACATAAACTCATGCATAGATATATTATGTGCAATAAGGTATCATTGATAATTATGACATACATATATATATGCATTATTATTGGTTTGTATTTATATGATTATAAGTTTTTTTAATGAAATAATGAGTTATGTTAATGAAAGAATGAATATATATATACTGGGGCGCATATGAGGTGCACAACCCATTTAATGTTAGAGCCTTTCAAATATTAATGGAAGTAAATAATGGGGCGTTGAAATGGTACGTAACCTTGTTAAAGAAGTTTATAGTATTAAAAGGAACTTGCAATAAGTATTATGAGAGGTATGTGGGGCGCATAGAGAGTTGGCGGCCATAAGGAAGAGTTAGAGTTTAAATAAAATACTTGCAAACATTATACTTGCTGTGCAATACTTGGACAACACTTTAAAATGCTACGCCAAGTGTATATTAGTGAATAAAATGTAAACGTGAGTATTAGATTTGCAAGGAATAACTCAAAGCAATGAAAGGCCATCGTCATGGTGAAGTAATAAATATTTTGTGAATGCAGTTTTGAAATTGGAAAAGGCACGCCAAGTTTGAGTAAGAATAGTTCAAACATTGGAAAGGTAATTTGAAGCCATTAGAAGTCTGAAATGCATCGATCCATTTGGTAAATAAATGGAGACTTGGTCAAAAAGGAAAGATGGCCCAGTAAAGTGTGAGGGTATTCAACTTGCTTGAGTATGTAGGAGTCTTATGTGGTTGCATTTCTGAGTCTATATACCTTTTTCTTTTATGTTGAAAAGGTTAAATAGATTTGATTACCATGATGGAAAGAATGGTTTTGAGAATATTATGATGCTTGTTTTTGCTTGCATGATCTTATTTGTTACTTGCTTTAGAAATCCTGTCATATTGGGTTAATACTTTTATATACCCTGTATTTGAAGATATATGATGATGTTTCTATTTAAAGTATACGTAAATAGTCTATACTATACAAAAGTGGAATAAAATGTGAAATGTGGGTTACATCGATGTCTTGAGGTCTAGGAAAAACTTGGGAATAATGAGGTTAGCAGTATAACAATAATGGAGGTATGAAAGACTTGTCGTCATTGATAGGATGCAATGCCATGCAAACCATATTGTTTATCCATACTTGAATGATCACTTAATCGTTGCTTTGCTTGATTATAAATTGGAACTGTACATGATCAATCTGATCGTTGAATGTTGATTTCATCCTAGATTAGAGGAAACTAAGGTTGAAATTAACCTATGCGATTAAGTTGAACACTTGAATTTGCGATTAACCTATTGATTTGGAATTGTTACTTGATTAGATGTTTTATACGAGCTTGATGTGAAGTCATTTTATTGATGAAAATCCACTTTTGGAATAATCTTTTATTAACGAGATTACACTCTTCAATAGTCTTTTATTGCTGAGATTATACTTTGATTGAGTCATTTATTGATATGATTATTCTTTTGATTGAGGCCATTTATTGTTGATATCGTACCTTCGAACTAAAGTCATTTATTGCTGAGGATATACTTTTGAATCATTTATTGATGTGATATATTCCTGAGTGGAGTCATTTTATGGTGAGTATTTATTCTATGATAAAATGAAGCTTATGTAGATATACTATAGATTATGAAGTAATTCATAAGATAGAGCCATGGGAAGTTCATAGGTTAATCCTGGGGTTAGGATTACCTAATGAAGGGAATAACTTATGCATAATAATTACCTAAATTTAATATGTCATGATAAACTTAGTATATATAGGTTGTTCCTAGGTTAACGATTATCCAATGGAGGGAATTGCCTATGCAGAGTATATGAATGGAAAAAATCCAAATCAAGCTAAGGGTAGTGGGTGAAGAGATAACACTTTTATATATGAAACTTTGGCCAAAGTAGTGTGATTTGCCATTGTTTACATTGTCAGTTCACTATGTTCTAGTAGACATGCTAGTTTGAGATTTTCATACTCATAGGTAGAAGCTACCGTATGATTAAGTTCTAGTTGTAGGGCACAAAACTAAGCTCAGGAAGGCTATTGTTATGGGGTTATCCAACCAAATCTCTTTGTCGAAGGGAAGGACCGTATTACCATATATGGAAGATGTGCGGGGGACCACATTAAGTACGTGGTTGGCGAAAAAGTGCTTGATTTATGCTTCTCCTCATCAATTTTTAGGTTGAATTATATTATGATTGGAAAGAGTATGAATGGTCATATACCAAATCAAGCTAAGGGGTGGGTGAACATATGACATCGCTTCTAAGCGAATGATTTTATATACTAAATCTTTGTCCAAAGCAGAGTAAGTAGCCACTAATTACACTTGTTGATTCATTGTGAGCCAGGTTTGCGTAATTAAGTTGGGAATGTTATGCATGTAGGTTGTAGCCAATGTAAGGTAATTTTAGTTATGTAGGACACAACACCATGCTCAGGAAGGCTAGTATTATTGAGGTTACCAGGCGATTCTCTTCGTCGAAGGGTAGGGCCATCTTACCAGTTAGGTAGATGTGTGGGGGACTGCAGTAAGTCCATGGTTGGAAAAAAAGCATTTGAGTGATATGAGCTCCCTCATACAGTTGGCAGCCAAAATTTGAGGATGTATGCCAGGAAGGACATCTAGACCATTTGTATCTCTATTTCATTAAAGCTAGATTGGAAGCTATGTATGTATTCATGTATCTCTATCTTTATGGAACGTAAATGGAAACATGTTATCTTTTACATGGGATTATGTAATGTTTCTTTATAAATGCAATGAGAGTTTGAAATGGGATTATTTCAAATGTGCATCTTGTTTTTAAATTAGAAAAATAAAAAAATTATTGCTTTATGTTGAACTATTCACATATGGGTCAAAACTTAGATAAAATCAAAGGGTAAAACATTGGGCATGTTACATTAATTGTATTGTATGTGCTAACTTATTATTCAAAGTGTTACACAAACTCTTATTTCACATGTGGACCTCTAGATTCCCAATGGCCTTTCAAAAGGAAAATTTTAGATATGATGTCTAGTTGTATACATCCTCGGGAAATTTTCCAAGTTCTTATCAAGCTTTTTTCTTATCTTTAATTTCAAGAATCCCAATACATTGAAAACTCTCTCATACTTCATTGATCCTAATATCATGGTTTGATATAGATTAACAAGTTTGAAATATTATGAATTATACAATATGTTTCTCTAATAATTTAAGGTTTCTAAAATATTTTCTAGTGATTCATCTTAGAAGGGACTCTCCACGAGTTCAAATTATTCCATCATTATTGTTATAAAGTGACTTTATTGCTCTATAAGATTAGATTTATTTATAAGTCCTTTCATTTTTTGTCTATTCAATTCTAAACTCTTAGAGAATTATTGGGCCAAGGTCTTAGTCTTGTTATGATAATTAGATGGTTGACAATCATTCTAGTATTGAAGATACACAATAACAATGGTTTCATGCAATTCATCTTGAGGGAATCAGTCTCTAAATTATGACTACAAAGATATCCCAATATCTTTCAAAGTAGTATTTATACATTTAACAACATTTTCAAAAGATTCCCTTTAATTGATACTTGTTAGGTAGTGTTCTCAACCCTAAAAAATAGTGTATTGATATCTCATAACCCTAAACTAAGACACATAATTATCTAATTTCTTTAAAATAAAAAAACACCATTATCCACATTTGTAGTTAATTGCCAACTATTAAACTTTAGACCAATGAAATCATGTTCTAATAGGTGTAGATTTTTGAGAGTCATGCATATAATTTTATGTAGCTTTGTATATTCTAAGATATATATAGTTCTTTCTTGGATTTTTTTCACAAGAATGTTTATTTCCACCAACATTAGAAGAATCCTAGATAAATTTAAAAGTGTCTCTATGCCACTTAACTTAGTTTTAAGGTTGGGAACATTGTCTACTATGAGGTGATATTTGTACATTACTCTAATCAAGTATTAATATTGTAAAAAAAACTATTTTTTGGTTATTTAAAAATATCTATTTAGTATCAACATCTTTAAGAATATTCTTTCCTAGGACTATTCCTTCAATAAGTTGTTAAAATTTTAAAAATTGTTTGGGACTTGAATAAAAATAAAGAGTGGAGCTCATAGACTAGATCTTTTTCTTTTGATATTATAAAAAAAATGATAACAATTTTTAATGCTAAATTCATTTTATGAGCCATGCAATGCATGTGAATCATGTAGGGTGAACAAGTTTGTAACTTTACACAAAGACCATTCTTATGATCTTTCAATATTGAAGCTCCATCTATTCCTACACACAAATGTTTTGGTAATTATGTAGTCATCAATACCTTGTATTCCTTTCAAATAATTCTCATCTATTTAAAATAAGTTGAATAGAGATTAGATGAGGTTGGTGGACATATTTTTTTGCAATGCATACATACCCAAGAACTATTATCTATTGTTGTAACTTCATCTAAAGATAATGCACTAGACTTTAACCATTTTATTTTTTCTTGTGCATTCTATTTTTCCACTTTAGTAATACGACTTTCCCATTCCCAACCACTATTTATTGACCACTATGTGTTAGGAAAGTTTAGAATGCTTATAAAGACAAAAAAATTATATTATATGTAATCTATCATAGGACATCCTCTAGTCAAAATATGAAAAGTAAAACTAGCTAAATAGTTTTTGTTATGTGTACTACTTTTCTCATCTTTCCAAATTGAGCTTAAATTGCACCTTGACATGTGTAATTAGCTTTACCTTGTTTTGAATATACTCATTATATTCTAGTGCATACTTAACATGAATACATTATCCCTTTTCTTTCCATCTTATCACTAATTTTTCTCTATCTATAATTTTCTTTTCATAAAATTTATCCATGTTTTTATAGGGTGCAAATTTAAGCTAAAATATCTTGTCCCCACCATATTTACAACTACAAATATCACACCCATGTTCTATGGGAGATTCATCTTTATTTTTATTCTCCAAACAAGTGGATATTTTGAAACCCAATTGATCTAAAGATTCCTTAACATGTCCCACTCACACCGCATACTTGATTAATTTTTGAGGTTGATTTATTACTTGAATGTTATTGGACTACTACCATAAGATTCATCTAAAGTAACACAATTTGTAGCATTTTCATCCACCTCATTACAATCTTCCTTTGAGGCATTCCTTTGTTCATTAATAGATGGTGCAAATCTAGTACATCATATACACTATCAAAATATGACATTATGTTTTTGTATTTTGATGAGTGGACCTTGCTACTTATAGGAAATAAGCTAATGCTTGACATATCTCACCAATTATAAATTGCAAAAAAATGTCATTATGTTGATGATCATTGTCAAACACTCAATATTAACAATTTTAGTGTCATCTATAACGATGAAAGTAAATTGACAAAATCAACAAAGGGAATCATATATCCCTAGGGCCTAGATGTTCACTACTTAGTATAATATTTAACAATGAAACCAAATAGATAAATTAATGAGAGGACTCTTATATTCATAGAACAATAAATAGATTTTAACACTTGCCTATAGTTTGTTATTGTTGGTTCATAAAAAATAGAATTCTAGGTAGGAAGCATAAATTGAGCATAGAAGAAACTATTTAGAAAGGAGTCCAAAACATAATTTTTTCAAGGATGAATATATTTGAGAATGATTCAATTTAAATTGAGAGTAGAACAAAATGTATATAGAATACCACTTTAGAATTTGAATTGCATTTCTATGAACTCAACCTTAGTGAAACTTGCAAGATCTAAAATGATGAATGATAATATGGAGAATCATGCCATATTGTAAAATAATGGATGTAAATTTTGGGTGATTAAGACCACAATCCAAAGCATGTGTGGTGATTTCGAGGCAATTATTGTCCCAACAATAAGATGGAGCTATAATAGCGATGGTGAATTTGGCCTTCTTAGAAGGTGCATTAAAGTGGTCTTAGAAAATATGTTGATTAATTAATATGCCTCCTAAATTGTAAGTGATTCCCCATTAATCACACATGTCTAATGTGGAAAAAACATTACAATTTAAATGTTTCATAAATATGAGGGAGGTGATTAAATAGCCACTAGACTAATTTGGACACAAATTCATAAGCAATTTGGTCCCCTATTGTTTCATTCTATTTAGAAAAAATGTATGGCCCAACTCAAATTATTTTCCAATTGACGAAGTTTTATTGGAAGCTCTAGAAGTATGTGCATTAGAAATATCATCGTCATGAAATAAGAAGCCATCAATAATATCATGTAAAATAGAGTTAAATAATGTTCATCACTTTAGCAAGTATTACTAAACACAACATCAATAGACTGCATGATTCAATAGATATAGAGAAAGGAATATCATGAGCTAGATAGGGGATATCATCATCATTAGATCTAGCAACATAATGAATAGTCAAGCAAAGTGGAGTATCCTCATCTCTAGATGCATTGCTATCATATGTCATGCAATGAGTATGATCATTGTAAATCTCATAAATAAAAGAATTGAGGTCCTATAACATGGAAGTAAAGGTGCTAACAAACTCAATGAATGATGAGAAATTAGAAAATTGTTGTAGTGTATCCATAGGGCATAGAGTACAATCATATTGGTAAAAGGCCATCATCTCCTCAAGGATTAAGAGGTAAGATGTAACAAATTGTGCAAACACATTAAGATCCATGATGTATGCATGAAGAGAGGCCAAAGACAATGGCTTATGGGAGTCCATGACTAATATTTAACAATGAAGCACACAAGGGGGATCTAAAAGTGGCATTCAACTAAGGATCCAAGCCTAGGTGAAGTACTAAATGTAGGAGCAAACAAATCTAAAAAATAAGGGTAAAAATAAGAGCATGCAGATCTAAAACTTAGAAAAATTATAAATTTCTAACCCTAAGGGATAAGCAAGTAAATTGTGGGTTGACCAAAATGAAGGGAAATAAACCACACCCTTCAAATATCTAAAGGTGTATAAATTAAGTTTCATTTAAAATATTTACATAACCACAATAAAATAATAAGGTATAAATTAGAAATATACTAAAAATATGTGAGATGAATTAGGGCTGGACAAGTTGAAATTGACAAAAGGTGAAATTTGACTAATATAACGTTGTGACAAAAGATTAGTGCTTAAAATTTGGAAGTAGATAAAGGATTAAAGAGCTAAGATAATTGAAATCTAAGAAGTTGAGAGTATGTGATACAATTAGAACACCAACCCTGTCCAATGATACAATTCCATCCAAATTCATGTGATTTTATTTTGGGAATAATTGGATCTTCAACACTTGTGAAACCTATTTAACTAATAGTGATAAACAAAGTGCAACAATGGTGTTGGATGTTGATGTAGGAAGATGACTTGATGTGTTGGACTTGCAAAGTGTCGACAATCCATAAGCAAGTATATTGCATTGGAAATGCTCTTTTTTTCAATCAATCTAAAATGACATAAGATAATTACTTTAAACACTGAGTCACACAATTCAAACATTTTAGTGCGCGATCATATTCAAGATTATTAACTTTGAAATGCAAACAATTTGAAATTTTGAAGATAAGGATCCAATCTTATCTACTAGATAAAATCACATCCGTGATAAGATCTAAGATAATAATATAGAAAATATAAGATTGAATCTTATGTCAATAAACATACCCAAAAACAAATACACTAATCCATGTTGAAATGGGCATGAAAATTTTACCCCACAAGCAAGTAAATCTGTCAAATGTAGCCCTTCTTGTGACAGCAACTCAACACATGCGTACAATCAAATTTACCCCACAAGCAAGCTAATCTGTCAAATGCAGCCCTTCTCGTGACAGCAACTTAGCACGTTATACAATCCCATGCAAACGAATGAAAAAGTTGCATGGGAACGACAAACAAATGGGTAAGGGCGGCGCCTTCGTGAATTCACGGGATTAGTTCCGTGCACCCAAGAAGAAGGCAACATCCTTGGCCTTCACACATTACCCTTTCCTTTTGCCTCGTGACTCTTAAGGGCCCCTCCCCTCCCTTCTCATACATCCCCCCACTCATCATACCCAATATTCTTCTAAGGTGGGAAATCCCTTCACGTGCAATCACTCACAAGACAAAGATCTATGCTTGCATGCCTGCAATATTATACAGTATAAAAACAATGGATATACAATGGATATACAACACTTTGAGGGAATATTATACAGTATAAAAACAATGGATATACAGCACTTTGAGGGAATATGGCGTGGCCATCACCTTCCCAAGACTGTAATGGAGCACACTATTTGTAGTTGCACTTATCTAGTCCCATTGCTTTTGACATTAATGGGCACTAAGCTAGTGGAAGACATTATTGTCAGGGATGAAGGAAAGACCCTCTGACAATTAAGTTCCCCAAACACTTGTTTATTAAGTATTGGAGAGCAAAAAAGTTATTGCTTTGCAGTCTAGTTAAATATGTTTTAAAATGTGTTAATTTAGCATTTCATTTTAGGTATAAAAGCTTATACAATATGGAAATTATTCTTTCAGTCTTTCTTTATTTTTATGTTTATTGGTTCATTTATGTCTTTATTCTAAATGTGATCATTAGTGTGGTTGTATATCTCAAATTCAAATTTTGTTTTGAAATTTTTATTTAGAATTATATGATTATTTTTTATTATTTTGTGTATTTTATTGGATTGAATTATGATCTAGATAGTCATATAGAAAGACATGTCTTAAGATCCTAGTTTTATAACATAATGAATAGATTGCTCATCATCTAACCAAAAGAAAAAGGAATTAAAGTATTTTAGATTGTAGGTATGCATATACATCAAAGAAAGATATTATATCAATCATCTTAGTTATCTATGTTGATCATGACATTGATCTCGTGAACAAGAATTAATAGGGGTTTAAGTAAGGAAGCCTAACATTGCAACCATCACACAACAAGCTCGGTGCTCTTCAACATTGTATTTCACTATATAGATATTCAACATAGGTGAATCAAAATTTATGGGTTTTAGGCCCATTTTAGATTTAGTTGTGAAAAATGATGGGATCATGGGATAACAGGTTAGGATCATTGACATGATCACATTTAGAAGTTCAAAATGGAAGGATCAATAATTCGTAGTTGTCTACACACCTTCCCAATCCTAGATTTAAAACACAACCGACTTTTGTCAAAATTAATTGATCGAAACATAATAAGATAGATATAAATATTCTTATTATTTATCTTTGTTAATAGTTTTTTTTTTATATCATGTATGTGACTCAACTCATTCTATTCAATGTTAATTATGACCAATTGATATTATTCATTTTAATGAAGGGACTAATATTAAAACCAAGTTAAAGCAGATAACCAAATTCTTAAAATATATGAACAACATGAGATCATGCCCCAAAGTTAGATTAACAAAGGTAGGAGCAAGATAAACACATTGCCCCAAAAATGGAAACAACTACAACATAATGAGAGCATGACCCCAAAGGGAAACAACTATTAAGTTAACCATTCAACAAAATAAAATGAAACAATTTTATAACAATTGTGCTTCAAGAGCAACACTAATATTTGGGGTGTCTTTCCCATCAGGTTCACCCCACCCACCACCTGGCAACTTCTTACTATGCTCAAAAAGATCCTAGTCACTAAGAGCAATATTATCACCTTTCTCTAGATCTTCCTACGATCGAGTTTAAACATTCCTCAATGGTGATTTTGCAAGAGCTAAGCAAGGGAGTTTCCTTTGATCAAATTTTGATTTTTTTTATTCCAAGGCCTACAATCTTAGGATTTGACTATTATCTATTTGTAGGGGCACCAAAAATTTGAATTATAGATGTAGGGCTATGTATATAAACACATCATCTTAGGAAAATTATACATCATCAAATGATTTGGTAGAATTCATAAAAATATAAAAGAGAATTTCTCCTCTTCTAGGTAATCATGCATTAATCATCCTTTACTAGCATTATTAATAATAAATTTAAGCAACATCCATTGTCAAATCACACTCTAAGAACATTCTTTGACATAATTAGAAATTATCTTTCATTGGAGTACAATAATTAGTTCATTGGAATTGATTGCAATTTCACATCAACACCCATTGCTAGCTATTATCTCTTTTAATTTTTACTATTTAGTCTTGGGGCTTGACTATGGCACAATGAAGTCCTAAAATTAAATCCTTGCTTAGCAAATCCCATGCTACTACTTAACACCATTATTTTCCTCTCCTTAGATATCATTACCAGAGTAGGTGCTACATGGACTAGAGATTATATTGTACATAGTATATAAGATAATAGAAATTGGGATAAATGTAATGCCCTTATACACGATTGTTGCTACAATCACATCATAGACACTCGGGTTTTAGTTATCTTAGTGTTTTGACCTAGAATCCAATTACATATTTTAGGTATCAATATTTAGTCACAATGTGACATCAACCAAAATTCACCTCTCATCAATTTCAAGGCACACAACCCTAACCCATCTTGTTTATATTTCAACACCTATTCAATTACAACCTCTATTTACTTCAATTGATATATCTTTATGAATTCCTTCATATATATCTAGATTATTTTAAATCACATTTCATTTGTTACACCTTTTCGATATTTTATAATAGGGTACTTTATTTTCCTTCACCATAATGACTAGGTTTAATGAACCTTTGAATATATTATCGTGCATAAGTAACCTACCCTTATTAGTGTTCTACCTACTATCACTACTTGCCACCACCTATTTAAACACAATCAATAAGATAGAGCTTTATAATAAAATAGCTCATTACATTATGTAACAAACTATGTTATGTTTAGGAACACAATATAAATATTTTACAATAAAATATCTATGTAATAATGTAATTCAAGAAAGTAGATAATCCTAAGTTTAAATTGTCTACTATATAATGTTATAAGAGATAATTTTAATTGAATGCTCATAGCTGTAATAAAGTATACAATATCTTTACTCAAGAAATGAAGGAATATCATGTTAGTTTATCAAAGTGACTTAAAAAAAGGGTGTTAGCTTGGGATATAAGTAATCTAATTCTTGACTATGATGAGAGACATAACTAGAATGGTAACAAAGGAATTGTAATGGAGTGAGTGGATAACATAAATCTCCTAAAATAAATTTGATAATCATTTATACAACAAACCTAATAAACCTAACAAACTAACAAAATTATCGTAAATACATCTATTTAAAGACACCAAGAGATATCAATATTGAGACATCTATCTAAAACGTCATGAATCCAATACATAAACCTTGAGATTAATATTTCTATATATTTTAGATGGATATATTTTTAATATGATAGCTAAAGTGAGTAAACTATGGTGGATGATACATAAACGTAGATGCCCAAGAACCTACACATAAAATAACTATGTGGAGGCGAGTGAAACATATGAAATAATTGAGGATCATATGAAGAACTAAGAATTTAAAATTGGTGTCATTTGGAGAGTACCATCGTGACACACATGTATGTATATTTGATAAAAAATTGTGATCATTGATCACTTCAAAGGGCCAATACAAAATACGATAATATTCATAATTTGAGAGTACCTCAAGAGCTATGAAGTAGATAGGAAAATTCAGGGAGGAAGTAAGGTGCCTCCTATTTAGCCTCTTGTAACATCCAAGATAAACACATGACTTGAAGTGAAAATCAAATTAGTGATATAAACATACCTCTAATCCTCATGATGCTATCTTGAAAACTAGAAAGTCCTTGATGGTGGCAAGATGTGAGTGAGATGTTGAAAATATGTAAGCATGATACCTAACATGCAAGTGTGGATTGGAAACACTTCTAGTACATTCAAAGGAAGACACTATCCCACATACCTATCTTCATTAAAAATTCATCCATGTAGCTCTTTTTACAATCTAAATGGAAAGAAAGAAGTAGGTAATCAACATTTTATGGTAAACACATGTTTGTAATGGATTACATGTGAGGATGAACTTGTGGAGAAAAACCCGAAACACCTTTAGCTAGGATATTGAAAGAATGTCAATAGAAAATTCCATATATCTCTAAATAAATAATAATACCTCAGACATATCTTGTAATAAATAGGCTTGTTAGTATGAAACAATCTTCAATGTCCATTCTTAAAAATAACAACACACATTAAGTTTACTATTAATGTGGTCTCACTCTATATATAATTGATTTGAGCACGTCCTCAACTTATGTACGAATAATCATAATATATGCAACTAATGCATAAGATACTATTATCAAGATTTGTGCCATATATAATTTATAAAATATGCTTAACTAAGAAATCCATATTGGATGTAAGAGGATAAGGGAGAGCTTTTCATGATGTAAATGCACTTTACTATAAGTATTACTCTTAGAAAAAATAATCATAGGCAAAGAAAGCATAAAAGAAATATTGAAAAAATAGAATACAATCAATCAAAATACCAATATACTAAAAAAATAAAATAGCCTCAACATTGTTAACATTTAATATACCTTGTAATTGTTAAATTAGTACGTTGATGCCATTTCCCATTTAGTTTACATTGATGTCATTTCCCATTTAGTTTTGTGCCCACCTTGATGGGAATGTATTAATGTAATAACATATCTACAAGAGGCATACTCTTTTGCTAGATTTGGTTTGTGGCTTGATCCTTATCCATCTTCACTATAGCCTTGTTTACACTAATCCCCATACATTCACTACTTATTCATCCCTACTTCACCCAAATTGGCACTAATTTTTATATTTTTTATAAAATCACTACTTACCTCAAGATCACCAACTCATCCTTGTAAATCATTTAAGAGTGACTTAGGGTTGATCTAGGTCAATCATAAGGTGTGAAAATGATCTTTAAAATTCAAAATTGAAAATTTCCACCCCTTTTTAATAGCTATTATGAGCCAACCTAGCACATGTTTCATGTGATATGTTGCTGTGTCATTATATTTGAATATATTTATTGTGCACTAAAACATATTCTAAAAATAAGGCATGATTATTAGAGCACACTTCAATTCTAATGGTCAATAAAGGAATCAAATTTACATAATCATATTGGCCATTTATGTGTTTATGAATTATGTCTTTAATATTTCTCATCACGATTCATTTTGTCCATCGAAGGGCTTGCTCTAGAAGGACTTGTTCACCTATAAAATTAGTAGGCTCCTTGATAGTGTTTCTAAACTCCACCTCGATAGATTTAGACAAGTAGAAGGTGAAGTCGAATAGGTCCTTAGACACATTTTTGTTAAATCATTTTTCACAACTTAGATAAATTCTACACAACGTATCAAGTTCTTGGTAGTCAAGATCAAACTCAAGGTGCTCATGATTGATCTACACCATTTTATGTGATAATTTAGACTTCAAGACATTCATTAGATCATTTTAAGTGGTAATTTAGACTTCAAAATATTCATTAATTTGAGATAATTATTTTTTTGATAATGACAAATTAATATCCTAAAATCATTTAACCCCTCTATCCTCTTATTTAATTATCACATTTATTTAAAATCTATTATTTTTCTTTCATTTTAAAAGTTAATTGTACACTAATTAATTATTTTATTTAATTAACCTAAATAATTTATTTGAAACATTTTTTATTTTCTAAAAAAAAAATCCTTCCCTTTCCTTCTCCTCCCTCACCCCCTTCAAATTGTCTTTAAACAAATAATCTTATGATACTTTTAATATAAATATTCAAGATATAACTTCTACTTAAACTAAAATTATTACATTAAAAAATGATTAATTTGATTTTTTAAAAATATTTAATAAATATGACTAAATGATAAAGATAAAAAGACATCACAATAACAATAAAATTTAATTGAAAACAAAATTGACCAAGTGATAAAGATAGAAAGACACCACAATAAAAATAGAGTTTAATTTCTAAAAGAATATAAATCAATCTCATCTTATAACAAAGACCCATGCCAAATTATGAACGAATCAATTTATTTTATAAATAAATAATTACATGAATTTAATAAATTGTTAATTTAATCTATCAATGACATGCTTAATAAGATACAATCTATTTATTTTTATTTTTTATATTTACTTTTAATAATCTTTTAACAAAAAAATTCATAAAACAAATTATCATAATTTAAATACTTAAAATCAGTCTTTTTCACTTTAAAATTAAAGACCCGTGATTATAGCCTCTCTATTTTTAATCAATAAAAATAAAACATTACAACATATTTTACTTTCAATTATTTACAAATTCCCAACATAATAATAAAAAGATTTGGTACTTCTGATCATCCCTAAGAAAAACAATTATCCTTAACCATATTTTAGCCGTTATACTATCTTTCTCAACTATATTTTATCTATATTTTTTTTATTGAAAGAAATATATTTTATCTATATTTGACCCCATTCTATCGCTTAAATAAAGCAATAATCTAAGACAATGATCCGCAAGTTATTATCCCGTGACCGAATTATCCGGATATTGATTGATGACTTTATTGAAATTAACGAATGTAATTTTCGTTAGTGTTTGTAGTGGTGGACCCCACACATCGCTTTGACTTAAACTAAATATAACAAAACCCCGCCTTGGGGGACTCACCTTAGTGTTTTCGGTCGTTTACGCTGTCGTCTAACTATTGGAGTTTACTTCCCGCCATTGTAAGATCCTTTTTCTTAACTCGCGTGAGGGGAGTGGGGCCCCCTACTTTTAAATTAACGGTTTTTTCGTTTGTTTTTCAAATGTTAAAAATAAGTAAATATTTTTGTTTAAGGACAATAGAATTGTTAAAATGTGCTTAGTTGTGAATTTAAATAGTTTAAGATTAAAGTTATAAGTTTGATTATATTGTAATTAGTTCATACAGATGTTTTGATAGTTGAAATTGTAGTTTAATTTTTCAAAACTAAATAATTAATTTTCATATTAATTTACCTTCAAAATATAAAATGACTATTATAGTTATAATAGTGATCAATGTCTTTCAACCAACAACAAAATATTAATAGAGTTCAATTTTAACCTACAATTAATGTTTGAATATAACTTACATTATTGATATAGTTGAAAATTTATCACAAGAATTTAATGCATTGAACATTTAGTAAAATTTAGACAATAATTTTATTTATTGACTACTAGTCTCAATATGAGCCAAGCCTATAGAAAAATAGATAAATTATAGAATATAGAATTGTTGCTCAAATTTTTTAAATCTATATGATTATTATTATTATTATTATTATTTTGCTTCTAATAGATACATTAGTTTTGGTGCCTTTGAAGAAACTAATAATATTCTTGCCTTTGGAGGAACTAATAGTATAAAGTATTAATAATATTCTTGTCTTTGGAAGAACTGATAGTATAAAGTATCAATAATAAAGAAGTAAAAGACAAATGTAAGAACTATTAGTATATTTTAAAGATTGATATATTTAAATTGTGAGCATAGCTTTATTTATCTAATTTTAAAGAATACACTATTTTTAAATAAAATATAAAACAATTTATGAAATTATTAATATAGATATGTATGCATGAAATAATTTGTTTGAAAATTATATATATATATAAAATAGTAATTAAAATAATTATAATAAACAAAATAGTAAGAGAATGTATTGAAATAGTTATGTAAATAAATAATTTATTTTCATTTCAAATTTTAAAAACTTATGTATGATTTTTATGATTTAATAATCATTATTTAAAATAAAATAAATTTCAATTAAAAGATATTAAAACTTATAGAAGATTCATAATTAATATTTTTGGGTATTTTAGATATATGTATTTAAAATATCTATGTCAAAAATTGAATGTCATTTTGAGTGATTCCTGTCAATATTTGATAATCCTAATGAAAATTAGAATTTGAAATAAGTAGACTAAATTGCATCATGTGTCAATGTGATAATGACTAAATTCTAACAAAGTTTGAAAAAGTGAGAAAATTAAAATTTCAAATAAGTATAGTAAGTTATACCATGTGATTTAGTTTGAAAATTTGACTACACCAAATAAATTAATTATAAAATAAGAGTCATACAATAAATCAAATAAAATTTGTACAACTTTGTATGAACTAAGATTTTTTTAATTTTTAATATAATGGTTGTAAGTTTTCTATTTTGATTCAAGTGAAATGACTAATCATTCTTTACATTATTACATTATGATATTGCTATCAGGATTCAACCGTGTAGTTTCGAGTCAAACTCATTGACCCATGTTTCATGAGTAGTGGTTCAACAAGAACCCATCTCTCATGATATTGAATGGTCCACTTAGCACTCATTGCATCTAGGTGATGCTCACAGAGGTGAAGCACTGGTCCGTCCCGGGAGGTCAATATAAAAACAAATCATATTAAATATTATTAATTGTACATTTAACATCATTTATCTCTACAATAAGACATAGGACAAATTCATGGTCAACAATTCACCGACGTAAAACTCACTAATGGTAAAGTGGTGACATTATGACCATTATACTCGCAAGATTTGACCCACAACATTGAGACTACTGTTGACGTTTATGTCGTAGAAGAGGTCCCTATAACACTATATTTTTAAAAAAATTACATTGAAAAAGAGACGTGACTAGGTATCTAGAGTAACAAAATTTCAACAGTTTTGGCCCCCACGACGAAGAAAAAAAGGATTCGCCTTACCTACTCAACGGCCAACTGAAAATAAGAAATTTGGAAGCGTTGATAACGACCCTTCCACTAAATGGACGTTTTCTAGGCGGAAAATCTCCCTTAAAACTTTGGAATAGTGATTCTGACTTGTCACGAGAGTTTGGACAACAGAATCGTAATGGCCTTTCTTGTCACACAAATGAAACAAAAAGCTGCCCTCGGCGTAGAGTGCAGAGTAGACCGTATAAAATTACAGGAATGACAGCCCCAGAGCAAGTATAAATCACTGGCTAAAGATAACAAATTCATTTGGGTGTGAGACAATGGAGTCAAGTAGAACACAAGCAAGTGTCTTCGCTTTTTATGTTTTTTTCTTTGTTTTCATTTTTTTCTTTTGCAAGTGCACGGTTACAGGGTCGAATACTGCTGAATGCACGGTTATTAAGAGAAATTATGTTTTTTGTTCTGTGTCTGTTTTGCAGGGTTTTCAAGTGCTGCTTTTGTTAGGATGTTTACTTTTGTTTGGGGTAAAAGTAGAGTCCCGTAGAAAGAGTTGGTCATGGAGCTACGATGCGCCTTCTTGCAGGGCCCAAAGTGTTTCAATTGCCGAGTATGGAGGAGTAGGAGATGGCAGTACTGTCAATACGAAGGCTTTTCAGAAAGCGATAGATTATTTAAGCGGATTTTCTGAAAAGGGAGGAGGCCAGCTTTATATTCCGCCGGGAAAATGGTTAACTGGAAGCTTTAATCTCACAAGCCACTTCACTCTTTACCTGCACAAAGATGCTGTAATTCTTGGTTCTGAGGTAATTGATCTTTTTTGTTTTCTGTCCTTTTGTTCTTCTGTGGGACATTGGCATGCCTGATCTGCTTCGAGCTATGCTTTCTCTTAGAATTATGTAATTTTCCCCTCTTTTAGTCACCTATGGATTAGCTGCATTTTACCCAATTTTAAGAGTCTATTTTTTAGTCTAAATATTTTTTAAGTTCTAATATTGCGTATTTATTTATTTATTGCTGTTTAATGTATTTTCCTTATTTTTATCGTGACTATTTTGTGCGCTTGTGAATCAAGCTTCAGAAATCACTGTATTTGTAAGGGAAAGATGTTCTGTGTCGCAACTAGTCAACCCATGATCATTTGGGTTTCCTAGTAGTATTAGTGGTGACCTGTAAGAGCCTAAAAGTTTTTGGTTCGTGCAATGTCTACTTCACAGTTCACATTACAGTAACATTCTTTGACCTATTAGGAAAGGAAAAAAATCAAAATCAAATATAATAACATGATATGACAACGTTTTAATCATAATTACAGTACCTGTTTAGTTCTTTGCGTATATTTAACTTGTATTTTCGCTCACACAGGTTTTTTTTCTTTTGCTTTGATAAATCTTGTGTGTGGCCATGGATTGGCCTCTTTAGCGCACAATAAAGTAAGTGCACGATATCCACAAAATTTTGATATTTAGGTACTATTGGAATGTACCCCATGGTGATTATATCACACCCTCGCCATATGTCTACTGGGATTATGGGCTGCTTTATTGCTCGAAGAGGATTTTAGACCCAGGTCATGTTCTTACGGCTGTCAGCCATGATCACCACTACGGTTCAATTCCTTCAACATATTTATGTGAATTATTTATAATATATTTAAATGGCATGTTGAATCCTATTTCAATATCATTTAGTTATTGTGGAATTGTTTAATTGAATCGCGTTATATTTATTCTTTATTATTTGAAAAAAATGTCATAGTAATTGCGGCCAGCTTCACTGCCCATACTTTTATGGGCATTTTAACATAGAGGGCTTGAACCTAGCTATCATCACGCTAATAACTCTATGTTATCACTAGACAATGGCACACGTGACAGTTGCACTGTAGTAAATACTAGGTTAACATTTTTATAATCTGATTAAAAGAAAGAAATTTTGCCAATTTATTTCTCTTCATTTTACACGAAATTGAAGTACATAATTTTTTGAATTCAAGTTTAATCTGATTGTTCTTTCTTTCATCTACAAACCAAATATATTTAGATCTTGGTTATATACCTGAATAGGTCCATTTGGTTATTTGTTTTTTAATACTAAAAAGGTGTGTTTGCTTCACGGTTATGGAGAACTGAATGTCTATTTGGGTCATGTTTACGGAGAGCTAAATAGATTTATATGGGTCTTGGTTATAGAGTGCTGAATATGTAAGGAAACTACGCAATGTTTAATTCAAAAGGTACAATATTACAGAATCAGGTTTGCTTATACATTCCTCTTTGATCATGTTTTAGAGTTGAGTCTCCTTCTACATTATTTTCTTGGTAAAGAAAATAAACTCTAAATCATAGCTCCCAACTATCACCCTCTTAGAGTATTTTTGAGTCCAGACATGCATATTCCTTGACTAACCATACCTTAGGACTAAGTTTCACCTATCCCACTATGATTATGTGCAGGTGAGGAGAAGGATGAAAGCCTGAGTAAACTACTAACCCTGTTTCAAAAATACTGACTAAGGTGAATCAAAAGAGAAAACAAAGCAAAGAAGAAACCATTGGTTGATGATCACCTTCCTTTTGAAGCTAGGCTAGGTAGGGCTGTGTGCTGTCTTGTGTAAGCAAGTTGAAGTTGTCATGCATTCCTCATTTCTCCATTTCATTGTTTCAATGCTCTTGAAGCCATGCATGGCAGGTAGATGCAGTTCGCTTCAACATTGTTCCATTTCTATTGCATCATCCCTGTTTGACAATTCTATTTTTACATGACCTCCTTTTTTTTTTGCCTTGCCTTCTCACTTCAATTCTCACTTCAAATTAATATTGCATCGGCACGAAGTCTTGGAACTGCTCTCCAACTTTAAATAGGCTTTAAATTCATTCCAAGAATAACATGAATATTATTAATCCATGTTACCAAAACCTCAATTTAATAACTTTTTTTCTTTCTAAATTTGGAAACTCTGTTTTCTCCCTCAATTTTAGTTATACTTCAACTAAGTTTTTTCCAGCAAATGCCTCAATTTTTTCCCTGAACTTTCCCCTTTTTGCTTTTTTTCTTTTCATTTTTTCTGGGATCGTTGCCAATTAATTGCCACCAACAATTTTGGTGGGGATGTTCTTAATGTCCTCTACCACTATTCTTGAAAAATACCAAAACTTCTCTCTCAGTTGTCAAGCCTAAATAAAGATGTTCATTTTGATCCTTAAGCTTCGTGGGTTCACTATTTCTTCGTTTACCCTTTTATTTACTAGTAATCTCATTTTCTGTACTTTATCATTTGTGATTGTTTACAGCAATTCATTGTTCGCAAAATAAAAATTGCTTACAACCTCTTTCATCTTGGTCTTGCCACATCTCATGCTGATTGAAATCTCAAGGTAAGGCAAAGTTGCTGTTTCAAATATTTTTTGCAATTCTTTAAATCAATCAGCACATATCATAATAAAGGGTTCACTCTTTCCTCCTGTAATTTGTTTTCTTGTATCACTATATAGTATAATGAGCTTGACTTCAATAATCAATAATGTGGGTGGGATGCAATTAATGTGAACATATTCTTTTCTTATGATGAATTCTATCTCAAACTCGGTTGTTTCTATGAGCAACCAAGTACTAATCATCTCATTAAAGAACAAGTATGCGAGCATCTCTTGTTTCATCCCTAGTGGTTCTTGTTTGAGTATTCATTTTGACTGACTTAAGAATTATCTTATGTTTTCCCTACACCTTTTGGATTGTCCAATTTTATTGATCCACTTGTTGCAATAACCAAGGGAATTTCTTTGATGGCCTAGTTTCCCAGTGTCAAACATGAATTAAGCTTCGAGTCCTTTATTAAAAGCAATGGACCCATCTTCATTGTTTGTTCTATATAGTTTACCCAACCCTATGGGTAGGTTAGAATGATGCTCTTCTCACTTGTTTTTGTAATTACTAATTCCATTGCCATTTTTGTTTTTAGCTTTCTTTTTGTTGTTCAATCAAAATTTTGTATGCCAACCTTATCAAATGTTTTGTCATGTGAATTTGTTAGTATGGTGGTTACTCATGGTTTGTCTTTCAAGGACGAGTTTTGGTTTCCATAGTTCCATAAATATATGGTGCTTTTTGGAGGGGCGTTAATTTATAAACATACAAAAAGTTTAACATGCACTAGTTACTGGGCTGTTAACAACTAACGTGTAATGTTAGTCATAAACTTATTTGTTTTGTTCAAAATGGCTCAAAATTATTTAATATTTTCTTGTTGTTGGCATTTAGTGTTCGTAGTTGTATCATGGACTCATTAGTGTTTGTTTTGAGGCTACTTGAAGGCATTGCCACTAGATAGGAAACTTGGGGGAGATGTCCTTGAGGTATGTTCTCAGTTTAGGGCCCTTAAAATACATTAACAAAGAGATAAAATACATTAACAAAGAGAGTGGGCCATAGGAAGTGATGTGGCCTCCATATTTGGTTGAGAACCACTATCTTGCATTTGCTCTAGTCCAACTGCAGAAGCTATTCTAACGAGTCACCTCATTCATCCACATTGAGATTTACTGCAATACATCAAAGACATTCATCCTGCTTGGTTCCATTGTAGCAGCATCCCTTTCCTTAATTGGTTTTTCACCTTGTTTGGTTCTTCCAAGTGCTTCTATTCCAACACTCTTCTATATAGGTGGGGTAGTTAAGGATGAGGAGCCAAACTAATGGCGGCCTTGGCAGCCAAAATACAGATTTAATATATGTATCCAGATACTGTGACATGCCTTCAAAAACTTGTATTCATTCACTTGATCTCTCTTGACAAAATATGAACTGAGTTTTTCCCCTTTCTTCGAGAGTCTTGCTCTACCAAAAAGATATTTATATAAGTACCAAAGACATGCAAAATTTGTATTTTGGTGTATGACAATGTGATTGGAGAAAAAGGTGGAAAAAAGCCATTCAATATTCTCCATCATACAATGTAAAGTGGAAGTATGAAGTAATTAAGGCGTTCTAGGTTTTAAAAATAATTTTTATAGTGTCATAATATATAGATTAGTCATTCATTAGTTTTCATTAGTTTTACAAAAGTCGGAAGTCTCTCCAAGTGCCGCTAGGATTTGAAAGTTTGTGTCCTTGGAATACCAATATATTCCTCTCCTCTTTGATTATGCAACTTTATAATTTTATCATTAAAGTCAATGCAATGTAATTTCTAGCATGATGGATTTTAGTGTTGCTCATGAATGGATGTGCTATTTTCCTTTTTATAGAATCAGATTTCAGTGTCGAATGGAATTTAATCACATGTCATTAATCATATCCATTCCATTTCATGTTTTCTGTCTTTCATATTTTGTGATGCTAGTGTTTCAAAGATGTATCTTTGTATCACTTGCACACTACCGAGTATGGTGAAAACTTTATGTTTCTATAAGATTCCAGCTGGCCTGTTATGCAAATCAGCTACCCATTTCCATTGCCATTAGGAAGGAGAAGCTTCTAATCTGATTTTTTCTTTTTTCTTTTTGAGTCATGCTGTTGTAGGTGAAATTCCCACATATGAATTTGGGCAAGTCACATAATTTGCAAAGAATTGAGTTGACAATTTCAAACCAGTGTTCCACGGGGACAAGTCCCCACGGAAAAACCACCCGTTTCCGAGACGGGGAGGTGCCTAGGAAACATCCCTCCACCGTCCGCCTGCCGTCTCCACGTCCCCTCGCCATCCCCCCGAAGTCTCCCCCTGGAGGGAGACATTTCCCATGGGAGACTCCAGGGAAACTTTTGGGAGACTTCCAGACGTCCCCTCCACCCAAGGAAACTTCAAGATGTCCCCCTGAAAATGCATTGATTTTAGTCAAAAAATTATAAAACAAATTAAAGTTTAAGTTTTATGTTTAATTAAATTAATTTTTTAAAATCAATCATTTGACTTTATTGAAGTTTGAAGTTTGAACATTGATGATACAGTGATACTTGATTGTAATTATGATTCATGAATCATGAATCATGATTATGAAATTCAAATTATGAAACATCTAATTCTTGTTGCATTTTCCAATGTCGATATTTTCATTTAGATTTTCAATGTTCAATGGTTCACTAGTTCAATGAAATGATAAGATATATCATTGCAATGTGTTGTTGTGTTTAAACTTTTAAGTTTTTAAGTTTTGTTTATATGTGTTAACTTTACTTATTCCTTAGGCTTCTACAATTATATAATTATATTGTTATACATCTTTTTATAACTAATTTTTCAAGTACTATATGTATTTTAGTGCCGCCCCTCCCCCCCTCCCTCCCCCCGCCGTCCCCCTGCCATCCCCAAACTTAGGCCCCCCGTCTCCTATCCAGGAAACACGTCCCCCGCCGTCCCCCCGTCCCTGTCCCAGAAACTCCGTGGAACATTGTTTCAAACACTAATAGGTAGTAATCTTATTTTGGTTCCATGTGGACACCTTAGTGACTATCATGTGGCCTCAAAGGGTCATGACTTAAATTTTTTAATCTATTTCAGCGGCACCTTATGTGAGCCCATACAGCTGCCTAGGATTCCCTTGTACTAATTCATGTTATCTCCCAAGTTGTTTCATCTTTTATATTGATCCTTCACTATATAGGGATTGAGCTTATTGAATAATTGGGTAAAGTCGTACCACTGTATACAGTGCCACTTCTTTTGTATTGCTTTGTGGAGCTTATTTACTTAAATCAAAAAATGATATGATTATAAATTCTTTCATTATTTGAAAGCTGATGGTTCTTCCCAACCCTGACCTTATCATCCACCAAGCTTGTTTGAGAAAGTAATTAATTTCCTAAAGTGGGGCCATGCTTGATGTCTTGCTAAAAGCAGAGAAATCCAATCTTGCCATCAAGCTTGAGCTCGGTAAGTTTTTTCTTCAGAAAGACAATTTAATTTTTTTTGAATTTTGGTAACCTCCATTTTTTAATTACAAGGTTTACTTCTATTTTTTATCTGCATCCATTTCAACTTCACCCATGTGTGGATTGGTTTTCCAAGTGGGTGTATGGCCATTGGAGTTTAGTGCCAACACCATTTGGTCATTGGACACTCCCACCAGGTGCTACTAGCATTGTTAGGCAATTTTTCCCAATCACCTTTAAGGTGGGGAACCCTTATGGTGTGCCTTAGTCTCTTTCTGGTAGTGTGGGTTCCTAAAGCAGTGTCTGCCCCCTGTAAGGCACCTAGATTGTCTTGTGGCATATAGGCAGGTGGTGCATCCTGTATGTTTTTGTCTTTTTGTATTACTATCATGGGGTTTGCATCCTATGTGCTCCTAATGTGTAATCAAACATCATGGGTTGGTTTTTTCCCTTTGCCACACTACATCCCATGGGCACAATTAGTTGTTTTACAACTGTCTTTTTTCCAAATTGGGCAATCCTAGTTGTCTAGTGGACAATCAACCTCTCACTCTAGTTTGCTGATTATCAAAGAGTAGCTGCCACCTTCATTCAGGATTGGTGAATCAATGATGCATAGTCTGCTGTCTTGTTGATACTGTGAGATAATAGATTAGATGTTGGTGAGATGCTTCCCTATGATGTTTACTCATAAATATTTTTTTGTATGATTTCTGAAATTTGTTTTATTTTCATATATCTCTTTTCCCTTTTTTCTTTATATCACGTTTGTTTTCTTCATCCTTGGTTTGACATATTTGGAATGCTGGTAACTTTGGTTATTTATTCAACAGGATCCAGAAGAGTGGCCTTTGATCCCACCTTTGCCATCATATGGAATAGGCAGAGATGGAGGTAATCTGAGATACAGCAGCTTGATAAATGGGTATAACCTTACAGATGTTGTTATCACAGGTATGAAGTTAGCTTCCAAATAGGTTGCACTGTATGTCTAGATGATTCTCATGTCGTAAAATGACCTAAAATGTAATTTTCTTCTCAGCATATGGTTTCTTGAATCACTTCATTTTATTGCATGGATCCTCAGGTGATAATGGCACTGTAGACGGGCAAGGTGCTATTTGGTGGGAAAAATTCCATAAGAAGAAGTTGAAATATACACGAGGTTACATGGTTGAGTTGATGCATTCAAAGGATATAGTAATTTCCAATCTGACTTTCCAAAACTCACCTGCATGGAACTTACACCCAGTTTATAGCAGGTATGGGAATTTTCTTAATAATGAAAAATTCAACAATTCTCTATGATATCCAAATTTTGCAGAAGATTTGATCAGTTCACTTATTTTTTGGTGGCAAAAATGTTCAGCAACATTCTTATTCAGCATGTCACTATTCTTGCACCACTTACTTCACCAAATACGGATGGAATTGATCCAGGTTAGTGTGAAGGTTTGCTGGATTATCTCTTGTAACTTATGTAGAGTCTTGAATGGGATAAAAATAGATTTTTATTGTTATTGATTTTTGAAGTTGACATATCTGAGGTTTATCATGTTCCAACTCAAAGGTACAAGATCTTAGGCTACTTGCTGCAATTTTAATATCAGTTTATTACATGGTTATTCTGTTTTGGTAAATCACTTGAATTGTAGTTGCAGAAATCACCCCCTTGTCACTCTACCTCACAATGATTCTCCATTGAAGTGTTCCCAAGATGTCACAAACAGCAATGGCATTTTCTCAGATTCCAACCTAATATAACCTCACACCTGACAGCCCCATCTTCTCACGGGACCTAATCCCTCTAACATAACAGTCAAACAAAGAAAATAGCTGTATGTATATTCCCTTTGCTGTTCATGGAAATGTCGTATTATGATTTACTCAAATAATCAACATTGTGGTTTAAATATTCAACCTATAAATTATAATTTATAAACCATGTTTTAATTTTGAAAGTCTTAAACTATTTTTGTGTTGAATCCTTAAACTTTTTTATGCACTAAAATAAGGATATTATTTGTAACTTTGTTTGAGTTTATGTTATTTTGTTTTTTAATATTATGTGGACATTTTTATGCCATTTTGTGTCGAGGAATTCTTGGAATATTGACCTTTCCCATACCCGACTATTTCCATTTCTTGGTAACTTAGAATCAAGGTTTTCAATGCAGCCTTTGTGTTAGAAAGCTTTTGTGGTTTGCAAGGGGAAGTCGGCTATGGATGTTTTGTATGGTGGCATGGGGTATTGATGAGGGGTAAGGTCTAAGAGACCAATTAAGGATTATAAACCAAGTAGCTCAACAATAAACTCATGCACACATGATGCAAATGCATGAATACAAGATGAAACAATATAGATCTTCTTTATTATCAATTGAGAGTATTTACAACATGGTACACATGCCTACACTTGAGCGTGAAGGCCAAAAATCAGAAGTAACAAAGATCATGATGATCTTGCAACTTGTGAAAGATATTCTAATCTAGGAGCAAGATATGATTTACAATCTATTTGAAGATGTGTACTTATATGCATTGGGGCTTGACAAACCTAATACAATGTTCAAGAGATATGGATGAACATCTCAATTTGGCACAATGTTAAAATTACAACTTATCAACTCAAGGTGGATTGATATGGCACCAATTCTTCAGGACATGCTAGAAATAGTGGCATTGACTGAGATCTAAGGGAAAGGATGTAAAATAGCCTCATGCTTTGGCACAAAGTAAAACTTAGAAGATTTTGAATTTGAGATCTAAATTGTGTGTAAGTTATGTTGTTGTTCTCAAGAAGTGGATCTCGCACAAGGAGCTTGATGGTAGAGCACTCAAATGTTCAACTTCAAACAATGTAGTAAGGATGAGAGAAGTTCCAAACAGTTGACGAGGATGAAAGATGATCATTTTGATGTTGTACGACTTATATTGTTAGCACAAGGAGAAAGATTTGAAATAAGCTTCAGTGGATAAGTGTAGCAAGAAAGCTTTAGTGGATAAGTGTAGCAAGAAAGCGACAAAACCCCTTTGTGCTAATGTAGAATCATCCTAGGATCTTTAGGATCACCAAGGTTAAATAACAAAATCTATCTTAAAACCTGCTAGAAGAAATCTACAAAACCAAGGAAAACTAGAAAAGAACACAATATTTTTGGTTGATATAGGATTGCTCTTAGGCTAGTGATGCTCCTACATTAGACGCCCTAGTTAGGAAAATTTGTGAGCTTAGTAGTTCTCACATAAAGGGCTGACTAGTAGAACAACTCTTTCAGCTGGTTGGCCAACCTCAGTGCACCCTCGGGCCTCAACACTTGGAAAGGCTCTAGGAAAGGAGGTTTTACTTCTTTTAGCTTGAAGTCTAAGAGGTGGGAGATATCTTGACCTCCTATGCCAAAAGTCAGCTGTTTTGCACCTCTCCCCACACATGGAGGATTGAAATGCTCCTTAATTTTACCACCTTGTCTACTATCTATCTTCAAGTTTTTTCTTGCTGCAATAACTACTCTCTGCCTTTTGCATATTGGCACTATTTCCCTATCAACACTTTTCCTTGCATTCTCATACCTTTTATATTCCCTCATGTTTGGATACTAATCTTCCTTCCTTTGCTTTCTTCAAGTAACTTCTTCAAACCTTGTTTTGAGGTATTATTTGTTTGCAGCTATTACCTTCTTTCTATTGGTCTACACCATTGTGAGACTCCTACTATTCAATGGATCTTCACCCAATAATTTTCTTCCAATTGCAACTTCTTTCTGCACCTATGCCCTCTTAATTCTATGCTATAACTCCTTGAAAACATTGTATACTACTACCACCACATATGCAGTTCCCTATTGTTTCAATGCATTCTTTTTCTCCTCTACCACTTGCCACTTTCCAGCCTACTTACTATTGACTGTCTTCCCCAGTTCTGGATTTGCATCTTTTTGTAATGGCCTTTGAGCTTTCATCATCTTCCTTGCTCATTAAGTCCTCAAACTTGGACTACTTCCACTCGTTTTGCATATGAACCCTAGTAGCTAATGCTTCTACCAAACACATGATAAGGATTGCATCTTCATCATGCAACTATTTCCTTGTGCCACACCTCTAACCTGCGGCCTTGGCTTTTTGAGGTTCCTTCCAATTCTCACTTCCCCTATTTTTTGAGTTGCACTTGGCAACACACAATTGTGACATGGTTTCCTCATACAATGCCTCAAGCATTTTTCTCCTTTCCTTCTTCTGGTTCTCTCTTGGACAAGTATTGGTCACTACTTCCTCATCCCAACATCTTGTGTTACTCTCATTGTTAGTGTGTGCTCTATGTGCTTGCCCTCCTTTGTAAAAAAATTCATGCAGATTCACCCTTGTTTCTGATTCTACATTTTGTGCTTTTACCCAACTGGCCACTATGAGCAAGCTTCCCTTCCCGTGATTGCTTCTATTAGTCCTTTGCCTTCTCGTGATCCTTCAATCCAAATTGATGCTATTTTGAGCAACTCTTGGTGGTGTTTTCTGTTGTGTGGTTTGCTCCTCCTTTGCTAACACACACAGCATTCTCCTCCCTTCCCTTCTTGGATACTCTATTTGAAATGTTTTGTTGTCCAACATTTTTCCCCACTACCCTTCTCAGAGCATCCTTTGCTTGTCCTACACCCACCATGTTGACTTTCCTTAGTCACTCCTCAAGCCTTTTGATCATGCTTCTCCAACTTCAATGGAAGTTTTGTCTACAGCGCCTTTTCCAGTTTGTTTGCAAATTGTATGCAACCCCATCTGCATACTGTATCTTCCTCCACGGCAGTTCAACAATTGTAGCCTCCATTTCCCTTCTCTCCCACTTGCATAGGATCTCCTTTGAGATCATAATCACTCGAGGATTGACATCAAACTCTTCCTTTGAATTCTTAAAAGGATTCAACATGAACTTTCTTGTTGAATGGCTTGACAATAAGTTCTTTGCTTGTCATGGAGAGAGAAGTCTGGTAAAGCCAAAAAATTGGCATCAGCAGGTCGGATAGGTGTGATGTGGGCAATATTCAAAAGCACTCGATAGTGATGCTATCATCTCACAAGAATTTTATCAAGTTTGTGGTTGGGTATAGTGAATGCAGCTTGAGGTCACTGAAATGGATTACATGGGCTGGTAGAATTGGGCAATGTTGTTGATGGAAGTCTCCAGTATGTATGTGTTTGTTCAAGATAGGAGGAAGACCCACTTTTGTGAGGGGTATGACCCAAGAAAGTGGGAAGTGAAGGTTAGGCATATTAGAGCTGCAGGAAAAATGGAAGTGATCATGAAAAGGGAAGATAATAAATTGAAGAGATCATATGGTTAGTTGAAGCGGCTAAAGACCTGGGTGCCATATTCATTTAGTTTGTTGGCTTCTTCAGTGCCACAACCTTCCCGGTTCCTTGCATTTTACTACTACAACAGCCTCTGAAGTTCCTTCCCTGGATTCAACACTTCCTCTAGTTAGTTCTTGATTGTTGGAAGTGAAAATAGCTAGAGAGTTTTGGATGTGTGTGTATGTGGAGTGGTTTAGATATAGGCATCAAGTTTTTATGGTAATCATTTGCATTAGTTTGGCGTTGCTCAATAATATATATGTTGGTCAATTATGAGTCTGTGCGTTGTATGTGTTAATTATGTATGACCATATATTCATTTTTGGTTAACCATGGTCTGTACTTTTAGGTGGCTGTCATACAGTTGTCCAACTAACACATCCCTTAGATGACTTCACTTATTTATGGTTCGGGATTGTTCTTTTGGTTGCTCTCCCTGGTGTCATTCATATTGCTGTTTGGAGAATATTTATGCATTGCATATCTTTATATGAATAAAAGCCATGTCCTATATATCTCTTACTTTGAGTTATTTGTGGGTTGCTCTTGAATATTTTTCTGCATTCATTTTATTTCCTTCCACATTCTATTCTTGTTGTGAGATTTGGATGCAAGAAAAATTCCAAAGAGTTCCATCAATCAGAATGTCTCTAAAACTCACATAGGTGGATACAAAGAAAAAGTCAAAATGTAGTGTTTGCTAATGGAATGATTTTGGCAAAAACACTTGAAATTAGGAAAGGTGTGGGGCCATATTTAATGCAGCTGATTGGAAGTGCCAAGAAGTTCATCAACTTAAATATGATTTCTTGGGAATCAACAATTAACAATATAACTAAAAGTCAAATTATATCTCCTTACATGTGTCCTGTTATCAATTATGGCCTAAGATACTGCCACCATAGCAAATCTTCACTAGACGAGGAGTTTAATGCAGAAAAATGCCCAAGGCCAAAATTTGACTAACCTGTAAATCATTTTTAGACTGTTTGGGTATTTGAGGAAAGTCACCTCAACTTCCAGAATCACACTCAAAATTCTGTGTGCAAACACCTAAAGTGAATTCTTTCACACCAAATATGGTTCACAAAGTAAGACAGGTAAATTTGGTTAAAAATAGGCCTGTAAAGTCCATTTGATAAATCTAAAGAAAGACTCTGAAGAAAGAATTCCATCTTTTTAATAATTTCTCTTGCATTTAGGTAGAGCTAGAATTGTTTATGAATCCAGCCAATGGGAGTTTTCTTCTGTCATTGATAAATTAAACTTTTTTCACTTTTTCTTTCCTAGTGATGCAATGGAGAATAAAAACATAGTTACATACTTTTACACAATGGAGAGTATGATGGGAATTTTAAAGACATGGCCTTTGACATGATTATTCAATTTTATTCATCTTTAGTTGCTGTGGTCTTCTGCTGTAGAGAAGTATGTCAGATGATAGTGTAACCTGCTTGCATCTTTACTGCAGGCAAGTTTGTTTCCCATTCGATGCTCTGTTAACCCAGATATAAAGCTTTCAAGGCTGTTGGGGCTGTCATGAGCTAGTTGTTTAACTATTATATTTTCTGAAGATATTCAGATCTGATTGTGGATCATCGTGCATGACTAAAATCTTCCTGTATAATCAAGCTGGGTATTCCTTGAAATTATAAGAGGCAACGATACTTGCATCTGAATAAAAATATTGTAGTTTAAAAAAAAATTCATATGGCACATTGCAAGGGCCATTGATTTCTTCCAACAAATTTACATCCCTTGGGTATAAATTTACGAACAACAAAATAAATGTTGGATGAACAAATCCAAATGGCTTTTTAAAGGTGGTTTGTACACTGCTGAAAGGAATCTTCAATAAATATATAATCAAAATTTCCGAGAACATTATTTGCATCTTTTTGAAAAAGAGATACATTCAATTTGAGAGTTTTTCTGGCATCCCCTTCATTGAAAGATGCATGCTTGCTGCTTGGATAATTAATACTTTTTGTGTTCATTGTGCAGATTCATGTTCATACGTACGCATTGAGGACTGCTATGTTGAATCAGGTGATGATATAATTGCAATAAAGAGTGGTTGGGATGAATATGGAATTGCATATGGAATGCCCAGTCAACATATTGTAATCCGTCGTGTTGTTGGAGTTTCACCTACAAGTGCTATAATTGCACTGGGTAGTGAAATGTCAGGTGGAATACAAGATGTTCAAGCAGAGGATATCCAAGCTATTAATTCTGAAACAGGAGTAAGAGTTAAGACATCTCCAGGCAGAGGTAATTATGTCAGAGATATATATGTGAATCGAATGACTATGGTCAACATGAAGTGGGCATTTACCATGACAGGTTCTTATGGTTCCCATCCTGATAATAAGTATGATCCAAATGCTATTCCAGTAGTGGAAAGAATAAGCTATAGCAATGTAATAGCAACAAATGTAAGTACTGCAGGAAAATTAGATGGCATTCAAAAAGCTCCATTCAAAGACATTTGTCTCACCAATGTCACCATTTCCATGGCCCCCAAGTCCAAGCACCCTCCATGGAACTGTACTAATATTCAAGGAGTTTCCCATTCTGTCTCTCCAGAGCCATGCAACCTACTTCAGGAACAACCATCTGGGGGAGATTCATACTGTCCTCGTCCCCGCAAGATTGAAATGCCAGAACAAACTGTTATGAAATGCTCTTATAGTAGTTGGCAGTAGCCCCCTCTAGATAGAATAGATTCTTGGTCCTTTCTCTATGCTCTGTTAAGAGATATTGTAACAAGCCTTCATCTCCCATGTGTGTACCTGTAGCTTTTATCGAGAGTTTGCACTCCCAGAACAAACCAGCTTTATGAAATGCTCCTATAGTAGTAGGCACTAGGCAGTAGCCCCCTCTAGATTCAGTAGATTTTCGGTCCTTTCTTTATGCTCTGTTAAGAGATATTGTAACAAGCTTTTATCTCCCATGTGTGTACCTTAAGCAGGAATAGAATAAATAATGCAAGTTACTGTGTATATTTTATATAAGATTGAGCATTTCCGAATGATGTCGGTGAACCTCCTTGGTTGATTTTTCTTTCTTCTAGCTTCCTTACCTTTGCATTATTAGTCCCGTTTCAATTCATTCCTTTCAAATTGGAGGGAGGATGGAAAAGAATATCATCACTTTCCTGTTAAGTATATACAAGTAAAAATTGAAAAATTCCAATGGGCCTTGTCTTTTAATGTTTCCATCTGTGACATTAATACTAATATTATTTCAAAAAATTAGAGGATATTGTTCTATACATGAAGTTTATTGTGTAAAGGTATGGACGATAAAATATTTCTCATACGGGGCCTGAATTTGGTGTATTGATTGCTAGTTGGTGGCAGAGAATTGAATATTTCAAGAATGGATGATTATGATTAATTTGTCATATTTGGTTTACTCAACATTCATGAACAATTACAAAACCATCTTTTCATTACATTGTTGACATCTTTCTTTGTTAATTATGCTGTTTGCAAGTTTTTTAAATGGCAGCAATGAGCATAGGCCTGATTGGAAAAACAGCAGAAGAGGTTTCATGTCCAAGTTTCAAGTCATTAATTATGCATATTGTCTGAGAGAATGAGCCTCAACCGACTTTCATTTTTAAAGATGGTACATTTTAGAATAGTTGTCTTTCCTTAAAAAGAAAAAAAAAGTCCAATAAGAATGCTTTTTCAATCTTCAATGAAATTCTCTGTCAAACGGGATGCAAATAGTGATTTCCAACAATAGTGCATCTCTTCACATCTTCAATACAGAGTTGGCATTTTTCTAAAAATATTACATCAAATCCCAAGCTGGCATTCCAAAGTTTTTGGAGTGTTTTTCAACAAACGTATGTTCTTAATTCTACAAACATTTTCATACCCAACATGTTCTTCATTCCACTCTTCTGCAGAAATCCATGAACTAAAGGTAATGCCATTTTATTGAATTAAATCAACTCTTCACATATCCATTTTACTAATAAAAGATGTTGCAAGCACATAATCTTTAACAGCCCCTAACAGTAACTTTACTGATAATTGTTTCCTCAGATGACTAAAGAGAGCATCTCTTTGAGATGACTGAAGAGAGCATCTCCTTGTTATCTCATTTCTCTTTCTTTAGTCAACAATATTCTTATTCTCTATTTGTCTTCACTAATGTGGGTAGAATAAGAATAATTTCTTGAATGGCGTTGATAGTCCAAGATATCTTCTCTTTGGCAAAGAGTAATTAAGAATGTTCAAGCAACCTCAAAAATACTAATACATTTTTATCTTTTCCTCTGTCATTATCCTCCTCAATTCTTTTATCCATATTAATTAAATATTTTTTCTTAATTTTTGATTATTTAATTAAGTTAATATCTCCTCTTTTTATTCATAATATTTAAATATATATTTTTAATTTTTTTTTATCATATCCATATTAATTAAATAGTTTTTTGTTATTTAATTAATTCATCATTTATCATTTTCCTCCAATATTAATTAAAATCAAACTCAAATTATCTTTGGTCCTCTAATTTAATTAGCTAACACTCTCCTAATAATTAAATAAATTATTTAAATTTAAATTATATTTCCCTCCAAAATAAATAAATAAAATCAATATTTTATTTATTTCTCCAATTATATCTTATGAATGAAATAAATTCATTTAATTCTTTCAACAATCCCATCTTGTTAATTCAAATTATAGCTTTTATGCTATCTCAAATTTTCTTATCCATTGATCTTTCCAATTAATTTCCACCATTGATCAAATATTAAGTGAAACATATAAATAAATCGCTCATTCATTCACATCCTTTAGAGCTAGAGCATTATTATTATCAATCAACTATAATACATTAGCAAAAGCTTGTTATCTAGATCACAAGTTAGCATTATCATTATCAAAGAACTAGCCTAGCACATTATCAAGCAAGTTATCATCATCAAACATTATCAAGCAAGAGTATCACTATCAATACTATTATATTATCATTTTTTCTATCATGGTTATGTTATTTTGAAGAGCAACCCAAATATCAAGCATTCAAGCTACTATCAAAGAAACAATGGAACAAATCAAGGTCTTTATTATGGTATAATTGTTTATTATTTTATTTTATGCATAGATCTGGAACTTTATTGAGTGATTGTTGAGTGTGACTTCGATACTTGCATTGCATTGTTATTATTTTACATTGATTCACATTTTTATCATCCACACAACCCTAAAAAATGTGGTTAGTGTTATGGGTGATTGACTTAAAATCAACACCTAGATTTGGGTTCAAATTCTAATTCCCCACTTACCCCCTCTACACTAGGACATGAGCAAATCTTGGGTGAATTTGATGGCATAGGATTGCTCCTCACAAATGGCCATGTAGCTAGTTGACTACTATATATGCAAACATCTCTAAAAACAAAAACCAACAATGAACACAATAGCTAATGTGATACATTTAATAATTATGAATGTTTTCCACTTAAATAGTGTTTTAATCTCCCTTTCAGAGCTATTAAGAGGTGAAACTCTTATATTTGCATTCATCAAAGTGGGATTATTCTTGAGGCTTAAGCTTTTAAGGTATATTTGGCATTTCTATTAGAAATAAAAAAAACTATATTCTAGCAACTATTATAGTTAAGAGTCACCTTGTGACAATTACACATCATAGTTCATGTAATGATTTTTTTTCCTTTTCAATTTTGCTAAAAATTGCAATGGTGAAAAATGTGCATCTTACATTTTCTACATTCATTTTAGATTCACTTTAATTCATTTATTTTTAGATTAATGATTAGTGTATAAGTGGTATATTTAAATGTGTAAGTTGGTAAATAATTTGATTCTTATCTAATTTATTTATTCAAATCCTTAGGGAACAAATTTTGGCCTTTAATTCATCCATCTTTTTATTTAGGTCACTTATGCAATTAAAACCATTTGTGTTATAAATATGCATATAACCTTTAAACTTTCAAAATTCAAAGTTTAAAATTTTCCCTCCCTAGTTGCCCCTAAGTAGACATTATAAGGCGACTAAAGTACAAAAGTTGTTAACTTGTGTGCTAGGATGTTTAAGTTAAATATGAAACCTAATTCATTTGCACTTGTCAAATAAAACATCTAAGTTTTCAAGCATTCATGATAAATCTGTAGCAAGATTAGGGCACCATCATTGTATAATCTACTTACATCAACATTTAGGAATCATTGCATTTATGTGGGTTGCCTTCAATATTTGGTTACATATTGTTGACTCATTTATAAGGGTTTGATCAAGGGAGAATCCCTTGCCTAACATGCTCCTCGATGGTGTCTACATTTAGGCATCATTACATTTATGTGGGTTGCCTTCAATCTTTGGTTACATATTGTCAACTCATTTATGAGGATTTGATCAAGGGAAAATCCATTGCCTAACATGCTCCTCGATGGTGTCTATATGTACTACACCTTTGTAGACATATGTTGAAGACAATGAAGCAAATAGCTTCTAAATATCCAAATTAGTAGAGTTTGTTGGCATGCAAGTTTGTCATTGATGTCAAAGGTTGTGTTGTCATTAAAATTAAATGAGGAACATGAAGGTACATGAAATCAAGAGGTACAAGGTGATACTTACATTCAACACACTCAGGTATATCTTATGTTTTAGTTTGATTGCTCTACAGTCAAAGGTTATAAGGCTTTGGTATTCATTCATGGGGACAGTGGTATAAGGATTTGGTAAACTTCTAGTTTTGAGGGACAACGTATTTGTATATCTTTAGTTGATATCATATTCATTAAACAATTCATTGTTTAATGATATATATATATATATATATATATATATATATTGACATTGCTTTGGTGCATGACATTTGTTAATATCATTGCATAGATATAAGGTTGTGAAAGCAATGATTATTCTTGCAAGTCAAAGTGCATAGACTTTTGAGCATTCTAAAGAATAAGGTAAACTTGCAAACATTCATGAAGACCAACAAGGTGTAAGTGATTGATTATCACATGTGATTGACACACATAATAAGGTGATACACGGGTATTATGATGGTCATGATAGTGAGGAAAATTATATGCAAATGCTGACATAATGTTTTTGAGGACATAATGAAAATGTTTTATTTGCTAACACCGACACAATAATTGTGCCCTAATTTTCTTTAACTATCGGCTAAACACAAAGGCAGTTTGTTGGTGAGGATGATGGCTAATTTAGGGCTCGATGAAGATTGGAAGAATGGTGGTATGACTGTTGAAAATGAAGAGAAATGGTTTCAGGCAATTTGCTTTCATTGTCTACAAGGTGACTTCAACCTCATTTTGCAAGGTTTCAACGTATTCAAAGTGGTAACCCGATTTCTTATTTAAACCCTAGTTTGGTTTCTAGATGAGTTTGCATAATCTGGAAATGGTCTTTTGATTCAAGGTCAATGGTTTAACTCCTATTGTTTTTACAAGGGATTTTAGTGTATTTGTTATGTTTGGGTCGACTCATGTTCTTAGCAGTCGGGTTTCTAAAGTCCTTTATGTTGTCACAAGTTATTGTCATTTGGGATTCCTTGTTGATTCAAACATTTGGGGTCTCATGTATGAAATAGTCTACATGTGCAATGTCGACTACCTTCAGTGTTTGTTCCTTCAGTCATATATGTGTTTATTGTTTTGGTTTATACAATACCTTGTTACTAGGGCACAAGATCTTATAACATTTAGTTTTTTTTTAAGCCTGTGTAAAAGGCCATGTAATGCATCTGTTGTGTCGATTTGGAGACGGGTTTTGTGCCATATACATGCTGCTGTCTATGCATGGTATATACTAAAGTTTGTTGCATTTTGTGTAAGTCTTCATATCATAACATAGTCAATGTCAACATGTTGGGGGTCTATCTTGTATTTGTTGTATGATCTCGATGCATATGTGTTGTTAGTTATAATACATTTTGTGCATAGTTTGTGGTGTCAATACCTTGGGTTTATAGTGCATACATTGTATTGTTCAGGGATAACTTTAAGAAACCCCCCCAGTGAAAGTGTAAAATCCCGGCGAATCTTGGCTTAGTGCTATAATTAAAAAATTATTAAAAAATTTGTAAAATCCTGGCGAATCTTAATGAATAATTGGTAAAAATAATAATCACAGTGGCGAATCCTAGTGAATAATCACTAAAAAGATTAATTACAATGGCGACTCTCTCCTTTAAAAATTTGCATAGTTGGTTGGTGCAGTTCCCCCATATTTTTTTTCTTTTTTGTAATATTGAAGTAGGGGCTCGAGGGAGGCAGCCACCGACGGGGTCAAGGGAGCAGAGCCCCCTTGTGGGGGTCGAGGGGGCAACGCCCCCTCGCGGGGTCTAGGGACAACAAAGCACACACAGATTAAGTATTTTTTTAAAATCACACTTTAAAAAAAAGACTAAATGAAAAGTGAAATTGTTACCATCGATTAGCTTTTTAATCGGATGGGTGCAAGTTGATTCCATGACCTATATGCACGTGCCTTTTAAAAGGCTTGTTGAGGCCCGAAATTTGTTTTGGGCCACACAATTTTTGAAAAATATGAGTGCACCAAATATTGAAGTCCTTGATCCAACAAAAAAAATAAAAATTGAATTTTGATATATACAAAAAACGTTACGTGTTATACGATCGCGCTATGTCTGAATTGTAATTGGTTTGACTTCGAAACTTGATTAAAAAAAATTCAATAAAAAACTATCTAACCAAGTGGAAGCACTAGATATCGGAGTTACAAATCTAAATTCAAAAGAATTAGAATTTTATCCTTCATGGAAAAAAAGTTATGCTATATGGTGTGTGTCACTTTTAAAAATGTTGTTTTCAAAAAACTAGTTTTTGTGGGAGATGAAAAGAAGTGTAATCGATTCCAAAATTAAAAAAAAATATTTTAGAATCTATAGACAAAATGTGACGAGACTCTAGTTTGCATCATCTTCAAATTCCTCACGGTTTAGCCGCTATAAGTGCCCGAATGTGAAGATTTAGTTAAAAATAATAATTTCGGTGTCCAATTTGGCCAAAAATTGTAAACCACTATTGTGGGATCACCCTCCTTTATATTTGAAACGTGAGACTCAGCACACAAGAGATATTTTATCAAGCACACATCCCATTGTGGTGAATTTGATAAACATGAATGATCCTCTTGAAAATAATTATTGGATGCATTTAGAGATGAAAAATTGATATCATTAATAACTTGATCTTGTTGAAATGTGATACATTATGATATTGTGTTCTCAATTTAGATAATTGGCATGCTCTTGCACTATTGTTCTTGATACCTAGCAATAGCTTAAGGAGGGGCTTTCCTTCATAACACCTAGAACAAAATGTAAATCCAAAAAAGGGGCTATGCTAGATTATGACACACATCATAATCTTGCATCTACATGTACCAAGGTAATTTTGGTATTCATTTGCATGTCTTAGTTGAAAAATCGTCTAAGGAAAACAAATGTTTTAAATTTAGCTATGGATATGAGCATAATTCCAGGAAAACTAGTGGATTTAGTTGCATTGTCAAATTAGCTTCACCAATATTTCTAAGCATAAATTCAATATTTAGGACAACCAATATTTTGAAAGTTTTTTAGAAGACTTAGACTCTAATTAATAGCAAGGTTAAACATAACTTGAATTAATTGTATGGATGAAGGTTTTCACATCCTTGCATTTTAGACTAGTTTAACATCTAATGTCTTAGCTGCAATTTACCCTTTCTATTTAATCTAATTTCAAATTTGACACCTATGAATTTTATGAAGTTAAGACTTAAATTTAATCAGTGTTTATCCTATGGATTACGACTAAACCCTCATTGATAACTAGTTCAATCCTTCGTACTCAAAAGTAAGAGTTTTATATCTCGATGGCAATATTGTAGATTATGACACTATCTACCCAGATTCAAACACGACATAATCTCATGCCCCTGGCCTTAACACCTGGTAGATACATGGGATCCTCCATGACTCATTTGAGGACACAACCCAACATCCATTTGGAGGTCACGAAAAAGTGATAATTGATAATTGCCAAACGAAAAAATATTTTCCCCACTTTGGCTAGGACCATGAATACGGTCTTGAAATTGATATTAGAAACTCGATATTAGAGAAGTCAGTCAAATCAACACTCAGGGTTCAGCCTTCCTCGAATCTCAGGAATTTATGAAGTCTCGGTCTGAGAAGAGGAAACAATTCTCTGGGCATTCTAATAAACATGGGCTCAAGATTCTAACATGAGGCTGTAACTTGGTTTGTTGCAGAAGTTAGTTAACCAAACCTTGCAAGACATTACGAGTCTCAGACTTAAGAATTAGAATGAACTGATAATCCAAGGTTTGATCACAGATCCACATAGTCTAATGACTGTGAATCCCCAGAATCACTCTAAGTTCATAGGGCTACAATGGAGGCTGCTACTTTACAGTCAGTCCAAAACAGGAATCAATCAGGCTTTAGAGAAGTAGATCAATCAAGTTCAGTAATTATGATATTGCTATCAGGATTTAATCATATAGTTTTTCGAGTCAAACTCATTGACCCATGTTTCATGAGTAGTGGTTCACAAATCTCTCATGATAATGAATGGTCCACTTAACATGCATTGTATCTAGATGATGCTCACAAAGGTGAAACATGGGTCAATGAGTTTAACTCAAAAAACTACACGATTGAATCCTGATAGCAATATCATAATTTGACACGCTGTGGAAAATACCTCCTACTTGTCAAGTCCAATAATTACCAGTAAAACTCTAGATCCATATATAATATAACACACACTAATTCCCTGAGCTTATTCTAAACTAAAATATGGGCCTTCAGATTTTGTATAAACTATTTTCTCGTTACATTTGTAAATACGGGTTAAGTCTACAAACTTGGCCAAATAAAACATTCCATGAGTCTTCTCTTTGGTAAAAGGATAGTTATGCTTCCTGTTCTTAGCCAGGCCTTAATGAAAGCAAAAAGACTAATTAAATGAAACAGATTACTCAGTCAGATCACGTATTAAATCATTTACATACTGGGCGTAATTTTTCTCTGTCTATCCTTACAAAATCAACACATTCAGGCTATACATAGTATGCATCAAGTCTATGCTATTACATTTGATTAAAAGGTCTTACAGGTCACAATAAAAGTCTCTATCCTCTTTCTATTACTCTTAACCAATTCTACCTTCCTTGACTAGACTGATGCATACTCCCGCTATTTCCTGCACCAAAATCAATCAGGAAAATCATAAATAACTGATTTATCACATATATTCCTACCAAACCGAAATCATATATATTTTTATGGGTCAAAGCATAAAAGTGTGTTTTGTTTCTAAGTCACAAGTAAAATTTGAATGAATTTCATGCTCAATAATAGGGTTCATTTGGGGGGTTTGGTCAAACTCCCTTTGTTCAAATGTCTTTCTTATGTCTATTTCAATTATGAGGTTTGATTAAATGGAGTTTGATTGGACCCTCCATGCATTATAAAGACATATTTTTATTTCTTTTGATCAGTCGTACATATGTTTTTGACTTGTCCACATTATGAGAGGTTCCACTAATTAGCACTCAATTGAAGGGGGCTTGATTAGAACCTCTTTGACTAAAATGACTTATTTGACACTCTTTTTCCTTCAAGCCACATGGCCCCCAAATCATGTAGTCAAATGACTCACAAAAAGCTATATAGGTAACTAGGCCTCATTTTTAGCCTTCTAAAAACATGTTTCATTATATTTTATTTCAATATTATATGATTTATTTTTTCTAATCTATATAGTTTTGTTACAAACAATAATTATATCTATTTGGGACATTGGAAAAAATAAAAAATGTTGTCGATTTTCTTCAAAATATTGTTAGAAAAATTAGGCACACCTGAACTATATAAGGATCCCACTAAAAATCTCTAGTCACAAAAGGGTGGATATCTTAATGATAGAGCACCCTAGCACATAGGGAGGTCCTAGGTTTGAGCCTAACTTGGCCCATAGAAAATAATATGGTCAATAGCATAGTAGTAAAACACCCCAACATACACATTAGAGGTCCTCAATTCAAGTTCAAGATGGTCTATGGACAATAACATGGTATTAGATCTAGACAATGAATCTCAAACATTAAAGTGTGGCTCAAGGGCGCTGCTAGAGAAATGAACAACACTCAAACCATAATAAAGATCCTACCATTTGAAAAGCCTTGACCACAAAGAGGATTGGTAGCTTAGTGATATAGCACCCTAGCATTCACATGGGAGGGCTTAGATTGGAGTCCTAGGTTGTCTATGAAAAATGATAAAAATAACTTAAAACTATTTATGTGCCCTTATTTCAATGGAAAAGAAAATTTTAATTTGGGCATATATCAAAAGAGTAACATGGCTGGGTGTTAATATGTGTCTATAATATAATTATTTTCAATTAAAAATTAATAATAGAAAATATTCAACAAAAAATATAAAAACTATTATATATTAGTTTTAAGGATACATATTTAATAAATAATGTGTTTTTTAAAATTTCTAGTGAAAGTTTTATAGTTCAGAGGTGAGATTATGTAACAAAAAAGTATAAAAGTATAATAAACACTCTTTTAAAATTGAATCAATGTGCACCTAAGATCAATTTTGGTTGAGCATAAGTGGATTGATGAAGTGAAAATCGGAAAAATTCGGGTACTAGAAAGGCATAAATAGATGAAGGCGACTTTGGGAGCAATGCCACTTGGTAAATTTACCCCAATCAAGGGTTTTTGGTACCCACCGCTTAAGATCCCAAGGAAAATATAGGGCTGCATAAAGATGAGAACAATTGACACTTAATAAAGGCATCTCTAATCCAACTGCAGTGAAGGTGGATGGGCTTGAGTACAATTTTTTATTATCAAGGGTGCAAGAATATTTGCAATTCATTTTACATTTGTATGCCCTTTTGTAAATCCGCTTTGTTATATGAGGGTGACTCGTATGCTCCTACCCTTGTCCTCATTCTTGATATGAAGATGTCTCCTCCTACCAATTTGAAATGCGCAAGGTAAACAAACAAGGGTGACCCCCTTTCATAGGATCACATTTCTATTGATGTTGGGTAGGGTTTGGAAGTGACTAAGGTGTCTATGGATTTTCCCTATTGGGGGATGTCTTAATTTCACTTTCCTCTTATATAGAACTATTACTTTCAAAAAACTAAATCAACTTTGTCATTAAATTTTGAAAGCTTCTTAATCATTTTCAGAGTAATGGGAAATAGGTTGTCCTTGTTGAAATTTTACAAATGGACCAAAAAATATTGGCCTTTAGTGTCTATTCTCTCTATAGTTTGTTTTGCAATCAAATTTTAGTCTTAGGTAGACCATGATTTTTATTGGGCCAATGGTCCATGGATTTTTTTGGAAATGCAAGATAATTATATGCTTATGTCATCCCTTTTTTAATCCTATGGGGGTAGATTTCTTGCGGATTCCCATTTGGATTAGATCATACAATCTTCCCCTAGTCATGTGAAATATTGGTCTTTGAGACTTCTTATAAAACATGTAGGGGTTTTCATCAAGGTTGTTTCTTCCTCAAAAGGTATGTAAATTCACTAAGTTAGTGTATGTGTGTGTGGTGGTTGACCTATCTAAGCCCATTCCACACTCCATCTATATCAAATCAACTTTTTCTCCTTGGATCCAATATACTAATTATGAAAGGTTGTCATTCATTGCATTATGTGTAATAAAATGGGGTCACTTTAGGAAATTTTTTAACTCCCCTTTAATTTCTTCTCTCAAGACCATTAAAATACAAAAACGGATTCAAAATTTGGTAATTTGGTTTTGGATTTCATATGGAGAAATCATAGATAGTTTATTATGGACAAATCAAAGTTTTCTCAAATTTCTTCCTCAAATCATGTTTAGAGGTCAAGGAAATCATGATATCCCAAATCAAATGATTGGTAATAAAGATATTCCCTCAAGTAGGGGAGATGAAGAGGAAATGGGCATGGACTCTTAGACTACGATGACTTTGTGGATGAGTTCATAACCAAAGATTTTCTCTCCATTTCTTAGACAATGAGTATCAAAACTGAAGTGAATCACGACCTAGGTAATAAGTGAGGGCTAAAAGCAAGGATATGGAAATTTTTCCTCTAAGGGTAAATTATTTCTAGAAAGAAATTTAAATATCATACTTGAGCCAAAAGGGGTTGGAAGAAGGGGGAATTATACTAGAAATTAATGAAAAAAATTGGACACCTCTAAGGTAGTGAAAGATATTGACTTCCTTATTTTGTTTTTCAATACAACAACTAAGAAGAGGAAGGGAAGAAAGATGGAAGCTAAGAATTTTTTTTTGAAGCGATGGAGTCCAATGACATGGGATCTAGTGGATGATGAAAACTCTTCTCTCTAAGAGGGAAGGAGGTAGGCTTTGAACTAATCCTAATTTGATTACCAAGTTCTATGTAAGAAAGTTTTGTTGGTGGGAGTGAGGTATAGTACCTAATCAATTCTCTTTTTAGTCGTTTTCATACCTAGTTAGTTAAGTTTACTTAGTACATTATCTCAAGCCATATAATTATGAAAATTTTCATAATCCTATGGTATCTTATGTCTCACCCTTACCTATATATACAAGGGTTCTCTTGTACATTATTCATCTTGTATGCATTGTACCATTACTGGCATATAATCTTTTTATTGCATCTCTCTTGTGTGGATGATTTTTTGGAGTTGTAGAGCATTCTTTCTCTCGTGAGCTTTGAATTTACAAACCTCTTCTCTTTTTTGGGGAGAACTTGGAATTTTTTTCATATGGTGCATATTGGTTCAAACATGACCTCACGGTTAGGCCTAGAAGGGAAAAATATACATGGTTGATAATAAGATCAATAAGGTTTGGTGACACTCATTGGAAAAGGTTTTTTGAGGCCATCATTTTTTGGTTGTACAAAATCTATACAATTTGTATAGTTGTATAATTTGTAGGATTGCACAACACTTGCATAGTCACTACATAGATTTGGCATTAATGGAATATTCTATTGATTGTATCATGCCTACATCAATCAAGGTATGATTTTAATTTTTTAGTTTTTCTATTATTGTACTGCCCTATGCTAGCATATTGTTTCTTGTATCAACAATTGGCAATATTTATAGATAATATTGTTGGTACCACAATGTCATAAATGCTATCGTAGAAAATAAGGTAGGATTTAAGTTTTGGTTTAACACTTGTTCATGAGTGTTTTTAAGTTTGTAGTTCCTTTTAAGATGAGAGTTCTTGGTTAGCTAAATAGCCACTTTTCCCATGGCCCACTAGATTCACTAGATATTATAGAACATCACCTTTGGAGACCTAAATTCACTTCACTCCACTTTGTATTTGGTCACACCACTTGTGGACTATTAGAAATATGAAATAGATGAATAACCAAGATCTTTCTATGAGAGAGATAAGCTATAAAAATATAAATGAGATAACACAATTACAAACCTAAAATTCCAAGAGATGTGAAAATTTCAAGATGACAAGATTGCATTAGGAGCTCAAAGAAAACATATAGAATAATGATTGCATGCATCAACACACATGTATGCTAAAGTATGCAAGAATATATGTAAAAGTATGCAACTACAAGCTAGGTAGTAAGATTATATAGAACTAAGGAGACGATGGAGGTGCCAAATCCAACCAATAATAATTAACCATCAAAAGTGGTAAATGATCCACCCTTTAAGGATGGGGATAATTCATCACCTTATCCCCTAGTTATTAAGTGATAAAATCACTTTATTATCCTAAGAAAACTTAATAAAAGTGTAGGAAAAACCTAGGAATAAGGGAATATAAATTAAACCACTGCGAAAATAGAAACCTACACCAACACCACCCTTAAGCATAGCTTAGGAGGATGTAAAAGATGATGGGTCCCAATAAATGAAGCCATGTTAGGTACCCATATACATATAAGTTCCCCCCAAAGAAGAAAAATCCCCATCCCACAAAATGGAAGTATGCCCCCCATAATAGAGGGAGATATGAAATGGAAGGGCAAAGAAGCCTCCCCAAAGAGATCAAATGGTAGATTCTTGAAAATGGATGTACAAGATGATCCATGACCGTTGAAAAACATTCCTCCCCTTAGGAAGAAACAAAACCAATGGCGTATGCAAGCTATCTCCCCACTTCTAAAAGGAATATGTAGGAACAAAACTCAAGATGTATGTAGTATTTGAACCCAACTCAAGTGTCCCCATTTTTATGTTGAAAGACCCCACAATCAAATCAGGCGTTGTAGGCCACACTGCTGAAAATAAAAACTCAAAAACTCCTAGAGATTGATGTAGAACATAATCCAAAGACTCAAGTATCTCCTCTGAAGATATCTCCTCCAAATGTTGATCCAAAATGTCCACACTCATGTCAAATTGTGATGAATGATCATGTAAAGAATGAATGAGAGGGTCAGAGTGTTACCTCACAACAATTGAAGAAGAATCAAATTCATCAAAGAGAAGACGTATGTCCTCAATAGTGTCATCTAGATCCAAAATGAGGGACTCTACAAGCAAACAAGATATTTCTAGTAGAAATTAGTCCCAATGAACTGAATCCAAAAGACATAGATGATCTTGCTCTAATGAATCATTGGAAGCTCAAAAAGAAGCATCTCTAGAATATGAAGTTGCAACATGTATTGTTGATGGGGTATCAATGAACTGATCATCCTCAAAATATGCATCCCCACAAGATGGCACAACATAAGTCTCAGTATCATCCAAAAGATCTTGGTTCTACATGGAAACATCACTTTTGAAAGTGAATATCTAATGTCTCCATACAAGTGTTGGATGATGGTCCAAGCAGTGAAATGGCACTCAATGTGCTCTATGTGATGTAGAGTATCCTTAGAAATAATAAGACATATTAGTCCATAGACCATGCCATTTTTTTAAGCCATGTATTCTTTTGATCATAGTCACTTGGCTAAGGAATGAGTCCAAGGAGATAGGTCAGTAGATCCTGCTCAAGGCATTGATTCTTTATCCCTTGTTTCTAGGGCAAATAGTTCTCTTAAGTTAGCTTGAAAATAGAAGGATGAAAATAATGTTTAAGAGACATGATTGATCCCTCATAAATGAGTGTAAAAGACACTGAAAGACACCCCCCTTTCCACTAGTCTTAGAAATCACCCCCTCAATGTATTACAATGTTGACACTTTATGATTAGTGCATTTACAAAGCCTTTTCCAAAATACAATGCTCAATAGGCCCACAATGGAAAAAAATGAAACTTTTGATACAAAATATGGAAAAATTAACCCTTTATATATGTATTTCTCTTCAATGCCTTTCTGACACCTATTTGTTTATGAAAAACAGATCCGAGGTGAAAGTTATGGTCTGTTGAATAAAAAATGCAACAACTTCAACCTACAATATCTATAAGAAAATGGAATTTTTTCAATACCTCTATGGATGGAAATTTATTGTCTCCATCTTTTCAATGATATCTCATTTTCCAAAAATGGACACCATGGTGAAAAGTTATGAGCTTTTTAAAAATGGCTCAATTTAGCCTATAGTGACGACCCTCCTAGCAAGATAATTTTTTTCCAAAAATCATTTGAATTTGTCTAAAATGGACAAATTTAATATGAAAATAGGCATTTTTGGACCATTTGAGTGCAATGGAAAGGTTCATTTGGGACAAAAATGCTCTAATAAAAATTTGTTTGCCAGATATGAGTTTTAAACCCTTGTTTGCTACTATGTCATATGGTGACCAAATTGAGTGAATCAAAATCCAAATCTAAATTTCTCGAGCCTCTTGGATGTAATGGGATAGTTAAAAATGTTGCTACTATAGCCAAAATAGATGCAATCACCAAATCTCACCAAAAACACATGCAAATATAGGATTGATAGATCTTCATATTAATTCCTTTCTGATTCTGTAGATCATATTGAAACACAAGAGAAGAGCATATGCAAATTTACAAGATCATACAAAAAACTCTAATATCTTAATCAAGAATTCAAGTGCTCAAAGCTATTAAAATATAAGCTCTGGTACCATGTTTGATCCAGGTGGATCTAGAAGACCTCAAATTTCACAGTCTCAGAATCACCTGAAAGTAGTCTTAGATTGAAGAGCTCGCTGACAGGATTTCGACGCAACTTGAATCGTGTCAAAAGGATATCGTATGTGCGAGTTATGCTTGGTCAAAGGTCCGGTCAAACAGGCAAATCAGGGGTTCAAAAAGGCAAAAATTGATTGTCTCAAAATGAAATAAAAATGATACCAAGTCGTAGTGCTCGACGCGCTGATTCCAGAACTATATTCGGTTTCAAAAATGGAGCTCATATGTGAAAGTTACAGCTGGTCAAAGGTTGGTCAAAATTTTGACTATGGTTGACTTTGATGACATCAGCAAGCTGACATGGCAGATGGTGACGTGGCAGGAGTGGTGAGTTGGCACATACATGGTGGAAAAATAAATATGGATTAAACTATATTGTTAAAAGAAAATACGTATGGTTTAAAAATTAAAAGATTTTTGTGATTTCAAGGAGGATTTGGTGGGATTTTATCCCTTAAAATTCTCTTCCCTTGCCCATAAAACAAGGAGAGGAAAAAATCCCGTAAACTTACATTTCAACAAATTAACCCCTTTAACCACCTTTCTCATATTTAACGGGTTTATTTTAAAGAATATCCAAGGAGATTATTAAGGGGCTTTTAAAAGATATTTTTAAAGATTATAATGCAAGTCCAAAATTATAACGGCCCATAGTTAAAGGGGTTCATTTTTTTAATTGTATGGCTTGGAATTATAAAAGCCAAAGGTGGATTTATTTTTGAAAGATTAATTTGTTATACTAACGGGATATTAGTTATTTTTATTGTAAAAGGGGGAAATGGTTGGAATTTTTACTTATATACAGGAGATATGCAATATTTGCAAAATAATATGGTTAAAGCCATATTAGCAAATAAATGTGTATATAAAGGGGTGATTTTTGTAAAGGGACAATGGAAAAATTATTGAGTGGAGAATTTTGTACGGGAATTTTCTAGGAGATTCATACTTGTTTTTTGAAGAAAATTATGATCCTTAGATGTTTGAAGGAGACTTGTAAGGTGAATTTGCAAGGTGTTGTCTACACCAAAAATTGCAATTCATAAGGAGAGATTGTGAGGAGCTTATGTTGGTCTTGGAGGCTTGATATTGTAAAAGGTTTGTTGACTTCGCAATATCAATAAAGCGGTCCTACGATTGAGAAGCGGACCCGGAGACGTAGCTCATCCTGAGCGAACTCTGTTATCAAGTGTGCTCTTCTTATTTTCTCTTTGTCTCGTTATTTCTTCAGTATTTGATTCTTTAAGATTCTAAGTTATGTTTATTTGAACTGGAATAAGTGAACTTGTAATAATTTCATCGCTTTAGATGCATAACCATGCATTACTGCTGCGATCAGGAATAATTATGTAAATGGATTAAGTTTTCAAATAACTTTAACGTCCTAGTTTACAGATCAAGTTGGTATCAGAGCCCGTTTTGCAGGATAATTGCAGGTGGTGAATGTTAACCAGGTTGAAACTGAAGCAAGGTGAAGGTTCACTTATAGAGATCAACCCAGAGATTGGGAAACGAAGGACTTTTCCACGATCAGAGATGGCAGCTGAACATGAAGTTCCAGAGCTTGATGATAAAGCTTTCCAGAAAGCTTTTCTTGAAATGAAAGCTATGGTGGAAGTTCTCTTCCAAGAAAGGCAAGAGCGTCAGAGGAAAAAGGAAGACAAGAAAAGAAAAAGGAGGAAAATGAATCTACTTCGAAAGAGGAGAAAGGTAAAGGAGTAGGAGGTGGTAGTGACCCTCCTGAACCTTCTTCCCCATCTTCTTCTTCATCCTCTTCATCTTCTGAAAGTCCAAAACATTCTTCACAAGGAAAAGTTGCACAAAAATCAACTAATTCTCCTTTATTGAAATTAGATGTCAAATTTGAGTTGCCTATGTATAATGGTGAATTGGATGCAGAGAAATTGGATAACTGGCTTAAGCAGATCGAAGTGTATTGCAGGGTTCAACAGATCTTGGATGAATCTTCTAAAATCCAGCTAGCCACTCTTCGAATGGGAGGCACTGCATTGGTTTGGTGGGAGAGTAAGATTCAAGATGATCTTGCTACACATGGTAAAATCATTTCATCTTGGTATGAGTTTACTTCTGCTTTAAAGAAACAGTTTTATCCTTTGGGTTATATGCAACAAGCTGTTATGGATTGGCAAAACATAAGACAGGGTAAAGGACAAACAGTTCAAGAGTATACACAGGTGTTTAGGAAGAAAGCACTTACTCTTGGTATTCCTCTTTATACGCAAGAAACTTTATTAAAGTATATAGGTGGATTGCATTCGCATTTGAAACATACAATTCTTATGTTTAATCCAACTAATTTTGATGAAGTTTGTGTACAAGCAACCCATATTGAAGTAGGTGGAAGGAACATAAGTTTCAATTCAAAAACGGAATCTGTTCCTCCAACTGAAGGCAATAAGAAGGGTAAGGAGAGGAAAGCAGCTACTATGAAGAAAGAGGAAGGTGAAAAGCCTACTTGTTCACATTGTCAGAAGCAAGGGCACACAGATGCGAAGTGTTGGAAATTGCATCTAGAATCGAGGCCTAAGTGGTTTAAGGATCGTAAAGGTAAACAAAAGACTGCAACTGTTGTTCAGGATCTTGGATCAGATTCTGATGATGAAACAAAGATTTCAGTTGTAGGTTTGAAAGGTAAAACTTTTGCTAGTAATGATTCTACCACTAACGTTTCTAAGAGTATGGTTCCTGAAGATAGCAAAAGAAGTGAATTGTTTCATATAAGGGTGATTTCTAAGAACACTAAGATTAATGCATTGATTGATAGTGGGTCTCAAGTTAATCTAATTTCAGAGGAAGTTGTTAAACAGTTGAGATTGGAAACCAAGCCGCATAAGAAACCTTATCCGTTAGGTTGGGTGTGCAATGATAACAGATTGCGAGTAACTAAGCAATGCAGTTTGAAATTTGCAATAACATCTAAGTTTATAGATGAGGTTGAATTTGATGTGGTTCCACTTGATATTTGTGGCATTGTGTTGGGTAGCCCGTATTTATATGATAGGAAAGCGATCTTCTACAGGGAACATAATCAGTATCACTTGTTTAAGGAAGGAATTGAATACATAGTGCATTCTCATCCAATTAAGATTGATAAATCTTTTGTGACAATGGGGCAATTGAAAAGGGTAGTTAATGCAAATAGCAATTTGGCACTTAAGTCTATACCACAAGAAGTGTCAAAGAATAAAAGCATATCCGATTCTAAGGTTGTTCCAGTTATGAAAGATAAGCATGATGTTGGTACATTTTTCTTCTCGTCTACAAGTTTGGTTTTGTTGTTCAGCCTTCTATTCTCTAGCAGTGTTTGGTTGATAGCAGCAACGTTGAATGTGGATGTGTATGTTGCTAATGTGCTTAACAATGTCAATGCAGTTTTGATTGTTGTTGTGATGAGTCAGATGCACAGGTTCCAGGAAGGAAGGATAGGTGATACTGGGCAAGTGAGGCAAAGATGCCCTCACTTGAATTGCATGTAAAAACAGACCTTTTGGAGGTCCAAAAGCTTCTCAGTAGGGAGGAATGATCCAGGTGGATCCAGAAGACCTCAAATTTCACAGTCTCAGAATCACCTGAAAGTAGTCTTAGATTGAAGAGCTCGCTGACAGGATTTCGACGCAACTTGAATCGTGTCAAAAGGATATCGTATGTGCGAGTTATGCTTGGTCAAAGGTCCGGTCAAACAGGCAAATCAGGGGTTCAAAAAGGCAAAAATTGATTGTCTCAAAATGAAATAAAAATGATGCCAAGTCGTAGTGCTCGTCGCGCTGATTCCAGAACTATATTCGGTTTCAAAAATGGAGCTCATATGTGAAAGTTACAGCTGGTCAAAGGTTGGTCAAAGTTTTGACTATGGTTGACTTTGATGACATCAGCAAGCTGACATGGCAGATGGTGACGTGGCAGGAGTGGTGAGTTGGCACATACATGGTGGAAAAAGAAATATGGATTAAACCATATTGTTAAAAGAAAATACGTATGGTTTAAAAATTAAAAGATTTTTGTGATTTCAAGGAGGATTTGGTGGGATTTTATCCCTTAAAATTCTCTTCCCTTGCCCATAAAACAAGGAGAGGAAAAAATCCCGTAAACTTACATTTCAACAAATTAACCCCTTTAACCACCTTTCTCATATTTAACGGGTTTATTTTAAAGAATATCCAAGGAGATTATTAAGGGGCTTTTAAAAGATATTTTTAAAGATTATAATGCAAGCCCAAAATTATAACGGCCCATAGTTAAAGGGGTTCGTTTTTTTAATTGTATGGCTTGGAATTATAAAAGCCAAAGGTGGATTTATTTTTGAAAGATTAATTTGTTATACTAACGGGATATTAGTTATTTTTATTGTAAAAGGGGGAAATGGTTGGAATTTTTACTTATATACAGGAGATATGCAATATTTGCAAAATAATATGGTTAAAGCCATATTAGCAAATAAATGTGTATATAAAGGGGTGATTTTTGTAAAGGGACAATGGAAAAATTATTGAGTGGAGAATTTTGTACGGGAATTTTCTAGGAGATTCATACTTGTTTTTTGAAGAAAATTATGATCCTTAGATGTTTGAAGGAGACTTGTAAGGTGAATTTGCAAGGTGTTGTCTACACCAAAAATTGCAATTCATAAGGAGAGATTGTGAGGAGCTTATGTTGGTCTTGGAGGCTTGATATTGTAAAAGGTTTGTTGACTTCGCAATATCAATAAAGCGGTCCTACGATTGAGAAGCGGACCCGGAGACGTAGCTCATCCTGAGCGAACTCTGTTATCAAGTGTGCTCTTCTTATTTTCTCTCTGTCTCGTTATTTCTTTAGTATTTGATTCTTTAAGATTCTAAGTTATGTTTATTTGAACTGGAATAAGTGAACTTGTAATAATTTCATCGCTTTAGACGCATAACCATGCATTACTGCTGCGATCGGGAATAATTCTGTAAATGGATTAAGTTTTCAAATAACTTTAACGTCCTAGTTTACAGATCAAGTTGGTATCAGAGCCCGTTTTGCAGGATAATTGCAGGTGGTGAATGTTAACCAGGTTGAAACTGAAGCAAGGTGAAGGTTCACTTATAGAGATCAACCCAGAGATTGGAAAACGAAGGACTTTTCCACAATTAGAGATGGAAGTTGAACATGAAGTTCCAGAGCTTGATGATAAAGCTTTCCAGAAAGCTTTTCTTGAAATGAAAGCTATGGTGGAAGTTCTCTTCCAAGAAAGGCAAGAGCGTCAGAGGAAAAAGGAAGACAAGAAAAGAAAGGAGGAAAATGAATCTACTTCGAAAGAGGAGAAAGGTAAAGGAGTAGGAGGTGGTAGTGACCCTCCTGAACCTTCTTCCCCATCTTCTTCTTCATCCTCTTCATCTTCTGAAAGTCCAAAACATTCTTCACAAGGAAAAGTTGCACAAAAATCAACTAATTCTCCTTTATTGAAATTAGATGTCAAATTTGAGTTGCCTATGTATAATGGTGAATTGGATGCAGAGAAATTGGATAACTGGCTTAAGCAGATCGAAGTGTATTGCAGGGTTCAACAGATCTTGGATGAATCTTCTAAAATCCAGCTAGCCACTCTTCGAATGGGAGGCACTGCATTGGTTTGGTGGGAGAGTAAGATTCAAGATGATCTTGCTACACATGGTAAAATCATTTCATCTTGGTATGAGTTTACTTCTGCTTTAAAGAAACAGTTTTATCCTTTGGGTTATATGCAACAAGCTGTTATGGATTGGCAAAACATAAGACAGGGTAAAGGACAAACAGTTCAAGAGTATACACAGGTGTTTAGGAAGAAAGCACTTACTCTTGGTATTCCTCTTTATACGCAAGAAACTTTATTAAAGTATATAGGTGGATTGCATTCGCATTTGAAACATACAATTCTTATGTTTAATCCAACTAATTTTGATGAAGTTTGTGTACAAGCAACCCATATTGAAGCAAGTGGAAGGAACATAAGTTTCAATTCAAAAACGGAATCTGTTCCTCCAACTGAAGGCAATAAGAAGGGTAAGGAGAGGAAAGCAGCTACTATGAAGAAAGAGGAAGGTGAAAAGCCTACTTGTTCACATTGTCAGAAGCAAGGGCACACAGATGCGAAGTGTTGGAAATTGCATCCGGAATCGAGGCCTAAGTGGTTTAAGGATCGTAAAGGTAAACAAAAGACTGCAGCTGTTGTTCAGGATCTTGGATCAGATTCTGATGATGAAACAAAGATTTTAGTTGTAGGTTTGAAAGGTAAAACTTTTGCTAGTAATGATTCTACCACTAACGTTTCTAAGAGTATGGTTCCTGAAGATAGCAAAAGAAGTGAATTATTTCATATAAGGGTGATTTCTAAGAACACTAAGATTAATGCATTGATTGATAGTGGGTCTCAAGTTAATCTAATTTCAGAGGAAGTTGTTAAACAGTTGAGATTGGAAACCAAGCCGCATAAGAAACCTTATCCGTTAGGTTGGGTGTGCAATGATAACAGATTGCGAGTAACTAAGCAATGCAGTTTGAAATTTGCAATAACATCTAAGTTTATAGATGAGGTTGAATTTGATGTGGTTCCACTTGATGTTTGTGGCATTGTGTTGGGTAGCCCGTATTTATATGATAGGAAAGCGATCTTCTACAGGGAACATAATCAGTATCACTTGTTTAAGGAAGGAATTGAATACATAGTGCATTATCATCCAATTAAGACTGATAAATCTTTTGTGACAATGGGGCAATTGAAAAGGGTAGTTAATGCAAATAGCAATTTGGCACTTAAGTCTGTACCACAAGAAGTGTCAAAGAATAAAAGCATATCCGATTCTAAGGTTGTTCCAGTTATGAAAGATAGGCATGATGTTGGTACATTTTTCTTCTCGTCTACAAGTTTGGTTTTGTTGTTCAGCCTTCTATTCTCTAGCAGTGTTTGGTTGATAGCAGCAACGTTGAATGTGGATGTGTATGTTGCTAATGTGCTTAACAATGTCAGTGTAGTTTTGATTGTTGTTGTGATGAGTCAGATGCACAGGTTCCAGGAAGGAAGGATAGGTGATACTGGGCAAGTGAGGCAAAGATGCCCTCACTTGAATTGCATGTAAAAACAGACCTTTTGGAGGTCCAAAAGCTTCTCAGTAGGGAGGAATGATCCAGGTGGATCCAGAAGACCTCAAATTTCACAGTCTCAGAATCACCTGAAAGTAGTCTTAGATTGAAGAGCTCGCTGACAGGATTTCGACGCAACTTGAATCGTGTCAAAAAGATATGTATGTGCGAGTTATGCTTGGTCAAAGGTCCGGTCAAACAGGCAAATCAGGGGTTCAAAAAGGCAAAAATTGATTGTCTCAAAATGAAATAAAAATGATGCCAAGTCGTAGTGCTCGTCGCGCTGATTCCAGAACTATATTCGGTTTCAAAAATGGAGCTCATATGTGAAAGTTACAGCTGGTCAAAGGTTGGTCAAAATTTTGACTATGGTTGACTTTGATGACATCAGCAACATAGCAGATGGTGACGTGGCAGGAGTGGTGAGTTGGCACATACATGGTGGAAAAAGAAATATGGATTAAACCATATTGTTAAAAGAAAATACGTATGGTTTAAAAATTAAAAGATTTTTGTGATTTCAAGTAGGATTTGGTGGGATTTTATCCCTTAAAATTCTCTTCCCTTGCCCATAAAACAAGGAGAGGAAAAAATCCCGTAAACTTACATTTCAAAAAATTAACCCCTTTAACCACCTTTCTCATATTTAACGGGTTTATTTTAAAGAATATCCAAGGAGATTATTAAGGGGCTTTTAAAAGATATTTTTAAAGATTATAATGCAAGTCCAAAATTATAACGGCCCATAGTTAAAGGGGTTCATTTTTTTAATTGTATGGCTTGGAATTATAAAAGCCAAAGGTGGATTTATTTTTGAAAGATTAATTTGTTATACTAACGGGATATTAGTTATTTTTATTGTAAAAGGGGGAAATGGTTGGAATTTTTACTTATATACGGGAGATATGCAATATTTGCAAAATAATATGGTTAAAGCCATATTAGCAAATAAATGTGTATATAAAGGGGTGATTTTTGTAAAGGGACAATGGAAAAATTATTGAGTGGAGAATTTTGTACGGGAATTTTCTAGGAGATTCATACTTGTTTTTTGAAGAAAATTCTGATCCTTAGATGTTTGAAGGAGACTTGTAAGGTGAATTTGCAAGGTGTTGTCTACACCAAAAATTGCAATTCATAAGGAGAGATTGTGAGGAGCTTATGTTGGTCTTGGAGGCTTGATATTGTAAAAGGTTTGTTGACTTCGCAATATCAATAAAGCGGTCCTACGATTGAGAAGCGGACCCGGAGACGTAGCTCATCCTGAGCGAACTCCGTTATCAAGTGTGCTCTTCTTATTTTCTCTTTGTCTCGTTATTTCTTCAGTATTTGATTCTTTAAGATTCTAAGTTATGTTTATTTGAACTGGAATAAGTGAACTTGTAATAATTTCATCGCTTTAGACGCATAACCATGCATTACTGCTGCGATCGGGAATAATTCTGTAAATGGATTAAGTTTTCAAATAACTTTAACGTCCTAGTTTACAGATCAATGTTAGAAATCTGAAATAGATGAATAACCAAGATCTTTCTATGACAGAGATAAGCTATAAAACTATAAATGAAATAACACAATTACAAACCCAAAATTCCAAGAGATGTGCAAATGTCAAGATGACAAGATTGCATTAGGAGCTCAAAGAAAATATGTAGAAATAATGCACATGCATCAATGTACATGTATGCCAAAACTATGCAAGAGTATGCAATAATATATGCAAAAATATGCAAATACAAGCTAGGTAGTGAGTTTATATAGAACTAAAGAAGTGAAAAATCTAACCAATGGGAATTAACCACCAAAAGTGGTGAATTCTCCACCCTTTAAGGATGGGGACAACTCATCACCTTATCCCTAGTTATTAAATAATAAACTCACTTTATTATCCTAAACAATCTTAATAAAAGTGTAGGAAAAACCTAGGACTAAGGGAAAATAAATTAACCCACTAGGAAAATATAAACCTACACCAATATGGACCGCCATTGCTTAGCTTATTGGTTAGTGATGGCCAAATAAATACCTTGGTGTGCTTTTCTTAGCCCTTGGAGGGAATTTTCATGGGAGGCATAACATTCACCCATGCCATCATTTTTTGACTTCTTATAATGGGGTTTGTGCAGGATCATGGGGGGCCAAACAGTGGCAATGTTACCAAAAAAATGTGACATGAGGAAGGAAAAATCACGAAATTCATGTTTGAATTTTTACTTGGGTTGGTAAAAAGTTCAATTGCTATGGTAAACACCAAATCAAAATGGATATCTGTTAATAACGGATATTTGATATTAACCAACAAAAATGGATAGCTAATTTGTAAAAAATGTGTATCCATTACTTATCCTAATAAACGAAGATCCATTATTGAGACACAAATTTTTAGAGACCAAACACCATGTATATTAATTATTATAATATATATATAATAATAATTGTATATTCTTTAATAATAATATAATATTATATAATAATATAATATTATTTAATAATAATATATTATTAATATTATCATAGATATTAATATTAATATATTAGTATGATAATATAAAAAATATTATTATATCATATATAATAATATTATCATATATTATATATTAATATTATCATAAATATCATCATATTATATATTATATAATAGTAATATATTATTATATATTATATATTATATAATAGTAATATATTATTATATATTATATATTATATAATAGTAATATATTATTATATATTATATGTTATATAATAATAAAATATACCAAAAAATAATGAAATATTATATACCATATAATAATATTTTATTATTATATTTTTATATATATTTTAATATTAATAAATATTAATATATTATATGAGTATTCTATTATATATTATATCTATTAATATTAATATTAATATATGATACATATAATATATATTATATATTATACATATAATATATTATATATATTAATATTATATATAATATATACTATATTATATTATATATATATATTAATTATTAATATTATATATAATATATACTATATTATATTATATATATTAATTATTAATATTAATATATCTTATGAAATATATATATTAATATACCAACATATATAAGATATTTTTAAAAAAAGCTCTCTGAAATGGATATTTGTTTCAAAGAGCTTAACAAAGCTCTCCAAAATGGATTTTCATTTCAAAGAGCTTAACAAATCTCTCAAAAATAGATATATGTTTTGGAGAGCTACACATAGCTCTCCAAAACGGATATCCATTTTGGAGAGCTATGTGTAGCTCTCCAAAACGGATATCCATTTTTGATAACTATAAGTAAAAAAAAAGAAAAAAAAATCATTGTTCACTATTGATTGTTAGGTGAGTGTGTGGGCAGAGCAACAAAGAACGAATATCCGCTAAAATAGATATCCATTTTTTGCCTTCTAAGCCAAAATTTACCATTTCTTCTCCAATTTCATCAGAAAATAACCAAGGTAAACTTTAAAATTCATGTTGTTTTGGATGATTTTAATTGTTTTATATGTTTTTTTTAACATATATACTAGTTTTTTTAAAAGATTTTAGCAATTAGTTTAAAATTATGCTAATTTTAAAAATTGTAATTTTAAATAGGGTTTAAATGGAACAAATTGATAGAGAAAACCCTCCTCCACCAAACCTTCCTTCAATTTAGGATTTAATTGAAATAAATATTACTAAATTAAAAAAACATTGCTGAGAGATACTATAACCACCAACATTTGAATTCAGTAACACCTAATATAGAGGCCATAATCAATTATATTCAAGATAATACTTGGCAACATTCTTCATTTCAACAGTGGAGAGATGCAAGGAGGTTGGAATATGGAAATGTTTTGGGCTATGATGAGATTAAAAAAATAGAAATATCTAAAGCCGATTTAGTCTAATATTTTGTGAACCCAAAAACTAGACATGTTAGTTTACGTAAACCACAATTTTCCATAAAATGGTGCACACATAAGGGCATAAAAACAAATTTTTGGGATTGTTGGTGGATGGTGTTTGATAAACCACCCAACCAAAATCTTGATGTCCTCTTTATTTTCTCCACAAATTATATGCAAAATTTGTTTTAGGCAGACATGTCAACTATTTTGATTTCAGGAATTTTTAGGGAGTAGGTATGGGAATGCCCCAAGATAGACCTGAGGCAATGCGTATGATGCAAGGTCCCCATGTTCCCCCTCCTCATATTCCTCCTCCACCTCCAACATCCCATCCAGACATTATTGCCCATGTGACCCAACATAGTCTCTTGGCCATACACTCTTTGACTGGCCATTTGATTACATAGTCCTCATAGTTTGCCTAGCTACTTGATAGAGATACTCCTCGTGCTTCAGTTGATGCTAGTGCAACATCGTCATATACACATATTTGTGTGCCTCATCAATGTAGTACATACAACCATATATTTCTAGGTCCTATGGGAGATAGGGATGAGACTCCCCTAGACACATCTGAGTATGAGATGCTTGATGTGTCACTTGGAGGAGATGAGGTAGTAGTGCATACTACAAATGCAATGAAGACGTGTGAGGGAGGAATAGATGCATCACCGTCCATGGTTGGAGATGAGGAGCAACAACAACAATCTTTTATAACTTAGGTAAAACTTAAATTTATTTTATAGTACATTTCATTTAAAATTATTATAACAAATAGTACATGTTACTAATGTATATTTAAGTGGGAATGAATAGTTGATGATCGAGGATGAGATTAGAGATGTGCATCATGGTACTCTTTCGACCATTGAGTTTTGCCTACACATATTGGCATATAACTTTTTGTACATGTGTAAAACCTTTTTATTGTACACATATCATTTAAATTGTGATTAATTAAATACATACTAATTTATATCTTGATCTTATTTTACTTTTGCAATGTACTCTAGCTGTGACTGATGCAACACCTTTTACCATGATGAGTTCTTCTCAATCAATCTCAGTTGCACCATCGATTTGGCTATATGGTTTTTTATATCTAGTAGATATATAAGTTTCTAGATATATTTGTAGATGTATGTTTAGTTTATGTTTGTTTGTTAGCAATTATATATTAATTTTGACAATTTAATTTTTCTTCTTAAATAGTATGCCTCCATCCACATATGTGGATCCTCTACCATTTCAATATGGTAGAACTCCTGAGCATCCTAAGGGACCATCATTTGTTGAACATATGTTAGCAAAAGAACACATGCTTGAGGTAACGAAGAATTGAATTTGAATTGAATTTATAGTTTAGTATAGTGATTAGATGTTACTTTGAAAGTTATAAAAAATAGTAGATAAGTTTCTGTAGACACGTAAAATATACTAATTGATCCCATGCACCTAATCCTGATTTACTAACACCAATTCGTCCGGAATCATCTCCTTTGCTAACCATTTAATCGAATAATTTTTATTTGATTAAATTCATCATATTTCATCTTTTAATTAAATAAATCAATTTTATCTGATTAAATCATTATCTCCTATTAATTAAATAAATTATTTTGTTTAATTAATCCTATTCTCCTCTTTTAATTAAATAATTCATTTTATTTAATTAAGTTCTAAGGTCATCTCCTTTAAATTAAATAAACTAACCTTTATTTGATTTAATTCTAACACCATTCCCTTTTAATTAAATAAATCCAACTTTATTTAATTAAGTCTAAATTCATTATTCCTCTCATCTTGATTTATTTAAATCCAAAAATCTAAGTCAAAATGTCAAATCAACTAAATCTTCATCTAAGTTAATCAAATCATGATTAATCCTAACTCTAATCCATCAAATCCTCTAGATTTTGCAACTTCTGCAGGTAAATCAATTAAATTGATCTATAAATTCCTCCATTTTCATTCAAAAAGGCATCGAGTTGGAATATTCTTCAAATTTGTATTCTCCCTCCCAAATGTCTTATCCTCCAACTTGGCATTTATTTCTCTTACAAGTCCTTTTTCTTGAGCCAAGTGGCATTAACTCCTCTTCTTTCATCTCCCTCCAACGTGTCACTTCTTCAAATTCAAATATCCACCTAATACCATTTATGTGCACATTCATCAAAATGTGCTCCACCTCTCTCCATTCACATGTTGACAAGTGGCATTTTGTTATTGGTTGATGTTTTGTCCCACATTCATCCTTTTGGATCATTCCTCCATCCTTCTCTCCTATAAATGGAGAGCTCTTTTACTAATTTTGGATCCACAACTTATGCAAAGTCATTATCTTCATGTTTTGAGCAATTTCATCCATTCTCATCCAAGTTTCATAATTTTCATCAATTTCATAGCTAGGTTATGGAAAATTTAATCAAGGAGCTCCATTGATCATCATCAAGCTCACAATGAATTGGGAAAGGGCTTTTTTCCACATCAAAGAAGCACTAATTCCCCCATGGGATGCTGGTTTGAATGTTTTAAATAAGTTTTCTTAGCTTTCAATAGATTTCTTTTGATATTCTATCTTGTTTTCTTGTTCATTGCATTTAAATGAATTTCATGGGGAATGATTGTTTTAGACTTGTTTATTGACTAACATTGGATTGTTTGATCATGTTTAAGCAGGTCTAGATCAAGCATTCATAGTTTCTATTTAGTAGTCTAAGTTATTTACCATTGAGCTAATTAATCTAATTTGTGGTTCAAATTGTTTTTGTACATACAACTTCTCATCCATTAGGTGGCGTGAAGAGGCTAAGTTTTGATGATTCGCCACAAGATTAGGATTTTCTTGACATGGCATAGCCATTTGATAAATACATTGTATATATAGACCATGAGATGGAATATGCCACTTTTTGTAAATATTGTTTTGAGTTGGCATATATGCCAAATTTATATATGTACATGCATAAGTACTCTGCACTTTTATATATAAAAATTGATATTCAACATATTTTGTTCATTGTGTGCATGGTTTCCTATTTTGAAACTTAAAATTTGAATGTATAATCACTTTATAATGGTTGAGCTATGATGGATAACATGTTATATCTATTGATTTCTTGCAATCTTGCACTTTAATAGTTTATGAATTACATATCATTTTCACTCATGTTATACTAATGTTAAATTTGGTTACCTTGGGCAACTTCACCAAATTTGATAACTTTATCATTAGTCTCTATAGTTGCAACATCCTTTACCCTTTGATTCCTTGATCCATTAACATCCTTAGTCTGTATAGTTTCATTTTGGTATTCATCCTTTCAATAAAGCTAGATTTCCCTTTAGCAATGATGGATATTTCAATTTGAATTTTCCTTTTGAAATTAGTGCCTCAAAACAAATGACATGGAATGCAAAATTTGGATCAATTTTGGCATAATGCAAAATGAATAAATTAGCAATAGATCATACCATAATTCATTTATAATTAATTAAAAAAATCAATTATTTTCATCAAGAAAGATTCAATGTAGTGCCCCTCTGTCTGTGTTGTCCTTGTATTGTTTACTGACTCGTTGTGAAGTCAGATTTTGAATTTGTATGTTGATTCAAATTTGTTTGACCTGTGTTTTGATTAATTAATACACCACATTAAAGATTAATATGGTTAAAGGTATTGTGATAAAATTTAAATAAGAATTTTAATACTTTTGTGATTTTGACAAATAAAAATATTATTAATGTTTAAATTGAATTAAATAAATTAAGCATGAATATTATAATAAATAAAGAGAGTGGGAAATAAATATATAAATAAAGTGAATAAATAAGTTAGTCTTCTTCCTCGCAGTTACAGATTGCATGTAGTTGCAAATTAATTATTTGCTTATAAAAGAAGAAATGAAATGGTTTTCTTGAAGATTCTTGGTAACTGCTCTAAAGGTGGTAGCTAAATTTAGTCAAAGAGTTTTTATGATGTGGAGGGTCTATGCATTGTTTTTCGCCACACACGCCCACCATGACTTGCTCAATACCCCTAACCTGAGGCTGTCTACTCATTGCTTTGCTTGCCACCTCTATGTTTAATTACTGGCTATGGATTCCTTTGCCACTCTAAGGCATCCTTTGGAGGACACCCTGGTTTTGAAAGAAGTACAAGATTCATGGCAAGGCAATGCAGATCTAGCAATAAACAAAGATGGAGGGTTCGTGGGCTTTAATATCAAACTCCCAAGTAACCATCTTCCACGCTATGTCTTTTGTTAAGCTTTTGAGCCTTATTTCTGTTCTATGAGTTACTTCAATAATTCTTAGATCTTATTTTAGTTTTGATATAGTGTAAGGGATGTTGTTTGTAAAGATTTATAATTAGAGCTGATCAATGACTTAAAGAAGCACTCAAAATATATATGTGTTTGTATATTTATGAGTGCTTACTCTCTTAATCTGATATATTGTATTTTAACAACAGGTCGAAGTTGTATATATTTAAGTATGTATATGTTTATATAGATATTTATATATATACATGTATATTTATTAAGGTAGTATTAAATGAATGCTGTGTAAAACTATATGTTTTATTATGGAGTCTTAATAAAATTATTATTCAAAATTAATATAAATTTCATCATAGATAAAATTAGCTAACAAACTTGATTGAACAAATATTACCTCATGATGCAATTTGCTGAGTTATGTGAATAAAAATAAATTAGTAGTTTACCATTAATATTTGATTTATCTTCTATTCCACAAGTTCTACGAAGGCCTTTGAAATTAGTGGATTGATTATTGAAAATGTTTCTAAAGGTATCGTATGTCAGGGTTAAAGATTAAGTTGAAATGTTTTAAAAGACTAAAATGTTTCTTTATTTAAAAGATATGATTAGAGGATAAAAGATCCCCTGTTTGGAATTAATGTTGGTCTTAGGAGTTTGCTTAATTGTGTTAGGTGATGAAATTTAGTTAGTGATTTTAAATTGAGTTGTAGATAATTATTATCGTTGCCGTGATTTTGGTTTAAGTTGTAAGTTTGATTTGTAAGTCCCCTTTATGGATATTTATATAGAACACTTGCGTTTGTTTTCATGATTGATTCCTTTATTGGAGTGGGTAAATTTCCGTATTGAGATTGTGTATCAGTTGATTGTTTGTTGTTGTGGTAATGTTTTTGTGTAAATTGTTTGTTAGCTGAATTATATGTTGAGCAAGTTATTAGTGGTTGGGTATCTTGAGAGGAGAAAATAGAGGTCTTCCTTGGATGCTCGGTTGATTTTGTATCGAAATTGATTATGTTAGCTTTGGATGAGTCTGAAGATTTCGTTGGGATGTTGCCACTCATTATTTCATACTTGTTGACTCGTTAATTGTGGGATGAAAATAGCTCTTTGAGATCTTGTTATTGTTGACATTTCTTTGATGGGGAACCCCTGTGTTAGTGTTTTGAGAGTCTTCCAAAGGTTAGAGAGGATATGATTTTTACTTGCAAGGGTTGGTATGGGGGCCGGTGACCTGGGAGGATCCACCTTGGATAACCCATATCAAGCCTGAAGTATTTATTTGAGTTTTATGTTGTTCACCTGTAAGTGGGTGGTTTCATGATTTTGTTATTTGATGAATGGTTGCCCTTTACACTTGGATTGTGTTTATGTGGGTTTGAGCCTTGCATGGTGGAAATGGTTTTTTTAATGGAGATCTTGTGTGAGCTATTGCTTTCCTCATTTTATGTGCATATTTGTATGGTTTTGCTAGTTTGTCCGAGTTGGCTTGCCCCGTTTGTGTTTATAGGATTTTATTCTTAGTTGGGGGAGTGGCTCTCAGTGGGGGCCGATGCTCAAAGTGGCTGGTCTAGGATAACCCATTGTGAGTTTAATCAAGTGATGATTTAATTAATTAATTAATTAGGGGGTTGGGTAGTATCACACATTAATTCAGATAATGTAGCCTCACTCATGGCCCCAAGTGCTCGTTTAGGCTTGGGATGAGTGGGAAGGCCTAGAATGGAAAGATAATCTACTTCGCCTCTGCATAGTAATTTTGCAAGGTATGTTGATCCCACATAGTGTGCATGGAGGTCCGATGACCGATAGAGATTACCAAGATAACCCTGGATGGGGGCCGACAATCTAGGAAGGTTACGCCAGGGTAACCCATGACAACCTATGCGATGACACTCCACCCTTTAACAACTTTTTATGCTTGTTGTTCCCCTCTTGTTGTTTATGTACCTCTGGAAGCAGATGTTTCTTGAGTTGATGTTTTCTTGTGTTGAATGTTTCATGTGTTGGATGTTCTCTTGTGTTATTTTTGCTTATGTTGTGGAGTCTTGTAATCCTTGCTTCATTTGATGGTTTTCGTTGACGTCCTCCTTGTCATCTCCTAGCATGGGGGGTGGGCCTTCGAGTCCATGTGGTCGGGTGGAACGTGCTATGCACCCCATTGGGTCCCTAGCCGAGATTGAGCTGTGTAGAGTTGTACCAATTTCCGTGACTTCAGAGCTATACTAGTGTTGGATCTAATCTTGATGGCTTGTACTCATTCATATCATTTGTATATTCCATGTTATTGTACTCATCCCATTCATGTTGGGAAACAACATTGTACGATGTAATTCTTGATCGATGTATCTTAATGTTTAATGTATTGTCCATGTTCATGTTATTATCTTATGGTTACTAGTGGATGCTTATCTTTCATGTAATGTAATAGATGTTGATTTGTATTGTAATGCAGCCATGTAACACCAAGGGACTTGACATATGTTGTACATGTATAGTTTCATTTCAAGTGTTGCATGATAACAATATGATGCATGTTAGTTACTTAACAAAAAAATGTGCCTAAATGTGAGATGTATTAGTTTCCTTTGGGGTTGCGTGGTGGGGCATTACATTCAAAATAATATTGTAAAATTAGTCCATAATAACCTTAGTCCATATCTCCCTATCCAAATTAATCCAACCCAAACCTTAATCCATTCTTAATCTATTAAATCAAGCATAAATATCCCATTCATACCAAATTAAATCAATCTACACCTTCAACCAAGACACCAAAAATATAATCCCTATGATGATGGTTATGGATTTGATGAAGACACCATTGATGGGATTATTGAGCTTTTGGTTATGGTCATTTGATGAATAACTTGATTTTGTTGATATTTTTTTGTGGGATTAAGCTTTATCACTTTTCATCCAAGATCTACCTTGTATAGTCCAAAAGTACACTTGATTTTCTATCCAAAGTCAAAAATTAGGTGAGATGTTAGATTCACCATTAGTTGCTGCTACTATATATTCATATATTATTGACAACCTTAATTATTTGATTCACTCCAGGCTTGGCATTTCATATGTCATTGGAATGCTCTCTAGTTATGTAGGAACCTCATGAACTAAAATAGAAGGGAAACTACTATTTCCTCTACCATACTCAAGGAACTTGTTAAAAGAAACATATACATTTTTTAATTAGAAAGACACTCCCAAAGCTGATCAAAAAGTAGCTACAAAGCTACATAAAAGTATTCAAGACATTGAAAACTCTATCCAAGAAATGGGTTTTGCTATCCTAAGGGCTGATGAGGGAGCAAGTGCTCCAAAGCTTAAAGTAAAAGATGTGAAAACGAAGTCAAAAGATCATGAAAAGGAATAAAAGATTGTTGCTGTCCTAAGGGCTGATGAGAGAGAGCTACAATCTAAAAGACAAGTCCAAAATCTTCACCATTTCTTGACTATTAAGTAGGTGCCAACATGAACCAATGTAGGAATGTGTGAGTGATTTTGATGTGAAAATATATACACATGACATTTGTGAACATACATAAGTAGGTGCATACACATAATATTTGTTAGTCTATGCATCTTTTCATCATAATCATCATTAATTGCATACACTTGACACACTTGATGGTAATTACACATACATGTGATATTTTTCAACATACACATGACATTCATAATCATCATAACATAACATACATTCTACCATCAATATAACCAATAATGCTCATATATCATATTTTTCATGTCCTCATGTATAAATACATCTTATATCATCTTTTAACCATCATAATCATGAATACAACTAATAATGCCCATATAATTTTATTGATACCCTCATGCATAAATACATCAATGCATCTTCCTATCAAGGTATCATAGATAAACAAATAATATGTGCCCTTGATATCCTCGATCCATAACACACATCTCAAATCATTGCTACTCTCAAAGACACCTACAGTACAATATTACAAAAAATTGTTAAAAAATAGAAAAAACACTGAGTAAAAGTAATTGAACAATGAAAGCTATAGAGTCTAAACTATGTCTTGTAAACTTGGTAGAAACCACACAATTAAGAGGAATGACTAGCTGAAAAATCCACTCAACATTGTAAAGAATTCATTAAATTGTCAACCAGGGCTTGTAAAATTGTGATGGTGATGGCACTATATGTGCCTTCAATGACCTGAGATTACCTAGGTGTATTATACTTGTTGGAAAATCACAAAAAATGCATATAAATGAAATAAGTAAAATGGCGCTAATGGCTATGGGTTCCTACAACATAATTTGTAGTTGAATTGTTGCTAATAGGTAATTATTGAAACTAACTCAAAAATACTCAAAACTGGTAACTAAACTTAATCTACTCTCTAGAGTACTACAAGTCAATTGAATACATTCATGCACATGAAAATTCATCATTGATAATCATAATATGAGAATCTATTTTAAATTCCATGCAATTTATGAAGTAATGACAAAAATAAATAAGTACTAAACATAAGTAAAACAACTACAAATGTAGTGAAGAACAGTTACCTTGAGTGGCTTGCTCAAGTGGTTGTCTTCACTTAACTAAAACCAAATCTAAATATTTCAATTCTATGCAATCATATCGACTTGAATTTCATTAATTGTACATTCCAAAAGATCACATAAAATATTTCTCAAAGATTATATTCAAGAAAACCATATATGAGCAATCAACATGTCTATAGATTACAATTGAAAACTAAGAAGTAATTGATAACAAACCATCAATATGAGATTAACCAACTAACTATCTAAAGACTCAACCACTGGCTATATACAAGAATGAGGGAGTTTATTCTAAACACAAATCTTAATTGAAATTATTAACTTCAACTCCCTAGATATTAGAGTATGTAATTAAGATTGAATTATTCAAACTACAACTGAAAATAAACAAGAGTTCAAAAAGGATAAAAATCTGCAAAACAGACCTGCTCGTAGAAAACATAATCAATTATCCAAAATCCTATCAATAAAATAATTCTTCTTCTTCAACATCTTATTATCTATCATAATGATGCACAAATAACTCCATCAGGTGTCTCCATAGGATAGTTATTATACTTAGCTTGTTCTGGAACTTCCCTTATTTTAGTGTCCAAGACCTCCTTTTGTTGTGGGCTACAACTTTCAATTGTTGCAGGCTACAATGTCTTCTTGGGAGGCAAGAGGTTAATCCACAAAACACATACACAAAGATAAATACCATGATTAAACATAGAATTCCAATCACATTTCATACATATCCACATATAAATCATGTAATGCTACTTTATCATAACTATATTTCCATTACTCTAATTTAGGTCCAAGGTTGTATAATAAGCATAAAATATAGTATAGCATAGGAATATGTCTAAAAAGATTGCCTGAAAAAGTCTATAGGCATGCATAAAAACATTAGAAAATAGACTAATAAATAGACCCATCACTCCCCCAACTATACTTTTGCTTTCCCTCAAGAAAAATGCACTAGGGGCACAAATTATAATGCAGTGTAATCTCCCCAAGGTCCATGATAGTATCTACTCCCTTGATCCGCTTCAGGTAGAACCCTCTATAAACTAAAAGTCTCTTCATTTTGGTTTTCTCAACCTCCTCACATCCCTTCATCCCATCTCTTGTCCAATATGAGACTGGATAAAGGAGCATAGGTGATTGGAACGTGAGTGGTATCCATTTAGTTGCTTGATAAACAACAATATCCATGTACCTTTTCACTCTTTCAATCATAGTTATGAAGTTATATACTGAGTGAGGTTCCTTCCTTTGTGGCTCTGGAGTTAAACTGTTCCACCTTTCCTATACATATTTATAACCATTTTTAACTAACCCAACTATTAGTGTCTTCATTCTATTGTAGTCCTGTATCCTTATCTTCATAATTTTTCTCCCTGTACCCTTATGTTTTAGGAGTAGTAACCACTCATCTATTATCTCATAAGGATCTTTAGACTCTTTCCTCACTAGAAGTGCAATTGAATTTTTTCTTTCTGTATACTCCTCCATGAGTTCACCTCTAAATTGTTCATTTCTAAAATATGATGCTAAAGCTCTTACTTGTAAATCCCCTACAAAGGGGTTCCATTGTGCATCCTTTGAAGCCACATAATTGTGTAGATAGTACTCACATATTTGGTCTTGCTCATCAAGGGTAGCTTCAACAAAAATATGGAGAAATTAAAACTTGTTGCTCATAGAAATTGGTTTGTTGCTGATTAGCCTGCTAAATTGAAAACTTAGGAATTTTTATTGGAGAAACACTTGATAATTTGGGAAACCTTATCTACTATTTCTTCCATTCTAACTACCATTACTCAATTCAGTGTCCTTTCCCTCCAACACTTTGGTGTGCTCTGCAATTAGAGTTTCTTTTTCCTTTCTCCACTTTTCTTTTTCTTGTGAGAATTCATCAGTGACCTTCCAAAGTTGGTATCCAAGAGACAAAGTTGTATGGTAAATTGGTTTTTTTGTGGTAGGAGGTTTCTGATTTGTTTTTGTAAGTTTTCCATCCTCTATTTTGATCATGGTCAGTTGTGCTAGTAGGTCCAACTTTGTACCATTCCCATATGTCTGCAATTTCTCCTCCAATTCTTGTATTTTTGTCTCCCTTTCTTTGTCTCTCTTTTCATAACCCTACACTAGTTCCTCTAGTTTTTTAATTCTATCTAGAGCTTCCTGAAGATCCTTTCTAATATTTCTATCCTCTATAAACATTTCCTCTATTTCTAAAATTTGTTCATTACCACTCCCTGTACACTCATAATCTTCATGATGAGGGCTATCTGAGGTTTTATTTTGTGTTTTCTTGGTAATAAATGTATCTTTTGAGTCTGAATTATAAGTGGTGGATACATACCTCTTCCTCTTTTTCCTAAGTTTTGGTGTCTTAGAGGTGGATGGAGTCTTCTTTGCTACAAGTTTCCTAGATGTTGTAGGTGATGATTTCTGCACATTATCCTTAGGCTCACCTTGGCTATGGGTAGGTGAAGCCATAGGTGAAACAAGAGAACTTCCTCTTGTAGGTGTAACTTGAGGTTCTAGGGTTTCAGGTACCACAGGTGCCTCAGGTAGACTATTAATATCTTGAAAAATAACAAATTCTTCCCAGGATATTTGGGGATATTGAATTCTCAAGCTCCTCATTGCTAATAGGGCTATTAAACAATGATGTGATAAAGCTGTATAACTCCGTTTCCTTTGGTATTCAAATGCCATCCTTTTTAACATATTGTAGAGGTATTTGGGAACATTTACTAGTCTGTTATGGCAAATATGACTAAGTAATTTGAAATGTGCAATGTATAAATATTTTGTCTACCATCACAAGTAAGGTATCTAATAACATAAGAAGTATAGTTGGCCCAAATCCATGAAAGAGAAAGTCTTTTTGTACCTTGGGATGATGAGTCCAAGTTCTCTCCTCACTAAAAAAATCTTCCCTTGCATCCACTGCATTTGCACAAACTAAAAACTCTGCTCCAATCCTAGGAAAACTAGATACTTGTGCTATTGCTCCTTCATATGCATCTACTGACAACCCTTTTACCATAGCTTCATCGTGCTCCAATGTGGCTACAAATCTCCTTGTTATGTCATTTTCAAACTCTATAAGCTTCAGAATATAATCTAGCCAACCAACCCTTGTGAATATAGGTAATATCAATGCATCTTCTAATATCTACTTGTGTGTCGACAACTCTCTCCTAATAATGTCACCTCCTATTGGTGAATCTACCTTTGCTCAATGTTCTAACCTTAGAAATTTAGCTCAATCTTCACTTCACTACCCTCTAACCCTTCTCTTACTCTGCTATTTTCATGCACTCTTCACTCCAACTATACTATAACTACAACTTTCGTTCTCCTTCATATGAGCTTAAAAATGGGTTCTGGGTTTGACTTAGCTCAGAATCATAGTTTTTAGGGAATTGGCAATTGAGATTAATAGAAAAATGTAGATGCAATTTAGGAAGAAAAAGGGTTTGCATGTCATGTCTATTTGTTTGCATTTAGCTTAAGGTGGAAAAAAATGAAAAAAATGGCTAATATTGTACCCTCCCCCAAGCTTAAGGTTTATAGTGACCTCACTTCAACTCATGATAGGCGAAGGTATAATTATAAAGTATGGAATTAAATGTAATGAATAGATTGCATGCTTAATTTAATATGGAAATACATAATGAAAATGTTAAGAAATCCATGATAATTATGGTAATGTACTTCGCGTACCTATTGGAGGTGATTATTTGAACACCGCGCGTGTGAGTTGAATAAAATATATCCGTAGGATGATTTTATGTGATGTGAAGTAATTGCAGGTGAATGAATGATGAGGTGGTGGATGAAATGAAATGAAACATAATGACAGATTAGGGATAGTGATGTGATAGTTCAAATCCATGAAATTTGAATTGGAAACATGAAATAAGATGAGCATGCTATGTGTACTTATTATGATTAGAATTATGCTACATGTATGAGGAAAATAAGATGAAGAAGGTGTGAACTACAATTAATGTGGTGCCAAATTTTTAAATTTATTATTAAGTAGTGCTACGGGTACCTTCGACATCAGGTCCCATCTAAATTGTGACAACTTTTGTGCTACAGGTCCCTACTGCAACATGGCCCTTACTGAATGTTGACAGCTATATATATAAGACAGGTCCCACTAGAAAAAGTATGTACATCAGTGTGACTATGCTATGTGTGCCTGGGAGGTGGGATAAGAAATTAAACTTGAGTGATCTCAGTGGATGAGTTGTGTAGCTCAACCACTAAGGCACCTGAAGAACTTGGTACATCTGCTACTTTTGATTCATCATTTTGTGTTCATGAACATGTATCTGGATCACTGTGAGGACCATATTGCTAAATGAGGGAAATAATGAAATCTTCCTTCTGTACTGGTTTCTTTTAAAGTTTCAATCTTTGGCCATTGACTAGGAGGGAGAACCTTACTGCATCTATGGTGTGCAACTATACTGCTCCATTAAAAAAGACTTGGCTGATCTCATAAGGACCCAACCACCTTGATTGGAGTTTCCCTTTAAAATACTTGTATCTTGAATCATACAATAAGGCCTAGTCTTCTACATTAAATTTATTTGTCTTGATGTATTGGTCATGCCACTTTGTCCTTTGGTTTTATACTATCTCAGTGTGATGGATTGCCTCCATCTTGATTTCATCCAACCTATTTAAGTGGTGTAACCTCTTTTTTTGAGTTGATGTGAGATCCATGTCCAAATCCACTGTTGTTCTTAATGTCTTGTACTCAAACTCTATGGGGGGGACTACTATTTTACCATATACCAGCTCATAGGGTGTAAAACCAGTTATTGTTTTCCATGTTGTTTTGTATGTCCATACTATTTCTGGTAATCTGGCAACTCAATATTTTCTATGTAATTGTAGTATCTTAGTTAGAATACTCTTAATTTCTCTGTTGGTGACCTCCACTGGCCATTGTCCTGAGGGTGATAAGGTGTTGAATTTTTGTGCCTAATTGCATACTCTTCAACCAATTTGGTACAATGAAGTCTGAAGTAAATTGTGGAACTTGATCAGTCACTATTTCCCTAGGTACTCCATACCTAGTAAAAATGTTCTCATACAAGAATTTAGCCACATTGCCATCTCTAGAAAATTGTAATGCCTTCACTTCCACCCACTTAGTCATATAATCAGTGCAAACCAGAATGTATTCTTTGTTGTTAGAAGTAGGTGATATTGGTCCAATGAAGTCTAGACCCCACTTGTCAAAGGGAGCTAATGTTAATTATGGATATAATGACATTTCATCACTCCTTGCTAGCTTACCCATTCTTTGGAATCTATCATAGCTCCTTGTATATTTGATAGAATCCTTGTGTAAAGTTGGCCAATAGTAACCACTTGTGGGGATTTTGAATGTTGTCCTTTTTGATGCAAAGTGATCCCCACATGGTTCACCATGGAAAGCCTTCATGATATCAAATATTTCATCTGCCCTTATACATCTCCTCATGATATTGTCTGGGCCAATGTAGAATAGATAATCAAATATCCAAGAATATGGAAAACACTTATGTACTAGCTATCTCTTTTCCATTGGAGAAAAGTGTGGTGGAATCTACCCTGCCACTAAATAATTTGAAATGTTAGCATACCAGGGTATATGTATATTAAGAGAAAACAAGTGCTCATATGGAAATGAGTCATCCACTACCCCTGCTACTGATTGTGTTGGCAATATCGATAGAAAATATGCTACTACATTAGCCTTACCAGGCTTGTATACTATTGTAATATCAAATTATTGTAAAAGGAGCAACCATTTGACTAGTCTACCCCCTACTACAGGCTTGTTCATTAAATATCTGATAGCTATATGGTCTGTGTGGACAAAAACTGCATAACCAGTAATGTAATTTTTGAATTTATTGATGGAATACACTACTGCTAGCATCTCCTTCTCTATAATAGTATAATTTAGCTATGATCCCTAAAGATTCTTGCTAATGTAGCAAATATAATATTCTTTGTTACCTTCTTTCTGAACCAAAACTGCTCCAATAGAAAAATATGAAGCATCTATATGTATGTGGAAGGGTAAGGTCCAATTCAGCCCCCTCAAAATTGGTGCTTGTGTTCAGGCTTTCTTTAGTTCTACAAAGGAATGTTGGCACTATGATTTCCAATCAAATTCTATGTCTTTAGTCATTAGAACAAACAATGGTGCTGCAATCTTGCTGAAGTCTTTAATGAACCTCCTATAATAGGCTAGATGGCCTAGGAAGCTTCTAACATCTTTCTATCTCTATGGAATAGGTAATGTAGAAATGATCTCTATCTTATGTGGATCAACTTGGATCCCTGCACTGGATATGAAATTCCCTAAAACAATTCCCTATGTCATCATCATAAAGCATTTTTCATTTTTGAGAGACAAATTGCGTTCTTTACATCTCTTTAAAACCTTTTCCAGATTGCTAAGGGCTTCTTCATAAGTTTCCCCATATGTGGTGAAATAATCTATATACATCTCCATAGAGCCATGAGCATAATTAGAAATGATGTCGAGCACTTCTCTTTGGAAAGTAGCTAGGGAATTGCATAAACCAAAGGGTAGAATAAAGTAAGCATAGGTACCCCAAGGACATGTAAATGTAATTTTGTCCTGATCCTTTGGAGTAATTTTTATCTAATTGTAACCACTGAAACCATCTAGGAATGAGAAGTACTTCTTCCCTGCTAAAGAATCAAGCACTTTATCTATAAAGGGCAATGGAAAGTGGTCCTTCCTAGTGGTTGTGTTCAATTCCCTGTAATCTACACATACCCTCCATTTTCCACCATTCTTTGGGACAATGACTAATGGTGATACCCATTCACTATCAGATATAAGATAAATGAAGCCTACATCGAGGAGTTTTTGAAGTTCATCTTTAACTATTTCTCTCAAGATAGGGTTCATTTGTCTTTGAGGTTGTCTAATGGGCCTATAACCATCATTTATTTAGATCTTATACATACATAATTTAGGATCTATACCCTTCATATCATGATAGTCCCATGCAAAGGCTACTGTGTGTTCCTGTAGCATAATAGTTAGGGAATTCTACTATTCTTCAGTCAATGCATTTTTTATGTTCAAAATTTTTCTTGGCATGAATTCTAGTTCTTTGGATGATTCTTGACAGATGAGAGGTCAAGGCTAGGAATGATTGGTACAAAATGTTGTGGCAATAAGGAATGGAAGATCTAAGATATTTCTTTTGAGGAGTTGGCAGGTATAATGCTCCACAAAAGATCTTGTAGAAATGAGAAACAATCTTCTCGCTGTGGGCTCCTACCATAATCATTATGTATTATATGAGTAGTTAGATCATCCTCATCCTGATCATCTAATAAAGGGTTGTGTTCTATTGTCATCAAATTTTGTAAGGAATAGTGGTCTTCCTCATCCAAAGTGGGCCAAATGGTTTGCTCAAGATCAACATGAGGTTGGGCTGGAGGATAGAGGATGAACTTCTTGGTCACTGTCCCATTAGATTATCATATTTCCAAACCTATAGCCTATGAATGCATCAACTGTAGTTAACCATGGTTTGCCTTGGATGAGTGGATATCGTGCAAGGTTAACCTTTGGTTGCAATACTATGATGTTTGTAGGCTATTCCCAAGAATCTAATGTAATGAATAAATCCTCAATGATTCCTTTAGGTTTGAATGTTGACCTGTTAGCCAACTGTAAAATAGTTGGTGTAGGTCTAAGGTTTGCTAACTGAATTAATTGCATTGTATATTTAGTCATGGCACTGATTGTTGCCCCTAAGTCTATCAAGGTGTTCTTGATAAGGGTCCCATTAATATTAACATCCACTATTGGACTACTAGGATATGTGTATTTAGGAACAGTTATGTTTCCTAACATGATATCAACAAGGTTTCCTAGGACATGAATTGTCTGAGGGTCCTTTTTTCTCCCTGGTTTCTTAAGACATAGATCCCTATCTGCCTTGGTATATATTGGAATGTACTTAATATCTTGGATGCTAGGAATCTTGATATTGACATCCTTAAGTTGACCTAGTAGGTCTCTCTCTCTATATGGTTGTGATGTTTTGAGTGGCTAAAGCATTTAGGGAAATGAGGCTTTGGACTTGAAGTAGTCTGGTGTACTTGATTTGACTTAGGTTCTAGAGGTGATTTATCTAAAGCTTCAAATGTAGGTTCCTCATCCTCTATATTAGTAATTTGAGGGGATGAAGGTCCAACTAGTTGTTTCCCTGACTTGAGGGGGACATCACTCACCTTTACCCCATATGTGGGGTATTGCATAGCCTTGTTAGTATAAGATTGTTGACTAGACTTGTTGTTAGGGTTAGGTGCATGTTGGGAAGGTAACTATGGTGCTCTTGGTGGATGAGATGTTGGATTGGATGGGTTAGGAATAATGGATTTTTGTTGTGGTTGAGGAGGAAACATAGGCTGCTGATAATTCATATTTTGCTACTGCCATTGTTGACCTTTTTGCCATTGTGGCTGCCACTAGTTCTATTGTGTTGGCCATTGAGGATTATAATTGAAACCTTCAAAATTTTGTTGTGACCAAGAATTTATTTGTTGTTGGTTCCAATTTCATTGAGGTTGTTGCCATTGTTGAGGGTTTTTTCATTGATTATTTGGCCAGGGATGAGAATTCCAAGTAGAAAAATTTAGGTTTCCAATTGGAAAAGAGGAATTGAAAATAAGAGGGTCTTGTGGCATACATTTTATTTTTTGTCATGGAATTCTTTGAGTTATGTAAAACAACTATCCATCCTCTCCTTAAAGTGGATAAAAATAAGGTTTCTCTATTATGTATTGTTGAATACTAGCCGCCCTCTTGCATTTACAATTTGCTTTTCTTTGTTTGCAGCTGGGGCAGTATTCAGTGAGCATTACTTCAGCCTCTTCTTGCTTCTTCTTTAAATGGAGAGTGTCCAAATGAGTTTCTAGGTGACTGATAATGTCCTCCTTCATGTTGGACAACAAATTACTTAACTCTATCTATGAAACCCTAGTGGATGATTTGCCAATGGTGGATGTCCTCTCTCCTCTTGGCCTCTTAGTGAAGGTCCTAGAGTAATTTCTGCAAACCTTGTAAATTTCTTCAAATGGTATTTGAGAGATATACCCTTTCCCAATAAGATTGAAGGAATCCATACAATCCTCATTGAATCCTCTTAAAATACTAACTTGAGGGATTCTTTAGATAGCTTGTTCTGTGGGTTTTTCTTCAAAGAAAAATGAAACCTCTCCACATAGTCCTCTAATGGCTCATCCTCCTTCTGTGACATTATGAAAATGTCATCTCTCCTCCTATCAAGACCTATACAATAGTATTGGTACTTTTCCAAGAACATTATTTTCATGGTATCTCAATCTATAATAACATCCTTGCCTAATCCCATAAACCATCTCAGGGTTGCATCCTTTAGAGTGGCAAGGAAGAGCTTGAGCCTATGAGCATCAGAGGTATAGTCATAACTCCTACATAAGACATAAAATTCAAATAGAAATGTGTCTGGATCCTCAGTCACCTACCCACAAAAGACTGGTAATGCTAAAGGAGGGAAATTCTTCAATACAGTAGCCCGTTCTTGGTGGGTGATTGGAAACTCAAAGGTCACATGTTCTAGATCATCCCTTGGTGCATCACCCATGGTTTGGTATGTCCCCTCTATTGGTGTGTTAGATGTTGGTGATAGGGAAGCTTCTTCTTCAGTAATACCCTCACTTTGAGTACTAGAGTCACCAATATTTTCTATGGATTCTTAGCATGTAAAGGGGAGGAATTTTCCTAGAGTCTCTTAGCCTTTGCATACAATAATTATGGATTTTTATAGTATCAGTTTTGCACAATGTTAGTAGAAATTTTTGGTATGTTGAAGAAGATTAAATCTAAAGTGCTAATGCTGAAAAACAAAGTGTAAACTATAAAAGCTTGAAAAAAAGTCTACAAAAATAGCACCATCCTCAACAAGGGAACCAAAAATGTAGCGTCTAAAATAGTGTCCTGTAAACTTGATAGAAACCACACAATTCAAAGGAATGACTAGCTGAACAGTCCACTCAACATTGTAAAGACTTCATTAAATTGTCAACCAGGGTTTGTAAACTTGTGATGGTGTTGGCACTATATGTGCCTTCAAAGACCCGAGGTTACGTTTGTGTATTCTACTTGTTGGAAAATCATAGAAACACATAACACTGAAAGAAGTAAATTGGCACTAATGGCTACGAGTGCCTACACCATAATATGTAGCTGAATTGCTACTAATAAGTAATTACTGAAACTAACTCAAAAATGGTAATTAAACTTAATCTACCCTTCGAAGTACTAAAAGTCAATTGAATGCATTCATGCACATGAACAATCATCATTGGTAATCATAATATGAGAATCTATTTAAATTTCCATGTAATTTATGAAGTAATGACAAACAAAAATAGCTACTAAATAGAAGTAAAACAACTACAAATGTAGTGAAGAATAGTTACCTTGAGTGGCCTGCTCAAGTGGCTATCTTCAATTAACTAAATCCAAATCTAAATCTTTAGATTCTATGAAACTGTGATATCCAAATGTTTTACCTATTCTAAACAACTAAAATGCAATGTCAAAACACAAAGAAACACCTCAAGATTAGCCTAAGAAATTTGTTAATGCAAAGAGAAAAGTGTTAGATGATGACAAATGGTTATGCCTTCTCTTTCTAGTAGAAACTCATTGGTTGGCCCTTGAATTTAGATTACTTTGTATGCTCCTTTGATGGCTCTTGATGTGGCTAAATGCAAGATTTAACTATATGCTTGGATGCAAATGCAAATAGATGAAATTGATGGCTAGACGAGGTCACAAAATGGCAGCATTTAGTTGCAAAATGGCTAAGTGTTAGAAATGCCTTAGAGGAGGGGGTATTTATAGATAAAATTGAATTCTCTAGAGAATTCAATGGTTGAGATTTATCCAACAAGGCCAAGATGAAGGGCTAAGGTGACTTGAGGACTCACAAGCCCTCACATCCTGACATGTGGATTGTGAAGTGGCTAAGGGTGAGATGATGTGTAGGTGATGTGGAAGGGAGGTACATGATGTGGAGGAAGGACAAGTACCTTCCAAGTACCTTGGGGAGTGAGAATATTTCCTCAAAAAGGAACTTCTTGTCCCCAAGTGAGAGTGAAAATGACATTTGAAGAATTTTGGAATTCCTCAAAAATCTCCATGGGAAAAGAGAAAGTGGTTGGAGAAGTAAATGTGAATTAAAAATTCACATTCCTAGGAGAATCTAATGGATAAGATAGGGTCTCCGAAAAGGTGGGAATTGGTCACATGTGCATGAGGTGACAAGTCAAATATTCTAGAAGCCTTGGAAGGATAAAATGTGAATTAAAAATTCACATGGGGAGGAGAGAGACCTAGGATGAATAAAAGTGAATTAAAAATTCACATAGGAAAGAGGGTCAATGCCAAGAAAGGAAAATGGAAAGATTGACTAAAAAGTGGTGCTAAAAGTGGCTAATGACTTTGATTAAAGTTGTGCAAATACTTGATTATGATAATTAATGGAAGATTAGAGACAAGTGGCAAATGTAGGAGAACGTGACATTAATCCTTGATTAAGAGGATGCACATCCTAATTATGAATTAATTAAATTAATCCAAATTAGAGATGGATTATGGAGGATGTGACAAGGAGAGAGAAAAGAAGAATTTTAAAAAGATTAAAATGACAAAATTAAATAAATTGGTGTATTTATTTAATTTAGAGAGGAGAAAGGTACCAGATAAAGTGTTTAATTGTTAAATTAAATACTTTAAGAACCTTATGTGGGAAGTGTAATATTAATTAAATAAATTAATATTGACAAAATGGATGAATAAAGAGGTAAATTTGATCATACGGGAGTGATCAAATTTGGGTGTCTACAACAACCATATTAACTTGAACTTCATTCATTGTGCATTCCAAAAGATCACATAAAATCTTGCTCAAATATTGTATTCAAGAAAACCATATCTAAAAAATCAACATGTCTGTAGATTACAATTGAAAAATAAGAAGTAATTAATAACAAACCATTAGTATGAGACTAACCAACTAACTATCTAAAGACTCAACCACTGGCTATATACAAGCACATGGGAGTTTATTCTAAACACAACTCTTAATTGAAATCATTAACTACAACTCCGTAGATATCAAAATATGTAATTAAGATTGAATTATTGAAACTGCAACTAAAAAGAAACAAGAGTTCAAATATGATAAAAAATCTACAAAACAAATCTGCACATGGAACACATAATAAATTATCCAGAATCCTATCAATAAAAAAAATCTTCTTCTTCAACACCTTATTAACTGTCATAATGATGCACGATTAACTCCATCAGGTGTCTCCACATGATAGTTATTATGTTATTATACTTAGCTTTTTTTGGAACTTCCCCTATTTTGGTGTTCAAGACCTCCTTTTGTTGCTTGCTACAATGTCTTCTTGGGCTATAAGAGGTGCTCTTTCCAGAGTAGTCTCTATAGAACCCTAAAAGAAAACAAATTCAAACTATGACGAAGTCATTCTAGGAGCTCATGGCACGCACGAATGCTTTGTCTAGACCTATAGGTGGATATTGAAACCCTTCAAACCAACCTCTTTTAGTTTTGGTCAACTCAACAACATTTATGTGTTCCAGTGTCAAATGCATTCTTGCAAAAATTGTTAGTGGAAAGCAGTGCAAAAATGGAAAGAAGCATTTTTTGTGTTTTGTGCATCATGGAGTGAAAACAAGTATACCAAAAAATCAAGGTGGGAAAGTACACACTATGAAAAGCCTCCTTTTCTACCCAAATCCCCTCGTGATTTTGGAGTGCACTAATTTGGGGTAGTCTTGAAAGTGTTATAAGAGAAAAAAATGCAAAATTGTTAAATTTTTAGTATTTTGACAAATGGCCAGCATGGACATGTCAAGGTAGGAAGGTAAATACTAGGGAAGGTCTCTTTTTATTGCCCAAGTCACTTGATCATTCTGGGGTGCTCTTTTTGGGGTAGTTTCTAAAGAGCCTTGAGAGAAAAAAATATAAAAAATGTAAAAATTTTAGTATTTTTGACAAATGGTGTAACAACCCAACTAGATTTAATTCAAAAATTAATAAAAATTAATAAATATTGACATCATGAATACCAAATTAGTGACACAAATTCCATAGCTAATTCCATTTAGCAATTTTATGTCATAAATCCCAAGTAAATCAAAAACATATATAAATGTATTCACTTCCATATGTCAATAATTACATACATGTTTGACTAGGCATTCAACAACTCAAAGTCAATCTCAATTTACATAGTTTTATTACAAATACATCATTTTTTCATTTACATCAATGATACAATTCATAATAGAATTTTGATATGATTCCTTCATGACAACTCACCTCCACTGGTAGATGAGAATGTGATTGAGGTACTTTTCCACCCAACCACAAAGCAATTCTTCCTTGGAATTCTTCATTCAGTCGAAGAATACTCGACCCTGCATGGAACACTTAGCAAGAGATACAGTTTGCAAGGTGGAATCTGTGCGTGCCTAACTACATTCTTTTCTATCTATTTTGTTAGAATATGCAAGTTCCATGTTAGGTAATTCAATACAATAGAGAGAGGATAAATAACACATTCTGTTTCGTATTCATAAAAAAAATGACTATAAAGCTTGGCCAAGCTCGTGCTGTATGAAATAAAACTTTGGTTAGATTTGAAAAAGAAAATCTACTCTCTCTAGCACCCATTTCCAAAAAATAAAGCTTATCATATTAAGGGGCGTCCCTCCCTTTAGACCAACCATTAGCAACATACTAGTGTTCTACGATCTACCAAGAATTATTGTATTGTTCCATTTAACAAAATCAAACAATATTCATTCACACTTGGTATATCTATTCATCTATTATCATATGCATTTACAACTCAATACTATTCCAAATTTACAGTTTGGTTCCATTTGCAAAATATTTATAATTTACTTAATAAGTAAAGTAATCAAGATGAAATAGAAGGTATACCGCATGTATGTGAGCATGCATAAAGGAATCTTTATAAATATTCACATATATGCTTGGAAATGAATAATTTAAGAATATGCGTATACATTTTGAAACTTAAATGAAAATCTCTTTCACACAAGTATACTTTCATATTCAAAGATGAAATATAGTATCAATTCATTTAGATGGTTTATTCAAATAACAAATATCATCTATTTCTAGTTTTAGACACAATGTAACCATCGATTTTCACAGTCATTGATTTATAAAAGAGCAAGTCGATGAATCTAAAAAAAAATACATCACCCATTAATAGAAATACAAAGCATTTTTTTCGGTTACCTAACTAAGTGTTTATACTTGTTATTCCTTGCACAAAGTATTCATTGAAATCAAATGTAAACTTTTCCCATCGAACCATTTCTTCTTGAGGATATGATACGCATGTTATCATCCCTTGATAACATGATATTTTATACCTTTGGGGTTGCTTTACTTTGGCCAAAATATTTCAAGCCACAGGTTTAACCCATTTTAGTGTTTATCACCCCCAAAATGCATGAATAAAATAAATAAAACATAGTCGATACTTTTGACTCAGATATAACAGAGTATTCAACAGAGATCAAATAAGAGACAATGCTCATGCGTTACATTCATATGCATATACATGTGTGTGTGTATATATATATATATATATATGGGTGTTGCTACAATAGTGTGTCTCACTTTTGGGACATGCTAATTTTTGCCTAAGATCACTTTTTTTTTAAAACTAATGATTTAAGCCTTGAGAGGTTCCATCTAAAGGTTTTTAATTGAAGAGGGATAGATGATACCCCCTTAGATCAAACCCCCTTCGATAGAACTCCTCTAGTATTAAATCATACCCATAATGGAGTCTCCTTCGCACCTATCAAAATGCTGGCAAAAAATACTTTTTCTTTAACTTTTGAGGGATTAAATAACATCATTTAGAAAATATATTTTGCAAGATTTTAGCCCTCAAAATGAGCTTTCCAACAAGTATAGTTTTGGTATGTTTTCATTTTATCATGAATTTAATTTTTAATTTTTACTGAACATAATTTTTTCTTTGAACATCAAGCTCTTCATTTTGTAGAGGTGAAAAAATAGTAAAGCATTGTAATTCTTTTTAAAAAAACACCCTTTCCCTAGGTATTGATGTCCTTGTTTCACCAAAAAAATAATCATTTCGATATATACACAACTCATATTTCCAAATTATAGTTATAGTGACTTCAAAAATTAATTAAAAAAAAGTATGTAACAAAAAATTATGAAAAATTATCCTTTCCCTAGATGTTGATGTTGAGAATCTATATTTCAAAAATTATAATTTTATCCTTTATAGAAAAGAATTTATAATGTACGACACAAACGTTACTTTATGAAAATGTTATTTTCTGTTTAAAACTAGTTATTAAAGGAGATGTTGAAAGATTCATGATTTATTTCAAAAAAAAAAATATTAAAAATATTGATGTAAATGTCCATCTTAGGCAAAAAGTGACACAATATTGTGATTTCGCCCATATATATGTATATATACATATGCCTGACCATGCAATACAACAATGGTTACTAATGCCCACAACTTGAGAAGGCCATTGTGAGTTCAACATAGAATTTTTATCATCGAGCATTCATTGTTTGATCTTGCCGCCACATTATAGTGGATGGTGAGACCCATATTAAAGAGCGATTGTTGCTTCGCTCAACCTATAAAACATGAGGCAATTTTTTCCACCCTAACCTTACGTTAGGTGGAAATAAAAGAACAGTGCAAATCGATTTAAATAAAATATGATAGAGGTAATCCCTTCAGCTAGTCGCCTACAAAGTGATGAACATATACAAGTTGATTACATAGAATACATCTGGGTTGGCCGATAGGCCATGACCCAAAAATGGATAAACATCATGCGCATAAAATGACGCATCATGGGTGTGAAACCCGACCCCAAACATATGGTCGATCAATAGTTACAAGACATTACAAAGCTTCAAAATCTTGGCCCTCATGGGCTTCACAGTAAATCGACATAGTCAATCTCCCAGACAGTAAAAACCCCAAATTCATACATGCAAATAAACACACAAAATGGTGTAAAAAGGATAGGAGATCATTTTGATAATATATGGCTCAAACAACAAATTCAAATTACCTCCAACATTTTGGCCTGATGATTTTTCCCTTCTATAGAATCACTATGCCTTTTTTTACCAACTTGTCAATTTCTCCTCTTCCTCTGCTTTTTTCCTTCTTACTGGCTTTTTCTCCCATTCTTAATTCAAATTGTCCTCTGCTATTTTGGGTAGGATATGGGAACTTAATTTTTACTGCCTTGATTATGTTAGTTGGTTGCCCACTCCACATGAGGGAATCAACCTCTATTTGAATTTGGTGGGAGTTACAAACATTTGAATTTCCCATGATTTTTAAATTAAAAAAGTCATTCTCACCTTTGTATGTATGCGTAATTATATACTTATACAAATAATTTTACACATTATTGATGCAGTCAACAATTGAGAAACCAAAGAGGTTTGTCAATTGTTGCAACCTTCCTTCACAAAATCAACACCTAAGATAGTTTAAAATAAAAACTCTCGCATAAAATATTTTATTTCATTCAAATCTAGAAACTCATAAAATAACTATTACAATCCATATTGGAAGCCCCATCTGCAACTACAATCAACTACATGCAAGTTTCAATCTAGAATGTAAAACACCTCCAAGCAGGTTTCAAAAATCAACTACAATTTCACAAACCCATCACTTCTGTCCATCACTTCTTCACAATCATCACAAATATTTTAAAATTACTTCTGGGTTTGGTGCGCCTCGTTCTCATCTTTCTAGAACATTTTGAAATTCTTGATTTTGTTACCGTATGAGAAAGTTATTTCCAATTTACTGAAGTTGAGTCTCACAGTTACGACCCAGACAATATTCTCTTTAAAAAAATGCAGTCAAAACTCTACCTCTTCCATTCTGGGTGTGTAAATTCATGCAATTGGCCTCTTTATTGTTCTTTCCTAACAATTTTAAAATATTTTCCTAAATTGACATCCATTATCCCATTCCCACACCTCCACTACCTCAAGCACTTGCACCACGAAGATTCTAGCATTAATGACCAACAATTTCAAATTCTCGGGAGTTACAAATGAATAAAATAAAATATCTCCCAACCAAATGAAATGATTTTACAATTAAAATTCATTCCAAAAAAATGGTATAAAAAGGGGTTCCTTTCAAAGTTATTGAAGGAAGAAAAATCAAGAAATATATCATGCCCGCAAGACCAACATCACACCAAATTCAAAAAAATATAACCTTTTGGGTGTCCAGGATTGCTTGGTACCCTTGGATGCTCCTACATCAAACACCTGAGGTAAAAACAAATGTTCCATGAGTTGGAGCTTATGAACATTTGAAAATTCTATTTTTGTTCTTCAACTATTTTTCTTTCTTATCAATCTGTTTCTTCTTCTTTACCTTGCTTTGAATCTTCACATCTCTCCCTTCCTTCATCTTTCCTCTCTTTCTTCCTCTCATGTAATTCATCTTGCTACACCATGTTTCATATTTCCATTCCAATTCATCATTCTCAACACCTGCATACAAATTGGCATTAACAAATTCATAGAAATCAATGAATTCTATCTGCTTGTATTTCTCACCTATTTCTCCTTCATCCTCTTCTTTTTCTATGTCAACAAGAGTCATCATACCTTGTTGTTTTTCATTTTCTAATATATTATATTTTCTTCTAACTATCTCTCCCATTTCACTTTCTTTCACCATTTCTTCAAAATACAAATTAGCTTTAACATCAACTCCAACAAATTTTGAAAAGTCGTCAAATATCTTAATTTTCTCCTCTTCCCCTACTAGTGTATCATCAATTTCAATATTCTCATATCCATTATTGTAAACCATGTCATTTTCATGTGAATCAACCTTTTCTTTATCATCAATTTTTTTTGAAAATTCAAATTTTATCTCATTGTTTGTTGCAACTTTTGTTTCACCTATTGTTAATGCAAGCCACTCCTTTTCAACTGCTGCAATTTGTATTAACAAGTCACCTTCTTCTTCATTTGTTGCTGCTCCTTCAATTTCCTTATTCACTATCTTCCCCATAAACTCTTCACTCTATTTTCCCAAAAAAATTAATTTTTCCAAGTCCTTCAATGGACCAAACTTTGTTGTAACTTCATGGTTATCTTCTACAACAATACTATCCTTTTCATGCAAAAATTTATTTATCTCTTTTAAATCAAATTTTCTTTCACAAATATCATATGGATGACTATTTACCGGGATATTTTCTTACTTCTCTATTGCTGTCCCAACTTCACAATCACCATATTCCTTTATCCTTTCTTCATGCAAATCAATATTTACTTTGCAAAAATCAAAAGGAGATAATACCTCTATTTTTACTGCTGCAACCTCTTTTCATGTACATGCAATTTCATTTTTTATTTTCTTTTATGTCATCAACAAGATACACATCTGCTGCTACCTCTTTATTTCTCTATTCTTTCCTTGTGCCTTTCTTCTTTCCTTTCTTTTTTTCATCTGCATTTGTGTGGGTTGCTCCCATATGAATTTCTTTCCATACTCTTTCCACCATAGGGTTGCAACTCTGCACTTCAACATTCTCCTTTTCGCTATCCTCTTTGTCAAACCTCTAATTTTCCTCTTTCTTCTCTTCACTGTCCTTTATTAAAAATTCCTTTCCTTCTTCATTTCCTACACATAAATCATTACTTGCAAATTTGTTATTAAACAAGTTCAATGAAACTCAACTTCATCTATTTTTTGATATTCCTCAACTATAGCTTGCTTCTTCATTCCCAAGCTTTCCTCAAGGACATCCAATCTCACTTTTATCTTTTTCAACTCCGCAAAGAGCTTCTTTTCTCTCACTTTTTCTCAATACTCTTCCCAAAATAACATCCTCACGGGTCTTGCAATGACCCATCTTGTCTTCTTTTTCAAAGCCAGTTTTAGAGACTCACAAGTCCCTCTACAGTTACAATTTCTCCTTGTAATAATCTCTCTCACTTTAGGGTATTAACCCTTTGCAGTCACAGGTCCTTCCTACAACAAACTTACTCTTACATATTCTCTACCCAATAGATGGTTTCTGGAAGACACACCTCTCTCTCGTGCACCTTCTACCCAACCTTAACCTCTACTAAAGGATAACATCTACAAAATTATTTTTAACTCTTCCTACCAATCAACTGTTGCAATACTTCCTCGCCAATATTCCTACTCTGATACCATTTGATGTAGTCAACAATTGAGAAACCAAATAGGTTTATCAATTGTTGCAGCCTTCCTTCACAAAATCAACACTTGAGACAATTTAAAATAAAAATCTAGCGTAAAATATTTTATTTCATTCAAGTCTACAAACTCAAAAAATAACTGTTATAATCCATATTGGAAGCCCCATTTGCAACTACAATCAACTATAGGAAAGATTCAAATCTAGAATTTAAAACACTTGCCGACAAGTTTCAAAAATCAGCTACAATTCCACAAACTCATCACTTCACTGCTCCCTGATCATCATGAATCTTTTAAAACACCTTTTGAGTTTGGTGCACCTTGTTTTTGGCTTTCTGGATCATTTTTAAATCCTTGATTTTGTTATTGTATGAGAAAGTTATGCCCAATTTATTGAAACTAGGTCTCACAGTCAAGACCCAGACAATATTCTCCTTAAAAAAATGTAGTCAAAACTCTACCTCTTCCATTATGGGCATGAAAATTAATGCAATTGGCCTCTTTATTTTTCTTTCCTAAAAAATTTCAAATATTTTCCTAAATTGACATCCATTATCCCATTCTTGCACCTCCACTACCTTAAGCACTTGCACCACAAAGATTCCAGCACTAATGGCCAACAATTTCAAATTCTTGGGAGTTACAAATGAATAAAATAAAATATCTCCCAACCAAATGAAATGATTTTACAATTAACATTAATGCCAAAAATAAGTGTATGGAAAGGGGTTCCTTTCAAAGTTGTTGAAGGAAGAAAAATTAAGAAATATATCATGCCTGCAAGACCAACATCACACCAAAATTTAGAAAAATAATTTTTTTTGGTTATGCGGGATTGCTTGGTACCCTGGATGCTCCTACATCATTTATCTTTGAGAATACATACATATATGAAATCACTTGTCTATTCCATTTCAAATTCATCCAAAAGAGGGAACAAATGAAATCACCTTTTTTTCTTTTCGTACAAGATAAATTGAATTTTCCAATTTAATTTCGTTGAATATAAATTTTAAAACTGATAAAATGAGATAAGAACACACAATTTTGTTCTTTCCATTAGTTATAATTCTCACACCAAGTATGAATGCAATTTGTCAAATTTTCAAACATATGCAAATGTCACATTCTATTGTGGTGTGTGATATTCTAGATTCCATTCTTACTTACCATGGTCATCTAGTTAAGCGTGCCTACCTCAATCAAGTTCTCATTCTTCAACTTGTTTCTTGCACACATATTCTTATACTTGTCCACTTATTGGTAGCGTTCAACTGATAATCTCATGAAATAATTTTTTAAATCAAGAAATTGCATATTATTCATTATCAATTTCATCATTGCATTCCATCAAATTCCATAAATAAAATGCTAATTTTTATTTTTTGAACATTTCAATTTCCTCAAATTTTTAAAATGTAGAAATGAAATCTATGACATCCTTCCCCACTTAAAAGAGGCATCATCCCGATCTATGATCAAACAAAATTGGTTTACATATGTTTTCCATTTCACCTCGTTTTCAAGTAAAATATCATAACATACCAATTCCAAAATATCAAGTATCAATATATAGATAATCACAACTCATATTGTTTTCAAGCCAAAACATCATAGCATACCAATCCATGTTGGTGTGAATAAGTCTTGTACCTAGTCAATTCCTTTACTAGGGACTTAGGGGACTTAATTCACATATTAAGTTTACTTAGGATAAAAGATTATTTCTAGAAGTCTTAGTTTTCTTATCTAGACTTCACATCATCCTAGGTAGTTATGAGTTAATTGTCTCATGTGATAGGATTAAGACACTTGCCATGATCTTGTCTTATCCTATCTCTCATCCTTTCCTTTATAAGCAAGGCATCTCTAGCATATTTTTCATTGTATTCTATTGCATAGTATATTGATTATATTGTGTCATATTGCAATTCTTGTTTGGTGGAATAACATCTTCCATTTTTGCTTCTCTCTATTTCTTGTGGAGCTTATTTGGTGTTACAAATTGAAGATCTTGGTTGCTCACTTCAACATGGTATCAGAGCTTTGAATCTTGCAAGCCCCTTCCTTTTTTTCATTAGAGAGTTTCTACCATCAAGTTTTCTATTGTGATTTGAGTTTCTTGTATGGTCTTGCAAATTCCCCGTATGCTCTTCTCTTGCGTTTCAATGCAATCTTGAGAATTAGAAAGGGTTTGCAAAGATTTTTTAATCCTATATTGCATGTAAGGATTTTTGTGATATCTGATGATTGCAACACTTTTGGCTATAGTGGCAGTATTTTGGGTTGTCCCATTGCGTCCAAGAGGCTCAAGAAAGTCAGATTTGGCTTTTGTTTCACCCAATTTGGTCACCATTTGCATTTTTGGCAAACAAGGGTTTGGAGCTTAGATCTGGTGAACAACTTTTTATAGGAGCATTTTTGGCAAAAAATAACCTTGCCATTGCGTCTAGGTGGTTGTTTGTGAGAATTTTGATTTATAATTGGCCTATATTTGGCAAAAGTTGATTTCAAGGAATTTTTTTTTACTCGGAGGCTATACGGCCCCCTAGGTCAAAGCTACGATTTGCATAAAATATTATTTAATTTTTTTTTTGCCCTTTTAATATTTCATATTTCTTTTTAAAATTGGGTGATAACTTTTTTGTTGGAAGATTATATTTATTGCTGGGATTTAAAAAAAATCACATCCAAAATTTTTTGCGGACTATAGCCATTGTACTCTTGTCGGCCACATTAATTTCTTTGCGAGTATTTTGTTAGCCCATTTGAAATTTCTATTAGTAATTTTTTTTGTAAAATTTTTCAAAAAATAAAATAAAAATCTTTAAGCACCTTAAGCGTTGGTTGTAAAGCGCTTTAAGCACTGGTGTGTGGGCTGCGACAAAATTTAAGTCTGTAGACCATGGCTTTATAAGCTGCGGCTTATTAGCCGCCAACAGTCCCTCCTAAACCACCAATAGACAACTCTAAAACCGCTCAGTGGGCGATGAAAGTACTAAACCGCCAACATTAAACGAGACCTCTAGTTTGCTAATAGCGCATGTGACTGGTCTAGACATGAATTGCTAGTGGGTTGGCTTAAACCGTTGGAATTTTTCTGCCAAACTAGCACTTGGTCACATTGGCAACCGACAGGCCCTAGCCTCGAGGGCTTAAAATTTGTGCTTGGTTAGTGTTAAAAATCCCTCTTCTAGGGATTTTTTTTCAATTTTGCATAACTTTTCGTGACGACGTCGGATTTTAAAAAACGAGATATCGTCGAAAAGCTGGTTTGACAAATTTCGTAGTGGTGTAGGTGATTTTTCTATATTTTGGTATTTTTTGCCAATTTTTTCAGCTTGAGGGTACAGGTGCATTTATTGCTTGTAATTGGCATACATTTTGCATATGAAGCAATTTTTTTTTTGAAATTTCTCAAAAAATCACAAGGAATCTGTTTGTAACCTTCTTTTTCAGTTTTTACAAGATATTTTTTTTGAAAATTGTAAAAGTCATTGTGTTATAAATGATTGATTTGATCTTGTCACTTGTACAAATTGCAAAATTTCTTCATTGTAATTTGTTGGGGGGGTTGCAAATTGAGTTTTAATACATTTTGGGGGGGTGAAAGGCACAATTTGAGTGCCACATTGTCTTCTTTCTTTTGGTGTTCATTGCGGATCTAAGGAAAATTGAACCACTCATCACTCCACACAATTATCATACATGGAAGCTAAAAATGATTCAATTGTTACAATCTAAGGGTCAATGGCCAATGTTAGATGCAGAAAAACCTGATTTCACAAGGGCTTATGAAATTTTTTTCCATAGATGTAAAGTGGATGAAGCAAAAGGGCTCATTGGCTTACATGTATCTGAGAACTTATTTCATATTTCGGGGCATAAAACACCTAAGAATGTTTGGGATAAACTTGAAGAATTGTATGGTAAAACAAATCTATTCAAAGTCTTGCAACTTCAAGCAAATATATAATCACTCTCTCCAAATGCATTTCCTTCAATTTAGGATTTCCTTACACAATTCAAGTTGATTTTGTCACAATTGAAAGGATGTGGGCATGATAAATCTAGTGATGAATGTATCTTATTAATTTTGTCAAAGTTAAGAGGCCCTTACCAAGTGTTCTCTTCTACTTTCTATTCAACTATGGATGCTATGGGAAAAGATTACAAAATGCCTTCATTTGAGTTGTTTTGTGAGCGTCTTACTAGGGAGGAGGCCAAGTTGATTCAGTTGGATGCACTACCTAGTTCAAAGAATCATTCTCTAATGAGTCAATCATCCAAGGGTAAAGGAAAGAATAAGAAGAAACCAAAGACATAATCATCTTCAGGTAGTGAGAATCCCTCCAAACGAAAGCCGAAGAAAAATTAGAAGTTCACTCAATCTCCTTCTTCTTCTACCTCTAGAGATTCTTCTTCCAAGTCAAAGAAAAAGAAAGTAGATCCTTGTTCATTTTGTGGAAAAACTAGGCGTGATGCAGCTCATTATTTTAAGAGACTTGAGGCCTTGAAGGAAGCTATGAAGAAGCACACCATTTTAGTATCTAAGCCTTATTCCATCAGTAAAGGACAAGCTATTTCAACACGGGCCATTCATTCATCTTTAGATTGTTGGATTCTTGATTCAGGTGTTTCACTTCACATGACCAATTCACGTGATCTTCTTGATTCCATTGTTCATACTTCTACTTCTTATATTATAGTTGGGAACTCTTCATAGATTCCAGTTTTGGGGATAGGCTCCATTTAGATGCTAGATGGGTACTTTGAGGATGTTCTTCTTATTCTTGATATTTCAGCGAATCTACTTTCCATATATCATATTTTTCATTATGGAGATGGGAAGTCAGTTGAGATTACTCCACAAAATGTGACTATTAGATAGTTGCAGGATCCTGATAAGGTTGTTGCTATAGGGATAGTTGATCATGAGAACCATTTGTATTGGTTTGATGGCTTTGAGTCTTCATCGGGTTCATGTTTTGTTGCTCATGTTGATTCAATGAGAAAGCTTTAGCATGAAAGATTTGGGCACTTGAACTATAGATATCTTCAATAGATGCAATCACATAGCTTAGTGGTTGGTCTTCCTAAGATATCTTGCACAAATGGTGTTTTTTAAGGTTTTGTTCTTGGAAAGCAACATCAAGATCCTTTTCCTAAGGGTCAAGTTACATGTGCAACCACACCCCTTGAGTTGGTCCATAGCAATCTCATGTCATTCCCAACTCCTTTTTTAGGGGATAAGCATGTGATCACCTTCATTGATGATTTTTCTCGATGCACATGGGTCTATTTTCTAAAGCTCAAGAGTGAGGTTCTCACCATCTTCAAGAAATACAAAACATTTGTGGAGAATCAGTCAAGTTTTTCTCTTCGACGAATACAAACAGATAATGGGGGGGAGTATGTCAATCAAGCATTTCAATATTTTTGCAGTGAGCATGGTATTCTTCATCAACACACAGTTCCTTACACTCCTCAGTAGAATTGTGTGGCGAAGAGAAAGAACGTGACTCTCAGGGAGATGGCCAATTGTATGATTTAGTCTAGGTCCATAGCTCCAACATTTTGGGGTGAAGTTGTCAATGAACCGTATGCCCCACAAGGAAATGTGGAATATGACTCCTAAGGAGGCTTGATCTCATCGCAAGCCTAATGTATCCTTCTTCAGAGTATTTGGTAGTGAGGCTTGGGCATTTATTTTGGATGGTTGGCGTAAATTAATGGAGAAGAAGAGTCAACGATACATCTTTGTTGGCTATTGTGAGGATGTGAAGGCATACAATTTTTTTGATCTTGACATGTGAGAGGTTCATTTCCTATGTGATGTTCAGTTTGCTGATTCCTTCACCTAGTTAGATCCTCCCTCAACTTCTTCTTCATCACAACCTACTCAATCTTCTTCAATTGATGATGTTTGGCTACTTGAGGAAGATTTTGATGATGGTCTTGATGCACCTCCTCCTTAGTCAACTAGTAGGCCCTGATGGGCTTGAGTTACTCTTGAGGAGGCTGGTCCTCTTGTTGGAGATCCCAAAGACACACACCACACTCATTCTCAAACTTTAGGAATCAATTTTTCGAGTCATGTTGTTTCAGATGATCCTCAGAAGTTTTCAGATGCTTCAGGCATTCTAGAGTGGGATAGTGCTATGGCTGATGAGTATTCTTCTTTGATAAATAATCACACTTGGGATCTTGTGCCTCTTCCTAAGGGAAGAAAGTTGGATCAGTGCAAGTGGGTGTATCATACTAAGTTTGCAGCCAATGGTTCCATTGACAAGTACAAGGCTTGTCTTGTTGCAAAGGGGTTCTCTTAGGTTGAAGGAATTGATTATGCTGAGACCTTTGCTCTTTTTTCCAAGATGGATTCTATTCCTCTTGTTCTTTCTATAGCTGCATCACAGGGATGGTCAGTGTATCAGATGGATGTGAAGAGTGATTTCTTGCATGGGGATCTTTATGAGGAGATCTATATGGAGCAACCACTAGGTTTTGTGCAGGACTCTTCACTTGTTTGCAGGATTTGACGTTCATTGTATGGTCTCAAATAGGCTCCTTGGGATTGGTATGAGAAGATGGATAGTTTCTTGCTTGCTTCTAGCTACACTTGTTGCCATTCTAATCCCACAGTTTATATTCAAAGACATGGAGAGGATCTACTCATACTTGTGCTCTACGTGGATGATTTGATTCTCACAGGGAGTTCTACTTCCATGATTCATAGTACATAATGAGAATTGATGGAGTGATTTGATATGACCGACCTTGGTCTTTTGCATTAGATCCTTGGTCTTTAGGTTCATCAGAATTTTGAGGGGATCTTCATTTTCCAGTAGAAGTATGCTCTTGATTTTCTTTAGAGGTTTGGCATGTCTGATTGCAAGCCTACCCCCACTCCATTCCAGTCAGGTGTTGTACTGTCTACTAGTTGCACTAATCCTATAGTTGATCCTACCTTGTATCGACAGTTGGTTAGCAATATTTTGTACAAGACACATAATCATCCTGATATTTCCTTTGTGGTTGGACTTGACTCTCGCTTCTCATAGGAGCCTCATGAGAGTCATTGGAAGGTCGCCAAACATATCTTGCAATACATTTAGGGCACTACTCATTTTGGCATTCATTATACATCAGGTGCATCTCAGATAGTTGGCTTCATTGACTCAGATTGGGTTGGTGATGTTAATGATTGGAAGTCTACTTTTGGATTTTTATTTTTCCTTGGTTCTGGTCCAATTGCATGGTCACACAAGAAGTAGACTGCTATTGCATTATCATTGACATAGGCCGGGTATCGAGGTGCATTTTTGGTTAGTCGAGAGGTTTTGTGGCTTTGTCAGTTGATGACTAATTTTAGATTCCCTTCCACTCATCCCACTACTTTTTGGTGTGACAACCAGAGTGCCATTCATATCTCTCACAACCCAGTGGAACATCAATGTACTAATTATATTGAGATCCACATGGACTTCATTCGATAGATCATCTAGGATGGTGTTCTTAGTTTGGATTATTTTCCTATAGATCAACAAGTTGTAGACATATTCACTAAAACTTTGGCATCGCCTCATTATATTCAATTGTGATTGATTCTTGGGGTGAAGGAAGTTGTCCTTGGGGGGTCTTGATGAGTCCTCCTTCAATTTTCTTTGCATCTTTTTCTCTCTTTTGGAGAGGAGTTTTCTCCCACAAGGTTTTTCTCCTTTTCTCTGCTTGTGAGAGTTTTTTGTTTTGTGCATGGGTACCTCATTAGGCCTTGTTTCCAAGACCCATATTTTGCACATTTGCATTAGTTTGTTCCTCCCCAAGTTGCACTTAAGGGGGGTGTTGGTGTGAATATGTCTTGTACCTAGTTATTTCCTTTACTAGGGACTTAGGGGACTTAATTCGCATGTTGAGTTTACTTAGGATAAAATATTCTTTCTAGAAGTCTTAGTTGTCTTATCTAGACTTCACATCATCCTAGGTAGTTATGATTTAGTTGTCTCATGTGATAGGATTAAGACACTTTTCATGATCTTGTCATATCCTATCTCTCATCCTTGCCTTTATAAGCAAGACATCTCTAACATATTTTGAATTGTATTCTATTGCATAGCATTGATCATATTGCAATTATTTTTTGGTGGAATACCATCTTTCATTCTTGCTTCTCTCTATTTCTTGTGGAGGTTATTTGGTGTTGCATATTGAAGATATTGGTTGCTCACTTCAACAATCCAAAATTTTAGGCATCAATACCAAATATGATCATCAATAGTCTATCTAGGAAATAAAATTAGGGAAGGAGCATTCTATTTGTTCTACATCCTCCCATGTAGCATTTTCCTCATGATACAGGTTCCATTGCACCTTATACTAAACAATGTCCCTATTTCACAACTTGATGTTGCGTCTATCCAAAATTCTATTGGGCTCCACTAGCACCACTCCTAGATCCTCCACTTGTAAAGAACACTAATCAAGTATATGAGATAGATTGGGGTGGTATGGTTTTAATAAAGAAACATGAAATACATTATGGAGTCGAGCTAGAGCAAAGGGTAGATCAATTTTGTATGCAACCAAGTTGATCACTTTTAGCACATCAAATGGACCTAGGTATATCGGGGCCAACTTGGATGACTTCATGAAGGTAATAGAGCTCTTATGGATTGACTCTTAGAAAGATCTTGTATTTGAATGTAAAGTGTCTAAAGGTTCTATTTCTATTGGCATAGCTCTTTTTCCTATCTTTTACTTCCTTTAGTCTACTCTTGATAAGCCTCATTAGCTCTTCCATTTCTTTTAGCATCTCAGGACCCACTATGATCTTGTCTTCCAATCTTTCACAACTGATGGGAGTACGAAACTTTTTCCCATACAGAGCCTTGAAAGGTTCCATTCCTAAGGATGCATGATGGGAGTTGTTATAAGAAAATTCTACCAGTGGTAGGTAATCTTCCCATTTGTACTATTGATCCATACAATACATCCGAAGGAGGTATCCTACAACCTAATTTACTCTCTCATTTTGACCATCAATATGAGGATGATAGGATGAATTGAAGTTTAACTTAGTTCCCAATGCTGCATTCAAGGTCATCCAAAACCTAGATGTAATTTGTGTATCTCAGTTAGATATAATGGTCTCTAACACTTCATGTAAATGAAATATCTCCTGGAAAAATTTCTTGGCCAAGGTCAACAATCCATTCGTAAGGTTCCTTGGGATAAAATGTGCCACCTTAGTTAACTTATCGACTACAACCAGAATGACATCATGTTGGTTCTTGCTTAGGATAACCCCTGTATAAAGTCCATATTGATCACTTGCCATTTATACTTAGGTATATCATGGGGATTAAGGAGCCCTATTGGATGCATGTGCTCAGCCTTGAATCATTGAAACTCCAAGCATCTAGCTACGTATTCAACTATGTCCTTCTTGAGTTTCAACCAAAAGTACTACACTTTCAGTTCCATGATCATCTTTGTAACTCTGGGGTGTCCCGAATATGGTGCATTGTGGACCTCATCTAGGACCAAATTCCTAAGTTCTCTAGAGTCTGAGATATAGATCTGTATTTTGTATTGTAAGATACCACTTGGTTCAAACTTGTACCCTCCAAATCGATGGTCTGCCGGATTATCTTCTAGAGTCTTTTTCACCCTCTCATAATGTTCATCTCCTTGCAAGTGTTGCATCACCTGCTATTTTAGGTTGAATCTCACAGAGGTCATAGCCGCCAGATGTCTTCATCTACTAAGAGCATTTCCACTTGATTTTCTTTTCCTTTTTTGTACTCAATTCCAAAGTCATACTCGCTAAGGAATTCTAACCATCTCTTGTGATGTGCATTAAGGTTAGGTTGAGTAAAAATGTATCTCAATCCTAGGTGATCTGTTTTGAGCTCAAATGGCTTTGCCAAAAGATAATGTCTCCACATTTGTAGGGTGTGAACTATAGTTGCTAATTCCAAGTTGTGTGGTGCATAGTTTACTTCGTGCTATTTCAGCTTCCTCAAGTCATACATTGGACCACTTTCCATTCTTGCATTAACAATGCTCCTACTTTGTCTCTTGAAGCATCTGTGGTCACTGAAAACTGGCCATTGGGATCTAGAATAATGAGTACTAGAGCTGCAATGAGTTTCTCCTTAAGGATCTGGATAGCTTGATCACACTTCTCAGTCCACTTGAACCTCTTTCCTTTGTTTTGAAGAGATGTTATTGGGGCTGCTATTTTAGAAAAACCTTGCACAAATTTCCTATAATATCCTGCAAGGCCCATAAAACTCCGCATTTCTGACACATTCTGAGGTGCTGGCCATTCCACTATTGCTTTTATCTTTTCAAAATACACATACACTCCTTCTACTGAGATGATGTGGCCTAGGTAATGCACCCTATCTTGGTAAAACAAGCACTTGGATAACTTCCCAAACTTTTTTTTTTCCCTCAAATGTTGTAAGACTATCCTCAAGTGCCGGTTGTGCTTGTTAATGGTCTTGGAATAAACCAAAATGTCATCAATGAAAATTAGGACGAAATCATCCAAACAGTCCCAAAACACACTGTTCATAAGGTTCATGAAAGTCGCAGGTGTATTGGTCAACCCAAAGGGTAGCACAGTGAACTCATAATGCCCATATTGAGTTTGAAAAGTTGTCTTCAAAATATCTTCCTCCTTTATTCTCAACTAATGGTAACCAAACCTGAGGTCTATTTTGAGAATATTATCGCTCCCTTCATCTGGTCAAATAATTCGTCGATCCTCAAAAGAGGGTAGCGATTTTTGATGGTCGCCTTGTTCAACATCTGATAATCAATACATAGACACAAGGTTCCATCCTTCTTTTTTGTGAAGATAACTAGGGCTCCCCAAGGTGACACACTGGGTCTAATAAGGCCTTTACACAACAAATCCTGTAACTAGGATTTCAATTCATAAAGCTCTGTGGTGGTCATCTTGTATGGGGCCTTATATTGTGGCTCAACTCTTGGCACTAGGTCGATGGAGAAATCAAATTCTCACTTTGGAGGCATCTCAGTGAGATCTTTGGGAAACACATCACAAAATTTCCTAAGGATTGGATAATCATTGAGATATGGTTTCTCATTGTCAGGTTCACTAACATGCACAACAATATGACACAAAATTTCCTCTAGGCTCTCTTAAGCTGTATAGCTGAGATATGTCTAAGTTCTAGGGGTCATTGTACCCCATGTATCTCAACCGGGTTCCCATAGTCACCCATACATCTCACCATTTTATCCTCACAATTTACAATAGTCTTATGCTCAGTCAACTAGTTGATTCCTAACATTACATCTTAGGATCCTAATGGTGCAACATAAAGGTTAACTTGGTTCATGAAGTTGGGAAGTTCCAACTCACTACAAAAGAGATAGGAATTTACTACCTGCTCTGCTCGATTTCCATACTAAACAGACCATGAATACTTCATATAACTAGGTCGAATAGGTAACTTATAAATCATTCTATGGTCTATGAAACACTTAGTAGCTCCAATATCTATCAAAATGGAAATGGTTTGGCCATAGAGCTTAATTGTTAACTATATTAGAGAAGCTTGGTACTCAACTTAACTGTTATCCACTGCTGCATGGATCTTGTGTTGCAGGGTCTACTGTTGGTTTCCTTCCTTTCGTGACCTCAACTTCTAAGGATAGTTAGATGCATAAGTGTAACATCTATCACACGGTCCTCTTCAAATTCTAGACTTATCTTCTTTTAAGTGTCCCTAGGTGCTATCGCAGGTGTCATTGCCCTTGTTAGCCCATTTATTCCTTTCGTTTGGTTTCCTTCTTCCTTTTCCAAAGGGTCGCCTTTGATTTTTAAGTTTATGATCTAATGTGACTTTCTTCCTTTCTATTTGTCACCCTTACAAAATATTTTGTTTCTAAACTGGGGCTTAGAGTCCAATCTTTTATGAAGATTGGACAACTACTACAACTTTTGTTCTTGCTTTATATCCTTTTCAAAAGCTTCTGCCATAGTAGGAGGATTGTGGAGATCCACTTTAGCTCCAATGTGGGGTCTCAATCCCAGTATAAACTTTCAGATCCAGAAATGCTCATCGACTTGATATTGAGGCACATACTTAAGAAAATTGGGTAAAATTCTCCTAGTACTGCACTTCTGTCAGGCCTCCCTAGGTTATATTATGAAATTCAGTCACTTTTCTTATTGAAGAAAAGTTGTGATATCCACCTCTTTCTAAATATTTGAGGAAAAACTCCCAAGTAATCCATTCTTGTGGAAGTATCCCTTAAGAATTCTTGTTATCCCACCAAGTAGTTGTTTCTCTAGACAATTGGTACATAGCCTAGACAACCTTGGTCTAATTTCACAAGTTATGAAGACTAAAGTATTTTTCCATCTCTATGATCTAGGCCTCAATCCCATCTTTGATAGCCTTGCCATCGAACTTCGGTGGTGCTACCTTCTTGAGATCCTTTCCTAGTTCTTCCTCAATCTGACCTCGATTACAATCCCCTTCTCTTTGGTCGAGTAACTCATTCTTGAGATTCCAATCTTCTCACACTCCTCAGATCTCTTGTTCCAAATGGCTCATTCAGGTTTCTTGCTGATTCAAGAGTTCCAAGATTTGGTCTAACCTCTTGCTTGGCCCATTGTCCTATCTGCTACTGCCTGTATCTTGTCTGGTGGTCACCATGGTAAATCACACTCGACTTGTGTCATAGTCATGTTTAGCATTTAAGAAAAAGTTTTTATGTTTATGCTATTGCATTTATAAAATACAAGGTGCACAACATACAATCCTAGAAAAAAAGAATAATAAATAAAGAAAACACGTTCATTTCAACAAGACAAGCCTTCAACCTTCATACCTTTGAAACAAAAACCTTTCTTTATTTATATTAAGTCTGGATTTACATCAACCATTATTACAAAATTTTTCTACTCTAAGCAGTTCCCTCATTATCAGATAGATGACATTCCTCAGGATCCTCATTCGAGTCTACATCTTCCTTGTTGGGCGAGGTAGGAAATGCACGTAGGAACTCCTTCTCCTCCTTAGTCATTAGTGGTGCATTAGGTCCACATCCTATTGGATAGTCTCTAAAGGTGAAGGGTTTCTTGATCTTAGGAGTCCATTTAGCCTCTTTTTGCCTCTCTCCAACTTGAGACAGGTGAGGGCGTGTGCTAGAGTTTCTTCATTAGGAAACTCAGGCTGGTCTTCGAGTTTGGGATTCTCCTCAATAAAAATTTTATTTTTTGTACCTCTATTGGTTTCCCTTTCTTTCTTCCCAACTTGGACCTCCCCATTTCCTACAACCAATTCAAATTGGTCATTTTCTAGGTAACTTAAATCTAGTTATGGGTCCACTATTCCCTAGTTCAACCTTCGTGGGCTCATGGGCCTAGAGATGAACCTTGAGCTCTGATACCAAATGTAACAACCCAACTAGATTTAATTAAAAAATTAATAAACATTAATAAATATTGGCATCCTGAACACCAAATTAGTGACACAAATTCCATTGCTAATTCCATTTAGCAATTTTGTCATAAATCCCAAGTAAATTAGAAATATATATATATATATATATAAATGTATTCATTTCCATATGTCAATAATTACATACATGTTTGACTAGGCATTCAACACCTCAAAATCAATCTCAATTTACATAGTTTTCTTACAAATGCATCATTTGTTCATTTACATCAATGATACAATTCATAATAGAATTCTGATATGATTCCTTCATGACAACTCGCCTCCACTGGTGGATGAGAACATGATTGAGGTGTTTTTCCACTCAACCACGAAGCAATGTTTCCCCAAAATTCTTCAGTCAGTCAAAGAATACCCGACCTTGCATGGAACACTTAGCAAGAGATATAGTTTGCAAGGTGGAATCTGCGTGTGCCTAACTACATGCATTTCTATCTATTTTGTTAGAATATGCAAGTTCCATGTTAGGTAATTCAATACAATAGAGATAGGATAAATAACATAGACTATGTCGTATTCATTAAAAAATTGACTACAAAGCTTGGCTAAGCTTATGTTGTATGAAATATAGCTCTGGTTGGATTTGGAAAAATAAATCTACTTTCTCTGGCACCCATCCTTAGAAAATAAAGCTTATCATATCAAGGGGTACCCCTCCCTTTAGACCAACCATTAGCAACATACTAGTGTTCTACGATCTACCAAGAATTCTTGTATCATTCCATTTAACAAAAATAAACAATATTCATTCACACTTGGTATATCTATTCATCTATTATCATATGTATATGCAACTCAATACTGTTCCAGATTTACAGTTTGGTTCCATTTACAAAATATCTGTAACTTGCTTAATAAGTAAAGTAATCAAGATGAATAAGAAGGTATACCACATGTATGTGAGCATGCATAAAGGAATATTTATGTATATTCACATATATGCTTGGAAATGAATAATTTAAGAATCTGCGTATACATTTTGAGATTTAAATGAAAATATATTTCACACAAGTATACTTTCATATTCAAAGAAGAAATATAGCATCAATTCATTTATATGGTTTATTCAAATAACAAATATCATCTATTTCCAGTTTTAGACACAATATAACCATTGGTTTTCATAGTCATTGATTTGTAAAAGAGCAGGTCGATGAATTTGAACATAAATACATCACCCATTAACAAAAATACAAAGCATTTGTTTGGTTACCAAACTAAGTGTTTATACTTGTTATTCCTTGCACAAAGTATTCACTGAAATCAAATGTAAACTCTGCCTATTGAACCATTTCTTCCAGAGGATATGATACACATGATATCATCCCTTGATAACATGATATTGTATGCCTTTGGGGTTGCTTTACTTTGGCCAAAATATTTCAAGCCATGGGTTCATCCCATTTCAGTGTTTATCACCCCCAAAATACATGAACAAAATAAACAAAACATAGTCGATACTTTCAACTCAGATATAAAAGACAAAGATCAAATAAGAGACAATTCTCATGCATTACATTCATACACATATACATGTATATATATGTCCTTATACACACACATATATACATATGCCCGACCATGCAATACAATAATGGTTACCAATACTCACGACCTGAAAAGGCCATCACAGGTTCAACAAAGAATTTTATAATCGAGCATTCATTGTTCGATCTTGCCACCACATTACAATGGGTGGTAAGACCCATATTAAAGAGTGGTTGTTGCTTCACTTGACCTCTACAATATGAGGTTATCTTTGCCACCCTAACCTTTTGTTAGGTGGAAATAAAAGAATAGTGTGAATCGATTTAAATAAAATATGACAGACATTAGCCCTTCGACTAGTCACCTACAAGGCGATGAACATATATAAGCTGATTACATAGAATACATCTGGGTCGACCAATATGCCATGACCCAAAATGAATAAACATCATGCACATAAAATGATGCATTGTGGGTCTGAAACCCGACCCCAAACATAGGGTCGATCAACAATTACAAGAAATTACAGAGCTTCAAAAGCTCGACCCTCATGGGCTTCACAGTAAATTGACATAGTTGATCTCCCAGACAACAAAAACCCCAAATTCATACATGCACAATAAACACACAGAATGGTGTAAAAAGGATAGGAGATCATTTTGATAATATATGGCTAAAACAACAAGTTCAAATTACCTCTAGCATTTTGGCCTAGTGATTTTTCCCTTCTATAGAATTGCTTTGCCTTTTTTTTTCCAACTTGTCAATTTCTCCTCTTCCTCTATTTTTTTCCTTCTTACTCGATTTTTCTCCCATTCTCAATTCAAATCGTCCCCTACTATTTTGGGTAGGATATGGGAACTTAATTTCTTTTCCCTTCATTATGTTAGTTGGCCACCCACTCCTCCACATGAGGGAATCAACCTCTATCTGAATTTGGTGGGAGTTAAAAATATTTGAATTTCCCACAATTTTTAAATTCAAAGAAAATCATTCACATCTTTGTATGTATGTGTATATATATATACTTATACAAATAATTTCACACATTATCCTTGAGATTACATACATATATGAAATCACTTGTCTATTCAAATCACATTTAAAATTCATCCATAAGAGGGAACAAATGAAATCACCCTTTTTTTTGTACAAGAGAAATTGAATTTTCCTATTCAATTTCGTTGAATAGAAATTTCAAAATAGACAAAATGAGATAAGAACGCATAATTTTGTTCTTTCCATTAGTTATAATTCTCACACCAAGTATGAATGCAATTTGTCAAATTTTCAAACATATGCAGATGTCACATTCTATTGTGGTGTGTGATATTCCAAATTCCATTCTTGCTTACCGAGGTCATTCGACTAAGCGTGCCTACCTAAATCAAGTTATCGTCCTTCAACTTGTTTCCAGCATACATATTCTCACACTTGTCCACTTATCAGTGACCTTCAATCAATAATCTCATGAAATAATTTCTTAAATCACGAAATTGCATATTATTCATTTTCAATATCATCATTGCATTCCATCAAATTCCATAAATAAAATACTAAATTCTATTTTCCAAAAATTTCAATTTCCTTAAATTTTTAAAATGCAAAAATAAAATCGAGATATGACAAAAGGGAAGCATGGAAATGTCAAGGTAGGAAGGTAAATAATAGAGAAGGTCTCTTTTTTTTTCCCAAGTCACTCGATTATTTTGGGGTGCTATTTCTGGGGTTGTCTCTAAAGATCCCTAAAAGCAAAAAAATATCAAACTTTGAAAAAGTCATTTTGGGAGCTCGTGGTGCATAGGAATGCTTTTTTAGACTTATAGGTGGATATCGAATCCCTTCAAACCAACCTCTCTTGCTTTTGGTCAACTCAACATCGTTTGTGTGTTCCAGTGTCAAATACATTCTTGTAAAAATTATTAGTGGAAAGCAGTGCAAAAATAGAAAGAAGCATTTATTTTTGTTTTGTGCATCATGGAGTGAAACCAAGAATACCAACACATCAAGGTGAGTAGGTAAATGCTATAAAATTCTTCCTTTTTTTCCCAAGTCCTGTCGTGATTCCAGAGTGCACTAATCTGGGTTAGTCTGAAAGTGTTGTAAGATCAAAAAATGTAAAATTATTAAATTTTCAGTATTTTTGATAAATGGGCGACATAGACATGTTGAGGTAGGAAGGTAAATTCTAGGGTAGGTCTCCTTTTGTTTCCCAATTCACTTGATCATTTTGGGGTGCTCTTTCTAAGGTAGTCTCTAAAGAGCCCTAAGAGCAAAACATGCAAAAATTATAATTTTTTTAGTATTTTTGACAAATAGGAAGCATGGAAATGTCGAAGTAGGTAGGTAAATACTAGGGAAGGTCTCTTTTTGCTTCCCAAGTTACCTAATTATTTTGGGGTGCTCTTTCAGGGGTAGTCTCTAAAGAGTCCTAAAAGAAAAAAATTATCAAACTATGATAAAGTTGTTTTGGGAGCTCGTGGCACTTATGAATGCTTTGTCTAGACCTATAGGCAGATACATAATCCCTTTAAACCAAACTCTCTCTATTTTGGTCAAACCAACACCGTTTGTGTGTTCTAGTGTCAAATGCATTCTTACAAAAATTATCAATGGAAAGCAATGCAAAAATGGAAAGAAGCCTTTTGTTTGTTTTGTGTGCATCATGGAGTGAAACCAAGTATACCAACACATCAAAGTGGGTAGGTAAATGCTTTGGAAGGCCTCATTTTTTTCCCAATCCCCCCAGTGATTTTGAAGTGCACTAATTCAGGGTAGTCTTGAAAGTGTTGTAAGAGCAAAACATGCAAAATTATTAAATTTTTAGTATTTTTGATAAATGGGCAGTGTGGGCATGTTGAGTTAGGTAGGTAAATGCTAGGGTAGGTCTCTTTTCATTGCCTTGTATTTTTTTTGTTAATACACATAAACTCCAACCTACTATTGAATCACTACCATCATTACCTTATTGTACTCATAACACAACCATGGATGTATTGTTCTGAATCACTTAAAAATATACCTTTGTTCTCCAAAAAGTCTACACATATAAAAAAGTGAATTGTTAAGAAAATCAATCTTCAAGACACGTAAGAAAGTCAACAATGGTGGATTTATTGTCATAAGCAACATGAACAAAAAATTTTGAACTGAAAATTCTCTCAAATCAATTATGTACCTTGAAAATATATTGATCTACATGAACTACCGTGGATGTTTTGATCCGGATCACTTGAAAATATACCTTTATTCTCCAAAAAACATACATTTTTATATATCAGTTAATTTTTATGCAAAATTTTAATCCAACCCATGCAAATAACATGAATCTAAATAGGATGAACAATATCATGCCTATCCCATACAAAAATGATCTGCTACTCAAGTGTGCCTAAAGGGTCATCTCTTACCTTTAGATTATCCAATATTTCTTCATGATTGGTACTACTAATTGTCCATAGTTCCTTTATTCTTGGTTTGGAATGATGTCTCAATAACTTAACATTTGTTGCTATAACAAGGTGCGAATACATGAGAATGGTTTTGTGTTTCTCCTAGTCTTTAAATGCAGGTATGTCATTCTTTCTAATCATATACATTCACAACCAATCTCTAGCAACAACAACTAAACCTGTAGGATACACGAACCCATCATCATTTTTCATTGGTTGTTTTAGATTCTTCTTTACCTATTCACATTGTTACAACCAATAGTCTAATCCCTCTTCATTCCCTTGCAGTGCAACAACTGCATGGACATTTCCTAACTATAGAAGATATGAAAAATGGTCATAGTCAAGTGAAATTTCTATTTCATCTTTGAAAGAGGATTGTGATGTAAATAAAGGTGTTAGATACTGTGGAATCCATGTATCTACCCGCTCACTTGACTCACATTGATCCCAATCATACTAAATACAATTCTGATAAAAATAAGCCAACTCTCATGTCCATATGGTCCATGCACCTACATCTTAGCTTCAAAATGAATGCATCTTTGAACTTTCTCTGATTGTTTAACATTCCAATTTCTCTCCCATTGTTCCCTCATCAACCAACCAAAAGAACCTACACATTTATGAATCAAGTGTCCCTCCTTGTGTCAATGCATAACTACACCAATCAACAATATAACGTGCATCACTGAATGTTGCACCACCTCTAATCTTCATTTGTTCCTTAAACAGAGCTCTCTTCACACATGCACCTGCTCCATCATGCTCACCTTTTCCATGCCCAATTTCAAAAATCTCCAAACATGAGGCACACCCCTGCATCCCACTCAACGAATAAAACATACGAGCATTCTTGAATTGCCCCATGTAGTTATTTGACCAAATGATATGTCAACCAATTGCAATATCTTTTTATTGCAAGAACTCAATTTTTTTTCAAAATAATGTTGCACAAAATCTGACAAATGACATATATCATCACTCATGTAAAAATGGTACTCCCTAATTATCTTCTTGTCCTATTTGGGTAAAGCACAAAGTTGTGTCACACTTTCAGCCAACTTATCAATACAACTAAATTTAAGTATTTCTAAGTAAAAACCAATTTTGGTCAAATATATGATCTAGTAAGATTCATTCTAGCTAAGTTAGATACTTCCACAAATTTTTCAACTAAAATTGTTGGCTAAAAATATATGAAGCACCACTTTGAGTCCAATTTACCAAAAAATTAAAATTATTTGAAAAACTTGAAGTTTCAATAACTCCTACTAATGTAAATAAATTTTTTGTTTAAATATAAAAATATCCTTTTATAGATCCATAAGTGTAGGTTTCAAAAATATAATTATTTTAATAGTTTAATTATTATTTATATTTTATTTTTTATTTTTACTAAAAGTGGGTTATCAACACAAAATATTAGGTTGATTACCATGCCAAGGAAAAATACTAAAACTTATAATCTTTTTTTTTTAAAATGATGCACTAGATAAAAGAATCTATTTCAAGATGGTATAATTTTTTTTCTATTTGAGATAAATATTTAATATGAAAGTTGACGTTCGATGGAAACAACTATTTTTTGATTCAAACACATTTTAATATTTATCAAAATTCAAAAAAAATATATCCATGCACTAAACTTTCAAGTTATAAATACACACAAAAAAATTGAAAAAAAAAAAAAAAATTACTATAAAAAGTGTGACGTCCCATGCAACTTCATTTTTCAACATTTTATCAACAACTAAATTATAGTGTTAATTTATTAAAAATTAGTTTAAAATAATTTTTTATTTTAAAAAAATATAATACAAAATATACTAAAAAATACATATTTTACTAGTTTACATCATTTCAAAATTCAAAACATATATGCCACTTTTTAGTGATTCAAGTTTAGAAGTTGGATCAGTGTTGGTTGTTTCCTTTATAAAGTGTGATACAACTTTGTGCTTTTACCCATTGTGTACTATTAGGGGCATGTCTATATGTTATGTGGACAAAAATAACAATTTGAATAGAATTGTAACATTGATATTGTACCTCATTTTGTGGTTGCAATGTGTAATTTTCAGCAAAATTGACCATAGATATATTAGTTCCAATTGGGAAAGAGTTCTTACACATCTTGAATTGTTGATCAAACCATTGAGACCCGTGGTTATGCCTTGCATACTTGTAGAAAATATTTTTCTTAAAATTAAAAATAAAATCAACAATACTTACGTCTCTTGTAACCAACTCGCTCGCATCTAGTTAACCTTCACCTCCACTCTTCAAACTGTATTTCACCATCTCAATTTATTTATTTTTCTCAAAAAAATTGTTAGCAAAATCATGTTCACTACCCTCATGAAAACATGTTACAAACTTTGATAAACCACCACATTGCAAACACGTCTCATTTAAATAATCATTTATATAAAAAAAGCAACCATCACCTCTAACACATAAAAATGAATCTAACAGGTGTTTGGATGATTTTGAAAGTTGCATTGTGTTGGATATCCATTTTGTAAAGCAAAACAAATATTCATTTTGTTTATATTCATTTACAAAAGCATACACCATATGGGAAAACAAGCTTTACAAAATGGATATATGTTTTCCTTTAAAAAATAGATATCTGTTTTCCTTACAAAAACAATATCCATTTTCTGAAGCTTGTTATATTAATATAAATAACATAATATTATTTATTCATACAATATATTAATATTATATTATTTTAATATTATACATGTTAATATTATAATTATAATAGTATTTCTATTTAATAAATATAATATGTTATAATATTAATATAGTATTATAATATAAATATTATTATAATGTATGTTATAGTGAAATATTAATAATATTATATTTATACTATTCATATTAATATATGTAGGTTATATTATATTATTTATACTAATATAAGTATAATTATATTATATAAAACAAACTTTGTACAAAACAAAACGGGTACCCGTGTTGTCAATAATGGATATCTATTATGTAGACATAATGTATATCATTATGCCAAGCTTAAAACATACCCAACATGTCTCTAGATATATAATATTTCTGGAGAACAATATGGGTACCCGTATTGCACAAAATGGATATCTGTTTAAAAAAAATGGATATCCGTTATATCAAACTTAAAACATATCTATTATGTTATATATCATCTATTATATAATACATATTATATTACTTATTAAATATTAAATATTATATATTATATTATGTATTATCTGATATATTATATATATTACATATTTCTTTTTTTTAATGTATATTATAATATATTAATAATATATTATAATATACATTATATATTGTATTATTATTAAAAAATATAGACAGAGAAATGGAGATAGGGAGAGAGGTAGAGAGAGTTAGGGAGGAAGGGAGGGGTAGGTGGAGAGAGGTAGGGTAGGAGAGGTAGTATAGAGAGAGTTAGGGAGAGAGGGAGGGGTAGGTAGAGGGAGAGAGAGGGAAGGATGGAGATATGGAGTGGCAAGGTGGGAGGAATAAAGGGAGGGAGAGAAAGAGGGAAGGAGGGATATAGGGATTGGTAAGGTGAGAAAGAGGGAAGGAAATAAAGTGGGAAGGAGGGAAATAGGGAGTGGTAGAGTGGGAGGGAGGAAGAGGTAGGTGGATAGAGGTTTTGTGTGTGAGGGAGAGAGGGAGGGATAGGTGGAGGGAGAGAAAGAGGGAAGGAGGGAGATAGGGTGTGGTAGGGTGGGAGGAATAGAGGAGAGAGAAAGAGAGAGGGAGGGATAGGTGGAGGGAGAGAAAGAGGGAAGGAGGGAGATAGGGAGTGGTAGGGTGGGAGGAATAGAGGGAGGGAGAGAAAGAGGGAAGGAGGGAGATAGGGATTGGTAAGGTTAGAGGGATAGAAGGAGGGATATGTGAAGAGAGAAAGAGGGAATTAGGGAGATAGGGAGTTGTAGGGTGGGAGGGATAAAGGGAGGAAAGGAGGGAGATAGGGAGTGGTATGGTGGGAGGGATAGGTGGAGGGAGAGAAAAAGGGAATGAGGGAGATAGGGAGTGGTATCTGGATGGAGGAATAGAGGGAGGGAAAGAAAGAGGGAAGGAGGGAGATAGGGAGGGATAGGTGGAGGGAGAGAAAGAGGGAGGAGGGAGGTATGGAGTGGTAGGGTGGGAGGAATAGAGGGAGGGAGAGAAAGATGGAATGAGGGAGATAGGGAGTGGTAGGGTGGGATGAGTAGAGGGAGAGAAAGAGGGAAGGAGTGTAGTGCCCCTCATGCTATTCTCCATTAGACCAATGATTGTTCTATTAGGACTAATATTATGACACAGTTGATGTTAGATTTTTTTCTTTGATGATACTGGATGACACTTGATGATACTTTGATGTTCTTGCTACTATTTGAGTTTATGCATATGCTATGACAATTTTATGGACTTATTAGTTTATGTGGATTAATTTAATTATGAGTATTATGCGTTTATTTGATCATGGTTACTATGCATTTATCCGGTGATTGTTCGATGTTGTTGTTATGTAACTGGGTATGTGTAGGATCATGATGGGCCAAAAAGTGGCGATATGATGGGTATGTGTAGGGTATGTGGCTGATGATTTTTTTTACCCAAAATTGATGAAATGAAAAAGGTTTTTAAAGGAGATTCTAAAATTTCCACCAATATAAAATATTCTTTACTTTGAATTTAATAAATAATTATTATTTATTTTCTATTTGAATTACGACTAAAGTCTTGATTGATAGGCTGATTGAAAAACATCTATAGCTTTCAAACGGTATCACATTTTTTGAATCCAAACATGCATCACATTCTATGCTTCACATACTATAGGATTAAAAAAATTGAATTTCATGAAGTTTTGACCAAGTTAAGGTGGTCGACATACAAGTTTTTATATTTTTTAAAAGTTGTAATAAAAAATAATAATTAATTATTTACTTGGAAAAAATTACAAAAAATATGCATCACATCGGGACATGATTCCTCTACTTATATCTAAAATATTATAAAAAAATATTATCATTTTATTGTGGTTAGGTGGTACACCTACTTCTTATTTTTCCCTGAAATTTAAGTAATTACTGCATTGAAATTTCAAATTTTCACCAAATAGATTTAAAAAACCTAGTAGTTTAGAAACTACATTCAATTTGCTACAGATTCTATTCTTACATATTTTTGAAATAATATAGATAACTTATTCAAATTTTTACGTCAAGTTGCCTAACTCCGATTTTTCTGAATTTTTCGCCACTTAAGGGTCTATTTTTTCCATGATGATCCTGCACATACCCAACTGTTTGATATACATTGATGTGGTTACTTTTTGGATGTATCTTGGTGAAAGGGATAGTGTCACATTACTCATTCGTGAGTACCCTATTATGCTGCGATTTCCTTTCACGGTATGTTTAATTGTTTGATTATATATATATATATATATATTCGACCGTTTTGTTTGATGCAAGTTGTAGGTACTAGGCATCGACTCCACCTAAATTGACAGGTCCGACCGTGCCTTAAACCCAATAGAAATTTGTTGAACGGAGATAACGTATGGTCCCTAGGACCCTTTCCATCATCCTCGATGAGGATGAGTATCCAGTTGGTCACCTTGTCAGTCTTGTATGTGTTCGTGGTCAGTTCTTGTTTTGACCTTGTTTATGATTAGGTGATTTTTATTGATATTTTGTTGTTAAATTAAATTTGGTTATTATGTTGTTTGATTAATTGTTGAATTAAATAAAATATTAAATAAACCATGTTGGTAAACGGTATTTGTGTTGCCTTGGTTAGTTAATTTATTAGATTAAATTGCTAAGTACAAAGTATTTTTATAATTAAATATATATATATTCATTATTAATGTTGAGTTTTTAATAAATTAAAAGGTGGGAAAATATTATAATATAAAATAAAATATTAAATCGGAAGGAGATAATGAACAATCAGTTAAAAAAATTAAAAAGATAGAAAAAAAATTGTTCAAAGCACATGCGTGACTTCGAATTGACTGTCGTTTGGAAACTTGCTATTTTGTGTGATTTTCATTTGATATTTGTGTTTGAAAAGATCTTATAGCTTCTTTTTGGAAAAATAATAATAATTATCTTTTGGGGAGAGAGGAGGGATGATGATGGATTTTTGTTTTCGAACAGAGAACTTTTTCTACAAAAATAATTTGTTGAATAATTGTTTTTGATTGAGTTTTTTCAAAATTGGATTGGGGGAAAATTACTGAAGATTAGATTAAGGTTTTGAAGAAACAAATTGTTGTGGACGTAGAAATCGATCTCGGCACCGGTTCCCATTTTAGTAGTGTTGGAATCTAGGTTGGCATCGTCTCTATTCTAGTTTCGTTTATCTATTCAAAACAATAGAAATTTGTTTTCTCTATGTTGTTACAAACGAATGCTTGTCCATTTTTCTGTATGTTGTTTCAATGTAGAATTTGCACTTCATGCTAGAATTCGACACCCTTAGATTATTTACCTTTTTGCGGCTGCTTGAAAGTTTCTTTGAACCTTCTAATATTGAACCCATTTTGTTACGTCTCTCTTTATAGATGATCATTTTTACTGTGAGAAACTCTCTTTGTTGTAAGTCGAGTCCCTTATCTTAGTTGGTGACTATATTTTCTTAAGAAACCATGCGTTGCATTTACCCTATGCTGGTTGCACTCTTAGAGGTGAATCGATGGCTGTCATGTTGTCTATTTTTATTTTACCTAGTGTATTTCTTATGGTTTGATACCTGCCCGTATTCGTAGTATTTATTTATCTGTTGAATAAACTCCGAAGGAATTCGTTGAGTCACTGCACGACCATGGCTCGATTTAATTATCCATGGTTTGATTTGACTTAAAAACTGAATTATCTAAAATGATGTATGGATCTACTAAGTACCATTTGAATCGGTTGTGTGTCATTTACTTTATTCCTTGTTGCGAATCTATTCTCTTGGCATTTGGCTGTATGTGTTGCTTATGATTATTCCTGACACCCAATACTTGTTTTGCATATACCTTATTCCAGGCGACTTGATACTGAATATGGTTATTCATTCTCTATGCCTTTCTTTGAGATTGGAAACTTTGAATTCCATTGTGATAGGTCGACTTGTTAATTTATAATTGAAATGTTGTTTAGAATTCAATATTTTCCATGATTGTTGTGCGCACTTTGTGTATGTGAAGTTGAGTATGCCTCTTGACAGGCAGTCGATGTAAATGCTCTCTGAATGTTATTTGATGAATAGCTATGCATACTGGGTGCTGATGTTAATGGTAATAGATAAACATAATCTATAACTTGAAACATGGTGATAAGGTGCATGGAATGTAAACTAAAGTTTGAACCATGTAGTTGATTTCTATTCGATTATATATATATTTATATGTGTATGTTTTCTTTTATTGGTACATAAGAATGTTGTTTGATTAAATTTTGTAATATTTAAAGTTGCTTATATTTTTAATATATATACATATATTTATATATGTATACATATAAATATGTATGATGATTTGGGTATATATTTATATGTATATATATAATTATATATGTATATGTATTGTTGAGTATATTGGATAAGTGGAATTGGAAAATAATTAGAGAAGAAAATATATTTTTTAAATTGCATTTGAGTAATTGAAGGATTTATTCAAATAAATAAATATGATGATCTTTTTACATATTGTTTCCTTTACAATCATTTAATCAATGATTTGTTATTATATGTGGATATTTTGATTACATTGGTTTATTGTGAGTTGAATTGCATTATGTATGGGAAATTTAAGTAAGTTTGTATTATTGGTTTTAAATGGGAGTCTATGTGTAAGTTGTCAAGGTTTGTTTCTAGATAGAGGCTTAGGTGAGTATCCTATTGGTTGGATTTTATGGTTGTTCTTTTGAAATGGTTGATATTATACTTGAGATGTGTACATGAGGGTCTTTAGCCTTGCACTGCTTACTTGTTATTATGGTTGTGTTTTGTGAGCAAGATGGTCCATGCCTTGCTCTGGATATGTGTTTCTATGATTTCGTTTAGTGTGCAAGATGGATTTACCCTGTTTGATGTATTGGGTCTTCTAGATGCAAGTAGGGGGAGTGGCTCTCAATGGGGGATAGAATCCAAAGTGTGTCCAGGGTAGCCCATTGAGAGTTCCTTTAATCTAGTGATAACCTAAAATGAATTAGGGTTTTGGGAAGTTTTCACATTAACCAAGATAATGGTATGCCTCACTCATGGCTCAAGTGCTCATTTAGGTTTGAGATGAGATGGGAAGGCCTGGAATGGAAAGACCTATTGTGTTTTCCTCATGAAAGGTATGTTGATTCTGCATGAGTTTGCATGGGGGTCGGGGATCAGTAAACGCTGTTAGGGTAACCCAAGATGTGGGCTAGGAGCCTAGGAAGATCCACCAGGGTAATCCATAGAAAGCTATGTAATGAAACTCCTCCCTATTGCAACCTAGTATTCCCTAGTCATATGAACCCCATTGTTGTGTGTGTGCCTTTGGAAGCGGTGTATTTGTTATGTGATGTCATGTTGTACTTTGTTATGTTGGAGCCATGTTTAGTATTTTTGTGTTAGCCTTTTGTCTTCTTGTTTGTTTTTGTAGTGGGACCTTATTGTTATCTCCTAGCATGGGGGGGAGGTGGACCTTAGGGTTCCACATGGTCGGGTGGATTGTGCTTTTTCCTCCATTGGGTTTCCCTTGGTGTTGTTCGTGAGTGTTGAGGATGCATCTTAGGTAGCAGAATTCTAGATCTTGTACTAGTTCGAGGACACGGTTGCTTATGCTATGTATTGAACCTATATATCATTTGTATCATGTAATGTAATCTTGATGCATTATTCCTGTTGTATTCAGGGAAGCATTGTTGTAAGCTTGTAGAAATGTAATGATGTACTCTTATGTGAGGGAAATTATATATGTACTCATTGGTTCTTATTATATGATCTTTAATGATTATCTATTTGATGTTATAATATGGAGATGTATGTTCTTATTCATTTAATGCGATGGATTTAAAATGAACTCTTGTTATTAGTTAATCCATGAAGCATGTTTAGGTCATGTTAATAGCTTTGTTAGTAATGTAGTCTTAGAACCTTAGAGGACATAGTTTAGCTTGTGTTATGTTTAGATATGATTTACGTTTCTTGTTATTGCACTTTAAAAAACAATTGTGTCATTATTGTAGTTAGTTGTATTGTCCTCTAAGGTTCTTTGGTGGGGAGTTACAAGGAGGGAGAGAGGAAGGGGTAGGTGGAGGGAGAGAAAGAGGGAAGGAGGGAGATAGGGAGTGGTAGGTTGGGGGAATAGAGGGAGGGAGAGAAAGAGGGAAGGAGGGAGATAGGGATTGGTCAGGAGGGAGAGAAAGAGGGAAGGAGGGGATAGGGAGGTAGGAGAGGAATAGGGGGGGGAAAAATAGTTGAGGTGGAGAGAGAGAGGGAAGGAGATAGGGAGTGGTAGGGTGGGAGGGATAAAGGGAGGGAGAGAAAGAGGGAAGGAGGGAGATAGGGAGTGGTAGGGTGGGAGGGATAGGGAGGGAGAGAAAGAGGGAGGGAGAGATAGTGGTAGGGTTTAAGAGGTGGGACTTCTTGCGGGTGAGGGATCTCACCTGTAGGGGACTAGTCTCACCCTAGCTCACCTCAGGTACCCAAGGTAAGGGCTGTTGGGTCGCTGGGCTGGGTCATGGGGACACCCCTGTAGTATATAATTTTTTTTATATAATATAATGTATAATATTTATATTAAATATAATATTATATTATATTAATATTTCCTATTATATATTAATTTATCATAGTATTTATTAATTTATCATATATTATATTATATATATTAATATTTAAAAAATATATAAATATTTATGTTAATATTAATATTATAACATGTTATATTTTAATCTATAATGATATTTATATATTTTAATATTTCTAATTAAAAAGCAGATATCGTTTCCATCAAATAATTTTTTATATTATATTATATTATTATATATAATATTATATTTATATTTAATATAATATTAAATATATAGGGTATATTATATTAATATTTCCTAACTTATTTATTATTTACCATATATTATATTATATATATTAAATATAATATATATATATATATTATGTATATATTATATTATATATACATATATTGTATTATATATTATATATATTAATATTATATATTATATATTATATATTATTATATATATTATATATAAATATAAAATATATATAAATATTTATACTAATATTAATAAATTATATCATCTTAAATTTAAATCTATACTAATTTTTATATATTAATATTTTTGATTTTAAGAAGCAAATATCTATTTCTTAAGTTGAAATAATAGATATATGTTATATAGCTTTAAGTAACAGATATATGTTTCATATCAGATATTCGTTTTTACCTTAAAAAATAGATATTCATTTTTATTGGATATTTGATAATAATGGATATCTGTTTTGCTTCATTATTGCTTTGGTATTTGGCTTGGGGGTGACCAACCTGAAAAGTCAACATCCCCAACATGTTTACAAAGGTTGCAAGAGTTTTTTGAACTTCACTCTTTGTGCTAATGACATTTTTTTCATTTGATTTTGATGAAACAAAAAGGCTTTATTTAGAAAATTGAAAATATTCTATCGATATAAGACATGCTCTATGTTGAATTTAATAGGTAATTATTATTGACTTTCTACATGCACTACAAGTAAAGCTCTGATTGATAAGCTAATTGAAAAACATCTATAACTTTTAAATGGTTATACATTTTTTGAATTTGAAAGATGCATCACACAATATGCTTCAAAAATTATAGTTACAAAAATTAAATTTCATAAAATTTTGACCAAGTTAGGGTGGTCGGACAAATGATTTTTAATAATTTTAAAAATTCCTACTAGAAAATTCATAACTAATTATTTACTTGCAAAAAAAATACAAAAAAATATGCGTCACATCTGGGCATGTGTCTTGTACTTTTATTGAAAGATTCAAAATTTTTATTTTATTTTTTCTCCCCATTAGGGTGGCCGAAAAAACATAGCTTTTTTTTTTCTTCCAAATTTCAATGTACTACTACATTGAAATTTTAAATTTTCATCAAATCAAATTACTATTTTCCAAAAAATGCCTAGTAGCTTACAAACTACATTCAATTTACTACAAATTCAATTCCTACATATTTTCAAAATTATGTTAATAACCTATTCAAATTATTATGTGAAGTTACTTAAGTCTATTTTTTCTGAATTTTTATTTGCCACTTCTTTTCTTCTTCAAAAGAGCATTTGATGCAGCTAAGAAGAACCTCTCAAATCCTGTCTTTGTTGAGTCAATATCTTCTTTAACCCTCCTCTCAATCAATTTGAGACCTTCTTCTTCTTTCTTCAATACCTTCTTCTTCTTCTCTTTCTTGAACTTACAAAAATAATTTTTCCCAAAAACTCTTGTATGCATTCTAAAAAGCCTCATTTAAAGGGAAAATATCTCATTTAAAAAAATTATTTTTGAGATATTCTTTTTGTTACCATATTTTCACCTATGGCTCAATCAGGTAGAGCCTATTGATATTTAAAAGAAAATGGTACATTTTTCTATCTCCCCTACATTGCATTCATTTGCACAAATGAAATAATTTGAAAGATTACAACTACAGATTATTGCATTCATACAGATGCATATTTTACAAATCTCTTCTGGAAAAGTTATTTTATTGAATAGAAATATTCATTTGACTCACACAATCCGTGAGTTTAACTTATGCTTATTCAATGCAAATCAAAATAAACATATGCATGAATAAGTAAATGAAGAAAAAAATATGCATGTAGGAAAGGTAACCCATCATTGCCTGAGAATGACTGGTTTTGTCATGTCTTCTTGTCCAACTGTCATTTGAGTTGTCTTGACCTTCTTAGCTCCTTAGTACTTTTGTTTCCTGCAATAAGTCAAAGCAATGTGTTAGAACAATGCTCTAAGCAATGATTGATTACATACCATACATGATCATTTACCTATACATGTATAAATTGATCCTGATCTACATTAAATTAACAATTATATCCTGAATGTCCCAGAAAAAAAACATTGAAGCCATCAAAATAGCACATCAAAATACACATTTTTCTAACTTGTTTGCTTCATGTGCAGCTATAGGTATAATCATATCTTTGTTTTTTCAGATCAAATGAGTGGGGTAAATGTGGCTCGCATAAGGGTTGAGCTCAGCTCATAGCAATGATTGCATTATTTTAATCTATGCACAATCTTTTTTGAATATTCTAAGTGCATATAGAATTACATTGCAAGACAATTGATATCAGTTATGATCACTTCATAATCATAATGCAAAAGAGTATACAATGTTCTTTAACAACAACTTTTAAGAGTGCAATCAAAAGTTCAAAGGTGTGTAATTTGAAACAATGATTATCTCACAAAAAGAGGCAACATGATGACCTCTAAAAATGTCAAGAATCACATGGTAATGTTGTGGAAAGGACTAGCAACAAAGCTTTAGTGACCTGAATAATGATGTCACCAGTTAATTAAAGAAGCATGTTATCTTTTCCATCCCAAGAGTAATACACATTGTGGTAGATGAGTAACTAAGTGAATCGCCAATATGGTTTGAGTTCATGTGCTAAAGACAGAAAAAAGGGGATCATTGATTTGTTCTTGGACCAAAATATTTGTGACGATGACAATACAACAGTTAAGCTAATTTGAACAAAGGAAGTAGCAAAAGGTAGATGCAATTGTCATGCATACAAAGGGCAGTCTTTCCTTGAAGGTCATGCAGTATTAGAATGGGAATCTAAAGTAGTCATCACATCTATCAATTTCAACATGACAGTTCAAGGGAATCATGATTTATGATCAAAAATAGTAAATCTTAAGTGGGATACCTTTAAAGTTCAGAAATTGTGTTATCATGAGCAAGCAGTGCCATTCATAAAGTAACTACTATAGATTTTAAGCTTCCAGAAGTAAATATCTTGAGTGAAAATGAAAGATGTTCAAGATTATACAAAAATTCTCACATTTCTTGTTCTAATAAGCTGAAGCTTTGTTTTACACAGAAGCATTGTCTATTTTATCAATGAAAATGTGAATGCACCATGAGTAATATAGATAGTTTGACAGCCTGCTATAGGAAAATGAAAACCTTCATTTTCAATTCCACTTCAAAAATATCAATAAAGGCTATAGTTTTAAAAAAAAAACCTTGATATGGAAATAGGAGGAAATAAACACAGCCTGCAGCCACAAAGGTACAAAAATCCCTCTTGGAGTTTGTTTCAGAAATCAATAATGCTATGTAAAGCAGAGTACGAAACCTTTGAGTTGGGGTTATCCAAATGTAAAATGTCATCTACAAAAATAACAAAATCCTTGAAAGGTTTCTAGTAGAATTATGGAGTGCCATATCAACACAGTGATAGGGGTTCGGTGTCTTAAATAGTCACGACATGGGGTTATGACATCTTCCCATAAAGAAAGAAGTGAAGCCCTTTTTAGTACTAGGGTTTTTGTGAGAATGACTAAGTCATGATCTGCTAAGAACATATACATAGGAATAAAAATCAATATAAATATATTTTGTTTTCTTTAATGATTAAAGGAAAATAATGATGAATGCATTCATAGGAAGCTCACTCGAACTCGTTCTTCCATATTTACACAGAGTTTGCTTATGAAGACTCATTGTGTGTTCATAATCCACCATGAACCTGTGCAGAGCTTTATGAAAACCTTCAATGGCGGCGCCCTCAACGTCTTTAGGAAATTTCTTTAAATGAATGAACTCATTCTTTTTTTTTGTATTTAGGGTTTACCCAATTATGTTACATATGTCGATGGAATATGGCATTTTTTTCATGTTTTATGAAAATGGAATGAAGTTATTAACCCGTGACCTAGGATTTAAAGCCTTATATCTTTACCTTGTAAAAATGCCTTATAAATTTTCCTATAGTTTGAGAGTCGACATTAACTTTGAAATTTTTTCTTTTTGAAATCTATACAAAATGTGAGGTGTTTTGATTAAATGATTATTATAAATCATTTGATTTAAAATACTATTTTAAATGTGAAACATGTAATTTAAGTGATGTTTTATAAATCACTTAAATTTAATGTTACCTTTGATGCAAAGAGAGAAACATAGAGTTTTCAACATAGGATATGAGCATGTGTTAAAGATTGAGTCAAAAGGAGGATGATGAGGATTGATGCGTCATGCAAGCATCTAGGGAGGTTGGAATCAGTTTTCCAACATGTGCCAAAGTTTTAGGAGCCTTTACTTTGCTTTTTGACCTAGTTTGGAGCTTTTTGAAGGCAATTTGAAGTGTCATCATGTTGGACCAAGTCAAATTTGACTTTTCCAACTGTTTGGAGTTCTTTTGGATGAAGTTTAATGGCTAGGAAATAGGATTTTTGAAGGCTTACATGATTGGATGCTTCTAGATCCTATTTTTGTGCAACTGTTTGGAGCTTTGATACATATTCTCATTTGTAACTCATTAGGAAATCAATTCTATTCATGCAGCTCTTGGAGATAGTGACTTTTGGCAGTCCTTTCACAAGTCTTGCACATGCTATTGTAACTTAGTTTTGGAGATGAAATTCAGTAAAGACATTGATTATTATTGACTTGAAAGCTTTTGCCTACTTATTCTTTGCATTTCTGTGTTCATTCAGCTGATTGATCAAGTTTTTAGTGAGGTAATTTTTATTTCCTTGAAGCTTTGTCTCAAGTTTTAGAACCTTTATGCAGAAGGTATGTTTATGCAGGTTACAAATTCTCAAAAGTAACTGTAAATAGGAAAGAAGTTCTATTCATGCAGCTCTTGGAGATAGTGACTTTTGGCAGTCCTTTCACAAGTCTTGCACATGCTATTGTAACTTAGTTTTGGAGATGAAATTGAGTAAAGACATTGATTATTATTGACTTGAAAGCTTTTGCCTACTTATTCTTTGCATTTCTGTGTTCATTCAGCTGATTGATCAAGTTTTTAGTGAGGTAATTTTTATTTCATTGAAGCTTTGTCTCAAGTTTTAGAACCTTTATGCAGAAGGTATGTTTATGCAGGTTACAAATTGTGTCAAAAGATGTAAATGACTTTTAGAAGTGAAATTAACTTTCCTTCTAGTAATCTGAGCACTAGGAGTTGTTTATGAAGCACTATTACAAAAATATACAGAATTGAGTTGTGCAAGTTTATTTTCAGTCATTACAAGCAAGTGTATGAAATCTAGTTTCAAATCCAAGTAACATTTAGGTGCATCACCATAGGGTTTAGTTTTCATTTTCATGCACTCCTCCCCTTTCCTCAACATAATCAGTAATTTAGGTGAGTACCAGGTAGGAGCTGACCTTATCTGGAGGTTCATTTCAACTTTAGGTGACCCACAACCTTGAAATGATCCCATGTTTCTCCAGAAAGCTTAGTTTCATAACTTTGCATAGGGTGCATTTTTAGGAGAACACTTTTCTTTTAAATTTAAGCTCCACTAATATGACATGAGTAACCTCCTTGTCATAGAATATACTAAAATAAGATATTTAACTTCCAATATGCAAATTAAAATGTGTAAATCCCATTTTCATAAAAAAATTAATTAAGCCGAGAGGCTTCTACACTCACATAATAGATTGAAAAACTTGTGTACATTTTTATTCTTTGCATTTAATTTAACGTTCAAATGACATGTAACTGATGATAAAATCTTGTTTACCTACTTTATTACATTCAAAGATGTTTGTACATAAAATAAAAAAGCATGGATAGAAGCAAAGATGAAAATGCAACTCTTATTTAAATTAAAGAGATTTAAATAAAAAACTTTCCTATGTAAATGAAATGATTTACATGCAAAAAGAGGAAAACATAAAATAGAAAGATTGTTTTTATATCTAAATTTAAAACGAATATGAAATTTTATTTAATTCATTTGTATAGATAATCACTACAATTTAATTAATTATTTAAAAACTAAATAATATATATATTTTTATTAATTTTAGAAATTAGAATTTAATTTAATTTTAGAATGAAATTTAAGTTTTCAAGATATTGTGGTGATTTCTCTTGCAAACATATTAAAGAGATTTAAATAAAAAACTTCCCTATGTAAATTATTTTATGATTTTTTTAAATGCATTTTTTAGTATAATTTTATTTTATAATTATACTAAAAGAAAAAAAGAATAGAAAATTTGATTTTATAGATACATTTTAGTTCATAATTTATTCTAAAATTATAATTAGTAATTGTTGAATTATTTTTAAATGAATATATATATATATATATATATATATATATATATATATATATTTGTATTAGATATGGTTACTATTTTTAAAGCCATAAAATCTTCCCAAATCACTCTCTACTTCCACCTAACCACACAAATCATCCCATAAATAAATAGATAAATTATTAGAAAAATAAAAGAAACATTGAAATTTGCCTAAAAAAAAACAATTGGACAACTAAGAGGTGTTGTAGATATACACAGCCTTCTACTTTATAACTGCTTTTATCTTTGATCAGCCCATTATAAATGTCTTCAAGGCCTTTTCTATAACATAGATATTCATAAGTTTCTCTTAAGTGATTATACTCCTACAATGGCTTCCATGAGACTTGTAATGGTTGTGATGATGATAATAGTACTGTGCTTATTATCTAAGACCCACTGTGCAAATCCATCCCAAGCTGTGGACATTCCTGATTTTCAAACCAATGCAACTATTCTAAAGCTAGTGGACTATGCTCTAAAAGACTATAACACTTTCCATGTAATGACAATTGATTATTTTTCACTTTTTTTCTTTTCTTTTTTTTGATTTGAAAAGTTTGGATTTGGGTTATGAGCTATAGTAGTTGGGATACATATAGTCTATTCTAATGGCCAAAGTATTTGTGTAATTGTGCATTAATCTTGAACAATTGGTTTGGTTTTTTGTTGGGTAGCATGCTGGACTTGTATTTCAAAGAGTGGTGGGAGAAAAAGTGGAAGGAACATCACACAAAGAGGCTACCTATTATATCTTGATTCAAGTTTTAGATGCCAACAAGTTTGTGGATGTTTTTTAGTGCTCAAATATTTTATAGGGAAGGAACTTATCCTTGGGTTCAGATATTCACCCCTTTTCTTGCACCTACACCTCTCTAATTCTTGGATATGCCTTTTGAAATTGACAGAGTATGTAATCTGTATATTCTTTAAAGTTTGGATGACTTTTAAAAATCAATTTATCATATATGAATAATTGAATTCAACATATATTGAATAAGTGTATTCATTAAGGAGTTGCATGGTTGGTTCTACTTATATTGTTTTGCATTCTTTGTGTATTCCTTATTATTCATTTCTCTTTCCACAAGTTCATTCTTTAATTGACACCATTTTGACTCTTTTGCTTCTTATTCTGCACTATGTTCATGTAATAAAAAAAAGAATTTGATTGGAAAAAATAAATTGAAGTTTCAAAAAAGTATTCTGTTTAATGTTTAGTTTAGCACAATATATAAAGTATTATGTCTATTGTTTAATTTAGCATAATGTATATTCATTTAAATGATATAAATATTATTGGGTTTTCAATCTTTTAATAAAGTTGAATGGCTTTGAATGAGTCTATAAGAGATCAAATCTTGTTGAATGCATAATCCAATAGAAAATATTTCAACCTAAAATTGCTTTTCTGTTTTGAGTAGATAATAAAAACTATAAATTTAATATAATTTTTTTAAAAAAATAAATTAAAAAATAACATAAACAAGATATTGTGTTTTCATTATTACTTTCTTTATTTATGTTTTCTTGGCTCAGTTATTGTGGAGCAAATCTTTCTATTTTTTATAATAAGTAACATTCTATATTGTCAATCCTATTTGTTTTTTTACCACGACATCTATTAAAAAAAATAGAATATACAAAGATTTATCCATAGATTTTTTCCCATTATCTTCTAAATAAAATTTTCTTAAGAAGATTAAAATTGCTTTGTGTCCTATTTTATAAGTAAACATTATTTATATTGTATTTTGAATATGAGTAACATTTTAAGATGGGAAAATTTGCCCAAATTTTTCACATTTACAGTAGGTATCATATAGTTATTTAATTTTAAAAATAATCAATAGTGTTAACAAAGTTATATATATATATATTTTTTAATACTTATGTGATAATTTTGTAATATTTTAAAAAATGATTGCATAATTTTAAATTGCTTTCCACTGAAAATTATAGTTGATTTTTAAATTTGAGCATTCAAATTATAAAATTTATCCATGACAATGATAATGATAACTGTCAGCATATTTTTTATATATTAATATTTAATATATGTATGCTAGTTTTAGTTTTATTCTCCCATAAGTTTTAAAAGACTTTTATTGCCAAGTGTCATTTTATTTCTCCCACAATATAGTTTTTAAAATATTAAATAAATTTTGCATCATGAATTTAATTAATTAATTTATTCCTATTTTTTGTAAATTACATGTATTTTAAATCAAAATGTCATTTTTTTCCCCTAAAGGTTTTGTTTTTTTTTTATAAGTGCCACCTTTAGGGGTGGCTCCCTTTATTTGATTCAAAAACAGGTTTACATCAGAGAGCTATCACACAAAGAAAACAACCTCGTCTCCCTACAAATTAACTCCTTTAAATACGAACTGCCCCTCCTCCTACATCCACTATGAGGATTGTTTAAAAGCCCGAGATTCACCTCTAGACAAAATAGGAAGCCAGACTCCTCTTCACCCTTTTTTTGATCACCTCCTTCTCCATGGCTCCCCACGGTACTTCTGTAGGCTCTTCACAAATGACTCCTGCTTTCACCGCCGATGCAACTGCTTGAGTTAGAGTTCCACTAACTAGGATTGAGTCTCATCCCTAATGATCTCATAGAGGTTATTCGGTAAATATTCTACACTATATATTCTCATTTGGCCTTCCAGTCTGACCCCAACATTCGCCAACTAGTCCCCACTCTATTAGACTCATGATACACATGAGTGATTGTATAATCCTCCAACTCTTTTAGATATTGTGCTATCAACTTCACCGAAGTATTCAATTTCCAATTTAGAGTTTCGTTCTTGCGCACAACATTAGTTGGGAAAGTCGAATCGCCTTCAACATCTACAGTTTTGATTCTGTTATTCAAACAGAGCCAGAGCCTGCTTAACAATGCTTCTAGCTCTACTTCGTTATTTGTGGTTGTTCCTAAATGTTTTTCTAGGGCCTACACATAGACTCCCTGATAGTTCCTTAATAGGCATTCGGCCCCGACCAACCCCTGATTGCCTTTCGTTGCTCCATTGTATTTCAACTTCCAACGACCTTCTGTTGGGGGATTCCAGATCGCTTTTGATCTTTCCTTTGCTTTGATTGAGAAGGCACTGAGGGGGGGACAAAGGTCCTTCCACCGCTTTTGCATTTCGCTGTCCCAAAATGAAAACTTTATTCTTTTTTTGTCCATACATTTCACATTCACTACCTCAAATATTACCTTCTCCATATTTTTAATTAACAAATCCACAGACATTGCCTGGTTGCTGAAAATCCTTTGGTTTTGTTCCTTCCAAATATGCCAAACAACTAGTGATGGGGATGCTACCCAGATATCTCCCCATAGGTTATCCTTCTTCCATATTTTCCAGATTTTCATGAAATCCAACAAATCAAGTCTTGGAGTGGCCCAACCAATAGATTGCAATAGCCAATCCCAACATTCTGTTGCAAAGCATCAATTTAGCAACAAATGGTTTTTTGTTTCCCCATCGTTTTGACACAAAAGGAAAATCGAAGGCCCCTGAATCCCATATTTTCCCAGCCTATCGCCTGTTAGGATCCGGTTATGAAGAGCTATCCATAGGAAGGCTCTGACCTTCGGTAAAACACCTTTCTTCCAGCAAAGGCTAGCGAACCATTCCTTCCTTCCTGCACTTTTTGAATTTTGTACCCCAATTTTATTGAATACTCACCGAATTTTGCACCACACCAAATTATCTCATCCTCGCCCTCTGTCAGTACCACCCTTCTTCCCTCCAAGATCCTCTTCACATTCCTCTTATCATCCTCCAGAATCACCATCGATTCGAAAATGCTCCTGTCCCATCCTTTAACTGGGCCCAAATCGCTACTACTAACGTAGCAAGCAACTGAGGAACCATATCAGTTTTTGAATTCCTCCCACCACTTGCCTTCTTTAAAAACTGACTACAATGGCTCCTATCTGTTCCATGAGTCAGCCCAAAAATTAGCTTGTTGACCATTTCCTAGATGCTAGGTGAGATGATCACTTATGATGCACCTGCTTTCCAAAATAAAATGCCAAATTGTAGATCCTCCACCCGTATTGGCCATTGTTAGAATCCATTTAGAGTCTTCAGAGTCTAAATATTTCTTGCGAATGATCCTACACCATTTATTTTCAAGGTTCCTATAGATTTTCCAACTCAATTTTCAATTGAGCGCCAAGTTCTGGGTCTCCATCCGTCTCAAGCCAGCCCTCCCAACCTGTTTTGGTAGGTAATCCATTTCCCAGTTTAGCAGGGGGACCCACCTTTTCTCCTTTGAACCCTCCCATAGAAATTTCTTGAGGAAGCTCTCCAAGTTTTGGATAACTTTTGAAGTTGCTCGGAAACATGACATTACATAAATTGGGATGACCGAAAGCACCAATTTTATCATCAAGATCCTCCATGCTAAAGAAAGCCATTTTCTTTGCTAAGCCATCGACTTATTTATGCACTTCTCCAATACATCTTCCCAATGAGCTGATTTAAACATTCCTTGAAAAAGAGGGGCCCCCAAGTATTTTGAGGGGAGCTTTCAAGTTGAAAAATCATTTTTTTTTGATAAAACACCTTTCTTCCAGCAAAGGCTAGCCGATCATTCCTTCCTTCCTGCACTTTTTGAATTTTGTACCCCAATTTTACTGAATACTCACTGGATTTCACACCACACCAAATTATCTTGTCCTTTCCCTCTGTCAGTACCACCCTTCTTCCCTCCAAGATCCTCTTTAGGTTCCTCTTATCATCCTTTGAAATCATCACCAATTTGAAAATGCTCCAATCCCATCCTTTAACTGGGCCTGAATTGCTACTACTAACGTAGCAAGCAACTGAGGAACCATATCAATTCTTGAATTCCTCCCACCACTCACCTTCTTTAAAAATTGATTGCAATGACTCCTAGCCATTCCATGAGTCGGCCCAAAAATCAACTTGTTGACTATTTCCCAGGCATCAGGTGAGATGATCTATTATGATGCCCCTGCTTTCCTAAATAAAATGCCAAATTTCAGATCCTCCACCTGTATTGGCCATTGTTAAAATTCGTCTAGAGTCTTCGAAGTCTAAATATTTCTTGCGAATGATCCTACACCATTGCTTTTTGGGGTTCCTATAGATTTTCCTCCTTAGTTTTCCACCGAGCGCCAAGTTCTAGGTCTCCATTCATCTCAAGCCAGCCCCCCAACCTATTTCGGTAGGCAAGCCATTTCCCAGTTTACCAGGGGGACCCACCTTTTCTCCTTTGATCCCTCCCATAAAAAAATCTTGAGGAAGCTCTCCAAGTTTTGGATAACTTTTGAAGTTTCTTGGAAACATGACATTACATAAATTGGAATGACCAAAAGCACGGATTTTATCCAAATTCTGCTTTGCCAAGCCACAGACTTATTTATGCACTTCTCCAATACATCTTCCCAATGATTCAATTTACACATCCCTTGAAAAAGAGGGGCCCCCAAATATTTTGAGGGGAGCTTGCCAGTTGAAAAATAAAGAATTTTTGTTATCCTTCTCTGCTCAATCTTTTTGTAGTCAAAGATTTTTTTTTTTTTTTTTTCTTTGTTCATGAGCTGGCCAGAACATTCCACATATTTTTCTAGTGCTCCTTTTATCACCAATGCCTCCTTCATGTTTGCTTCCCCAAGCAGGGATGTGTCATCTGTGAATTGGGAATGCGTCATATTTTCTGTACCTTTTGCCACTTTTATGCCCTTCCACTTATTTGATTCCCTTAATCTTCTAATATATCTTCCCAAAGCTTCTGCCATGATTACAAATAGAAAGGGGGATATTGGGTCCCCTTGACGCAAGCCATTCGTTGTAGAAAAAAATCCACAAAGAGAACCATTGACACAGATGGAATAACATGGACTAGATATACAACTATTTAACAAATCTATCCAAAGCTTTGAAAAACCAAACCTCCTCATTACAGATAACAAATCCCATTGAACCCTATCGTAGGCTTTACGTACATCCAATTTAATAACCATAGCTCACACTTTCTCGGTGAGAATTGTGTGCAGTGTTTTTGAAGTTGATATGATGCTGTTGATAATATCTCTCTCGAGGGTGAGCCCATTCTGCTCTGGAGAAATGATCTTGGCCAAAACCTTCTTTAATCTATTTGTGAGTGCCTTCAAGATTATTTTATATATTGAATTACATAGGGAAATAGGTCTATAATTAGCAAAACTATTGTAGACCTTTTTCTTTGGTATCACTACTATTACTGTATTATTAATTTCTCTTATGAATTTCCTACTCCTCTGAAAGTTCTCCACCAGATGCCATATATCCTTGCCCATAAAACAACAACACTTCTAGAAAAACTTATCCATGAAATTGTCAGGCCCCAGGGATTTGTCCGGGTGTAACTCAAACATTGCTTTACGAACTTCCTCTTCTGAAAACGGTTCCAGGAGATGCCTATTTTCCACTTCATCTATTAACTATTGGATACAAGAGAGTAGATATTCATCCTCTCTTGAATTCCCACGCCCTTCTCCCAGTAGTGATTTGAAGAACTTCAGGCACTGCTTCTTGTTTGATATCTTCCTTTCTTTCAACAACAGAGCCATCCTCGCACCTTATTTTTGTCCACTTTGTTTCTTGTCCGCCTTCCTCTTGATGCATGGAAAAACTTTGTATTACTATCTCCTTCACCTAGCTAGGTTTGCCTCGCCTTGTAATGCCAGAATAGTTCCTCTCTGGCCAGTAGTTTTGCGTGTTTAGATTTCAATGACTTTTATTTTGTGAATTCTACTTCTAACATCCCATGACTTAAGACATAGGAGTTCAATTTTTTCATCACCTCCTCTAATAATTCTTTATCTTTAAAGATATTTCTGAAGCTATCTCTATTCCATTCTTTGAGTTTGTTCTTTATGAATTTTAATCTCTTCGCAAAATAGAAGCTAACAGTCCCAACTCGTGGATCTCCTTCCTTCCACCACGTCTCCAGTTTCCTAATCAAACTAATGTATCACCACCACATTTACTGGAACTTGAAGTTATTGTTTGATGGCTTCTCACTTAAGTTTATCTCCAAAATAATCGGGTAGTGATCAGACATAAACACTGGAAGAATTGAGGAATCACACATTAATTCATCTTCTTGCCGCCCTAGCCCCAGGAAGAATTTGTCTAATCTCTTCAATATATTCATGAACCCAAGTCTCCTATTCGTCCATGTAAATGAACCATTTTTCGATAGGAAATCCACTATTGAAAACTCATCCATAAAATTCCTAAAATCAACCATTGCCCTAGTCACCTTATTGCTGCCCCCGCTCTTCTCTCTAATGTCGAGGATTGTGTTAAAGTCCCCTCCCACTATCACTTTTGCACTATCCATGCTTCCAATTTTTGAAGATATTTTGTTCCACATTTCTGCTTTCTCCAGGTTGTTCCAATTGGACCATACATGTTGAGGAGAGGAAATTTTAACTCACTTGTCTACTTTTGACTTGGCCCTGCATCCAATTGCTTTGTTTTTCTATCACCTCTATCTCCAAATAGTTGTCATCCCAAAGCAGACCCAGACCTCCTGCAACACCTTCCGCTTCTTGAAAGGCCCCTTTTCAATTTTTTATAGAAACTTAAAAAAAATTCCCCTTCCCTTTCACTTAATTTTGTCTCTTGTAATAGAATAATATTTGCTTTTAGTTTCTTCAAATGGCGCTTGACCATGCACCTCTTGTCAGGAGCATTGAGGCCCTGACGTTCCATGTTAGGACCTTCATCGTCCTCCAAGGGAGGCCTTTTCTCCCTTGCACTTTAGAAATTCTTTAATGCTCAAGAGACCTTTCTTGCTTACCCCTTCTTCCCTTTTTTGCCTGTTCGAATTTCTTCCTTTCCCCTTTTTTTCTCTCCCCAAAATCTTTGCAGCCGATTGACTAATACATCTCATATCAATCTCCCCTAGTTCTTCCACTTCCTAAAATTCTTCCTTCGAGAAGAACCTTGGCTCCTCAACTTCAAAACCCTCCTCTTCCTCCAACACTTTTGTCTCCCGTTCTTTCCTCCCAATTTGAATCAACCCTTCCTCCTTTGCCCTCGACTCGCTCTCCCCAAAACCTTTGTTGGAAAGTTTCACTTGGTTTTTTGGTTTTCCACCAGCGTCATGTTGGAATATAATATTTTGCAGTTAGTAGATTTGTCCAAGTAAGCTCCATGTTAGTTGAAGACCATCAGCTTGCCCCAACGTATATCATCAACATTGAATTTTGGTAGGTATTTTTCAAATTTGAAAAGGAGTGGTTATTTTTGGGCTTGCAACAGCCGCAACATACCTGCAACAATTAATGAATTAGGTAAATTTGAAATTTGAAATTATGAGCTCATTCTCATAAGCTTGAAACAAGACAAGAAAAAAGGAATGTCTTTGCAACCATTGAAAGTAAGCAAGAAGTCAAGATTTTTGTATTGAAGTGAAGACCCTGCAGTAGTAGACGAAGTGGAGAATGTTCAACACATAATCAGTAACAGATCAGCACATTGTTAGCCGCAACTACAGGATTGTAGTAGTTTGCATATTTCGGTGTGAGTGTAGCACCTTTTGTATTGGACATCTGTCCAAGTTAGTTTAAGTTTATTTTTGCAATGTAAACATAGCATGTCCTCTGAGTTTTTGTATTAAGAAGCAAATATGGAATATATGCAAAGTTAATATCTGACTATTTTGGCTTGCTGATGATTCGATGCCTTTGTGCGTATTCTGTGTTTTATTTATGCATCTGTCCATCCTGTCATAGTAGTGACTTTGTGTTTGTGTTTTATTGCTCACCCCTGCCAATCCCAACAAGTGGTATCAGAGCCCTATTTTTCTGGGCAGTAAGTTTATTGTGGGTGTCTTTGGTTAAGCCTTAGGTTATCTAGGCATTAAGTTTTCTTAGATTTGAGAGTGAGAAATATGGCAGGAGGTGACAACAAAGGTTGGAAACAACCACCAAATTTTGATGGGAAGAATTATGATATGTGGGCTAAGAAGATGAGAACCATCTTAGTTGCAAATGACCTATGGGAATTGGTCACTAATGGGTTCAATGATATCACAGACCCAAATGCATTTGCAGCCCTTTCAAATGCACAAAAAAATCAGTTGAAGGAGATAAGAATGAAGGATGCAAAAGCCCTCAGGTTGATTGAGGCAGCCTTGAGTGAGGCTATTTTCCCACATATTGCAACATCAAACTATGCAAAATAAGCTTGGTTGGGATATATTGCAAAATAGTTATAAAGGGACTGATAAAGTGAGGAGTCAAAAGCCTACAAGTTATACAATCCCATCAACAAGAAAGTAGTAATCAACAGGGTTGTTATATTTATTGAGAATGAAGCATGGGATGGAACAGTGGATGACACCACATGTATTTCTATTACAATACCCCTTGATGATGAAGAAGTTGCAGATGATAGCAACATAGGGGGAGCTCAAGACAGAAATAGCTCAGCAAGAAACCACCGTAGAGCATTGGAAAATAACAGCTCCGGTGATCTGTAGCAGAATAGTAATTTTGCAAGTGTTTAGCAGAGATAACAGTCTGTCAGCACTGAACAAAGACAACAAACAAGCAGCTCCAGAATTCAGCAGCGCAGTAGCTCCGACAGTCAGCAGTACAATAGTTCCAGAGGTCAGAGTAGCAGCAACTCAGAAGCAAACTCAGACCCTACACTCGTAGAATTGATGCCAAGAAAAAAAAAGAGTGTGAGGGAGATCTATGACAACACACAACATGCTGATTTTGATGAGAATTTGGATTTTGCACTATTCTCCTATAGTGATCCAACATACTTTGAGGAAGCGGTAAAAGAAGATAAATGGTGTAAGGCCATGGATGATGAGTTGGAGGCTATAGAAAGGAATCAAATATGGGAGTTGACCGATTTACCCAAGGGTAAGCAAGTGATTGGAGTGAAGTGGGTCTATAATACCAAGTGTATAGCTGAAGGGAAAATTGAAAGACACCAAGCAAGGCTTGTGGTCAAAGGGTACAAACAACAACCCGGTATAGATTATGATGAGACATATGCACCAATTGTAAGGCTGGAAACAGTGCATACAGTCATAGCAGTTGCAGCACACCATCAGTGGAAAGTGTTGCAGATGGATGTAAAGTCAACCTTCTTAAATAGAGTGCTCAAGGAGGAAGTGTATATAGAGCAGCCACCTGGCTATGAAGTCCCAGGGCATGAGAACAAAGTGTATAGGCTCCTGAAAGCTCTTTATGGGTTGAAACAAGCACCTCAGGCATGGTACAACAAAATATATGCTTATTTGTTGAGCAATGGATTTAGCAAAAGTAGCAGTGAGCCCACACTCTACATCAAAGCAACGAAAGGTGATATCTTAATTGCTATTTTGTATGTAGATGATATGATTTTTACTGGTAACAATGACAACATAATTGCTGATTTTAAAGAGGTGATGAAAAATGAATTTGAGATGACGGATTTAGGTTTGTTGAAGTATTTTCTTGGGATAGAATTTCAGCAAATAGTGCATGGCATTTTTATTTCACAATCTAACTATGCCAAACTGATCTTAAGAAGGTTCAAAATGCAGAACAACAAACTTGCAACCACACCAACAACAACAGGTTTGAAATTGCGTAAGAATGACAACAATAAGGAAGTGAACCCAACCCTCTACAAGAGCATGGTTGGAAGTTTGATGTACTTGACATCAACAAGGCCTAATTTAATGTATGCAGTACAAGCTTGATATCTAGGTTCATGGAGGAACCGAAGGAATCACATTGGCAAGCAGGAAAGATGATCTTAAGGTATGTCAATGGAACAATAGGATATGGCATCATGTATGTAGCATCTAATGAGTTCAAGTTGGATGGTTTCACAGACAATGATTGGGCAGGAAATGTGGATGATAGGAAGAGAACATCTGGCTATGTATTCAACATGGGATTGGGTGCAATCTCATGGGCATCAAAGAAATAGCCGATTGTCTCTCTCAGCACAACAGAAGTAGAGTACATAGCAACAAATGCAACAACATGTCAGGCTATTTGGTTGAGGAGGATTCTTGCAGATTTACAGCAACAACAAGTTGACAACACAGTCATTCATTGTGACAATGTGTCCTCCATAGCTCTGAAAAAGAATCCAGTCTTCCATGGATGAAGCAAACACATTGAGATTCCTTATCACTTCATAAGGGAATTGGTGGAACGAGGTGAGATTGAATTGCAGTATTGCAGATTTGAGAAGCAACTCGCAGACATCTTCACCAAAGCATTGCCAAAGGATAGTTTTGAACGCCTAAGAGATAGGCTTGGAATTTTGGATAGCTTTAGAGATTAGCTTTGGAAGGAATCAACAGATTGACAGCTGACTTGCAGATTAAGGGGGAGTGTTGGAATATAATATTCTGCAGTCAACAGATTTGTCCAAGTTAGCTCCATGTCAGCTGAAGACCATCAGCTTGCCCCAACGTATATCATCAACATTTAATTTTGGTAGGTATTTTTTGAATTTGAAAAGGAGTGGTTATTTTTGGGCTTGCAACAGCCGCAACATACCTGCAACAATTAATGAATTAGGTAAATTTGAAATTTGAAATTATGAGCTCATTCCTATAAGCTTGAAACAAGACAAGAAAAAAGGAAAGTCTTTGCAACCATTGAAAGTAAGAAGTCAAGATTTTTGTATTGAAGTGAAGACCCTGCAGCAACAGACAAAGTGGAGAATGTTCAACATAGAATCAGTAACATCAACAACACAAAATCAGTAACAGATCAGTACATTGTCAGCCGCAGCTACAAGATTGTAGCAGCTTGCATATTTTGGTGTGAGTGTAGCACCTTTTGTATTGGACATCTGTTCAAGTTAGTTTAAGTTTATTTTTGCAATGTAAACATAGCATGTCCTCTGAGTTTTTGTATTAAGAAGCAAACATGGAATATATGCAAAGTTAATATCTGACTGTTTGGCTTGTTGACGATTCATTGCCTCTATGCGTATTCTGTGTTTTATTTATGCATTAGTCCATCCTGTCATAGTAGTGACTTTGTGTTTGTGTTTTATTTCTCACCCCTGCCAATCCTAACACGTCAGGCCTCCTTGAATCTCCGGATTTGATTCTTTCCATATTAGAAGAGGACAATTTTTTTCCTTTTGCACCTGTTGCTTGGAAGTTACCTTTTCTATGATTTTTTGCACGACTTTTGGCCTCCATTTTGGCTTCAGAATTTTCCTTCTACATTTCCATTCTTTGTGGTTCCTTCTCCTGCAATTTAGGAAAAATAGCCTTTCCTCCTCCACTTCTATAGGTTGAAACCATTCTTTGTCTCCCAATTTCAACAAATTTTTCTCTGGGATCCTTTTCACCACAACCACTCAGAGTCTTGCATATATATATGAATTTCCTTCAAAAATTTCTTTGTCCACTTCTATGAGGGTCCCAAGAGATCTGCCTATTTTATCTATACTTTCCTCCACCCAATATTCCAACAGGAGATTATACAGGCTAAGCCATACAGGTTTGTCATATGGGTCGAATTTCACTGGGTTGAAATTGGGACACCATTTTTGCATATAAATGGGGTGATTATCTATCTTCCAAAGGCCACCTTGAAGAATTTCTTCCCTCTCTTCTGATGAAAGGAAGACAACCACGAAAAATGCTTTTGAAAGAAATTTTACTATTTCGTTTGATTTCCAATTTGCATCCAACTAGCCTTTTATTCTCTTCCTATTGTATCTTGAACCGATCAACCTACAGATTATCACCAAATAACTCAACATTTTGATGTCCTTAGAAACTTCCTCCATTAATTCTATTGCTTGAATTTCTTCAGCCCCTCACAACCTTTTTGCTTCTCTGGTTCCAGATTTACCGTTACCATCACCATTGTCGTCATCCTACTCTACAACCATCCTTTCTAAAGGTTTTGATTTTCTTATAACTATATATAATATATACTTGATTAATTCATCAATTTTATATAATTAATTATTTTTTTCTATAGTTCTAACTTTATAATTCAATATTTAAAATAAAGTAATAATTATTTCAAATTTACTCAACAAAATAATAATAGTAACAATAATAATGAGTTTTTTTTCAAATGTTTTAAGGAAGAGGGTTATGAAAACTAATCTATCCTTGGAATAAATTTCCATGAAACAAATAAAAACAAAATAAAAAATTCATGAAACAATAGGTGGATGAGAAAAATATAGAGAATACTTTTAATATTGATGATTATTTATTTTTACATCTCTAACCCGACACAAAATTTCTTTGTATAACAAGTGAGGTCATAAGCTAGGTCTCAAAATTTAAGGCCCTTCCTAGGGGCTCCAACACATTGGGGAGGTGGTATACAAGTTGAAACTCCCACCCTCTTCCAATATTCACCTAGTTTTTCACGTTTGTTGCCTCAAGAAAGTGATTGAGAATATTGCTTGAATTATAACATAGTTAATGACATTAATGAGGAAGGTTCCATATATTTAGAACTTGAGGTTATACTAGACATCACACCAAGAACCTTCACAATAATTATATTAGGGAGATTCTTAACCATTGGAATGGGTTGTAACTAAAAGATGTTACATGGGAACTCACCCACATCCTCTATGAGTTTCCTAATATCAAGCTTTCAGGATAAATCTTTATGAAGGGGGAGGCAATGTTATGAACCCCATTCTACTATATAGGTAATATGGATAAAGGTGTGGATGCATATGCTTCAAGTAAGTGATCCCACCAATTATGTAAAATAAAGTTTTTTATCCCACATGCATTTGACAGTAGTGTTTGTCTTTAGAAAGACTCTATTTATTGTAATGACTTCCCAAGAAAAATGCATCTTGGATATTTGTAATTGGAGTACATTTTTCTCTCATTTTTGTATATCTTTATGTGTACTATTATTATTCATCTTTTAGTTTCATTACATTATTACATCATTATGCTCATCTTAAAAAAGGGGGTATGATATATTTTCTTGTGTGGGCTCTTCTTAATCTAGGGCATGGTTTCTCACTTAAAAGATACATATATATTGAACTCTAACATTTAACACAACTTAACAAAAATATACATCCCACTTAAATGGTGCCTACCTTAGTTTATTGATAGTTATTTCCTTTCCCTTTTAAAATTCAAAAGGTTATCTTTCTAGGTAACTAGTTTAAACCTCATCTTTGATCAATGGTGTATATTCATCACCTTTTATATCAATGAGTTTGGTCAATCAATAGACTACCAAAGGTGCACACCATTTGATCTACTGATCTATTAAAGTTGCACAAATCATGACATGTAGGCTTTAAATATTATTTCAACTATGCCTCTTTAGTCTACTAAATATTGATTGGGTATTTAGTTAGCATGTACTAAATTGTAGATTTTTTGTATTGGAGACATCTATGTTGATGACATATATTTTTGGTAGATTGTTAGGAAAATATTCCGCCATCCCAAATATTTTACAAATCTATAGTATCGATAACAAGTCATTGGATGAAAAGGAACAAAACACCCAAGACAAAGTTGATTGCCCCAATAGACCTAAACACTTTAACATAATAAAAGATGATGAAATAAAACAAAGATTTGATCTCTATCTTATATTTGTAAACCAAATTGTTGTGAAAGTATACTAAGAAACATAGTCAAGATAATAAATTGTTAATACATGTATAAGGAAAGGAATAATTGTTAGGAACCAATGATATGGAGATTACAAAATATAAACACAAAACACAACAAGATTATCTCATATTAGTGAAATTAACAATGACATGAGTTGTGCATTAATTCCCTAGTGGGCATAGTGAGAAAATCATAAAACTCTCTAGAAACATTGACCAAAATAAGGGGATTCCATAGACAAGAGCACATGGTGCACACAAACATAAAAATAATACAAACATAGTCCAACAAGCTTGATTATGAGAAGTAATACTTCAAATTTTTCCCATAGATTGACAACTCAAAGAATTCTCTATTCACACTTCTCAAATAAAAAGTTTCTTGCCCATAGTGATTTCAACAATATAAAGACTAAGCCATATAACATCATACTTTCTATGTTCCCATCTATCCTTTGAGTAAGCATTATACACTAAGACCATGCCGACAAAGCTAAAAATTCCTTGGTTTTTCCCTTTTGTAAAATAAAATTTGACCTTCACATGATTCCCAAGATTCTTGTCATGGGCTATCTTTCTAGTCTCATCCAAATCTACAAGTTACTTTATCCTGTGATTGATGTAATTGTCCTCAACCTCATCAATCTATTCCAATAATTTATATACATGCAAGTTTCCAAATTTATTGGTAACATAGTAGTTACCCCATTACTAGATCAAGATAATCATATTTTCATCTTTTATGTTGCTTTGTTAGGAATAATCCTATTTTCCCATAGTGCAAGTCTAAGATTGTAACCCCATTATTTCTTATCTTCATCTAAAGTCATTTTAATGATTTTCATCAAGTTGTTGATAGAATCGGATTGTCCATTATCTTGAGGCTACAATGGAGAGTAAATGGGTGTTTAAGAAGAAGTTCAATGTAGAAGGTAAATTAAAGAAGTACAAATCTTGCTTGGTAGCAAACTAATATTTTCATGTCAAAGAATTGACTTTGGTGAGATTTTATCTCTTGTGTCTAAATTAACTTTTATATAATTTATTTCTTTTGTTTGCTGCTACTACTTTTGATTGTAAATAAAAACATATGGATATGAAGACAACATTATTGTATGAGGATCTTGATTTTTTTTATAAATATGTGACACAAATCTAGAAAAAAATATTAAAAAGAAAGAAAGACCTAGTTTGCTGACTAAAGAGGTCCATTTATGGTCTTTTCAAAGTAAAACCTTGAAGGATGTGATATTATATGTTTAATACTTATCATTGAATATGATCCTAACTATTTGATAAATTCCATCTTTGTCTCAATGTTAGCCCCGACTATTTGGAAAGCTTTAAAATATAAGATTCTTAAGAAACAACTTCCAAATTCAGACTGAATTCTCCTACCTTGATATTGAATTTATAAAAATATTAAAAAAAGATACTTAAAAATATTAAAAAAAATAGACATGCCAAATACTAAAATAGTTTTGAACTTATGACTTTTTTACTAATAAACACAACAATTAAAATTTATAAAACTCATCAACATATTTGTAACTATATTAAAAATAATACTAAAATATATAAAAAATATAATTTAATATTTCGATATCAATAAGCATAAATAAAGTTTTATTCTTGAAGGCTTTCAAATGAATGAAATAAATAAAACTAAAGTTACAAATTACAGTTGTAGCACAGAGCTAAAAATAAAGAATCCAAAAGATATTACAAATGATCTTAAAATATCTTATTTATATTTAGAATACTGTTCATACTCAAGTAAAATTATCAACAGATGGTCCACTAGAATTATCTGCTTTTGACATTTCCCATGATCAGGTATCATTGGAAGGCTTTCCTTGCTTTGTTTTCAATTTCAGAAATGGGTTCATCATGATTGTTTATGTAGAATATTACTGTAATGATTCACTTGTCTTATTTTGTTGAGAAAGAATCCATTAATTGTAATGATTATTTTTTTTATCCTCAACCAATTTGAGTTGATCACATTATGAAATGAAACTAAGAAGTCTGAGATTCCATTTTTGACCAGTTTTGAAAGTAATTCAAGGGATTTTCGTTGTTGCATTTCATCATAGAGCATGGTTGGGTACCATTGAGTTCATAACTTTTTGACTCTTGAAATCTTTTAGATGGATTGAATAACATAATTTGTGTTTTTTCCCATGTGGATTATCCTGAGACACTTTTTTGTTAAGAAAAGCTAGAAGTTTCATAATTGATCATGATGTGGCTAGGGAGAGTCACCATCTCTTAAAATTTTGTCCTCTTTATTTTCTTGTATTATCTCATTCAGAATCATGACCTTCATTGAATCAATCCTGATCAAGAAATTTTGTATATTCACCTTCCTCTAAGGATGGTTCTAAGGATTTAACATTATGAAAGATTGCCACCTGTTCATCAGGCTCACCTTTATCAAATTAGCTTTTACTTCGTTATCAGATATTTCACTTACTGTGAGACCTTTATCAAGGCCAAGTCCTCCAAATGGTTGTCAATTTCTTCTCAGAAAATTCTATACTTAGTCTATCTTTTACTCACTCTTCTTTGATTTTAGACTTAGTGACTACCATTCGATGAAATCCTATTAACAAAAAGTTAATGGAGAATTTTATACTATTCATTAGTTTGTTTTTGCTATCTGATATAAGTGTTGGAATATAACATTCCGACATCATTAATAAATCTGTACATGTCATTAGATATTGTAAACGTATCATGATGTTAATTTTAGTTGTATTTATTAGTCTTTTGTTTACTGTTGAACAACTTCAGTTAGCTGTCATTCAACTGTAATTTGTTGTCAAAACAGTTAGTAATATTATAGATTGTTGATAAAGTTATTTGCAATTATATATGTAACTCTGTCAATGAATAAAATTGCCGTGTGAGTTCTTCAGCTATCATTTTCTATTCTTGTATTTTTATTTATAAGAGCATGAATCTATGTTGATATTTTTTTTGCTCTTTGATATCTGATATAAGAGAACGAGACCATGCTCATATCTCTTCGGCTAAGAGCTAAGGACTGCAGGGTATCCATGCTGCCTATGATGATAGCTCTTCAACTAAGAGCCAAGGATTGAAGGGTATCCATTCTGCCAAAATCATCTAAGGCATGATCTCCACGTCATCTCTTATATCATATCTCTGGAGGTTTTTAACTTTAGTGGATGACATAATCAAAGAACATACTATCACCCTCACCAATTATGCTCAACCAATTAAATTACAACCTTCTAGTAAATTTATAACTTCTTAAATTATATTCACCATTTGTCAAACTCTGACTTTCAACTGATTGTCCGTTGTAAAAAAGATTCCATTACTTTTGAGATTTTCTTTTCTGTGACTTCCATTTGATCTAATCAGATCAATGAAATTATGTTTTTTTTAAAAAATAGTGTTTAAGGACTTTAGCCTTAAAAAAATCTATCACCTATACATTTTCATTTACACTATTTCCCTTCTGTTGTTTGAACTTACGTACCTTGTGCCTTAAGCAGTATTGGTGCTATTGGCAGAAGGGAGCCGAAGTTTCTCAAGACTGCAGCCAGTGGAAATTGTGTATCTGGAGTAAGTATTCATGATGGCTGTTTCTGGTTTGTTTCAACTTTTTGTTTTGATAGGCCAGTTTAGTATAAATGCTTAACGTTTCTATTGGTTAGGGGCCTACATTCGTTTGGACAATTTGTAATACTCGTTGATAATAGCAGCTCCTTTTTCTTTTTTTTTTGAAATATTAATATAATGGGAGAGGGCTCAACCCTGATTTTATCAATTAAAAAAAATGATATTTGATTATATTTATAATACAAATTGTTAACATAAATATTTTATTAGCACATGTTTTTAAATGAGGTTCAAGGATTACGTCGATAGAAAATCATATGTATGTTAATATGTTAGAGAATATGTGTTTGTGCATGCAAATTCTAGTTGTTTGTGGCTTGATTAAACAATTAATAATAAATGCTAAATAATGGAATGAAATATACTTAGACAAATCTAGATTTTTTCCTTAAAAAATTTAAGTATTATCTGATTATGAAACATTTGCATACAGATTTAAAACATAAAGCAATGCAAATGAAAAAACAAAGTTGTCATCAAATTGACAAAAAACACTGCAAATGGAAATAGAATGTCCCCATCCAGTTGTCAAATCAATATTTATCTGACTTCTATGTGATAAGTGAGATTTTGGAGGCTTTTACCTGATATTTTAGAGGTTTTTACCATTAAATGACAGCTGGTTTACCATTACAAGACAACTCAAACTTGTTTTTCAACGACTAAGTGGTTTGCAAGCATGAGACTTGTTTTAGGCTCAAATATCACACTATATGTAGCCTATCGACTAATTATAAGTATTAATTATTTATTTAATAAATATATTAATATATTTTTTGATATAAGGAGAATTGAAGCTTAATAATTTAACATCCATTTGGATCTTGTTAGAAGGTAGGGTGAGCTCCTTTTAACTCCTTGGTCATGCTTGGAGAGGTCTACGCTTTATGTGGCATTTTAATTAGGTTTCAAATCTAGAAGTATTGTTTGTCTTTCAATAGTTCAATTTTCTACTTTATGTCTAAGGGATTATACATTAATCTATTATGATTATTATATATTATATATAATAAAGATCAATATGATATTATAATAATGATTATTTTATTGTAGCAGAAAAATGGTGTTTGTCTTTAGGGTTAACTTAAGTCAACTAAATAATGCAACCAAATTAGCATAATCAGTCTAGGCTATTTTAATTATAAAAATTAATAAATTGATTTCTATTTTTATTTTGGGAAAGTGAATGAGGAGGTGGATGTACTTAACTTGATGACTAAAGAATGAGTGTCAAATAGAGAAGATTCTTCAATGCATATAATGTCAAATATGAGAATAGTGCCTCTTTACCAATGAAGTGCTTGGAAGCATGTGCTGAATCTTTGCTTTATTAGAGGAAAAGTTCACATGTTTGAGATGAAGTCGTGGTCGTAGATGTATACTTTGTGTTCATACTTGACTTGGTAATTAGTGGTGTTCTACTTTGTAACTTTACCTAATGTGTGTTGTTTTACTTTGTTCTTCCTCAATATCTAGGGACTTATTGGTAATTAAAAATACCTTAAAGGTTTTTGATTAGTCCTAGAGAGTCAAGTTCTCATAGATCAACCCCCCAAAATTGAATAAGAAAAAATAATAGACAAGCACCTAAGTATGTAGATTTATTACTCTTTTATTGCACCAAGTTGAAATATCTCACTATTAATTGCTCTAATGCTCTAGAGTTTTGTACTTCCAAATTCTTTATTGGATTGTTAGAATGAATGCATTGAATGTTTTTAAATACTAGCACATAACATCAAATTACACCAAATGTGTGTTAAGTAAACTCAAGGTAGGAGGATGAATGAGTCCAATTGACCAAATTTGAATTTTGATTTTTAAAATAGAAAGGAACAAGTTTGTGGCTACAAAATTATTTCAAAATGGGCTAATGGTCAAATGAAGGTGGCAAATGACTGAAGGTGCTCAAGGTGATTGTATAAGAGTGTGTGTAAATGGATATGATAGATATATGTATGTAAGGATATTTGTGTAAATGGATAGGGTAGAGCTAAGTATATGTGGATATATGTGTATAAATGGATAAAAGGTTAGGGGAATGAGCCCAAATTTTCATGAGATCATGATGTTTCTCATTATGTGTATGTATCAAGAAAATTCCTCATAATAGGAACAAAACTAAATGAGAAATGTCATGGGTATGAAAATTTTACCATTAAGATTAATATTAATATATAATATAATATAAATATTACTATATAAATATATGCATAGGTGTTCTATAATGACATTAATGGAACACCATGTGATGACTATATATATATATAACACAACCCTATATATTAAAAATTAAAATTATAAAATAACTCTTAAGTAAATAAAAATAACTCTGGTGATAAAAACTAAAATAAAATAAACAATGTAAATAAAATAAAATAATTATTAAATAAGTCTAAAATAAAATAAAATCACTCTTAACTAAATAAAAAAGGATCTTGAGATAAAAATAAATAAAATAAAATAATTATTAAATAATTTTAAAGTAAAATAAAATAAATCTTCAGTAAATAAAATAAAATAAAACAATTCTTAAATAGTTGTAAAAATAAAATAAAATAAATTCTTAAACAATTCTAAAATAAAATAAGATCTCTTAAGAAAATAAAATAATTTAAGGTTGATATCTTAGATGTTTTAAAGATAGATGTATTGAAGATATATATACTAGTTCATTTAAATTATATTATAATAATATAATATGTTAAATAATATTATATGAAATTTAATAATTTATTATAATCTATTATATTTAATTATATGTCAAACTTACTACAATCTTGTTTGAACTTCTAACATTAATATTTTTTTGGTGTTTGAGAGCTTATCCTAGATTTTTTAACCAAAAACAAATACTATAATCTAATAAATAATTGATATTCAATGTATTAATTAATTATAGAATAAGATAATATTATATATTTTCTTACTACCATGTCTAGGTAAGGCACTTAGGAGCCACCCGCATGGTTCACTAAATCCATATTTTTTAAAAGTATTTCATTACATTCTAATTAACCAATACCCTAATACATATCCATATTAAGGGTTATGAACATTAATCAATACTATCTTTGTTATCCCTCTATTGATTCCACTAGTCTTGAACATTTGAATTCGTGGATATGAATATGAACATACATTGAGCAAAAAAAATTGGAACCATTTCTTTATAGTAAACCATTATCTTTATATTCATATGAAAGTATTTCTCAATTAACTATAATATGGCCATCAACATAGTATATTATCCAATATTCTATGTAAACTAGTCTTCTATTTATCAAGTTCATATAAAAAAATGTCAAGGTAGAGAGGGAGGAAAAATGTCAAGATAGAGAGGGAGTGAGAATTACACAAATCCCTAACTCCATGGGATGCTTATACTATTTACAACCTTCCTCATGAACTGGGGTCAAATAATTCCCATGAAAATCCTTTGAATCCTCATTACAACAAATTGGCACATTGAAGATGAGCTCTAAGGATAGACTTGCTTTCAAACCTTATACAAAAGATGTGATTACCTAGTGTAGATGACACACATTCTCACTTAGTCCATGAAAGTTCCCAAGTTGGAATTTAAATAATTCTTCAACATGGTCCCCTACACTACCAATGACATTATTAAGAAGATAGATTATAATAGTAGAAGATAACAACATTGCACAACTTGAAGCTCATGTTGCATCAAAAAAATCTTGCCTATTAACTAACTATTTAGGGTCAAGAAGAATCCTCACCATCACAATCCTAATCACTGCAACCAGAGAGCCATCCACCTCCTTGGCTAACTCCCAAATTTTCATTAACCATATTCTCAAGTTGTGGAACTCCCAATTTATTTCTCATGAACTCAAAAAATATTTAGAATCCCCTTTCCATCCTCACTTTTCCTTCCCATACCTCACACTCTTTTATCAATTTAATTTTCCCCTTGCATAACTTCATGAATGTGTCCATTCTAACTAAATGTAGACCTAAAATCCAAAGAATGCTAACTAGAAATAGGAAACTATCATAATTCCTAGGAGAATTCCATAAAAAAATAGTCATTGTATCACTTCATTTTATGTTGTACTAACCCATTGAAATCTCATGATATCAATCACCTCTATATATTTACATCATTACCTCTTACATATATCATTTGATTTCCTAACTATCATCTAACACACTCTGTACCTCATCCTTTCATCCTAATAATACCTTCTCAAATCATTATTATCCCAACCATTATTAGGCCAATCTATATTTTTAGAACCTAAATTGTTAATATACAAACCTCAGGAAAATATTCTTGCCACCACACCTCCTCCCTTTCTAAATTTTCAACAAGTTTCACTTCTTGGCTAGTTACCTAGACTATTGTCAAACTCCCCTTTCCCCTTGTATTATGGAATGTTACTTTCTCAAGTAAAGTAGCCAAAAACACCCCTCTCTTGATATAATTGTGAAAAGAAGGAAAATAGGTGACCTGAAATGGAACTATACATGATGCCCCTATTTCACTCTAATTTCATTCAATATGTGTGCTATAAGATGAAAATGAGTAACAAAAATAAAATCTAACTAATATAGCTGTCAAAAGGAAGGTTCGGAAAGGGTTAAATGTTGTGTACCTTTCACCAAAAGTTCTTTTTCAAACCTCACTAAGGACTCATTCGCTCTATGGAAAATGGGTCTTGGCCAGGGCTTTGGAAAATCAATTTCTGGGTTCTATTCCTTTCAGTACGCACTCTCAGATTCTAGTTGAACACTGTTAGAAAGCTGGAAATAAATATTGTAGATTAGTTTATGTGATTTTGCAAGAAAGGTGACAACTTTGACAACTTTGCAACTTTCTCTAGTTTTTCTCTTCTGATTGATCTTCAACCTAAAACTTTCATTCACACATTAAAGGGGGAAAAATGTTGTTTGTTAGGGAATAGGGGTTTACCTCGGTCAAACACCGTTTTGGTAATTAAACTTTGAAATGAATAAAAACATGAAGGAATGATGAATGAACAATATGTAACAACTCACCAAACCTTAATTGAAATCTTAGAGCACAAATCTGCAAACTAGCATGAAGTGGCCTCAATGAATGTAGATCTTGATCATGGAACTTGATGAGAGATAATGCCTTTGAATATTCTTGATTGACCTTGAATGCTACTTCAACAAATTAGATCAACAACATACATGATGCACTAAATCTTTGACATATGATGAAATGAATCTCAATTGCTACAATAATCTTCTATAAATTTACCCTTGAATTCCTTAGAAATGCTCTTGAATTTTCTCTTGATCATAAGTTTGCTATTAAGACTTGAACACTTGAAAGCTTAGATGAAACTATGTGAAATAACCTTGTATTTATACATAACTTAACATTAATTCCCGAAATTCAAATATCACAAGCCAACATTGAATTATGGATTTCAAATCATTAAAAAATATAGCCAAAAACATATTTCAAAGAGGGGTCCTAGGTCTAAGTGAGGACCCCTTCACCATGTGGCAAATGGGTCCTAGGCCATTTACTTAGGACACACATCGGACAAGGTGAAATGTCATGTAAAAATAGGGTCCTAGGACCTAGTGAGGACCCATTGGCGAATGGGTCCTAGGTCACCTACCTAGGACACACACCTTCCAAAATTAAGTGTTGTGTAATGGAATTTACGAATGTTGGGTTTTATCTCTCAGAATTTGCATTTAATTAGGCTTGGATTTAAATTAAGTGGGCCAATTAAGAAAAAATAACCTCAATTAATTAATAAAGCCCTATATTAGTGTGAAAGTGTAAATATACACTTTACAACACCCTAAATAAGGCACAATTGAGTCCATTTAGTTTAAAAGGGCCCTAAACTTAATGTGAATGTGTAAAACACATTACAACACTAAATCAAGGCAACATTGGGCTCATTTTATTATTAATTATTCCCAAATTAAGCGACAAAGTGATACTTTTTCCATTACTACATTTTTCCCCCACTTTAGTGAGAGTATGACCCCATATAAAACCCACACTAAAGTAGACATTCAAGACACTTATGTATGTATCAATGAAAAAGATACACAATCATACAACATCAAAGACTAGGAAGATCAAGCCTAGACTGTCCAATGCGATGTGGAACACTTCTAAGCTATCAATTTGTGCTCACTCTGAGGTAGTAGAACTTCAAGCTATGGACACTAGGTGAGTCTTCCAATAGGGTGGAAAAAGAGAGAATCATATCAAGCTCCCATACCATATCAAAGCTATTCTCCTGACAAATTCAATAAGGCACCATAATGCTAGACAAGGCTTCACAAGCAAGCAAGATGTGATATGCTAGGTGGCCATGAATTTAGGGTTCGAGCTTCATAGGGCTTAACAAGCTATGTCATGCCAAACACCTATGAACATGGGGAAGGCTCTATAGGAAAGTAAGGCACGTGTTATTATTAGTGCCCTTTAATAGGGTTTGAGCTTCACAAGGTTAGCAAGTTGCATTATTCCAAACACTTAGGAACATTATATATAGGCTCTTGTTCAAAGGGAATACACTTCATTCATGTAAGGTCTTATTCTTAGGGAACATCGTACCTAATGTCTCCAAAAGAGGACAAGTCAAGAGTAAAAGTTTCACAACTTAGGGAATGCAGTGCGTCGCATCACCACTAAGAGGAAAGTCGTATGCTAAGAAATATCCCACTCTTGGAGGACATCAACCCGGAGGACATCAACCCCAATGACATCACCAAGAAATGGATGCATCACAATAATAAAGAAAATTACACTATGAAACATGTAAAATGTCAAAATATTTTATCGATGTATGCCCCCACTTTAAAGCGGTTGCTAACACCATTGCTATGAGCAATTGCTTTAAAGTAGTGAATGTTCAATCCTAAGACATGAGAGCTTACTCAAAAATCCCTATGCCAAGTCATATGTTTCCGAAATGAAGCTACATCATGAAAAAGGAAGGAGGGGTTGCCCCCAAAAATACATAAGGGATCTAGGGATTCAGGGTCACTATATCTTTGCTACAATGTTGTTATAGAGCTTGAAAATGTCATCATTCCCCAAATACTCATAGAACTGGAAGAATGACACATAGAGAGCGAAAACAAAGAAAAAAAATCCTTTCGGGTCGACATGGAAGAGACCTAAATATCTCGACACCTTGCGTCATCCCCAAAAGGAAAACACAAGACAAGTGAAAAAAATAAAATGTTTACGACATATAGAAGAATGTAGGTACATATAGAGAAATGCACAAAAAGAGAGAGATACATCAAATGAAATAGCACGGGGATCACATTACGCACATGCAACCACATAAACATGAAAAAGAAAACAATGCATTTGAAATACTAGTAAGGCACATGGAAGTCAACCTATAGCAAGTCGTTCACATTCCAATCTCATTCAGTATATACGGAAGGAAAACAACTAGCCAAAGGGACAACAAAAAGTACTGAACAAGGGGAAGCACCAAGTCCAACACTCTTTCTAGAAGAATTGTCAATTAAGCTCATGGAAGAGGAGAAAAATGAATTCAACTCATTATGCACTTGTTCATCAATGTTTGCAATATCAATGTCATCATCTAAATTAATCACAACAGCAGGTCGAATGATAATGTCTCTAGAAGGTTCTTGTTTATGTTGTGGCAAGGATATAGAGTCATCATGCATTGCTTTAGGAAAGTTAAAATTTTGATTTTCTATGCTTTTCTTTCTTCTTTAGTTTGTAACATATGAGCAATAGCACAACGTCTACACCTATTCTCTCTAACATTTCAATTTTATTTTAATCTATTATCAATTTGTGATTGTTTAGGAGTGGGTTTGTCAACCATAGGTTTATTTTCTTTCCTTAGGGGAGGAACGAAAGGAACTAAAGGAGGTTGTTCAACCACTTTCTCTTTAGCTTTGTAAACTTGTTTGCCTTTAGGAGGCACAATAGGATTGTTTTGATTGTCTCATGGTCTCTTATAGGAAATGGTAGGAGGATTTTCCATAGGTTGATCTTGGATATTTGGAAGGGCTTTTGGTTCAATCATTGTTTCTTCAAGGATAGGTGGCTCAGTCGCAGGTTGAGGCATATTTCTAAGGGATAATTTTTGTATGTGTTTCACCTTAAACTTTTGATATGCTTTGAAAAGGTAGTCCACATGAGGTCTAATAGGTTCAATAGGCTCGGGCCAAAAGAAATCCAATGAAAATTTCCCTTAGGAAGACACCAGATTAAATCCACTATGATGTACAGTAAATATTTCATTGCGAAATGGAAACTTTAAACATTTATGCACAACCGATGGGACGACATTCATGGAGTGAAGCTATGGATAGCCTAACTTCACATGAAATTGGTCTAACAATGGGATGATGGTGAAAGAGACATTTAATGTTTTCGGTCCAAATTTTAGAGGGAGATTTATTGAGCCCATCGTAGGACAAGCAAAACCATTATGCATTTTGATCCATGCTTTCGGTTATTCATATGTATCTTGATAGAGTTCATGCACAAATAGGAATTCTTCAGTGATCACATTCTCTACACATATGAGATCAATTAATACCCCATTAGTAGGCTTGTCATTGATTCTTCCAACTATGTAAAGAGGACCATCGAGTACATATTTTATTGTCACTTTGTGAGAAAGCAATATCAAGGGGCATTTTGGTTGAGCCTTTACGAGTTTTAGCTTCGATAAATGACAACATTCTAACCGCTTCATTCAATTTTTCATCTTTTATGTTTTCATCATCCGTGTCAACATTCATTACATCATTCTTTATTTTGCTAGCTTTGACAAATGAAATAGCATGTTTTGGCATGGGATTTGTAAAGATTTGTAAATTTTGGTTAGGAGGAGCTACATCATTGATTTCCTCTTGTTCATTCACTTGTTTAGTACTAACCATAGCACAAGAGACTCCTTGTTCCTTAAGGGGGGTAGATGACTTATCATAAACTCCTAACAATTCTTTCAAAGCTTCATATTCCTCGCATGTTGTGTCAATCAATTTAGGATGTTTCAAAGTGAGAGTTATCTTAGAGGAGCTACACATGATGGTGTTAATGCAATGATCTAGAATGTAATGTGTAAATGAAATTTTTAGATTCTAAACAAGGTAATTTTTTGATTACACTATGCAACAATCTAAAAATGAAGTCTTGTAAATGCAATTTTGAAATCACACAGTGTACTAACTTTACCAAATTAAGCTAAATATGATGAAATTGATGAAACAAAAACTCTATAAACAATAAAAACAATCTGAAAACAACAAACAAAAGTGCATAAATTAATATTTTAATGCCCAGAAACGTAGATTATGACCTAATCAAGGACTCATTCACCCTATGGAAAATGGGTCCTAGATTAGTGTTTTGAAACAAAATTTTGACAGATTTTTAAGTGTTTTCCAATGGTTTTCAGATTCAGGTTTGTTATAGCAAGATTCAATTTCAATTTTATGTGAATTCAATGTGGAATGCAAGTGTAAATTATGACAAATTGATGACCTAAAAGACCTACTTTGATATGCAATTTTTGTTTCAATTTTAAAATGCAAGTTAATATGATGTAAATGATATGCAAGATGACTTTTTTTGTGTTTTTTCATATTTAAAGAATGCAAACAATGCAATCTTAAAACCCTAGATGTAATGCAAAGTTGAATACCAACTAGACACCCTAAATAAGACCTAATTCAATGCAAATAGATGAAAATGAATGCAATATCTAAATATAGGATGAAAGAGGAATCCAAAATCAAAAAATTACAATGCTCAAAAGCTTGGGTTCACCAAAATGAAAAGAAGGAAAATAGGTGACCCGAAATGGAACTATGTGATGCACCTATTTCACTCTAATTTCATTCAATATGTGTTGTATAATATGCAAATGAGTAACATAAATTAAATCTAACTGATATAGCAGTCAAAAGGTAGGTCTAGAAAGAGTTAAATGTTGTGTACCTTTCACCAAAAGCTCTTTTTCAAACCTCATTGAGGACTCATTTTCCCTATGGCGAATGGGTCCTAGCTAAGGTTCTAGAAAATTAGTTTCTAGGTTCTATTCCTCTTAGTTCGCACTCCCAAATTCTAGTCGGACACTTTCAGAAAACCATAAATAAATCCTATAGCTTAGTTTCCATGATTTTGCAAGAAAGTTGAAAACTCTAAAAACTTTGCAACTTTCTCCAATTTTTCTCTTCCAATTGATCTTGAACCTACAACCTGCAATCACACATTAAAGGGGGGGAAATGTTGTTTGTTAGGGAATAGGGGTTTGCCTTGGTCAAATCCCGTTTTGATAATTAAACCTTGAAATGAATAAAATCATGAAGGAATGATGAATGAACAACAATATGTAACAACTCACCAAACCTCAAGTAAAATCTTGGAGTACAAATCTACAAACTAGCATTAAGTGGCCTCAATGAATGTAGATCTTGATCATGGAACTTGATGAGAGATAATTCCTTTGAATATGCTTGATTGATCTTGAATGCTACATCAACACATTATCTCAACAACATACATGATGCACTAAATCTTTGATATGATGAAATGAATCTTGATTTCTGCAATAATCTTCTATAAATCTTCCCTTGAATGCCTTAGAAATGCTCTTGACTGCTCTCTTGATCATAAGGTTTCTATTAGGACTTGAACACTTGAAAGCTTATTTGAAACTATGTGAAATAACCTTGTATTTATATATAAATTAACATTAATTCCCAAAATACAAATATCACAATCCGACATTGAATTATGGATTTTAAATATTAAAATACTGCCAAAAACATATTTCAAAGAGGGTTCCTAGGTCTAAGTCAGTACCCCTTCACCATGTGGCGAATGGGTCCTAGGCCACTTACTTGGGACACACATCAGACAAGGTGAAATTCCATGTAAAAATAAGGTCCTAGGACCTAGTGAGGACCCATTCTCAATGTGGCGAATGGGTCCTAGGTCACCACCTAGGACACACACCTTCCAAAATTAAGTGTTGTGTAATGACATTTATGAATGTTGGGTTTTATCTCTTGGAATTTGCATTTAATTAGGCTTGGATTTGAATTAAAGGGGCCAATTAAGGAAAATTGACCTCAATTAATTAGTATAGCTCTATATTAGTGTGAAAGTGTAAAGATACACTTTACAACACCCTAAATAAGACACAATTAAGTCCATTTAGTTTAAAAGGGCCCTAAACTTAACGTGAATGTGTAAAACATGTTACAACACTAAATTAAGGCAACATTAGGCTCATTTTATTATTAATTATTCACAAATTAAGCAAAAAAGGGATACTTTTTCTATTACTTCAAATTGAATCCAATTCCTTTCCTTGAATTTCCACTCTTTATACCATCTATAGTGATCATGGAGTCACCTTCCACCTCTAAAATGGTCCATTTCCTCTCTAATTTTTTTCTTACAACTCTTAAAAGGGCCCTCGTACAAGTTATATTATTTGTATCTATACCAAAATAAAAATTGCTAAATCACTCAATCCTTGGTAGCAGTAGCACATCAGTGTGATTGAGAGTGATTGAGTGATTTAGCAACTTTGGAGCAAGATGGTAAATTTTTCTTTGAAGCAATGCATAAACACATCACTTCAAAGAGGGGAAAAATGTATACACCAAAAATTGGTCTAAAAAATATTAATTAAATATTGATTATTTAATTAATGAAATCTTTATTCTTCTACTATATAAATAAATTGCAAATTTATTTACATACTTCCTATTTTCTTAATTCCTCTATTCTAATTCACCCTCTTCATGATTTAATTGAAATAAACAAATCTAAATAATTTGTTTTATTTTAATTGATTCCCTCTCATTTAATTTGAATTTTTCAATTTGAATTTCATCACATTTCTACATATTCTTCTAACTACCTTCCACCTCACCCTCGAACTCACCATGTGTCACATGAAAATAATTATTCTTATTTTCTAAAATGGATATTTGTTCTCAACAATTTTAACCACCTCCAAGACATATGTCTTCTTCATTCAAATGATTCTTTCTTACACTTGGAAAGATGGTTTTACTAAAGGGAACAATTGCCTTGTTTTCTCCATTTCTACACATTTCTACCCTGTTAGCCCTGCATATGCATACCCTGTTAGGCCGATCATGTCTCACCATGGTTTCTAGACCATTGTACATATCCATAATAAACTGGTTTGTTTCCACTATGGGAAAAATCCTAAACTTGTTGTGGGAAATAAATCTTGAGCTTGAACCAACAAACATCCAGTAGGGGGACAAACATAATGAAAACAATGATCACAGTGTAATCAAACATTGAACATAAAACACCATTAGAAATGCATCAAACATCCTTGTCATATCAGAAAATCTATAAAAAGGGTCAAAAATCCAAAAAGCCAAAAACATAGTCACCTTGTTGAATTGTGTTGTCACAGTTCGTTGTAATTAAGTGTCTGTTCATATCTTGGTCCTGTAAATCGGTTGAGTCAGTTGAACTACATGGTATCTACGTGTATAACGTAGGAAAGAATCATCTTTGATTAGGCCCCGAGACCCCTAGGATAGGTATTTATGTTAGGTCCTTGTTCAAAATATCAAAAAACACCTAAAAATCAAAAAATAAAAAAATCCCAAAAACAACAGAAAATCAAGGTTACAAGGATGATGCTATTCTGAATCATGGTTTTACCACTTCCACATGAATGTTCAAATTTTTTGCATTATGATTGATGTTATCATGTCTCAAGAGCAATTCAAGGATGTCAAAGAACTAGAAAAGGTATGATTGAGAATGATATTTTCTTTGTTTTCCGCCTATGAGTTAATCATTATTACTATGAGAATCGAGAATGGTTAAAGATTATTTTTTGATGATTTTAAAATTTTATGATCTAGAAATGATTTATCTCTCAAAAAATGATGTTTAAGCCACTAGGTGATGAAATGATTAATTAAATCCCCCTTGAAAATAAAATAAATCATCCCCACAAAATTCCCACTTAATTAACCTTTAAAAGGTTAAAAAGTTGGATTAAAAGTTCATTTGTGCATTTGCAATTTGAAGATTGAGAGTGATTGAGTGATTTAGCAACTTTGGAGCAAGATGGTGATTACATACCCGATGAAGAGAAAGCTACTCCATCTCCTACACCTCTTGATCCTTTTCCAAGTGAAGATCAAAACACCCCATCATCCCTATGTAAAGATCCTATCACACCTATACAAGCTATCCATGAACCACACACCTACAAATTAGGATCCTCCACCTTTATCCACTATAGTTTACTTCCAACACCTATCCTTTCATCCATATCATATCCTCCCCAAAATGGACTAGCATCTTGTTTCACAAACAACACATATCCCATTGGTAAATGAATGTGTCAAAGTATGAACTACAAAGGAAAAGGATTAGGCCTTCATGAACAAGGTATCCTAGAACCCATTTCTGTCCAACAAAATCCATATTATCATGGCCTTGGGTATACACCTAAGTGTCCTAGCCCATCAAACCTACCATCTATCCTAGGTCCTCATCTGAATCTACCAAACCTTCCATCTATCCTAGGTCCTCATCCTAGTTCATCAAACCTTCCATCTATCCTAGGTCAATATCCTATTCCTCAAGAACAACAAAGGCACACATCCTTGATGCCCTTTCAAAATTCTATCTACACTCACTCATCCATAATACCTCTGTACCATTCATCTCAATCCACCCCTCCCATTGCTCTTGGAGGAAATTTGGGTGCCAAATGTCAAAAGCTTCCATATCAAAATCCACATGTATCAAAGGATCAACATGTCTCCTCGAAGAGGCATGCAAAAATAAAAGGAAATTTGATCCACAATCAAAAGAAAAATCACAAAGGCCACAAAGGCCCATCAAAACAAAAGGAAAATTTCCCAAGACCACAAAGTTCCATAAAGCAAAGAGAAAAATTTCAAAGGCCACAAAGGCCCACGAAGCAAATATGAAAGTTAAAAATCATGTGGATTCCTAAAAGTCTCATAGAAGCAATAAAATCCAATTTGGCATCCAAATTTGCTAATCCAAAAGCTTCCTCCAATCTTCCATCTAAAAACCCATCACCTTCCAAATCCATTTTTGCTCCATCACTCCACCACCCTTCAAGGTGTGTGCCAATGTTGACCTTGCAATCCTTTCCATCTATCTATCAACAAGCCTTTCCACCTCCTATCCATTATCCAACATTCATCCCTCATTATTCTCCTTTAATCCAAACCTTTGTATAAGACCTTAGTTTCTTCCAATCATACCTTTAATAGGCCAACATTTATAAGTCTAATCCCCATTGCCATGGTTTATTAGAGCATGCATTAGAGAGATATTTGGTTGTGAAACTTGATGCTTAAGTCCTTCCTCCACCTCCCTATCATCCATATCCTATTGGGGGGAAAGTTTCGTCCATCTTATCATTCCTTACATTTCCACCTTTGATCTTGACAAGGTTAAGGATCTCCTTGAACATCATATATCTTATCCTATTCGCTTTGTCCATATCTTTCATACCATATCTTTGGTCTTATCCATATTCCATCATTCTTCCTAGATACATCCTTTCTTCTTGTCCTTGGTCTTGATGAGGAATAGGGTCAAAATACTTGGGCCTTGTGTCTGTATCTTATCTAGTTGATCTTGATCATCCCATTCATTATCTTTATTCTTGCTTTCTTCCATTTCATATCTCCTAGCTTATCAAAATCCATGTCATCATGTCCCTTTGTAACCTTGAATCTTATCATGTAAATCATATTGAGCCTAGCTGTAAAACATTATCCAATGCTCATATCTTTTGTCAATAAATCATCAACAATCATCAATCTTATCATCATCATGTCTTATGGAATCAATCATTTTTGGCATCTTAATCAATTAACCATTAACATCTTTCAACAAGAGATATGTTGCTTGTGTGACATGTTTTGCAGTGAATCTTTCATTTTGATATATCACTTATCCATGGTTGCATTATCTCTATTGTGGGGCATCTTGTTCCTTCAATCGGTCATATAATTTCATTTTGTCTTAAAAGTCCTAAAATTTTTGGAAAAAGTTCTTAAAAAAAGCCAATTTTTTTTGGAAAAAGTCCTGAAAAAATCCAAAAACATCAGAAAATGTCCTAAAAAAATGGTCACCCTGGTGAAAACTTCGCAAACAGGCATCTTGGTGATAGCAAAAAAAATAAAAAAAGTGAAAAAATGCAAAAAAAAAAAAGAAGTAAAAAAGATCAAAAAAATCATAAAATTTGAAAAAGTGCAATAAAAGCAAGTGGTGAAAACCTAACAACAAGTGCTATTTGTGACAGACTGGATTCTTCCTCTATAGGAACAAGGAACATGTGTTGATCATTGGCTTGGTACCACTACCTTCCACATCCTTGATTCGAGCTGCATATGCATAGTTTGTTAGGCTAGTCATGTCTCACCATGGTTTCTTGACTATTGTACATATCCATAATAAACTAGTTTGTTTCCACTGGGGGAAAAATCATAAACTCGCTGGGTGCAACAAATCTTGAGCTTGAGCCAAAAAACAAACAATAGGGGGACAAACACAACGAAAACAATGATCACAATGCAATCAAACATCGAACATCAAACACCATCAGAAATGCATCAAACATCCTTGTCATATCAAAAAATCCATAAAAAGGGTAAAAAATCCAAAAAGCCAAAAACAGAGTCACCTTGTTGAATTGTGTTGTCGCAATTCGTTGTAATTAAGTGTATGTTCATATCTTGGTCCTATAAATTGGTTGAGTTGGTCGAACTATGTGGTCTCTATGTGTATAAAATAGGCAAGGCTCATCTTTGATTAGCCCCTGAGACCCCTAGGATAGGTCTTTAGGTTAGGTCCTTGGTCAAAATCTTAGAAAACACCTAAAAATCCAAAAATTGAAAAATCCCAAAAACAACAGAAAATCAAGGTTACAAGGATGATGCTATTCTAAATCATGGTTTTATCACTTCCACACGAATGTTCAAATTTTTTGCATTATGATTGATGTTATCATTTCTCAGGAGAAATTCAAGGATGTCAAAGAACTAGAAAAGCTATGATCGAGAGTGATATTTTCTTTGTCTGTTGCCTGCGAGTTAATCATTATTACTATTAGAATCGTTGTGGAACATGCTCTACAAAGTATCACTAATGACATTTCGGATTCACATAGGAAAACAACTAACTCTTGTTTGTTTACACAAGGAATGCTCAGGTCATCTTGGTCCAATTATACCTAGATGCTTGTGATAACTTGCACTATCAAACACCATGGAAGTAGTACTCAGGTCATCATGGTCCAATTATACCATCGATGTTTGTACTCTCTTTCAATATTTCAAAAGATCAATGATGACAATAAGCACAATAAATCACTGGGATGACATCATTGCATTATTAGAATTTCATGTCTAGGTTGCATTCATTTTAGTTGTTGTAAGGGTATTTATAGATTTTTCAAAGGCTGATGTTATTTCTATCATTATCAGATTGAGTACATTTGACATTACCAACAAGATCATTTAGAGGCATGAGCATTAGGACATCAATCATGGCATTATCATATCATCTAGGCATCCATTTAGTCATCAATCATATTATGAAAAACCAAGAAAAACAAATGCATTGATCATATCATTTTCATCCATAAAAATTTAGTAATGCATTATAGGCATCAACATCTATAAATTATCATTCATTCACCTCATATACGCATTAGATCATAATATTTGCATCGAAAAATACAAAAAACATAAATTACCATGCATATCATACATCCATAGGACCATATAGAGTCATTCATTATTAGGATCATTCATTTTTGCATTAACATCATTTTACATCTGTCACATCATACATCATTGCATTAGAAAAATACAAAAAATAAGAGCATGTAATAATTTTCATAAAACCACATAGGATCATAACACATATTGCATCCATGACACATATAATATCATCATCATAAAACATCGCATAACATGCATAACATAGAAATTAAGTGCATCCATCATAAATCAACGCACATAAATACATAGGATCATCATCATCGCTGCATATATATCTCAAAATATGTCAAATGTATAAGGATATCTGAATGTTAGGAAATACATCATCAAAATGGTGATATCATCAAGAGTCAGTGTATACATCATGATATAACATAAAATGTCAAAACTATATGGTACTGTCCTCAGACGCTGCTGGCATCACTGAACCTGTACCCCCTGCTACACCTAAGGGACCTACACTTGGATCCCTCTGATCCCCTGGAAATGGCTATGTCACACCCATGCTCACTATTCGAGACTGGGATTTGCTAGTCCAAGAATGGGTGAAGCTCTCTCACCGTTTAGGAGGGACCAACTCATGATATTGATCTCTGTAAAATTGAGCCTCTTGAGAAGTGCGACATATCTCCCTGAAATAATTTGTAGTCCCGACAGTTGTCACAACTTGCTACAACCTCTTGGTAATGGCCTCCGCCTGCTCAACTCATCATCTCAGTGTGTCTCTCCCTGCGGTCAAGGTTGCAACCTGTCCCTATACCTGCCCCTGGCCCTGTATTTGTGCCAGCTGCTATGGGGTAACATCCCTCTTAGCTATCAATGTCTTTATCTGCCCCTAGGCCTATAGGAGTTGTGCCTGTACCTATGTCAACAGTTGTGTTTGTGCCTGTAGCTGACCCTGCACTTGTGATAGCTTCCCTTGAACAGTTTGAACCTGGGAGTGTAAAGTAGTGATCTGTGACTGCTGCTGCTGTGAGGGCAAGCAAATATGTACACGTTGATGTGCTACTGCTACCAAGGATCACCTCCTATGAGGCACTTTGACATCGAAACCAGGATGTGCACCACCTCCACCATCTCCTCCTCCACCTCCTCCATCTCCCCCACCCTCATCATCTCCTCCATCATCATCATCACCCTCATCTCCACCCTCTCCCTCCTCCTCATCACCATCACCTCTGCCTCATCTTCGCCTAGGTGGTCTATCCTCATCATCCTCAAATGCTGGCATGGGCTCAGAAGGACTCGAAAGCCTCATAAATGGATGTTGACCAAAATATAGTGAGTAATCCTCACTCATGTACCCCTTGACTATCTCCGGATGATAATCCCATATCACTGGCTGTAAATGAAGGTACTCGTCACATGCATCATCATAGGACAATGTAGGTCCCCACTCGGTCACATCCTGTTGTTTGTGAGCATATGGGGCTGATCCCTAGGTAAAAGCACAAAGCTGTGTCACACTTTATAAAGAAAACAACCAACACTAATCCAATTTTTAAACTTGAATCACTAAAAAGTGGCATATATGTTTTGAATTTTGAAATGATGTAAACTAGTAAAATATGTATTTTTTAGTATATTTTATGTTTATATTTTAAAAAAAAAATTAAAAATTTATTTTAAACTAGTTTTTAATAAATTAAAACTATAATTTAGTTGCTAATAAAATGCTGAAAAATGAAGTTGCATGGAACGCCAAACTTTTTATAGTAAATTTTATTTTTTTTCTTTCAATTTTTTTGTGTATTTATAACTTGAAATTTTAGTGCATGGATATATTTTTTTCCAGTTTTGATAAATATATATTTTAAATAAATATTAAAATGTGTGTGAATTAAAAAACAACTATTTTCATTGGATGTCAACTTTCATATTAAATATTTATCTAAAATGGAAAAAAAATTATACCATCTTAAAATAGATTCTTTTATCTAGTGCATCATATTTTTTCAACTTTTTTAATAATTTTAAGTATTTTTCCTTGGCATAGTAATCAACCTAATATTTTGTGCCGATAACCTACTTTTAGAAAAAATAAAAAATAAAATATTAAAAATAATTAAACTATTAAAATAAATATATTTTTGAAAACTACACTTATGGATCTACAAAAGGGTATTTTTATATTTTAAAAAAAATATTATTTACATTAGTAGGAGTTATTAAAACTTCAAGTTTTTCAAATAATTTTATTTTTTTGGTAAATTGCACTCAAAGTGGTGCTCCATATATTTTTAGCCAACAATTTTAGTTGAAAAAGTTGTAGAAGTATCTAACTTAGCTAGAATAAATCTTACTAGATCATATGTTTGACCAAAATTGATTTTTAGTTAGAAATACTTAAATTTAGTTGTGTTGATAAGTTGGCTGAAAGTGTGACACAACTTTGTGCTTTTACCCCCTGAGGCATCCCCTGGATCCTACCATATTGTTTGAGCACTCTCCGCAATAGAAACCTCTCAATAATATAATGTTTCTATCCAATGAGGTATTCGACAGTCATGAAGTAAGGAACCTCTGGGTGATCCTCAGCCCACTGCTCACAGTCCATGTACGGTCGCTAGGTAACTGCATCTAGGTCATCCAACACTCGTCTCCAATACTCCAATTTTCCCAGCTTATGTTGGACAACTGCACTTGCATAACCATAGATATAAGGCCTCCCAAATGGCTGAAATCTATCCGTCTCTGGCCATGTCACTACAATATGCTCCTAGGGCCAGACCTGGAGCAATGTAACTCCTGTTGACAAGCTAGCTCCTTTGAGATATACTACCTGGTGCAAATCATGATATAGCTGTGCAAGCAAACATGACCCCCAAGCAAACCGGGTCCCAAATTGGATCATCTTCTCTAAAGTATGACCCCAACCAATGGAAAATCCCTTTGCCCTCTTGTCGAGACATAAGAAGCCATCGACAAATCTCACGAGAACGGAAGGCAAAGGGGCATAATTGGAAAATATCTCCAACCATGGTATCTAGCATCCAACAATGTGATCATCCTAAAAAATCTAGTGTAACACATTTGTACCTCCCTGCTTAGTAGGATCATAGGTCACAATATCACCCACTATAGGAATCCACAAAATCTTGTACACATCTTTTGGTGTAACAGTCATCTCTCCGGTGGGAAAATGGAAAGTGTTGTGGTCGCTATGCCACCTCTTGGCCAATGTCATCAACAATCCCTAGTTAATCCTAACCCGGGGCATATCAATCAATGAAGACAGATCACATCTCTCAAAAATATCTCTATCAACACGAGATAGTTGTGGAATCATCTCCCACATCAGCAGGAATCGCTCTCGAGACTGAAGATTATCTAAATCCATCTCCTATCATTTTTCAAACATCACAAATCAACATATCAATCAAACCAAATCAACCTATCAATCCTAATGAGATTTTCATCAAATCTCGTCAACATTTTGTTTTGATTCTCGCCTATCATGAGGTCAAAACATCACCATTAGTGTATCTCGCCTATCATGAGGTCACTAAATCATCTACTCTATCAACAATACATAATCATTGGCTGATGTGATAAAAAATCACCAATTTCAAGGAGAAAAATCACAAAATCTTTAAATCTGCCTTAGAAGCGCCATAATAGAGCTTCAATGTGCCATTTGGAAGATGCGCCATTTTACGATGCGTGAGTGCCATTAAATCTGATGAGCCGGAGAATTCCCCTAAAGTGCTAGGGAATCTTGCAGGAGCGCCATTTTATTGGAAGCGCTAGAGAATTACTCCGATGCATTGAAAGTTTGGGCAAAAGCGCCATTTCCTAGTTTTGACCTATTGTTGGCTTAGAAGTGCCATTTCAAACTTTCAAAGTGCCAAAACAAACCTTGGAAGCGCCGAAGAATCTCTTCAAAGCGCTAAAACTATCAACGAAAGCGCTGAAAAAAATTTGACCTAAGCGCCACGAAAATCTTCAGAAGCACTGAAACAGTTTTGAAATTTAAAATTCGATTTGAAAAATGTGACAAATGCATTTCAAAATCACAAGAAAGGTCTCGAAATCCTTACCGAAGGTTCGTATCCCGCTGGCCGATTATGCCATCGTACTCGCTTGAATCGATGAGTCTACAGAGGAATCACCATCTTGCATAAAAGCTCAAAAATGCTCTCACTTCAACAATTTTCAAATCATAATATGCACAAATGAACTCTTTTTCACTTTTTACTCTTAATAAGGGTAATTAAGGGGGTGATTTTGGTGGCATATTTTAATTTCTTTTGAGGCAATTAATTGGGATAGTTTAAAATCTTTCATATCAGGAGATAAATCACTGGGATATTATCAAATCAAGTTTTTATCATCATCATCATTGTAAATCAATTGCAATTTTCAAAAATCATCAAAAATCCTTTATTATCACAAATTCCTCGATTTATCTCCTGAGGGGGCATACAGTCGTAATCTTTCAAAAATCATCGTTTGGGTAATCGTTAAAATTTTTAGCAGCACTGGTAATTTTTTCTTTGAAGTAATGCATAAACACGTCACTTCAAAGAGGGGAAAAATGTATACATGAAAAATTGGTCTGGAAAATATTAATTATTTAATTAATGAAATCTTTATTCTTGTACTATATAAATAAATTGCAAATTTATTTACATACTTCCTATTTTCTTAATTCCTCTATTCTAATTCACCCTCTTCATGATTTAATTGAAATAAACAAATCTAAATAATTTTTTTTATTTTAATTGATTCCCTCTCATTTAATTCGAATTTTTAAATTTGAATTTCATCACATTTCTACATATTCTTCTAACTACCTTCCACCTCACCCTCCAACTCACCATGTGTCACATGAAAAAAATTATTCTTATTTTCTAAAATGGATATTTGTTCTCAATAATTTTAACCACCTTCAAGACACATGGCTTCTTCATTCAAATGATTCTTTCTTACACTTGGCAAGATGGTTTTACTAAAGGGAACAATTGCCTTGTTTTCTCCATCCTCATTCTTCATCGTTGATTTCTTTAGATCAAATCTCAATCGTTCATGGCTGCCAACTCACCAAATGCCTTAGTAAAATCTATAAATTGAGGCCCATTTACAACTTTTTCATAAGGAGCATTTGCATAACATCACTCTACAGGATTTCATTCAAGTTTTGAGAGTTTAGTTCACATTTTTAATTCAACATCTTAGAATATCTTAACAACTATTTTAGAATCATGGCTTCTTTAGATGCTTCTTAGTTTAGTTCAACATTTAAGATCATATACATTTCATTTCCATTAGCTTAATTCTGCATTGTATCATTTCCATATCACTTATACACAACAATTCATTTATCATGTCATTTCATCATTTCACTCAGCTAAATCATTCAATCATGTAGATGTAGATTTAGATTTTGCATTGTAGTTAAATAGGCTACTTGTTTTTTCAGTGACATCCCAGTGAATTGTGCACAAATAAGATTTGAGGGCATAATTACTAGGACACTTAAGATTAGAGGAAGATGGGATGTTTTTAAGGAACTATGCTATCAAATTGTATTTTGATTTAAGTTAGATTTCCTTACTGTAATACTTTCCATCTAATTGTGTGTTATTAGTTTGATATAATTCACACTTATTTTCTTACACACAAAAATATATAATTAACAACGGTTGTCCTTTACCATCCTTAAAAAATAACCCCTCTATCAATCCTAGATTCCCCTTAGCCATCCCATTGAAATTATTTTTTATCTCACCTTCAAAAAGGGATGTCCACTATACCTTCTTCTCATTGGTCTTTGCTTCATTTTTTTTTGTCTTCTACAACTATTTAATCCTTGTATAGGCTTGATCCAATGAATATTTTTTCCACATAGGATTTATCTTCCTCCCTTGTACAACTACCTAACTATTGTAACTAGGATTCAATCATAGCCTAAATTTTCTCTTCCCTAGCTTCCTTTCATAAAAACATTACTTAATTTATATCTAAACATACATTCTAAATAGATAATATAGGGAATACCTCATTGACCACTCTTAAAATTTCCCTTTTCAATTTAAATGACCAATTATTTAAGAGATCCTTAAGTTTCCCCAATAGAGGACCAATCAATCCCCACTTTCAAATCAACCAATTCCATATCTTCCTTTGCACAAATATGCTCATTTGTTTATTCATCTTACTTGCATAAACAACAACTAGTTTATCCAAGTAAGGACTATCCCTTTTGTTTCTAACCACAAAAGTGCATTTTCCTAGTAGGAATATTTTTATCTACTAGATCTTATGACTAGAGAAAACACACTCTTTTGCAATATCCTAACTAAGTGTTATATAGGGTTCCTTCATCACCAGCTTACTAGTCTTTCCTTTATCATATATTATATATCTTTTATTAGCCCTAAAGGAACTAGCCATTTCATGTTCAACTATTCCACCATTTTTCATTCTTCCTCCAACTCTAGGGTAGGGGCCAAAATCTTTCTACATACTTTCACTCCTCTATTCTTCACCACATAATCCTTAACCATAACTCAAATCACTTCTTTAAAATGAGATATTAATGTTCTTATCATATCATTTTCTACCATATTTTTTTATGCACCTAAACCTCTCTCCAAAATCTTACTTAGTCCCCCTTTTACAATCTCCACCTCATATCCTCTATAATCCAATTTTTACATATTCTTAATAATTTTCAAGTCCCTAATCCCCTAGGAAACCTTTTAAATGAAATGAGTTTTCCACCTTTCCTTCTTGATCACATATTTAATTTTTAAAACCCTCGTCCATAATTTATCTATTTTTAATAAACATTCTATAACAATTTCATCCCCAAATCCCTGTTTATCAATTTTAAATCCCTAAAATTCAAACCCCCTCCCTGTTTCTATCACATACATTCTTCCACCTTGCCAAATTATATTTCTTATCATCCTTCATATGACTCCATAAGATGGTTACTTGTGAATCCATTATATCCTTGGTCACCTTCCTCGGGAAATGGAAGATATACATAACATAAATTGGAATTACTAAAAGTCTTAACTATATGAGAATTATTCTTTGGAAAAGAACAACCATTGCACTTTCCAAGAAGAGGACTTATGTTGAACCCTATCTACTAAAAATTTCTACTTCTTAGATGATACTATCTTGTCTACTCCAAACATACCAAGGTACAAGTTTGATATTTTTCCTTTAAATTAAACCCAAGAATATCTTGAATGTTAAGAGACACCTCACAATTATGTTTTAGGAATATTTTTTTGACTTAATGGGATTTATCATCTATAATGTTGTCTCTTCATACTAATAAGGGACCTTCTTAAAGCTCCACTCTTCCTTAGGGGCCACCTCAACAAAAAAAAGTGGCATTGATAAATTACAAATGGGTAAAATATTCTCTAATTTGGAAGGGATTTAAAATTCTCCAAGATCCTTACATCTTACTTTCACTTTAAATTCCTACCCAAACCTTTGAAATTATAAAAATAAGGGGGAAAGAGGATCTCCCTACCTAATTACATGAAATGTATGAAATGATTTTGTTGAAATCCAACTAATCAACACCAAAAAACATTGTAACACAATTGTTAACCCATATACATCAATCTTCACAATATAATCAAATTTCCTTAACACCTTATTCAAAAATCTCCAAGTTACCTTATCACATGCCTTGTTTGTATCAACTTTTAGCAACACCCCTTTTTTTGTGCTAAATTTAGTTAATAGCCTCATGTGTATTATTATCCCATCCAAAATCTATTTTCCCTCCAAAAACTCACTCTATTCCTTTGAAATAATTTCATCTAATCTTTTCTTAAATATAATTGTCATGATCACCTTGGTCATTATCTTGTAAATAGTGTAACAAAGTGCATTTGGTCTACATATATAAAAATAGTTTAGATTTTTCACCTTAGGGATGAGAACCAAGAAGGCAGAATTTTATCCCCTAATAGTTGTCTTCCTTTTCTTGCATTCATTAGTTGCCTCTAGAACTATGTTTCTACAATATGCCACTTTATGAAAGAAACATGCTTGAAAGCCATCAAACCTTAGAGATTTCAAGGCTCCCAAAGAGAAGGTTTCCAACCTAACTTCCTTCATAGTGAATGATGTCATTAGAGCTTCATTTTGATAATGGGTGTAGACACCTAATATTTTCCTCGATCAACCTTGTCCTAATTAACTAAATAATTATAATATCTAGTTAATTCATCTCACCTAATGTACCCCACCTAATTAAATAATTCTATTATTTAATTAACCCATTTTTTCTCTCACACGTGATTAAATAATTTCATTATTTAATTACCTTATTTTCCACCTCACATGAATAAAATAATTAAATAATTTAATTATGGCTATATTTCCTCCACCAAATTAAGTATAAAGGGGGTCCTAAATGTACTTGTCCCCTATTTCCTTATGGTTGCAACAACCTACTATTTTCAAATGATAAGTGCATCCTATCCCTTCACATTCCAACAACCTCCATCATGACCCTCCATTGTCTCCTCAATCCTAGGAAAGTCCTCTCATTCATCCTCCACCATTGATCTTTCATCACATTTCCACCATCCATTTTCCTTCCCAAAAGTCTATAAATTAAGGTATCATCATATGCATTTAATGCATTTCATTTTTATGCTAACTACATGCTATCAAAATAGTAAGTGCACAAGAGCAACCATAACCCAAATCGTTCGAGAAAATCACACTTGCAATGGAGTTTTATGGTTACTTTATTTTGATTATTTATTTTGTTTCTTTGTTTTAAACTTCATTCATGCTTTATCTAAACTTTGCTTTAGTTTATAATAAGGATGATTTTACTTGAAATGTGTTTCCTAATTTTCTCTTTAGACTAGTGCTAACATTTTGACAACTTTGTTGGGGACTTGATCCTTTCTCTAATTCTATTGTCTTTTATTTTGCTTTATAGTGGTTTTTGGCTAATTAGTCTTACAAGTTCTTACTTCACATTAAGTGGTTTTGGTGATCAATTTTTTATAGACTTCTGGGAGAAAAATAAAGGTCACAATTATATCTAAAAGAGTGAAGAGATGACTTTCAAAATATAATGTGATATATTTTTTAAAGAAAAATATAAATTTTTTGGAAAGGCTTTAGATTCTCACTATACATAATTTTATACAACTATATAATCCATACTATACAAAGAACATGATATTCCTATAGTCTATGAAGGGTAGCAATTTATGTGTATATAGAGAATTATCATTAGATACATAGTACATTTTATTTCTTTTGTGTACGAGTACATATCCATGAGGCATGGGATATGGATACACAATAGAATTCCATGGTGATATCCAAACTCATGCAAGATATATTCATGATATTTTATTCCACTACATTTTATAAGAGGTAAATATTCAATGTTCAACTACTTTCAAATTTGCATTTAACAATACCCAATAACTATTTAAATTTCTCAATTTTTAACAATGGATATTTAATGTTTAACTATTTACAAATTTATATTTAACAATATTCAATAGTTGTTTGAATCTATTAATGTTTTACTAAAATATAGAGAAAAAATAATCAAATTTTGTGGGTTAATAAGATTTATTTGGTGGTTTTAAATCTATGATTCTAGTTCATTTGATTGATTGAAATCTACTATTTAAAACCTATAGATTCAAACTTAATCTGCCTTTATTTTAACATCTGTAGGCATTTGAAAACATTAATGATTGATTGTAGTGATTTTTAGTGTTTCAAATTTGTGGTACTTCAAAATCTATGGGCCAAAGTTTATAGTTGAGTTAGATCCGTTGTTTGAGTTTTTTTTCTTTTTAATTAAAACTTGTATTTTAAAATATTTTTTAAAATCCATACTTAATGTTTTAAGGTCTATAGTTAATGTTTTAAATTCCATAATTCTAAAATTCATAAAGTTTGTGCAACCTGAACACCTTCTCCCATCTCTTTTTATCTAGCCTTGGTCTGCAATCACTCATTTCTCATTTACAACTCTCTTTTCATCTTGTGATATGAAACGATACAAACAAACTACACAGTTAAATATAGAAATTTTACCACTCTCATCAATATGGACCGTCAAATTATAATGTCTCTAATTAAGACCAATAGTTAACATCTTAAAGTTTGTATTTAAAAATTTATGAACAAAGAGGCTAGCAGTAGGTGGAGGTACTACATCGAGGTCACATTGAGGACTAGGTGCTTGGATCACCCTTTGGCCCATGATCATATGGCCTTTTAGGTCCTTGATTCCTCCAATACCAAAAGGGATAAAAACCAATGCTCATGACCTTAGCACCCCCTATACCTAGCCAAGTCACTTGGGCAATTAGGGGCTAGTCAATAGGGTCACATTGCTAGCAATCTCTCCAATATCCTCTCTCTATACTTCAATGCCTTCTCTAGTTGGCTATGCATATCTTGCATAATATAATAAGTATCATGAGCAACTAGATAGCATGGGTAATAGAGAGAAATTTTTTGATCACCAGAATTAGAAGCACCATACTCTATAGAGTTAGGAACATCCTAACCACCAAATGTTGCTTAAGATCTAGAATCCAAATCACATCTTAGAGTAGATATGTTTGGGGTGGGTGTACATGTGTTGATAATTTCCTCTCAAAATGTGGCTCTATATGGTTGGCATGGGTACCAACCTATAATTTTAACACATGGTAATACCTCAATAGGCCTAATGTGGGATTCCATGCTAGAAAATGCATTTAATAATAATCTTGCAAAGTATCCACATCTAAAAATGACAAATGTGCATCATAAAATGAATCTTGATCTATGTGTGAAGAGGTGGTTGATCAAGTGTAGCAATAGTTATTGGGGATCTACAATAGTACTACTTGACTCTATTTGAAGATATCTACTGGGAAATCATAGTTGTATCTAAAAATCCTTCAATTTATTTCTTCTAGGAAATCTATACAACTAGGCAATCACTCCTTCAAATCCAATGATAAGAGTTCAAGCCCTCCACCCAATCAAATGCTTGTAAGTTAATATTGATACTAGGAAATATATATCATCTCTCTAGTTCACTCTATCTCAAGCTTGGCCAAGATGCTCGGTTTAAGTGAACCTTGTTGTATAACTACTAAAAAGAATAATTGGGACATAGCTATTTTTTACATAACCCCACGTAGCTAGAAATATTGGGTAAATCAAAGGTGTCATAATAGGACATGCACACCTAATGATATACTACCCATTTGTCCTCCTTATCCCTATTTAATGAGAAAAACATCTAGTTTTGATTATGTCTATTGTGACAAAAAAACTAACCTCATCAAAAGTAATTGGTCCCCTAACACTGGATCATAGTTGATCAGCAATAAAATCTACACTAACTTGATCATATGAAATAATTTCTTGTAAACTTTCCTTAACTCTTTTTAGGTCATTCAAAAATTAAACGATTTTTGTACTACCTAGTGGTTTGATGACTTTGTAAAATGACCTCAAGTTTCTTGATAAGAATGTTGTATTCAAGTGTGTTGGCTATGATGATATAATATTTCTATTTAAAAATATAACTAAAATAATTCACACAAAATAATTATAAATGTAAATTTAATTCAGTCATTTTTAAGTGATGAAATTGGCTTGGGGGCCTTACCCATAAAAATAAAATAGAAAATATATAATTCTTGGTTACTCCATCATGAAGGGTTTGGTTTCACAAAAAAAAACTATCAAGGAAACAATAAATGCCCCATTAGGAACTAAAACAAAAAATTGCAAGAGGCACAATTGCTATTCTTTGTAAACTATTTACAATTTATCACTATAGATTCACTTTTGTAAAGTCATTGATATTACATATTCATACAAAAAAAAAATCAATCCTACTATTCAATGTCAACTTCATCATCACTATTTGTAGAATCCCCTTCCATAGTGAAGGTTCAATCAATTCTTGGAAATGGTACAACCCCTATGGTGATTTTCAAAAAAAATATCCCCCACTTTGCTTGATGTGTGTAGAGGATTTTGTTGAAACTAACAACCAAAATCACAAAAGGGATTCAATGTCTAATAAGGAGTGCATTGAAAGTTTACCACTATCCCAACCTTGGATGGAAATCAAGACAAGTGACTACATTGTTCAAAATAACATGGAGACCTTGACACCACCTAAGACAAAAATGATTCAAAAACCAACTATGCAGTCTCAATTTTCTTGCAAGATTCAATAAAAATTTCCATAAATATTAAAGATATATTTGAATTTACCCAATATATGTGTGTAGTAAAAACCACCCAGTGTTACTATGCAGATCACAATCATGTGTTTATCTATAAATATTCCTCAAATATAGGTCTAAAATTTCACCCAAGAAAGAAATACTCCTCTCAACTATCAAACTCACTACATCATATCCATGGAATCACAATTAGTTGAATACAAATTATAACATGTATGAGTCATTTGCATGTTAGGGATGTAAATATTCCAATAATATTTTGTGCACTAGGGACTCAACAATTGAAGGAAATTCCACCTCAAATACTTATTTTTCTAATCTCCATGCAACAACATTATGAAGGTCATTTATAGGGAAAAATTTAGGACATCATTAAATATGATAGGATCCAACCCTTTCCATGCCAATGATGATCTCTCCACAATACACCTCTATTGAATATATATTAGAAATTTTCCAATATCTTTCATTTTTCCATGATCGGCCATATTTAACTCATTTTTTGTTTATCTTCCAATTCAATGTTCCATTGTTCTTGATGGCATGAATGATCACCATTGAATCACCCTCCACTTGCACTTTCTTGCACCGAAGTTGATTGCATGCTTTTAATCCAAAAAGGAGTTCCTATGCCTCAACTTCATTATCTGTCCCTTTTGCCAATCCTATAGATGCCACACCAACCATGAGGCCTTCATGGTTTCTAATCATGCAACCAACACCAGAGTCCCTCAAATTTTCCCTCAAGGCACCATTGAAGTTGTTTTATACTTACCAATAGGTCGAGTTATCCATATTATCCCATTGAAATTTTGTGGAAGAATAGTCCTCCCAACCCCATTAATAGGTTAAATTTGATTTATTCTTACTGAAAAAATTAAAATAAATTAGTTACAACAATCATAAATATATAAAATAATTAAATTAATTTGCATAAAACCATTAGATTAGTTAAACTAAATTTATCTTATTTTATAATAAATAAATTTATTTTTAAAGTATTTATAATAGAAATTATAATTGTAATTTATAAATTATTTTATTAATTTATTACTAATTTTTTATAGTTTTGTAATTTTATTATTTCTATATATATGATTATTTAGTAATTTTATAGTTTTATAATTTTACTAATATATTTATTTAATTATTTTTTAAATTTATGATTTTTTTATTATAAATTTAAATTTAAAAATAAAAAATAAAAATTATATATAAATTTAAATAAATGTTAATTAAATATTTAAAAATTTAAAAATTTAATTACAAAATATAGAAAAAAGGCCTAGAAACATTGTTATAGGAGTGAAGGACTCGATGCTCAAGGACATAACTTGTTGGTGTCACAATCATGTGGAAACGATAAATTTTGGTCCCCCTTGTTGGAAATTGGAAGGTTGCCATTGATGCCATGATGTAGGAACATCTAGTGGTGTAGGGGCAATCTTGCATCACCCAAAAAAATATTTTTTTCTTATTTTCTTTAGTTGTTTTGAGTCCCATGATGGCATTTAAGGGGTGTAAGACAACTAGAAGTCAAAAAAGGCGAAAAATGGTCACTTACTAATTTTAGTAAGTCAGCCTAAATAGGCTCGTATGGACTTGAAAATTTACCCCAAGGAGTGGAAGTGAAACATTTTTGGTCGCGAAAGAATCGTCTCAATACCCTATTCGGGTTGGAAGATATTAAAGTTTTTGTCTCGAGAAATTTCTCCAATGCAGCTTCAAATTCAAATATGAAAACCTTAGAGGCCCCAAAACAACTCAAAAAGTGGATGAACCGATCTCTGATGGATTTGGCATTGTAGATCTCTTCGATCAAGAGCTTTCCAACGATATGTTATAATAGAAAATTGGACACCCAGATCAAAAGTTATGGCCCCACGAAGCTTCCCCACTAAAAAGTGAATTCCATTAAAATATCTTCCTAGGAAAGAAATCAAATGGTGGGACTTTTGGCACTATAACAAAAGGGAAAGTTATACTTTCTAGAACATTCTAGGGTGGTTATTGGGTAAAATAAAAAGGGATAAGTAGGTGGTTGTAGAAGGTGGCTCATTAGTGCATATTGTGGCTCCAAATAATATATTTTGTTTTCAGAGTTGATTTTGTTGTAATAAATCAAGCCCATTAGGCTATAGCATTGTAAGTTCTGAATCTATAATTTTATTTTCTGAAAATAATTGAAAGTGAGTTATTTTTTGTCTTGCATCTTCTGTGTTGGTATCTATTGTTGTGATTTGTGAGGGTTTCGGGTGGTGTGGCCCTCATCATGTCAACATTTACATTAGTGTTGGAATTGGAAGATTGTTATTGATGTCAACATTAGCATATGTATACCTTACTTACATCACTTGTATAGATCAATCTAGTGGCTCTGATAATAATAGTTTGAGATATACTTATCTGGTACTAAAAGTTTGTTGATATGATATTTTGGTATAGATTATCTTATCTTGTAAGAATCATTTGGAAATTGATAATATGTTCCATCTTGACATCATTTACATCTACGGACAATATTTCAGTTGGTTTGGTCATACGGTTGGAAAGATATAGTTAGTAGAAGGTTGGTAAATAGTGTTATGGATTCAATGCACCGTTTTTCTTGGTCTGGATTCTACCACAAAGAAAGTTGTCACTATAGAATTTTGTACATAGATTCGTGACTCTGAGATTCATCTTACCTCAAAATTTTATGATAATATGTGAATGCATACAAAATATATGAATAACAGTGTTATGCTTTGAGGACTACAGTAAGTTTGTGTATAGCGCATTGATGTGGGAGATTTTGTGTTTCCTCATGATTAATTGTTATGCCTTGTGGAGTTGAAGATAAGTTATTTGATGTCGTCCAAATGAGAATTTTGTGTGTTAACAAGTTTTGGAGTTACACGTTTGGAAAATTGCATATATGATTGAACTCTTTGATGTTTTAGGTCTAACTCTAGCCAAACTAATTATGAATTTGTGTTAAGAAGATTAAATATGCATTGTGAATGCTAAAGGGATCTATCTTAGGTTTGTGTATACTGATATCATACATTACATGCTTGTGTTGGGCGCAAAGATAAATATGTTTCTTGAGGGTAAAGCCAACAAATTTAGTTATGATTTGAAATAGGGCTACTCTAATTAGGTCGACCTAATTAGTGTTATGTGAATGTATACGGTGTATATGAAAGACATTTTTGAGAAGTTATAGAAATGATGAACAATGAAGATGTGGCATAGAGAAAAATGATAGATCATGTATGGATTGTTGTATGATGTGAATGTGCAAAATTATATGAATGAGCAAACAAAATTGTTGAGTACACTTTATAGAGAAGTGTTTTTGTAGTCTGTGCTTCATTGGAACTGAACTCCAACACAAGGAAGGTGCATTCTATCTCATTCACCTCTTGGAAAGAGCCATACTCTATTTTGTAATTTACTTAGTTGTGAACAGTCAAGGATAGTGAGTCCTAGCAGTGAGCCTTTGTAATATTCTATATCCGGATATATTATATTGTGAGTTAACCCTCAGTAGTTTTTCCCATTTTGGGTTTTCCATGTAAAAATCTTGGTGTTCATGTGTGTTGTGATCTTGTGTTGATTCAAAGCTTTCACTTGTTAGTATAGTTAGATTTGTGTTCTTGCTTGGATGTATATTATGTAAATGGTTTAATGGAATACTAATTCACCCCCCCTCTCAGTATTCTGAGTGTTCAACAATTGGTATCAGAGCTTGGTTCCTCTTAAGAAGTCTAACAGCTTGAGGAATATCTTGTAATTTGAACACATAGTAGATATGGGATTCCCCATTCCTCCATAAGAGATTCTTGCTGAAAATACTGAAGAAGATTGTATCTTGGATAATAATGGCGAACTTGAAATTTCTCTTAAGACCTTAACAAAACTAAAGAAGAAGAAAAAAGATTTGAAGTAAATCCTCAAGGAAGCAAATGAGTGCATTAAGAAATTTCAAGAACAAATAAAGAAATTCAAAGAAATATGTAGAAAAATAAAATTTAGAGAAAAATGGATGAAAAGAGGAGAATTGAGTACTGTTAGAAAGATGAAATTTAGAGAAAAATGGATGAATGTGTAAAGGTTGAACAAGAAGTGGTAACTCTAAGATTAGATATGGAGAAAGCAAGAGCTCATGAGGAAAAATTCAAAACAAGCTCTACAATGTTGGATGAAGTGATTGGAGGACAAAAACCCTCTACGACCAAAAGTGGTTTGGGACTTGAAGAAGGACAAAGTTCAAAAGAAATTCAATCCTCTAACAAGGTTTACAATGAAAGGAAGACTCAAGGCAATGGTAGATAGATTAAGAATCAAAGAAGAAATACTGGAAGGGTTCCTATCAAACAACCTAATGCTCAAAGGTACTCATTTTTTAATGGTATCTATTATTTCTATAATAGATTTGTACATAGGGAAAAATATTGTAGAAATAGAATAAATAGAATGATAGAATGAATCAAAATGCTTTATCATTCTCCTGTCAGTGCTTTAAGTGCAAAAGAATTGGACACAAAGCTATAGAATGCAAAAGTCGGATGTTGAATAAATTGAACTACCCTTTCAAAGGATACTGTTATCACTGCAATTTATTTGGAAAAAGGCTAAATAGTGCAGAAATAGATTGAATTTAAAGGACAATTTGGGTGGAAGAATGTTGTTTGTTATAGTTGCAGCAAACTCAAACACTTTTCCAAAGACTACATAAGATATTTATGTGAAAAAGGACTATCTGATAAAGAGATATGAACCAATCACTAAGATTGATCTGACATAAGTTAAGAAGGAAATGGAAAAGATCTAGAGAAAGGAAGGAGAATCTGAGAAGAAAGGAGAATCAAAAGTTTCAATCTCATCTATGTTGTCCTCCGGTGCAAATAATCCCATAAAAAATTAAACCTAGGCAATGGCTTAGGGGGACCAATATTAGAAAATTTAATAACCCCCTGCCAGTATATGGTGTCATGACGTGACACTAATGCATTTATTGAAGATGGCGAATCCAATATCTCATGCAAAATAAATTTTAAGTGGACTTGTGCGAAGAAGGAATATTGCAGAGATTGAAATGATGAAAATATACATAAATTTTGAGGACATCTGCATGTGATTTGAAGCATTTATTGCTGAAAAAATGAGATCAAAGAAATAAATTTAAGTGTATTAAATAAAATTCATTCGATGAAAGGAAATTGCGGAAGAGAAGTAGAGTGTGGAGCAAGCTTGAAGAGTCTGAAGCACTTCCATACTGTAGAATTTCTATGTTTGGCTTTGGTGCGTAGGCGAGAGGTAAGTGATTACTGCTATACATTATTCTTTGTGAATTATTCATTTGAATGTAATGGATACACCTCAAGTCATGGATAATTTAGAGAAACCAAAACCACAGTTTAAGAAGTATCCTTCTAAAACCTTAGAATTCGACCCCTTGGGTGCTTTTTCGAAAGTTTCCCTTGGTGTCATTTTGACTAATGATATTGACATATACACTCATAGGAAGTTGGAAGAACCTACTTATGGAAAATCACGTATATTGTGGCTTCAAGAGTTAATTGGAGAACATTATACCCTGAAACCAGAACACAATGTACTAATGGAGATGAAATTAGATGTGTGGGATCAATTTGCTGAATTTAGCAATGAAGAGAGATGCATTAGATTGGCATTGAGCAAGTTTCATGATAAGTTTGTGTGGCTTGATGATTCTAATATGATATCCAAAGAAGTAATTAGATATGTTACTGGTCTATCCTCCTCCGCACCTACTCTTGTATGCAAATCTAACAAAGGAAAAGGATTGAGAAATAATACAAGTATTGAAATCAATAATTTGATAGTTCAATATGCGAGTATGGTTATTGGACACTTGATTTTTGGCGACAATGATGTCTCTGACACCACAATTAATATAGATTTAGAGATGGTTGAGAAGAGGATTGAATATGATCTTTGTGAGCTGCTCCGACAACAACTATTGGACAATTTGAATGATATCAAGAAGAAGTGCATGTTTAGGTATGGAACATTGATAGTATGCCTAATATTTTACTTTATGAAGGAAGTTCCCATTGTAGGTGAAGTTGTTTGGGTGAATACCAAACTGGTTGCACATCAAATTAGAGAGATAATGAGAAATATTGGAGATTTGGATGTACAAGGTGAAGCCCTTGTTGCATTCTTTGGAAAATTTCAAAGAATGAATAGAAGGCAAAGAATTCCAAGAGAGCTAGTGACAAGATATAACAATGACATAACATTTATGGTATCTACTAATTACTGTATTACCAAGGCAGTTGAACCCAGAAACATATGGATTCCTGAACTAGGCTATGAGATTGACAAAGATTATGTTGTTGGTTGTATTGAAATATTAATTAATAGCCCTAGAGATCCTAGTAGACCAAGCTTTAGAACTTATACAGAAGTGGCTCTAGAAATTTGTGAAAAAACATAAGGGATCTCTAGTAAATCAATAACTTCCTTCGAAGAAAAGAGAAAATCTATTGAGGTTCATGCATTATTTTCTCAAGTAGAGCCCGCTCCAAGAAAACTCAAGCAACTAGCTAGAAGAAAGGTACATTCTCAATCAGTTCCTAAAGCTAACTCTAGTTCCTTATAGTCCATCATGGAAAGCACAAATACATTGACGAATACATTCAAAGAACTGAAAAGTCAAGCAGTAAGTGAAATGGTTACTTGGGTCAAGGAAAAAGGCTTGTTGGAAATTGGAGATAAATGTAAGTCTACATATTGCAATGCACTTGAGAAGCTGAAAGAAGTTCAAGATTGTGAAAATGAGGCCATAAATCCATTCTCATTTTTTTGGACATGGCCTAATGTGGTTCAAAGATTCAAGGATGTTAAGGACACAATTGAGACACACATAAAATATGCATCTAACACTTTTAATCCAACTCTGGATCAGGATGATCAAACTTGGTTTAGTCTGACAAAGCTACATGAAGAATATCTCATGTTGCACAAAGGAAAAAGGAGAAATGATTGAACAATATGGAAAACTTAGACTTAATAAAAATTAAGCACACACCCGTCTCTTATGCTCTTTCTCTTGCTGATAGAATTTTGAACTCAAATATCACTCCCAAAACTCTAGTTGAGGGAAAAGATATCTTAGCTGAACTTGAGTATCTATGCAGAGCCTTGGTAGAAGCAAAGAAACTGTGGGATGAAAGACAATCTTCATAGAAAAGTACTTTCCACAAAATTCAAGGTACAACCACCTCTGGTTAATCACTCATAGTTACTGTTTTGGATGTACTCCTAAGGGGGAGTATTTAGGTACACAAAGGAAAATTGTTAAAGTATTTTGGTTAGTGTCAAAGGGTAGAACAATACAATATCTTTTATCCTTTTCCATTGATGTCAAAGGGGGAGAGAGTACCATGTGAAAAGAAGAAATTTTGTTCTTGATGGTTTTCACATCACATGTTGTCATCAATGACAAAGGGGGAGATTGTTGGAAATTGGTAGATTGTCATTGATGTCAACATTTACATCAGTGTTGGAAATTGGAAGATTGTTATTGATGTCAACATTAACATCTATATACCTTACATCACTTGTATAGATCAATAGTTGCTCCGGTAATAATAATTCGAGCTATACTTATTTGATACTAAAATTTTGTTGATAGATGCTATTTTGGTCCAGATTATATTATCTTGTAAGATTCGTTCATAAGATAACAATATGTTCTATCTTGACATCATTTGTATCTACGGACAAGATTTCTGCTGGCTTGGTCATACGATTGGAAAGATACAGTCAACACAAGGTTGGTGAACAGTGTTCTGTTTATATACAGATTCAATGTGTTGGTTCTTTTTGGTCTAAATTCTACCACAAAGAAAGATGTCACTATAGAATTTTGTACATATATTCATGATCGTTAGATTTATCTTACCTCAAAGTTTTATAATGATATGTGAATGCATATGGAAGATATGAATAACATTGTTCTGTTCTAAGGATTATAGTAAGTTTCTGTATAGCACATTGATGTGGGAGATTCTACGTTTTCTCATGATTAATTGTTATTCCTTGCGGAGTTGAAGATAAATTATTTGATGTTGTCCAAAGGAGAATTCAATGTGTTAACAAGTTTTGGAGTTACACGTTTGGTGAATTGTATATACGATTGAAGTATTTGATGTTTTAGGTCTAACTCTGGCCAACCTAATTATGAATTTGTGTTAAGAAGATTAAATATGCACATTGTGAATGCTAAAGGGATCTATCTTAGATTCTTGTCAATTGATATCATACATTACATGCTTGTGTTGGATGCAAAGATGAATATGTTTTGAGGATAAAGCCAAAAGAGTTAGTTATGATTTGAAATCGGGCTACTCTAATTAGGCTAACCTAATTAGTGTTATGTGAATTTATACGCTATATATATGAAATACATTTTTGAGAAGTTATAGAAATGACGAACAATGAAGATGTGACATGTAGAGTGAAATGATAGATCATATATGGACTGTTGTATGATGTGAATGTGCGAAATTATATGAATGAGCAGACAAAATTGTTGAGTACACTTTACAGAGAAGTGTTTTTGTAGTCTATGCTTCATTGGAACTAAACTGGACAACACAAGGAAGGTGCATTCTATCTTAGTTCACCTCTTGGCAGTGAGCCATACTCTGTTTTGTAATTTACTTCAGGCTGTGAACCTTCAAGGACAGTGAGTCCTGACAGTGATCCTTTGAAATATTCTATATCCAGATATATTATATTGTGAGTTAACCCTCACCGTGGTTTTTACCATTTTGAATTTTCCTCGTAAAAGTCTTGGTGTTCATGTGTTTTGTGATCTTGTGTTGATTCAATGCTTTCATTTGTTATTACAGTTAGAGTTGTGTTATTGCTTGGATGGATATTATGCAAATGGTTTAATGGAATACTGATTCACTCACCCTCTTAGTATTTCGAGTGTTCAACACCCCTATATATACTTAAACCCCCTTCTCTCTAATTTAGGCCCCTTAGATTGATTGCATCCTCGCCACAAGGCACCACACAACTATTGACTAAGTTTGATCAATTTGCAACATGTTTGTTGTCAAAATTTAAATGCATTTTTCATTTAACCTAAAGTAAAACTTACTATTGCATTTTCATCTTTATATATAAACATTTTATATTTTACATGCTTCTATCTAAACTATATACAAAACAATAATTTACATAAAAATAAATCAAGTATAAATTTAAATGATATCAACTATGTAGATCAAATATATTTGGTTTAAATTTACAATTGTCAGTTATTGATGTCCCTTCTTAATGTGCATTAATATAAATATTGGAATAATTTACTTTTAACAATATAAATAAATAAATAATAAACATAAAACAACTTTTATCATAGGAAAATCTAATGTTATTAAAAATTACAATAGTGACATACTATATTTCATTCACCACCATGGCTTGATAAATTATTATAATATAAGATCTCTTTTAGAATAATTGGTATATTAATTGTTCAACTCTAGACCTTATTTTTTTTATCTTGAAGATGTGCATATCCATACATAGATGGTTGATTAAATAAACAACACTCTCTATTAAAAAAATGTATATATTATTAGATATGGATCAATTCCATTGATCTATAATCAAATGGTATTTTTCTTAATATTCTCCTTTAGACATCACAATATTACAAAATAAATCATGTTAATTTAGTTGTAGTTGAGTGGATACATGACAATTAATTTAATAGTTGATTCCAATTGAATGCATGAGTAAGGTTCCACCTTTAATACTATTTCCTCAAAATATTGAGATTCTTGTTTAGAGGAGTTCAACACCTTTTAGGAATTATTTTGGTTGAGTTCTACAACTTGTACATTTATAACTGAATTTATTGCATTAAACATTTTCCAAGTCTTTTTAGACATGTTTAGAGCTTTTCATGTCAAGTGCATCAATTGGAAAGTTTAACATGATTATAATGTATCATTTTGAGTGTTTTTGACAAACAAAGATTTTTCCAATCATCTTGTACACATTTTTCCATCTATCAAATGGTTGAATCTCTACATCAAGTTGACAAGAACATTGAATATTAAATACACTTCATTTGTATTAAGCTTCAAATCATTTGTAAGAAAAAAACATTTATTTTTTCTTAGAACTACATGCATTTATAATAATACAATTCTTTAGTGCTCGTGAATCAAAACTCATAAAAATATGTTAGATATCCACAAAAAATCAATGTGATTCTATGATGATTCTAATACACATAAAATGTCATATGATCTCATACACCTATTTAGGTGTATAATTATCTATGTGATCATAATATCTACATAGTAACTATTGATTATGTAGATGCATAAATTTCTGAGTCATTCAAAAACATTTAGAAAGCATGACAAACCATCTCCCAATAGTTAACTTTCTATGATTAGTCTTTTCGACATGGTTTTAAGTTTCTCTCTAGCCTCCATCTAGTGGAATAGATTGATACATGGTGATGGTACTCATTTGAGTTTTGTTCCTATATTTTGGGATAAATGAATCTTCAAAAAGGGTATCCAAGCCTTCAATGATCTTTGTGACCTACCCTAATTCCAATGGATGAAGTGTAATCATATCAAGCAAGAATTCAATCTCAATCAAGTTGACCAACACACTATGGTAGAAATTTAAAGTCGTGTCCCACCCTTGCCCACTCTCAAACTCAATATTTTTTCCAATATAACTTCTTGAAGGATTGGTGTTAGCTCTAGGCTCCAAGTATTAGATATTCCCTCTAAAATGAATCTACAAAATAATTCTCTCCAAACAAACCTTTACTAATCAACTTGTGGAAAAATGGAAATGGAAGTACATGTTGCCAAGTGGAAACATCTCACCTTCACTTGTGGAAATTCAAGCCAAATGCCCAATCTTAGCTCATTGCTTGGAAACTCCATATTGATCTAACCATGTGATCATGTATCTACCTCATCCAACCCCCTCCCACTTTCTTCCACTACTACAACCACAATATTTTTTGACATATATTTTGGACTTGCCTATATGCTAAAAGGATTTGGAAAACCCTTGAGTCCTTCCTCCCAACCTTATTCTCTCATAGTTGGTCATGGAAATTTTCTCTCCTAGGCTTTAGAGCATTTGGGAATGTGGTTACAAAATCTTGTAGGCAACTTATTATGAAATTTATGTGAGTTTTTATCACATGTCAACCTTCTCTAACTCTTGTTATCTTCATGAAGTTCAAACAAAATTTATTTACTCCAAGTTGTATCTTCAAATTTATAATCTTTCCATGGCTATGAAGGTGCAATCAAAGGCACACCATGACTTAGATTGAGTGAAAAATCTTCAAATTCAACTCTACGGACTCAAAGTTCACTAAGACAACATGGAAAAAAAGATCACTTAGGTTACACAAGAGACAACCAAACTAACATTTCAAAAACCCTTCATAATGAAGGAACTATCAATTGTGCAAACTTTCATTGCCCTTAAGCTATGTAGACAATTGTTAATCTCATACTTGCTGAGTAGGCCATGAAGTTAAAAGACTAGATGTGGATTAGCTTAAGCTCTAGTATAGTGTACTATGACTACACTCACCTTAAGAAGACTATTCATCCTCCTTTTAAATGAGAGTTCATATTATTTATGATTGGTCTACACAATCCACTCTTTATGACACTGTTTTATTTATACTATATTCTATATTTCAAACTTATATATATATAATAACAATTTTAATATATATATATATATTATAAACTAACTTATAAAAAAATAATCATAATCTAATTATATTTATACATTATATAATCTTTAATATATATATATATATATATACTTTGAATAAAATCTATTAAACTAAATTAAGGAAACTATCATCATTATCTACATATCTTTGGAAACTCTTTTTATCAAATTACAATAGACTATAACACAAAAATAAAACTAGATGATTTAAAATTTTGGAAAAGAAACAATTCATAAATATATAACTATTTTCCTTAGTTAAGTATTTGTCCTATCTTGTTAAGCAAGATCAAAATGGGTTACCCATCATTTTTTCATAACCATTTTCAACTTATTAACTATTTCCTCCTTTTCTTTCTTTTGAGAAAAAAGACAACTGGATTTAGGTAAATGGGTAGAGCTGATGCAACTAATGGAATAATTAAAATTGAAGATATAAATAGTAATATAGTATAAGTAAACTATAAAATGAACATACACAAATATAATCAATTTTAAAAACATAATTTAAAAAAAAAAAAGGTTGTATATCTATATATTGTATTGCCCAGCCTTTTGCAAGCAAGAAACGATTGTAAAATTTTGAATTTTCACTATAATACATGCAACTTGCCTTCCTTTTACATATAAAAATAAATAAAAAAATTGTATACCTATATAAACTTTAATATATGTATACATAAAATCAAATATGTTAAAAAATCCAACTGAAAAGGTGGCCAGGGTGGTTGCATGGGAGAAGCCAAGAGAGGGATGGTGGAAAGTTAACTTTGATGGAGCTTCAAAAGGGAATCCTGGACCATCAGGTGCAAGATCCATCATCCGAGATTGGGAAGGGAATGTAGTAGCTTTAGGAGTGAAGAAGTTGAGGGTGGAAACAAATAACATAGCAGAAGCCACAACAACATTGTTGGCAGTTAGAATGGCAAGAAGTTGGGAGCTTCAAGAATACATTTAGAAGGTGATTCACTTATCATTGTACAAACCATAATGAAAGGAGAAATAGGGGCATGGCACATTCAGAATACAATAGCAAAAATTAGAGAAGAATTAAGTTCATGTGAAGATTTTTTTGTAAGTCACATAAGGAGAGCGAGCAATTCAGAGGCCGACATCTTATCAAAGTGGGCTACAAATTTTAGTGAGATCGGTGAATTAAGAATTGAAGATTTGAGAAGTGTAGTTTTAAAAGATTAAGTTAAAAAAGGTGGCGAGGACGCAACATTAATGACGGGAGCTAGTGGACAAGTTGTAGGAAGTTGAAATGACTAATGAAACAATGCGGAAGACAGTAGTGGCAAATCCAATACGAAGGAAATTTAAGATTGAAGTGTGTAGTGATAAGGAAAATAATACCTCTTGACCCTCGATAATCAGAGATAACAATAGAGACTGGCATGTAGAAGAAGACATAAGGAGAGTGTGGTGGTGGTGGCAGCGGTGTTGTGGGAGACTTCAATGGAGGCCAATTTCACACTCCAATCGAGGAGGAAATTGAATCCTTTCTATGGTGAAGCCTCTGATCAAATATTAATGGGAATGTTTTTATTCATAGATGGGAGGCTCGTGCAAAGTGTGTAGATGATTTTGGGGAAGTCGTTCGGAAATCTCAGCCATCGTTACAAGACGTTGATAGTAGCATTGGGTTTGGACCTGGGTGAACCGATAAGGACAGTGAGAGGAGTGATGAAAATGATTGTGCATGAAGACCTCTTGGAAGGACTAGAGTCAATTTTAGAATGGGCAGTACTTGGTGAAGGCTTGGACATCCGGGAAGGCTTTGAGAATGAAGAACTGGAAGGAGCATAAGGTTGCATCCCTTTCGTGCACTGGCCAGAGGATGCAATTAAAAATCATTGCAAGGAAGAGGCAAGGCTAGGATGGCAAGCTCTGAAGCTTTTTATAGAGCTGATGACGGTGGAAGCCACCATTGAACAGGCGAAAGAGGAAGCAAGGCAGATGGAGGCTGAAGGAAAGAAAGTGAGGCAACAGAGGGTGAAAGAAACAAGTAGCACAAGATAAGCTAATAGTTTGTTAAGTTCCTGTAGTCGTAATAAAGGACTGTTGCATCAGGTTTTTGGACTTTTGGGGTTTGACCCCTGTAGAAGTTAAGTAGGGTTTTTATGGTGTTTTGGTAAAAAATGTTTAAAATTATGTGGATGCATGTAGGACAATTACAGTTGGAGTTTGAACTGGTTTAGTTGGGTAGGGTTATAGTTTTAGTTATTTTGCATGTTAAGATGCTTCTAGAAAAAATTCTGGTAGCTGTAGGAGATTTTTGGATGGTAGTTTCAAAGTTATGATGAAAATGATGTAATTTGTTTTTTCAATCAATACAAATCCTATTACCGATAAAAAAAAATATTAAAAAAATATTTTATTTATTTATAATAATAAAAATATATTTAATCTATTTAATTTTTTTTTGTTTTTTATATTAATATAAAACATACAATATTTATATTAAATAATGATATAATAATAAATAAATGTTTTTATATCTTTATATATTTACTAAGATAATTTATTATTAACCAATTAATTACAACTTAATTTTCTATTCTTCATATACTTTTATATTTGTACTCGAGCTAGGAAGTTTTATAAATACTATTAAGAAAATTAAAAAAATAAGATCTACTTTTAATTGAAAACTATTTAAATTATTATTATTATTATTATATTTTTTTCTAAATATTTATGTGCTTTATAAACAACTCCATTTTTTAATTATTAAGTCTATACATAAAGTAAAGGTCATAACAATAAAAATAATAATAATAAAAAAAATCATTTATAAAGTTTTAAATAATAAAAAATCTTTAAAGTATTTTATGTAATGTAACTTGTATGGAAATACTCAATCTCTTAGAAAAAATCTATTCAAAATATTATGTTTAAATAAGTGTTTATTCATCATGAAAGAATATCACACCCCATTTAAATTGATCAATGGTGTTTAAATACTCTATTTAAATTGATCAATAGTGTTTAAATAACATCATTGTTAAATGGATGGAAGATATTTAGATGATCTTTTGGAAAAAGATTAGGGGAGAAGATCTAGTAGTTGAACACTTTAATTATACGCCTCTCAAAATCATATATGACAATATCAAATAACTACCAAATTTTTACGACTTATTTGTATGGACTCCACTTATAACTAATGTTTTAGGTCTACATCATCAAATACAATGCCACATCAACATTTTTTGTTGAGATTAGTTGTCTATTGAATCATGTTTTATTGATGTATTGATGTGACATCACATGATTTGTTGTTTTTTACATCTAAAGAATACATTTCATTGAATTGGGACTACTAAGGATAGACACTAACAACTATAAAGTCACAACTACTAATATTCTACTATTTAAAAATATTCAACATTGAAACAACAAATACTAATACCCTATTAAAATATACACAACTACTAAGTCTTCTCCCTAACAACTTTAAAGTTGCAACTACTAATGCTCTACCATTTAAAAATATTTGACATTAAAGCAACAAATACTATAACCCTATTAAAACATACACAACTAGTAGATCTTCTCCCCTATCAAATAAGAAAAATAAAATAAAATGATGGAAAGAATGGATAATCCAATACGCAAAATAAAATGGAAGATGGAATGCACCATCCAACACACAGTTCATGTGAAAAAGTATATTTGGCTGGGCGCTTAGGATAAAATGGTATACTATTACTATATCATTTTATATGTTATAATGCTATACTATTACATATTCGACATTGAAATAACAATTATTATAAACCTATTAAAACATATGTGACTACTAGATCCTCTCCCCTATCGAATAAGAAAAAATAAAATGGTGGGTAGAATGGATCATCCAATAAGCAAAATAAAATGGTGGATGGAATGCACCATCCAACACACACCATTCATGTGAGAAAGTATATTTGGTCGGGCGCTCAGGATAAAATGGTATATTTCTTTTTTGTGGCAGTGGTAGATCTAGAATTTAGAATGTCTAAAAATATCACAAGAATCACAGGCGAGGAATACTTTCTTTCTCTTTATTTATATCACCATGACAGCATATTCAAGTCCATGTAAACAAAATCAGAACTTCTTTTTCTTGATGGAAGCAACGAGGAGCACAATTATGAATGGAATGATAATTATTACAGTCACGTCAACAATAAAGAAAACTGAAGATCAGGTTGTTTGATATTCGACCAGTGGCATAAAACTAAGTGGAATCTGACCGAACTGTTAGAATAAAGTATAACCCACATGACTGTTCTGATCAAACAATTATATTTAGCTTTATGCAGATTAGGTTTAGCTTCAGCTGGGCAATGCACAGTAAAAATTGACTGAAACAAGGGGGGACCTATAGCATTATAACTCAATCTGAGCCCATTGAGCACAGTAGACAAATTTCTAAATGTAGAAACATCGCCGTTACAAAGATATCATATTATTTTACTCGTACAAAGCCAAGTAAATAGAAATTAAAATGAGGCCGTTAAGCTTCTCTACACACAAATAATCAACTGCAAGCAAACCCTGCCATAGAATGCGTATAATAATAGTAATACTCACCCGTACTCTCTATATCTAAAGGATTACGTGATATAGGACTGACAAACTGTAGAAACTCAGTATTATCTGTTACGTCCAATCCGTCGTATCAACGTTGATAAATGAGGACTCCTGCCGGGGAATCATTATCTCGTCATTGCAGTTGAATGAAGAGAAAAGAGTTCCAAACGTGTAGGTGTCATCACGCCTTCATGCGGGCCTCGAATCCGCTTCCACTGCAAGTTGCAATCATTTCCATCAATCAACAATGCCCATGCTACTGTCAAATCAACCATTTTCTATTTCATGCTATTGCTCCTCATCATATTAACTACTCTGTAAAATGCGAAGAAAAGATATTATTTTTATCCACGTTTAGAGTCTGACGGTACCCATCACAGACAAACAAGGATTTCTTTAAGTAGGGTTAGAAAATATGATAGTATTCAAAACGGATTGGTTTAATTAGGGTTAGAAAACATGATAGTATTAAAAAAGGATTGTGGAAAATTTATATCAATTAATGTTCAGAAGAAGGAAGGAGAGAGGTAAGCAATAGACAAAACTGATAATTGAAATAGGATTGAAAAGCAAATGATATATATTTTGTAAATTAAATTGTGGATCTAATACTCTTCAAGTAAAGGAGGAAAAGGAGAGGGGTGGCCTGGAACACACAATTGTTAATTGAAATAGAGTTGAGTAGTGAGCATATACACAGTTAAAACCAAAAGCTATCATATATTACTTCACAGATTATAGAAAATTCATATGAATATGGAGGATCTAATACTCTCCTATAACACAAAACTATTAACTGAAATAGGGTTAAGAAGTCCAAGATATTTTGTAAGCTAAATTGAAGATCTAAGGAGGGAGAGGGGCGAGCTAATTTTACTGAACCACTCAAACTCAGTGGGCTGAAACACAACTATTAATTGAAAAAAAGCTTAGTTGATTTTGGGTGGGTGAGAAACACTCAATATGAGATAACATTGATAAGGAGGTCTTTTCCACAGCATGTCAAATTGTGATATTGCTATCAGGATTCAACAATCTAGTTTTACAAGTTAAACTCATGGGTCAATGAGTTTGACTCATAAAACTATATGGTTGAATCCTGATAGCAATATCATACTGAAATAACATATTTTTAGTCAATATTTTTCTAGATTTGATTGAATAGATTTTTATTATTATCCAGATTTCGGATCAAACTCCATGATCTATCGTGAAATATAAAAGCAAGAGAAGAGAATTAAAGAATATTAGTTGGATTTCCATTTGTTACTGAATTGAACTCAAATTACCAGATGGAGGAACATTATAGATGCTGTATTGGGTATTGTCTCCAATCAGAATACAGTGTTGAGACACGAGCACATTCTATGTTTTGATTTATAGAGTATTCCTTTGAATATCGGTAAAAATTAAAAAAAACAGTGTTAGTGAAAAACTAAAGGGAGTTTCAGAAACAAGGGATGGTGAAATAAATTTATAGTCAATAGGTTTTTCTCTGTGGGCCTTCAAGCGCAAAAACTTTGCTCTTGTTTGACGCTGCAAAAGTGGTTTTGCATTAAAAATCAAATATATGTATATTAAATGTTGCATATCCATCTTCCAATTTTCTTATTGAGAATACTATATTACATCTCCAATCTTGGAAAGTTCCTAATATTGCACCTCCTAACCAATCGCATGATAGTTTATGGAAGCCTCTGAACTGGGATGTTATACCAAGTGGACTCTACATCGAAAAGTTCAAAGAAAAATATACTACTTAAAACCAAAAAAAAGATTGAAAAATGAAGTGGGCATTGAAGTCACCTGCTTCCCAATAGTTGAATACTCAGCAAAGAACGGTGCAATGCAACTGCGACTCGATAGATTAATCTCCGAACTCGCTAAATTCATAACCTGTTCCTGCCCTCTGGTAATTCCGAGGCCTTCACATACGCCTCGAAACTCCAATCCACTAAATATTGTATGCTCACAATTCACACACACAGTCACTGTAAAGTATTTTCCAGCCTGCTTCTAACTACTGCTGTTGCTGCTGCTGCTGCTGCTGATCCTCATTGCCGGCATCTTGTTGTTGCCTCTGGTGATCATAATGATCAGGATTAGACCCGGACGACCTTACCCCAGGGTTATTGTATGCATTAAGAGGCGCTATGATGCCGTACTGAGCCCCGTCACCGCCAAGGCCGAGGCCAATGCCCTGCGGGGCAAGGCCGCCTTGCTGCAGAAGCATGGAGCTCATGCTCATTGGCAAGGGCATGTGGTGATGGGCACTGGCGCCGGCCAAGTGGGCAGTCTGGAGTTCGAGACCCATGGCGCCGGAGATGTTGATTCGGGGCATGAGAGTGAACCCACCGGGGAGAACCTGAGGCATCATGGACGCCAGATTATTGTTGTTGCTATTGTTGTTTATGTTGGAGTTGGTGGTGGTAGTGGTGGTGGTGTGGTCACGGTCTGCTCTGGTGGAGGATACCTGGCGGTAGGACGTCCATTGGTCAGAGGGGAGAAGCGGCGGAGGTCCGAGATTAGCGGGTGGGGCGGCGCCCGAGGAGCCGGCGGTCACGGGAAGCATCCAAATGGCTCCGGGCATGGGCGATCTACTACTGGGAGGAGATACTGTCCACATGGCAGACGGCATCAGACCGGCAGCCTGACTGCCTGCCGGCCCATACTTGGCCCCCGCCGTCGCGCTCGTCAAAAACCCGCTGCCGCCTCGTTCTGATTCATCTTGCACGTGACCCATCTCAACTCCCTTGAAACCCTCCCCCCCGCTTCCTCCTCCTCCTCCTCCGCCTCCCACTTCTTGCCCATACGCGTTCGTGAACCCCTTCATATATCTCCTCTCTGCCGTCTCCGATTCTCCACGCACAGCCAAGCCGAGGGACCCGTAGGACGTCGACGCCCGCCCACCCATCACACTGCCCGACCCGCGGATCGACCCGGCCATGTTCGTAGCCGAGGCCGGAATGGTCCCGGTACCCGTCACTGCCATTATGGTGGGCTCCGCTTGCTGCAACAGCCACTGAATCGTTTCTCCGTCCGACTTGTGCCCCAGCTCACGCGTTAGCTGAAAGATCCTCGCCGCGCAGGTAGCCGGCATCCGGATTCGCCGCCCGCGCCCGTCCACTTTCGTATGCCGGTCCTTTGTCGGTTTCTTCACCTTCTTCACTTCCCCAACCTCACCCTGCACCTTCTCTTCCCCTCCTCTACAGGCCAAAGCCGTGCTTGTCCCGCTCCCGCTCCCGTTCCCGCCACCGCTCACCTGCTCCTGATAAGCCTGCCCACCACCAATCCTCTCAATTCTATTGTTCCCCGCCATAGCCGAGCTCAACAACCCGCCGCCTCCTCCTCCGAGCTGCAACCCTTCCATGACTCTCTGCGACTCGTGCGTGCCCAAAGACTGAAGCACCACTCTCTGTTCCGACTTCCCCCGATCTGAACGTTGTTCATCGTGTTCCATAACTCAAAACCCCCGCACCATCACACGATCTAAGCAATCCGGCGAGCGTCATGGCGCGCGGCGGTTGGGTGCGATTCGATCGGCCCACGCCCACCTCATCGATCCGACCACTCTCTCCTCTTACCCCACCGCCTTCCAATAACCGGACCCCCAAAAAAATAAAATAACAGCCTACCTATAATCCTATTCTTGGTCCGCTATAGCGTCTTCCACCCGGCACTCCTGCACCTTCTTCTCCGCCTCAAAGACGAAGACGAAGGAAGAAAAAGAAACCCAAGCAGCATCGGCCCGGGGCGGACCCACGCTTGTGGCTACTGCCCGTCCACCCGTTCCATCATGGCCCCCATTTCCCACCAACACCAACAAAACTTCACTTCCTTCTCTTCCTTCCTCTGCCTTGTATTGCACTGCATACCGACAATTATCACATCATTTTTGTATTCTTACGCACAGTTGACAGCGTCTTACTCTCCCATAATTCAAACCACACGCCCGCACGCACACTGCCCTGCGCACTTCCTAAGCCTAATAAAAGTAGTAAAATGTACTGCAAGCCTAGGAAAACAAAACCCTAATCCACTCCTAATTTTCGTCATCCATGCACTGTAGCTTTCCACGTGGGAGCCACTCACCCGGCTCTATTAACCGCCAGTCAACGCCGCCGCTTCCCTTACCGGTTTTTTCTTTCAAAACTTTGCCCCTTAACTCCCGCTCCGTGTTACAGTGAGCCGGTCGCCTTCTTGTGCTTGGTGCTTTTTCCCTTTCTTATGTCCTAATGCCCTCTCATTACCCAACACTTCCTAATACCTACGTTGCTCTTGCCGGGCTACCCCATGAGACTATTTCAAAACTGTTTTCAAGCCCCACAAGATTGTTTTGCCTCCTCCCAACGTTGCAAACACATTCAAAATTAACACTAAAAAAATGGTACCATTCCCATATTTGTTCCATCCAAGGGGTCCATCCATTGCACACATTTCAACATTTTTTCTATACGCTGATTTGTGTTCAAATTGATTGTTATAAAGTGCACCATGAAATGCGGCACAAATTTTTACCCTTGGGACTTATAACTTGCCGCCTTCGTAAATGACAATGGCCGGCCAGCCAACCAGGCCATGATATGATGAGTCAAGACCCGGGGCAAACAAAAACCTAGGGAACAAAATAAGCCTAGGAAATTATACCATAGACTAGGTGGGCAGGAGCAGGCCTTGGGAATTTAGATGTTGACAAAGTTTTGGGCATTTTCCCTCTTCTCTTGAATTCTTCCATTTCCTTACAATCTGCCTCTTTCCTCGCAATCTGGCACGTTGGCCCAATCCCCAATAAAACAAAGCCAAGTAATGATTCCTTCCCTTGAAAGATCCATTCAACAAGGACTTTTCAAAGTGGGACTAATTTAAACCCAATAAAATAATGGAGTTTGGTGGAAGTAATTCTATCAAATTTGATGATTGCCACCGTGCCAATTAGGATATGATTTGAAAGGTTGAGAAATTTGGCTTTCCTAGAGTAAAATACACTATCTAACCCAACCTAACCTCAATGGGTTTGGTTAGGTTAAGGAAAGTACCATTATTAATAATTTGATAAAGGCCAAGCATCTAATGCACTTGCCTTGTCAACTACTAGCATGATTTTTTCTTATGAATAAACTATACAAAGTCTATCACATCAAAAAGGTTGAAGCTAATCCAAATTTTCTCTCCACAAAGAATCCATAGACAAACGAGGTGCATTGATTGCCTCAATTTGTTGACATGCCTAATTTGTTTCCTAGTTTTATTTTATGTTTAGGTTTTGCATACCAAACTTGAAAAACATTCTTTCTAGTAATAAGTGCAAGGAGATTTCATGATTGTTAATGGGGCCAGCCCTATCTTGTGTATTGTCCATTACATGCTCTTAAAATGGTTTTTAATTTACAACAATCAAATGCAAAAACATAAATGTACTTTTTCATGTAGAAGAGGGACCCTAAAAGATTCCACTAAAAATAAGATATAAAAAAACAATGGTAAGACAATTATGTAAGAAGTGTTGTAGAAACTTCTAGTTCCCTCACTTTCCTTCTATGTCTCCATTAATGAGTGTATAAATGAGACATGAGATTATGGCGTGGTATGTGACACCACCAAGAAAAACAAATGTTCAAGGCTTCAAATTGTTTTTTTCTATTTCAATTTTCCTTGGCCTTCGTGTTATAGGGTAGATAGCAATGACATGTGGCAATTGGAGAGAACTTCCTATGAAGTTGTCATAGGACCAAAATACTTGATGAAAATAAGTCTATCATCTTATAAATAGTGAACATGGAGGAGGGAGAGAGATTATGAATAAAGTTATGTTTGTATTTTTATGTTATTTTTTATTTGATTTTACGTTTATTTTGAGGAAAGTGTTTTATTATATTTGTATATCAATAAATGGTGTGATTTCGTGTAAAGTTGTTATAGAGTCAAAAAACTTGATGAAAATAAGTCCACGTTGTCCTATAAATAGTATGGAGGTGGGAGAGAGATAACGAATAAAGTTATGTTTGCATATTTTTCAATATTTTTTATTTAATTTTACGTTTATTTTGAGGAGAATGTTTTATTACATGTATATATCAATAGGTGGTTTGATATTATGTAAAGTTGAACCCCTTTTTCTCTATGTCATTAACTTATCTATTTGTGTACATTCTACTACACATGTCTCCACCTTATCCATATAAAATCACACCCCAATATATTCCCTTGTCCATACATCGATTACACCTATGAAAGCACATATTTCCATGTACTTATATTATTCACTTGAATTTACCCTCTTTTTATATTCTTGATATTTTTTAGGTTGCTATGTTGATTACACAATTGTAGACTTGACCCTCTCAAATTCAATTTTTTCTCAACTCTCGCTAAAGGCTAACTAAACACAAGTTGTGCAATTTCTTGTTGTGTCCTTATATTCAAAGTTATTTAATGCACTCATTTTATACATCCTAGGAATCTCTTCTAATATGGTATTCATTCTTGTATCATTCACATTAGAACACTTTGAAATTCATATAATAAAAGGAATGTAGATTTTCACAAACATTATAAAAGTGGGTCATCCCACAATAATGGGTCCCAAACTTAGGACATAAAATTTTTGAAAGAGAGGGGGAAAAACATTTGCAACCACCTTTGTTCAAAAATCCTTATGCAAGACCTTTGATTGAAGGTTGACCTTCGAGCAAAGATCATCTTCGTTTGAATGCCTTCACAAATCAAAAAATAAATAAAATAATACATTCGAGCAAAGGTTACCTTTCTTAAAGGTATTATTTTATTATTTAAAAAAAAAGCTATATGAACCAAAAACTGTTCATTTTGCATTACTAGTTTATTTGAGCATAAGTTATACCTTCCTCTTTGGAACTGCCTTCATCCTCCAGTTGCAACTACCTTCCTCTTTGTAACTATTTGGGTTTACGATGGGCTCGTTGATTTTGTCTAGGTTCAAGCGAAGGCGATGTTTAAGCAAAGGTCACTGCAACTTATAATATGTCTTCAAGTTAATAGGTGCATATAATTTCCTTTGTAAATTTATGGACATTGTGATTTCCTCTACAAATTCATGGACATTGTTAATAGGTCAACATTGTTAATTGTTTTGAGAAATTTTCAAGTTTACAAATTGAAACCCTAAAATTTATAAACCTTAAAATTTATAAACCCTAAAATCTCAAAATAGTGCAACTTGGAACCATTAGAAAAGTGTAGACACAAACATAAATAGATTCAAATTTCCATTGGCAACAATAAAAATAAATTGTATCATGTAGATTTTTTTATGACATCAATATTAGATCTAGAAACCCTTGAGTCCAACAACCCATAAAATTCATAACTTGAGAATGTTTTCTCATTTAGGAAGGTCCAATAAGAAATAATAACAAATATAAAGTATCTCATTAAAAAAACAATGTTATAACTTCATATATCCATATTTGTACTATAATGTCGCAAACAAGAACAAGAGGTAAACTCCTCAATCATGGAGAACAATTGAAAGAATAACCCTACATGTTTTAATTGCTTCCATCACATAAATATATCATTCTAAGAACTCTATTAATAGACTATTACTTGATTTTGCTTCCAACTCAATTAGGTAGAGCTGAGATAGCATTTGCAACTAAAGATAAAAGGTACACATTAATTTATGTTAAGTTCCATTCATATTCACAAAAGTAGTTATCAAATAAATTGTAGTTCATTATGCAAATGGGTGTTGGCAAGAAGTTGAGTCCACTTTTTGGCCAAAAAGTGGAAGTGTTTTTCCTAATTTTTAGAATTTGACACATTTGGCCTTAAAATTTGAAGCACTTAGAGATGGAATCTTCAAAAAAGTCACTAATCATCAAATTTAGTACTCGGAGTCTAGTTTCCAACTATGTAATTTATTTCAATACCCAGATGGTACAAATTGAGTTTCAATAGGTATTTCTAAAAGCCACTGTTTAAAAGTCACTTTTTTTACCATACCATGCACATGTACGTCATCCATATTTTGACCTAAATTATCGTATTTTTCTAAATCTTTTTGGGAAAAGATTTGTAACTCATTGAAGCACGTTTTCAATATTTTTTTGTAATTTTTTATTGATTTAATTTTTGTTAAATTTTTATTAGCCATGATATTTGTCGTTTTGAAAAATCGTCATGTACGTCATGCATAAGATAACCTAAACTTATCATTTTTTGATTTTTCTTAAATTGGAAAGAATTTTCTGAAGTATGTTCTCATGCAATCTGTTCGTGAAAATGTTATGTTGATAAAAAGTTATTAAATTAGTAAAAAACCCTAATATTTAAAGTTTATGGACTAGTTTCATCATAAATTAATTGAAAAATAGAAAAAATAATCCAATTGTAAAACAAATTACATATTTGGAATCTGCACTGTCTCATCTATAATGGGTTTTAATTTCGTCAAAAAATTCTGCAAAAAAAAGTTGTTAGCAATATGTCCAAACTTAGTATTTTTCTCTGACATTGTTAGGACCTTTAACTTGCAGGTCAAACCAAGTTGAAGGCCTAGATTTGGATTCCCACTGCTTTTCCCGAACCAGAATACAAGCCAAAAACCTGACCACAAAGCAAATGGAAATTTATTTTTTTAGAAATGGGATCCCGTTTACAAAACAGGATCCCAATTCTTAATATTAAATGTGGTGACCGTTGATAGGGAAACGAGGTCTTGTTGACAAGGAAACGGGATCCCGTTTCCTGTCAACAGTCCCTGCATTTAATATTGGGGAATGAGATCCTGATTATAAAACAGGATCTCATTTGTAATAAAAAAGATCTTGTTTCTTTTTAACCATTTTAAAAAAAAATTATTGGAAAAGTTTACTATGAAGTCTGCAACTTCACATGTATGGCCAACTGCAACATATTGGGGTATTTTTCATCAACTTTTGTCTTTACAGGTGGTGAACTTGCATTTTGGATTAATTTTTTCAAAGGAGGTATCATGTAAACTATTTTTGAAGTGGAATTGTGTTAATTTTCTACTCGTTTGGAGGAACAAAAGGTCTTCAACTTGCAATATGGATTGAATTTTTGAAAGGAGGCATGAAGAATTTTTTTTTTTAAGTGGAATTGTGCTAGTTTTCTACTTGTTTTGAGGAACACAAGAGGAAGAATTTTGTCCTTATAGGTCTTCAACTTGCAATTTGGATTGAATTTTTTAAAGAATTTCACTCTTGACATTCATTTGTGCTTGAGAATTTTATAATCATGGGTTCACAAGCTCGTAATAAGAGGAAAGATAGGAAGACATTGACTCCTAAAGAAATTGAAGCAAAGAGAGAGAAGGAGAAACAAAGACAGAGAGAAAGAAGAATGAGAATTAAATCAATGAATGATGGTGAAGCATCCAATTCCACAACTATTGAAGATGAAAACATTGAGGAGACCATGGTTGTAGAGGAAGCTAATTTGCAAGAAGTCAATTTGGAAAATAATATGATTATACAAACAAGTCCTACTATGTCTTCAAATCCCTCTATCAATGTTATGGAGAATGTTTCAATAGGCACAAATCTAGGTACGTCTTCAAATCCACATGTTAGTGAAATGGTAAATTTATATGTAGAAGTTTTACAAGATGTTAGACTTAACGATGTTGACATTGATAATATTCTGAGAGATGAAACTTTTATAGAATTGGGTGAAGCCACATAAGTGGTTTACACTTTTGAAGAGGAAGGAAATTTCACATTTTTCCCATTCCTCATATCAAATGGGTTCGGCCGAACCCTAAGGTTCGACCGAACCATTTAGATGGTTTGGTCGACCCTTAGGGTTCGGCCGAACCAATGAAATCCCCTATTAAAAAATCATACTTAATGGGTTCGACGGAACCCATTTAGTATGGCTAAAACAAAAAAAGCTTTCATTTAATTACTTTTTTTAATTGCATGGATTGGTGGTTCGGCTGAACATGGGTTCGGTCGAACCCTAGTTCGACCGAACCTTTCCAAGATGTTCGACCGAACACTTGTTCGGCCGAACCCCTCTTTTTTCACCCTTGCTTCCTAAGGCACCAGAATTGTTAAAAATTTTGCGTTTCGAAGCTCGATTTCAGAATGAAAATGGAGAAGATCTCAAAAACCCAACTAGTATCAGGTTCCCCTCAAAACGAGCTATCCAACAAATATAATTTTAGTATGTTTTGATTATATTATCTATCTGTTTTTTAAGTTTTATTAAATATAGGTTTTTTAAAACAAAACTCTCTTCGCACAAGTGGAAAAATAGAAGATTATCAAAAAAATTAAAAATATGAGTGCACGGATATTGGAGTCCTTGATCCAAAAAAAAAAGAATTCGATACATACAAGAAAAGTTATGCATTATACGGTCGTGTTATGTCCGAATTGTAATTGATTTGACTTTAAAACTTGATTAAAGAAAAAATATTCAATAAAAACTATCTAACCAAGTGGAAGCACTAGATATCAGAGTTATAAATCTAAATTTGAAAGAATTGAATTTTATCTTTCAAGGAAAAAAGTTATGCTTATTGTGGCCACTTTTAAAATGCTATTTTTGAAAACCAATTTTCGTGGGAGATGGAAAAAGAAGTGTCTGATTCCAAAAAATTGAAAAATATTTTTAGAATCTACAGACAAAATATGACAAGACTCTAGTTTGCATCATCTTCAAATTCTTTACGGTTTAATCACTATAGGTGCACGAATGTGGAGATTGTGTTAAAAAAAAAATATCAGTGTCCAGTTAGGCCAAAAAGTGTAAACCACTATTGTGGGATCACCCAATTTGTTGAAAATGAAAATGAAAAATCTTTTGTTGAAAATGAAAATGAGAATGATCCTTTTGTTGAAAATGAAAACGAAAACAGTTTTGTTGATGAAAATGAAAATGAAAACCATTTTTTTGATGAAAATGAAAATCTAGAATGTGATGTTGAATTTAATGAAAATACATTTTTTAAAATTGAAAGTGATGTTTTGGATAATCTTTCTGGTAAGATTTCTTGGAGGAAAATAAGAACACATCCAAATAGAATATACAAAAAATTCTTTTATCGTAAAAAACTTGCATTTCAATGTCAACTAATGATGCAATTGATGAGAATGCAAAAAATGAGGAAAATAATGAAAAGGTTAGGCTTTTTTGTTAAACCAAAAAGAAAAGATCAATCATTAAAACATGTTATGTCTATTGTTGCTAGTACCATTCAATCTATTGGGAAAAATAGTCAATCTAAAGATAAAAATGCAACAAGAAGAGCTATAACAACTGATATAGTTAATAAATCAACTTTGAATAAAAGAATGGTAAGCAATATTAGTGAAGTTTTAAAAATACATCCTAAAACATTGCTAAGAGAAAAAATAAGAAGAGAAAGTATAGAAAATGATCCTATCAACCAATGTTGGAGTTTTAGTGGTTGACTCCCAAGGTTTGATATGAAATTGAATGTTGAAATTAAATCTTTGATCAAAAAGTATTGGCATGATAATACTAGGGTATCATCTAATGCTAGAAATGTTTTAAAATTAAGGGTGGGGTCCAAAGTTCACAATCCTCACCCAAAACACCTATTAGATACAACACAAACTGAATTTTATAGAAATTTTTGTGGTGATTTAGTGTTGCTTGGTAATATTAAAATAAGTTAAAGGTCTTTTGAAAAATGTAAACCCTAGCATGTAAAAATTAATAAGCAACATGAATATCTTGTTGTTGTAAAACACATGTTCAATTTCATTATTTTTATGATGTTTTTCAATATATACATTGTACCTTGCATACTAACATGATTATATAGGAATGTGGTATTAAAATGCCACCTGAAGCAATAAGGGAGTTTATATTAGTTTTGTTTTGTGAAAGATCTAATGGTAAATTGTTTTATTTAAGTTCTTGTATTTCTGGACAATGCATTAGTTGTGGAAAATTTTCATTCTTAAGAATTTGTATGCATGAAAGTTTTGATAATGATTTTGGACAAGAATTAGTAGATGTTAAAAGATTTAAGAATGTTCGCTATTCTTTAAAAGATGGAAAAATAGGAAAGCGTTGTGATTTAGTTACAAAAAAAAGTTAGTGTACATGCATTCATGTGTGAATTTATGAATAAGATTGTACCAAAATATGTCATCCACTCTCAACATGCTTGATGGCTTGATGGCCAATTTCACACATGTAGAAACACATCTCCAATTGGTACTATACTTTTAGTGGTTGATTTTGCAGAAAATTATACTCTAGCTCCACAAGAGGAAATTCAATCATAGTATTATAATTCAGTGCAAGTAGCTATGTTTGTCCATATTGTTTATAGACATGCAAATGATAGCACTGAGGATGATAGAAAAGTTTTGAGGGAGTATCATTTTTATTTGAGTGACAACCGGTTACACTCGTCAGAGTTTGTTCAATACTATTTCAATATATTTTATATAAATTTAAGAGAAAGAGGAATCCAGATGATAGAACACCTCATATGGTTAGATAATTGTACGGGGCAGTTCAAGAATGTTCGAATGTTCTATTGGTTAAGTAGGGTTCACAAGAAACTTAATGTCCAACATATATGGAGTTTTTTTGAAGCTGCTCATGGTAAAGGAGAACATGATGGAGCTAGTGCGTGTGTCAAAAGAATTCTTGCTAGAGAACAATTAAAATTTGAGGATGCAGTAAAATTTAAAGATGCATGTGGGATTGTGGATTGGTGCAATACAAGATTATCTGCACTTGGTTTGAGTGAGTACTCTATAGTTCATCGATTCTTTTGGTTGGTTGAAGAAGATAACATTGTACCTAGAGTTAACTATGAGACAATCAATGGATCTACTAAATGACACTCATTTAGGAGTTCGACAAAAAGCACATGGACTATCTGGACAAGGGAGCTTGCATGTTTTTTTCAATTTTATATTTTAGGAGATTGGGAAGCATGTGAAAATACATAATGGGTTGAATAGTGGGAGCAAAGATCATTGACACCTGCACAAGCACATGATCAATATGAAAGAACTATTGAAGAAAATGATCAAGTGTTTGCATCTGAAGACTATGACCATGTTTCAGACCTTGTACAAGAAGGTAATTTAATTCAATTTATTTCATTTTATTTCAATTTATTAAGTTATTTTGTAATAATAAATTATTTATATGGATATGCGCAAGTTATTAAATTAAATTTTGTTTGCAGGACATGTGTATGTTGTTGTTGCCCTGAGGGGAATGAAAAGGAAACAAAATATTGGTTGGATCGTTGTGTGGGGACTAAACATAAGTTAATAGCACCCTGAGAAGATGATGATGGTTATCATTATCCAATAGGTACAGTGATCCCCTTAAGCAAATTTTGATAACAAGTTTTTGATCCCCTTAAGAAAAGTTTTAGAACAAGTCTTTGATCCCCTTAAGAAAATTTTGAGAACTTATTTAATGATGGTTTTCATGTTTTCCAATAGGATCGGTGGTGGTTGTTGGAACTTGGCTACAAAAGTACCTAACAAGGAAGAATGGTCTACCTGCATTAGAAGATTATTAAACACATAAAAATATTATACACTATTCACATTTGGTGGTGGCAACAAATATAAAACTAGATCGGTATCATGGAAGACCTACAAATAAAGTGCCATGGACAATTTATATGGAAGAGCATGAGACAATCATAGATGCATTACAAAAAAGAGAGGATGCAGATGGTATGTACATTGGAATAAGTAAATATAGGTAAATATAGTTTTAGTTTTATATATTGTCCTTTTAAATAGATTAAATACATGTTTCGATATTGGTCAAGTGTGTTATTAGTTAAAATTGATTTAAAATTTCCTTTTATAGATCCTTAAGCCATAATCACAAAAAGGATCTAGTCCATGCAGATTCAACCTAGACAACATGGAATACTTGGTAAAAATGGGTAATTATTAGTTAAATTATATTTAAATACATTTTTTGATTATATATTGATATTGCTTGTACATTAATAGCTAAAATTGATTTATTATCCTTTTTTGTATCCTTAAGCCATCATTGCATTGACCTCATACTTTGAAACAAAAAGGAGAGGAGGCCTAGATTCAACCTACACACATATGTGGAATACTTTTAAATGCAGGTACTTGAGTTGTGTACATATAAATAGTTTTATATAAATTAAAATATGTATGTTTTGATGATTTCATTGATATTGCTTGTACTTTTTTTATATCAGGTGGCATGAAGACCTACTACATTCCGAGCACGAGTTTAGGATGTTCTTGAGATGGCATATCCAAAATTTGTAAACATTGTTTTGAGATGACATATATGTGCATACATACTTACTTATACAATTAAACATTTTGTACAAATTACAAATACATGTAGATACACAATTATGTACTCTATGTACTTTTATGTATCACAATCAATATTCTATATATTTTGTTTGTTAAATGTGCATGTTTTCCTACTTTGAACTTTATATTTGATTGTATAATCACTAAATATCATGCATAAATTATTGTTAAATCAATTATATCCTTAAGATGTATTACAACCCCTTAAGACGTGTCGTATTAACACATATCCTAAATATTATACTTAATTATATCATTTGTTTTTGATAAACACATATCCTTATATCATTTGTTATGATGACTCGCCCTAAAACTTATAATACTTGTTTAAATCACTTAATATTTATACTTAATTATACTTTTCTTTGATCCCCTTAAGATGTCGTATTAAGACCCCTTAAGACATCCCCTTAAGACGTGTCGTATTAACACATATCCTAAATATTATACTTAATTATATCATTTGTTATGATGAATCATCCTAAAAATTATAATACTTGTTTAAATCACTTAATATTTATACTTAATTATACTCTTTTTTGATCCCCTTAAGATGTCGTATTAGGACCCCTTAAGAAACCCCCTTAAGATGTGTCATATTAGCACATATCCTAAATATTATATTTAATTACATCATTTTTTATGATGACTCACCCTAAAGTATAATACTTGTTTATATCAGTTAATATTTATACTTAATTATACTCTCCTTTGATCCCCTTAAGACGTCATATTAGGACCCCTTAAGACAACCTATAAATTAGTGTTGGATGCTATTATTTGTTTTGACAACTTATAAATTAGTATTGGATGCTATTATTTGTTTTGATAGCTTATAAATTAGTATTGGATGCTATTATTTGTTTTGACAGCTTATAAATTAGTATTGGATGCTATTATTTGTTTTGATAGCTTATAAATTAGTGTTGGATGCTATTATTTATAGACTTTATTAATGCTTTTGTTCTCTAATCTTGTATGGTATTGTTTATTTCTTAAAATTTCATCCTTTGTGGTATATAAACGAATTGCTTTTGTTTGTAAATTATGATTTATTGACTAATTATTGATTGACGTGAATTGAATAAGTTCATTGACTAATTATCGCTAATTATTGAATGTACATATCATGTACATCATGTATGGGATCACTAAATTTGTAAAGTACAAATATTAAAATGTCCTATTAATTTCAACTTTAATTTCATATTAATGTCTTGACTATGAACATAAAATGCTTAAATGTACATGTGTAAATTAAAATTTCAAACAATAATAAAGTCCATAATTTACAACATATTAAGTGCATGAAACCAATATATTAAGCACATGAAATAAAGTCCATCAGAGTACAACCCATGAACTAAAGTCCAACAAGTACTTGACCCATGAAATATAAAGTTCAACAGAGTACATGAGAAACCAAATATGTAGTCCATGAAATAATAAGATATAACCCATAAAATCATTTTTAGGTCATGTATTGTCTCTATAATCAAGAGACCTCTTCACACCATGCAGACTATGTGGATGGCTTGAAACACTCTGTACAAGAGAAAAATGAAATCAAATGTAAGACGATGAAAAATGATTTAATGACAATTTAATTTATAATTCATCATAAAATTAAATTACCATCATATCTGGGTTTGAATGCTCTGGTGCACTTGAACCAACCTTTAAATTCTCTAAATGAATCTACATAAACAAGACAAAGAAAGTTGAAATTAGATGTAAGTCTACAATTAAAAATGATTTAATTCAATTTAATTTATAATTTATCATATTTTAATTGTACCGTATTATGAGGTTGTGCACCCTCTTCTCCAGGACCTATTTGTACATGCTCAACTACAAGATGTGTCTCATGCTATAAAAGAAAAATAATTTAAAACATGTATTAGCTCATATTATATATATTCAATTTAATTAAAAATTAAAGTTATTCAGAATATATAATTTGTAATTGACTTTAAATATAATAAAAAATTTAAATTACCATGATATCTGGAGCCTGTTCTACATGTCCTCCTGGAGGTGTAACTATGACTGGGTCATGGTAGAAAATCACACTAGCAAAGTCCTACAAGATCAAATTTAAAACATGTATACTTGAATTAGGTTTATATATATATATATATATATATTCAAGTTTGCACATTTTGTGTAGAATTTTTTTTAAACAACCTGCAAATTAGAGGCCTCACGAGTAGCGGCAAGATCTAATGTTTTCCCGATGCCCATTCTCATTGTCATATGAACCTAGACATACATGTAGACATTTAACACTTATAATATTTACAAGTGTACATGCACATTTGATATATAGTGAATTCAAAATTCATAATTGTAACTATACTAATGTAAGTTAAGCAATTTACAATATAAATGTACATGCCCCTGATCTACGACGCCTGATAGTGGAGGAGTGCTCGACAACCCCTCAGGAGGAATGGATGTGGAAGCTGATTGAATCCCCTAAACCAATATAAATATTCTAAACATATGTTCATGATTCAATTATAAATTTAAAACTCAAGTTAAAAATCATTTCATATATAATTTAAAAAATTGAAATCAAAATACCCCATAAGGGTTGCCGACTAGGACTGGTGTCGATGTATGTACTCATAGAGTGGATGATTGCCCCATCGTTAGTGTCATCTTTACACCAAATAGTTTGATTATTAAAAAGTATTGCAAACTTTTCTTTGATATATACATTCATTAAAATTCTTATAAAATGAACATGTAGATGCATTTCTATACCTGTGTCGCAGTGTCCTCAGAGTGATGGTCTATTGTAAGAAATTCTACAAATGAACTGAGGCGACTAGATGAACCACCAGGATCTCCACGTCCACCCGAACTAGGTATGGCCTAATCGGGTCCATAGCATAATTGATGGAAACTAGTACATACAGGGACCCTCAACACTCCTGGATTGGTACTTGTACCAACTCCATAAAATACTCCTCCATCAATTATCGTCTCTATGCTCCCTACTCGCTTTTGCATAAGCATGCTAATCAAGGTCTCTTGCGAGCGTACTAAGGGATCCTAATGTCGAGACCACCGCACATTGATGCATAAGTGCGGGAATGGCAAGACCAAGAGAAGCAACAAGGGGTTGTGCATGCACGGGGCATTGGAGATCAACCCTTTCCCCTAACCTCTATTGTGGCATGTCACCACCAACACCTTGAAATGATTAAAAATCAAAATAATTGGGCTTTTGCCCTATAACAAACTCTACATATAGTTTCCTCAAAAAATACAATGGGACCTCCCAATTAGGATGTGGTGGACTGTCAAATACCATATACCATCGATCCCAAAATTTTTCACTCATTTGTGGATGTATACACCACCTCATGGATATTCTAGATTTATTGGGAGGAATGGGTTGTTGAGTAACAGGGTCAAGAAAGTAAGGGGCTAGGTGAGATTTTGTTATTTTAAGGTCTAAAATTCGTTTATAGGAGAGTTCGTCTGCATAAAATTGTCTCATCTGCTCTCTCTCTCGTCGATGCCTATCTAGATCAAAATCAATAGTCCTAATGGAATCCATAACGTTTTGCATTGCAAATGCAAAATGTCTCATGTGTGGTGGAATCAATGCTTGATTCTGCATAGAATTGATTTGATTTTGAATGGATGCAACTTGATCATTTATGTGTGCTCACAAGCGAGCCTCATTAGATGCAATGAGTGTTGGAGGTGGCATATTAGGCTGAGGGGTTGGAGGGGGAGGTGGAGGTGGCCGAGGTGCTAGATTGATGATATCGTCAATGTTAAATTGATCCATGATATTAGATATAAGTGCACCTAATTAACATACAAACTTACAAAATTACAAGAAATGGTTAAATTTGAAACAGACATGCAAATTTGTTTAAATAGGATGTGCATACATATACATACACATACACATACATTGATTGAACTTGATCATGTGCATACAAAATTCAAAATTTAACATTTACATACATTTAAAATAAAAAATATGATTCATAATTTGCATGCATACATCATTCAACTAAACTATGTACATACATACAAATTTCAAATTTTAAGAACTAGAACTATGCAATTTTAATGCATGTACATACTAAAAAATAAGCTTGAAACATTCACAAAAAGCTTAGTTTATGTCTAATGCATATATATATATATATATTACATTTTTCCTACAGTAGAAATCATGATCTAGTAGATAGTCATAAAATATGTACTATTATAAATTCATCATTATAAGTTCATAAATTCTACCAAATTCATAAATTAACGTCACTAAAAATATCCATCCAACCAAATTCATAAATTCATCACACAAAATATCCATTGAACCAAATTCATAAATTCATAACTATAAGATCATTGTCTTAATTTAGAAACTGTTGTGGCTCTCTATTGCATCTCTTCATTTCTTTTCAGAATCAGAAGTTCTCTCCTCTAGCCATTGTCGATGCTCATCTAAGATCCCATCCATAGCCCTAACAACATCAACAACAGTTTGCATCCTAGATGCAAACATCTTCACAGGTGGTGCGATACATTCTTCATTTTTAATAATGTTGATTTGATCTTGGATGGTTCTAACATTGGCATTGATTCATCCTTGCAAGCGAGCACCATCTATTTCATGTGGTGGAGGTGGGGGGTTATGAGGTGGAGTGGGTGGAGGTGGAGGTGAAGGTGGTGGATATGGATGGCGTGGAGGTGGATTACAAATATTATTGAATTGATCCATGTGATCTCTAAGATATAACTGAACCTGGATTAGATTTGTAATTTCAAAATGTAAGATACATGTTTAGGAAATACCCTTAAACCATTCAATATAAAATGGTCTAATTGAATACAAATGATAAAATATGTAAGCCTCATTTATGTCTAAGGCATGTTACTTGAATGAAAAAAACAATTAACTATTAATATAGGAAAATTTATGAATGCTATAGGGTTTACGGTTTAAAGTTTAGGATTTAGGTTTTATGGTAATAGGATGGCTTAAGGGGATTATGTAGTAAGGTCCTAGTACAAAATGACATGGCTTTTGAGTGAATAAAATTTGGTGAAGATTCCCAAGGCAACCAAATTTCATTAAGGTCTGAGGCAACTTCACCAAATGTATTCACTTGAGCCATGCCATTTTGTCCTAGGAACTTACTAGACATAGATCCCCTTAAGTCATCCTATCACCCTAAACCGAAAATTGATCAACCTACATCATGAAATATCATTCATATTATAATCTTGCATGATCTTATTATTGCTAAATTTGGTTGCCTTGGGAAACTTCACCAAATTTTGAGAACATATTTGATCCCCTTAAGAAATGTCATATTAGGACCCCTTAAGACATCCTAAAGTATGGCTTAAGGGGATCTATGTAGTAAGGTCCTAGTACAAAATGACATGGCTTAAGTGAATAAAATTTGGTGAAGATGCCCAAGGCAACCAAATTTCATTAAGGTCCTAGGCAACTTCACCAAATTTTATTCACTTGAGCCATGTCAGTTTGTCCTAAGACCTTACTAGACATAGGTCCCCTTAAGCCATCCTATCACCCTAAACTATAAATCAATCAACCTAGATCATGATTTATCTCATTCATATTATAATCTTGCATGATCTTATTATTGTTAAATTTGGTTGCCTTGGGAAACTTCACCAAATTTTGAGAACTTATTTGATCCCCTTAAGAAATGTCATATTAGGACCCCTTAAGACATTGATTTATAGTTTAGGGTGATAGGATGGATTAAGGGGATCTATGTCTAGTGAGGTCCTAGGACAAAATGGCATGGCTCAAGTGAATAAAATTTGGTGAAGTTGCCCAAGGCAACCAAATTCATTAAGGGCCTAGGAAAAATGATGGCTTTAGGGTTTAGGGTAATAGGATGGCTTAAGGGGATCTATGTAGTAAGGTCTTGGGGAAAAATGACATGGATTAAGGGAATAAAATTTGGTGGAGTTTCCTAAGGCAACCAAATTTCATTTTAAAGTCCTAGGACAAAATGAATTCTTTCGTGTTTAGGGTTTAGATTTTAGAGTTCAGGGTTTAGGGTTTAGGGAACTTAGGGTGAAGTTTTGGTGGCCCTTGGAATAATGGACTTGCAAGTTAGTTATTTTTTTTTCTCATGGAATAGTTGATTGAGATAGCTCTTGTTTCAACTGACCAACCTAGATCATGAAATCTCATTCATATTATAATCTTGCATGATCTTTTTATTGTTAAATTTGGTTGCCTTGGGCAACTTCACCAAATTTTGAGAACTTCTTTGATCCCCTTAAGAAATGTCATATTAGGACCCCTTAAGAAATCAATTTACAGTTTAGGGTGATAGGATGGGTTAAGGGGATCTATGTCTAGTGAGGTCATAGGACAAAATGACATGGCTCAAGTGAATAAAATTTGGTGAAGTTGTCCACGGCAACCAAATTTCATTAAGGGCCTAGGAAAAAATGATGGCTTTAGGGTTTAGGGTAATAGGATGGCTTAAGGGGATCTATGTAGTAAGGTCTTGGGGAAAAATGACATGGCTTAAGGGAATAAAATTTGATGGAGTTTCCTAAGGCAACCAAATTTCATTTTAAAGTCCTAGGACAAAATGAATGCTTTCGTGTTTAGGGTTTAGATTTTAGAGTTCAGGGTTTAGGGTTTAGGGAACTTAGGGTGAAGTTTTGGTGGTCCTTGGAATAATGGACTTGCAAGTTAGTGAAATTTTTTTTCTCATGGAATAGTTGATTGAGATAGCTCTTGTTTCAACTGACCAATCTAGATCATGAAATCTCATTCATATTATAATCTTGCATGATCTTATTATTGTTAAATTTGGTTGCCTTGGGCAACTTCACCAAATTTTGAGAACTTCTTTGATCCCCTTAAGAAATGTCATATTAGGACCCCTTAAGACATCGATTTACGGTTTAGGGTGATAGGATGGGTTAAGGGGATCTATGTCTAGTGAGGTCCTAGGACAAAATGACATGGCTCAAGTGAATAAAATTTGGTGAAGTTGTCCACAACAACCAAATTTCATTAAGGGCCTAGGAAAATATGATGGCTTTAGGGTTTAGGTTTTAGACTTTAGACTTTAGGGTTTAGGGTAATAGGATGGCTTAAGGGGATCTATGTAGTAAGGTCTTGGGGAAAAATGACATGGCTTAAGGGAATAAAATTTGGTGGAGTTTCCTAAGGCAACCAAATTTCATTTTAAAGTCCTAGGACAAAATGAATGCTTTAGTGTTAAGGGTTTAGATTTTAGAGTTCAGGGTTTAGGGTTTAGGGAACTCAGGGTGAAGTTTGGGTGGCACTTGGAATAATGGATATACAAGTTAGTGACTAGTTTATGAATATTTTTTATTTTATGAATAGATTGACTATTTCCGTAATAGAAACACATAATTATGTATTATTAAGATTGAGTTTGCTGTATATTTTAACTAGATATTTTTTTAATTGAATATAAGATTATTTTATTTAACATTTTTTTCATTAATATTTGTCACTTAAATGAATTTTATGATATAAAATGTATAATATAAAATTAGTTAATGTTGAATCAAGTATTTTATTTTGGATTGTTTGGAATTGAAAAAACCTAAAAGAAAGAAAAGAAAAATATTTAGATTCTTTTAGTGTCTAGGTAACTAGTGTAAATTGAGATTTTAGACTAAACTAGAAGCCAAATTAACAACTAATTGACTAGAATGAGGGTTAAGATTGTCGAAAGACAAGAGACAACACATGCAAACAAGAAATTGAAACAAGGCATGACTAAGAGAGATCAAAACATGAAATAGAAGTGAATGAAAATATTATCTAATTAAGTGACAATTGGAAATGGATTGTACAAGGATTTAGGAATTTGCTAACTAAATTTGCAAACAAACATTGATAAAATTTATGAATTGTAACTATTCTTTAACATATTATTTTCTAATCTAATTATAATTTAACATTGAAAGTAAATTTGAACATATTGTTTTCTCCATACAATGCAAATGAAATTTAAAACATTTAAGCAATGCAAATGAATTTTTTCCATTATCAAATATTATTGAGCTCGAAATCAGGGTTTTCAAATGCAAAATGATTTGTTCAATTTCAATTTAGGGTTTTAGCAACAAAAAAAATCAATTCAATTTAGGGTTTCAATCTAAGCAATTAGGCTTTTTAATGCAATTTTTTTGTTTCATTTCAAACTAGGGTTTTCAAATCCAATTTTTTGTTTGATTTGAATTTAGGGTTTTAAAATCTTGATTAGGGTTTTGAAATGCAATTTTTTATTTCCTTTTGATTAGGGTTTTCAAATGCAATTTTTTTGGTTTGATTGAACAATTTAGGTTTCAAAAGCTAAATTTTGTTTTTAAAATACAATTTAAGGCTCATTTTTCCTTTCTATTCAATATCTTCAGGTTTCATTGCATTTTTTCATCTATTTCTATAAATCATCATTTCTATTGTTACATAAAATAAAATGCCTAAAACACTAAATAAATTGGAAAACAACATGCTAAAATCTATTCTTGTATTAAAAATTTCAACAAAAAATGAAAAAAAGCAAAAAATTAGGGGTGGAGGTGTACTTGGAGGTCGTTAAATAGTCGCTATCGCCCACGCCAATTCGAGATCCCATTCAGAGAAAAATGAGTTTCATTTGTTTTTTAAATATTAAATACCATCTAAAAACGGGATCCCAATTATTACAAAATAGGATCTTGATTATTACAAAACGAGATCCCAATTATTACAAAACGGGATCCCGATTATTAAAAAATGAGATCCCGATTTTTACAAATCGAGATCTCATTTTGTAATAATTGGGATCCCATTTCACATCCATTGGTTTGGGACCCTTTAGTAAACATGATCCCGATTTTTAAAAAGCGGGATCCCATTTGGAATTTAGGCTCAGGATCCTGAAGCTAAATGTGATCCTGATTTTTAAAAATTGGGATCCCGCTTATGAAAATCAGGATCCCATTTTTGCAATGCCAATTTCATTTTTTTTCCTAAGGCAAAAACTTCCACGTTTCATGGACTCAACTTTGTGCACTTACCCAAATTTACACAAGAGAACGATTGCACAAATTTTTCACAAATGCCATCTTTTATTGATAATTACGAATGTATGGTGTCCCACACAAGCTGTGGGAATGACTATTTCAATACAATAGAAGGCATAAACTATACATTTGTAGATATAAAAATAAAAGAGAATATGGAAAGAGTAGGGATCTGTCATTGCTTGAATGATGAATCCCAAGTTGAACTACTACATCCTTGTCTAGTCCCTCCTGCTTGGTTGCTCCAGAAGTTGCTTTGTTGCTGCTTGAAATGCCTGCAAGAGATGAAGAAAGTTATGTTAGAGCTCATGACCCATATTCTCTACATATGCTACATCAACAAACATATAGTTTATTCTCATAAGGCATTGAAATAGTTTGTAATATCACAGGCATCAAGAAAAGCAGATAATTATCGTCAACATCCATCATATACTGTGTTTCCTTGTTTTGTCTAACATGTTTGTTCACTGTGTAGGTATAGGTGAAATCTCATTGCTGGATCATTTTCATTTGACATCATAGCATGTGGAGTAAAATGGGACCCCACAAGGGTTGATCCTAGCATGTTGCCTTCTTATGTTTTAAGAGGGGTAAGAGTGTAAATTCATCTCATTTGTCATCAATTGAACAAGTACATATCACTCATGACAGTGAGTTGGTAAGTCACTATCATAAATGAAAAATACCTATTCAATTGAGTAAGGAGTCAATGATCCTATGCATAGAAATAGTCACAAAGACTATTCAAAAGACAGTCTTATTGATAACCTAATGACAGTGCTCTTCAAGGAATAAGGGAGCAATTCTAAACCTATCATACAGTGCATGCCATCACATGTCAGTGGCAACCATTACTTGCACCAGAAGGACAAAAAATAGTGAAGGAACAAACATTTTTTAACTGTCAAGGGCAATTATCTAGGTGGATCATGTCATAGCAATTCCAAGTCAAAATGGCATTAATAGTTATAAAGGACAGAGGGCTTGAGATGAGCCATTGTTATCATCAAATTGAGCATAAGCATTTATGACTTGCAACTAAGGCATCTTTGTCCCAAAATACAAAATGCTTATTGAAGGACATGTGTTGAATATCAATATGGAGTAAACAAAGTTAATGATCAGTCCAGTGAAATGATAGTCATAGGTTTTGAAGTGACTATTGAGTATTGCAAAATAAAATGTGTTTCCATCCATGTTTTATACATCAACATGCCGAAGTAAGTTCAAATATAAGAGAAAACCCTTGATATAGTGAAAGAAAAGCCAGAAGGATGTGTCAAGACACAGAGCCATGGCCTTTTGATAAGAAGTTTTCTAGAATGCATGAGTACCTGTAGGTGATAGTAAGGAAAAAATATGCACAAAATAATAACCCTCATTTGTGTACATAAAATGAAAACCCTCAAGTTTTCCATAGGTATTCAAGGTAGAATCACAAATTTTAAAGCTACAAAATACATTTACATATAAAACCTAGGGTCGAGCCATAAACATAATGGAAAGCAAAGGGAGAGTTTGTTGTCTTTTCAAGACAGTGAGATGGAGAAGCCCGGCCACAAAGTGAGAACAAAGCCCTCAATACTTGCAAAGAATGTAAAGTCGTGGCCATGGAGTACAAAGAACTTCTTTATTTGCAATGCCAAGTGAATAATAGAAAAGAGGAAAGAAACTTCTCTACCTTTTTCTACAAAGGTCGAGCAAGCATGAACAAATGCATAGAAAGACTTGATATATTCATCATTTTGGCATAGTGGAGCTCAAGAACATGCGTTTTCCCACATATATTGAAAAGAGAAGAAAATTTTATGCAGACAGAGAGATTACCCAAGCTTGTTTTGTCGATTTCTCATGAAAAATGCATGGAAACTCTAGTTGAAACCTCCATGGAAGACCAAGTCAAAACCTTATGTTGATGACTCTCATAGTTCTAGAAGGTTGCAAGGTAAAATGAAAATGCATTGAATGTTTGGTTCGAGTTTTGTCACTAGGGTTTGAAAAACCTAAGTATGCCAATAACTCAAAGGCATTTTTTTCCTTTCTTTTAACATTTGCAATAAAGATTAATACTTTCACCTTATGTTCATATGCCTAGCAATTAGGATGTGTCCTCTCAAGACATATATTTTTTGCATTGTCTTCAAGACATAAGTCGAATCATGGCCTTTATTTTGCATAGGTTATAAAATGTAAAACATTTATTAAAGTGGTGTGCTATAAACCACTTTATTAATGTTATGTAAATGCAAAATAGATAAGCACATGCTCTTTCTAATTATGGTCAAAAGGGCTATATTTAAGGATTTATGGTTGTGCCAAGCATATAGGGGAGGTTGGAGGAGGTTATCCAACAAGTGGAGAGAATATATGAGTTGTTTTGACTTGGTTTTGGAGGGAATTAAGAGCATCTTTGAGCAGTTTTTGATGCTTTTATGATAGGTGAGGTTAAGGTTTGACCTTTACTTCATTTTTGAGCCTTTTTGGAGTGGGTTTAGGGGCTAGATTTTAGGCTTTTTGGTTATGCACGACCAAGGGATTTTGTAGTCCCTATTTTTGTGAAACCATTTGGAAAAGCATAAGTAACTTCAAACTTCATTTTTGAAGTTAGTTCTTATCATTTTATTTTGTCTACATTGTGACTTTTGAAGTCCTTTTCAACATAAGACAATATTTGTAACTCATTTTTGACAAACATGTATAGTAGTTTACACCTTGGAGATAAATGAAGATAAGAAATTTTTCCTTCTTAATTTTTTGTTCTATTGTGTGCATTTGAATGATTGATGCAATTACTTGTGAAGTTATCTCATTCCTTGTATTTTTGTCTCATTAGTAGCACCTTTGTGCAAAAAGTATATGTATTTGCAAGTTATAAGTTGTATTGAGATGCAAGTGATTTGAGTGGTGAAAAGTATTTTTTCCTTCTAAGATTGTATGCATTATAGCCTTCTTATGAAATATTGATGCAAAAGCATATGAGTATTGAGTTGTGCATGTCAAGCTTTGTTGTTGGTTGAAATTTTGTGTAGAAAAAGCTATGCAAGTTTGAAGATAGTCATTTGGTGCATCACCTTAAAAAGTAGGTTCATTTTTATGTAATCTTTCTTACCCTTTTCCCAACAAGAAGTAGTTTTTAGGTGAGTACCATAAGAGCTAGCTTACTCTGGAGGTTATCTTCATTATTTGAGCCCACAATCAGGGAAGCTTTCCAATGTTTCACAAATAGGCCGAGTTTACTCAACAAGGGTGGACTATTAGGAGACAACAGTTTTTGGCATGCCCAGTGGGACTAGTTTGATGAACTTGTCATCAAAATATTCAGTGATTTGGTGTTTCTCTCAGTATAATTAGCCTTTGGAGGTAGTACAAACAACACCATGGAAACTCTAATTAGATATCAACTAGTTTTAGCTGTCCAGATACATGCAACTAATGAGGTTGGTGCTACTTGCTAGTTTTCTATCATTTGAAAACATTTTCTTAGCATCTGGTGACTCTATGTGGTTTTCTAACTCACATCCTAGTGTTTCAAGACCTTGTTGTCTATATACATTCCAAATCTGTTATCTAGAATTTCCTATGCTTCATGTTTTACCCTTGCAATGTCTAGTTATCAACACCACAATGGTTATTCTCCTCCATTTCATGAAAATTCAGGCTTTTGGCCTCCAAACAACCCTTCTCCTCATTGCAATCATCATTACCAGTAGGAGCATTTTCAAACCATTCTTACTTATCCTTGTTTGCAGCTTGTTCATGCCTATAGTCAGCCTTGTGAAACCCATTATGCTCTAAACCAAACATGCAACCTCCCTAGTCAGTCCCAAATTGATATTGATTTAGGTAGCATTAAGAGTTTGTTGTTGGATTTTCAAAGGAAAATTTCAAAAATAGATAGAGAAACACTGTATAATATGCATTAGGAAGAGCTTGCTCATCAAGCTCATATTCATTAGAGGGAGGTGGAGAAACAAAGGTATGAAGAGGAATTTCTTGCTAGACAAGTTGCAAGTAAAGAAGAACAAATAATAAACTTGCTTTCACAAGTACAAAGGTATAAAACCCAGTCAACCCATTACATTCCTAGTTTTAGTTCAACTCCTCATGTAATAATGAATCATCCTTTGAATGAAGAGGTTTCCAAGTCGAAAATCCCTAGTTTTAAATAAGAAAAACCTTTTGAATCCTCAAGGAAGCCTCCTTGTGTAAAAACTCCAAGTTTTAGGAGTGCTCAAACAATTCCAGATCAACTTGTTCAAGAGGAGGTTCACAATTTTGAAATTCCAAGTTTCACAAGCCTCCATCCTTTGCAAGTTGAGGAAAGTAATCAGGTACAACCTAGTATAGCTACAGAGTAGCCCATTGATCAGGATAGCTCACTCATCATAGAGAAGATTAGAAATATAAATCCATTGCATTTAGCTATAGAGTATTACCAATTAGAGCAGCAAAATATTGCTCAGGAGAAGACCTTTTCAAGAGGAATCTTTCAATGTGTTAGCTAATGATCTTCCTGGTTTCATTGAAAATGATCAAGTTGTTTCAATAAGTCAGCTAGGGAAGCAGGGTAAAAAAGTAAAAGAGGTTTATCAAGAAGAACATTCTTCAATTTGGTTTCATGAACTACCTTCTTTCATTGAAAATGATGAAAAAGGTGTGTTTTTTATCACATCAAAACACTTTCAGAGCAGCAAGAAGACATCAAATAATCTAATGAGTTACTGGTTGAAGGCAGTCAATCAGATAGCGGAGCCTTGGATTAGGAAGAGGAGTACAAAAGTGAGCCTATTGTAGAGCCTAGAAAGCTTGTTGAGAGCTGTTATGAGGTAAAAAATAATTATCTTTCATCAAAATTTCATGAAGAGTTTGAAGAAGATATGTTTCAACATGAAATTGAGCTTTTCTGCTCATGCTTAGCTATTATTCCAATACCTATGGAAGATGAAAATCTTGGGAAGCAAGAGAAAAAGGTGGAAGTGAATATATTTCCAAATGAGTTACTAAGAATGGAGCAGCCTAATCAGTAGGGTGAAGAGATAATAGTACATGACCAAGAAACTAGCAGTAAAAGTCTAAGTTTCATCCTTTCAAGAGGATGCCCAATTAAAGATTTAGCCAAGAGGGGTACCAATAAGATACAACTAGTTGTCAATGTTTCTAATGATGAGTTTGAAACTATGGAAGATCAAATCCAACTCATCTATTCATTCCAAACTAGTAGTATGCTTGATCAAACTCAAGAGGTGAGTGAGTTTGGTTATGTTCCTCAAGAAGTATCACAACAATTTGTGGGATATCTTCTTTTTCCCTACTTCTTATCAACAGTTAAAATTTATGTAATGCATCTATTGTTGGTTAGAGGGGGTGTTATTTTACAAAGCCAGTTAATTGGTTTGTTTGACCAACTTCTTTGCTAGTTAGAGTATGTTAGAATAGGTTTCAGTTTAGTTTTTGTTTTCCTCTAAGTGCTATTTTGAACAATTAGTTAGTTTGTTTTGATTCTTTTGATAGATGGAATAAGATTTGAAGGTGTTATACACTATTTGGATGAGTTATAGTAGTATGCAAGACTATTTTCCTAAGTCATATCAAGTTCCTTTTGACTCTATGCCCAATGGATAAGTTCAAGCAATTGGCTAGGATGCTTAGCAAGCAAGCATTTAGTAGATGTCACCAAAAATGTTATCCAATTTTTCTTCCAGCTCAATTAGGTAGAGCTGAGATAGCATTTGCAACTAAAGATAAAAGGTACACATTAATTTCTGCTAAGTTCTATTCATACGCACAAAAGTAGTTATCAAATAAATTGTAGTTCATTATGAAAATGAATACAAGAGAAAGATTGCAAAAATTTTGCACAAATGCCATCTTTTATTGATAGTTACAAATGTATGGTGTCCCACACAATTCATGGGAATGACTATTTCAATACAATATAAGGCATAAACTATAAATTTGAAGATATAAAAAGAAAAGAGCATATGGAAAGAGTAGGGCTCTGTCATTGCCTGAATGACAAACCCTAAGTTGAACTATTGCATCCTTATCTAGTCCCTCTTGCTTGGTTGCTCCAAAAGTTGCTTTGTTTTTGCTTGAAATTCTTGCAAGAGATGAAGAAAGTTGTGTTAGAGCTCAGGACCCATATTCTCTACATATTCTATATCAACATATAGTTTTGTGATATAAAAGGGATTTGTTGCACACAGGTCTCTCCTTCCTCAAGAGATCACCATGGAACAAAATGACCTTATACATCTCAGAATAAATGGATTAGCAGAATGATAAAGAACTAAGACTCAATTATGCTTTGGGAAAAAACTACCACATACCTTAAGAGAGAAAAACCAAGAGATTTTTGTCTCAGAAGAGGGAGCTCTCATCCAAAAGACGCCAGTGCAGTTTGAGGACGCTAGCACGACATGCTATCATCTAAGATACGTGATGGCGTCCTAAGCAATAGAGGGCTCAAGAGCTCAAATGGACAGAAACAATCTTTACTTCTAGGCTCAGGTCTAAATGTATTGAATGAAATAACTAGTCAGGAAACCATAAACTAAAGTGAATGCAAGAAGTCTTGAAGAAGGCTCACCTTTCTCTAGACATTCAAATCTTCACTCCAAGCTCCATTTCATGACCTACACATAAAATAACGAGGGGAAATTTGTTGGGTGGCTATATAGGGGTTTGCCTCAGTTAGACCCCCATTTTGGTGTTCCCACCTCCACGAACAACCAAGTTGGAAAGGAGCATAAATGAAGTAAACAAAGCGTGTGGTGAAAGAAAAACCTGTTGACTAGTATTGAAGGTGCCCCTAGCATTCGAGCTCAAAAAACAATGTCAGAACGGTTCTGAAAAATTGTTCAAAGCTTTAACTTGCAAAACTCAAATTTTGGGTTAGCTTCAAGAATCAAAAGAAAGCTACTACGAAGAGAGGAATGATAAAGAAAAAAGTCATCGATTCAGAAGAAAATATGATCAAGAGACGACCTTATGCCCCTCCTGATTTTTCTCCCAGCTTAGTGGGGAAAATTCAGAAGAAATCGAGGAGCCACAAGCTCTAGGAAAAATGGGCACCGGGGGGCCTATATATACTTAGGTGAGCCCCTAGAAGGGTCATTTTCACTATTCACTACAAGTAAATTGTTGACTTTTGTAAGAGAAAAGTTAGAAAAATGCCTAGCAGGAGGGAGTACGAGGTGTTGAGGTTAGAGCAGTTACACTAGGACATTGCTGAGGGCCATGACGTGGAACAGGTAGGTCTCTAAGCCCTATTTTTTGCAAATTTTAGCTCTTTTTAACATTTTTCAAGATGGTGAGGTGTGTAGGCATCTATTTTCTATGCTTGTGTCCCATATTTGCACTGTTGTCTGTCATAGGCATTGGTGTCCTGACTCCACACTATCATCTCAGAGACACACTGACATCTTCAAGGCGACCATGGTGGTCAGGGACGCATGCATGGTGTGCAGACATTTGCTTGGTGCACATAGGTCTTGATTAATTTTTTGTTTTCATACTAAAATTCAATGTTTTGACTCAGCCTTTTTTACTTTTTATAGAGGTACTCGGAGATTAGGGAGCATCAAGGAGGGTGAGCATTCTGACTTGTGCATGAGCAGAGGGACCGTATATCAGAGGATGAGGTCACACATCTTTAGTGGGTTAGTCTTTGGCATGTGTTTACCATCCCAGAGATGAGGTACTCCTAGAGGATGCTTACGGGCCTTATGGAGCGATGGGTTGCCACCATGTCTTCTTTACAGTTGCCTTATGGAGAGATGACTATCACACTCAAGGAAATATATCGGATCCTTGGGCTACCCATTTGTGGATGACAGGTGGCTCTCAATGATACTCGATCGACGTGAGAGTGGAGGAGGGCATCCTCTACTACTCAGGGAGGACATATTGCGTGCGATGACATGGGCTATATCTACATGCACTGGTATGACCAGGTGAGGAACACTGCATTGTTGCTTCACTGAGTTATGGTTGTGACTATGGCTTTCCAGATCATGATTGATGAGTGAGGCTCGCACCTCCACAGGGGCCTTGTCCATACTATCAGAGAGATGGTAGAGCATAGGATTGTTTTTGTCGGGGGGCACAACATGCTAGTGCACCTCTACTTGGAGCTAGGTCGGTATGTGCATTATGAGTACTATAGCCTTACAACGTGCACACTTTTGCAGGTGTGGGCCTTCGCCCACATCATGTGCACCCGGCCAGTTAGTTTTCCCCAGTGGTAGTCGTATTAGATTCCCATGGCCCATTGGTACGACATGACAGGCCACTGGAGATTCGAGGATCTAGAGTTTTGGTGTTTACAGTTTGACAACCTTATTGAGGATGGGGTTCGATGGAGACCCCACCAATTTTTTAGATGGGTGGACGATGATAGGTACTTGAGGAACCTACAGTAGGACCCTTTTTTGATCGACCACCGAGATTATATTATAGTACCTTATTACTGGAGTCGGTTCATGCAATAGTATGGCCGACCTCAAACTATTCCAACGGATGTGCCTACCTATTCTAGGGCCTACAGGAGTGTAGCAAGGGTTATGGATTACCCTCACCTCACCACTACTGATATTGTCCCCTTAGATGATGATGAGCCTGATCATGATCAACCCCCTATAGCGGTAGTGGATAATGTTGGGGTAGCGGCTGATTTTGCATGATGGTGGGAGAGACATCGTCCTGCTCCTGTGTTCAGCAAGGGTGCCCGGAGAGGGGACCTTGGTCCACAAGAGGACTTGCCAACCCAAGCCTCGCAGGACAAGTAGAGAGGTCGATAGAAAGCTGGTGAGGATGAGGCACCACAGGAGGAGGAGGTGGCACCACTGAGACCAAGGCAACAGAGGATGTTAGACCCCCCATCAGCTAATCCCGTCTCTTTGGCACGACCAACTTCCACTGTAGTAGTGGTGGTGGCTCTAGCATCACCAGGGGTGACCACTGATGCCGTCAGCGTAGGTCCCAACATCGACCCTCACCCTAACCCAACATGGCAGCCAGGGGACCCAGGTATACGAGACATGTTGTTTATGTTTCTATACTTTTAGTTTTATGTTTATGATATATGTATATACATGCCATGTGATACTGATACCTCTTTCTTTCTCTGTGGTTGTAGAGAATGCACATGGATGGATTGGGCTTACAGCTTAGTGTATTTTAGAGGTTTCCCCTAATGTGCCAATTCAAGGGTCGGTCCTCGAGACCTACCGAACAAATTTTGTAGGATGACATGCCCCTAGTTTTGAGCTAGTTGTGCACATGAGGACTGCCTATGAGGAGAAAGGTGTGGAGATTGTTTAGCTTACTGTGGAGTTGACGAGTTGAGGCAGGCGAAGCTGACTATATCCTCGTTACAGGTTGAGATCAGAGGGATGTGAGTGGCTTTGTCTGTATCATGCTCACACTGATCTCACTCTATGACCACCGTTCAACCCCTCCTAAGGGTACCAGAGCACCACCAAATCCGGAGGGCTTTGGGAGCCATGCACTGTAGTGATAGAGGCTCATCATTAGTTTTGTACATCATTTTTGTAGTGAGATATATGCACATAAATATATACTTTTAGATCTTTTGTATAGACATATATTTAGTAGCCACTTATTTTTTATGGTAGTGGCTCAATACACGTACATGACATTTGATACATACATGCATATATATATATATATATATGGATACATCAATTTTGATATCATGGCATTGTTCGTTTGGATATGTATGTTCTTTATTTTTTATGCATGTTTATGCTATGGATGTAATGTGGTGTATGGACACACACACATGGTTGTATCATAACACAAAAATTTCCATAATGTGTTAATGAATAATGTCATCATATGTAGTGCTACTATCCTTCTATAGAGAGAACACCACACATATGACACATAGAACACTATGCATAGTATCGATGAAGATGCATAACATTAACAGGCTCTTTTAAAGGTGTTCCATCCATAGATGATAATCCATAGGCACTTGAACCATATACAAAGATCACAATGTAAGGGCCTAACCAATTAGGACTGAACTTTCCTCTTTAATCAGGCAACACATTTACATTTCTCTGGTTTCATAGAGAACCAGATCTCCTAGTTTAAAGGTCGTAGGAAGCACACTCTGATTATATTATCTAGATAACGACTGTTGATAAGCTTTAAGATAATCGAGGGCCTATAAACGATGCTCATGGAGCATCTCCAGCTGATGCAAACGGTTAACTCAGTAGGTTTCATCATCAATTAACGCTTTAAGGGAAACCCATAAAGATGGAATTCCCAATCCCAAGGGCATGATAGCTTTGACACCATACACTAGGTTGTAAGGTGTATTTTCCATAGCTGTACGAAAACTCTTGCGATAGGACCACAAAGCGTACGTTAATTGAATATGCCAATCCTTACCATGCTTATTAACTATTTTATAGAGAATGAGCTCAATATTTTTGTTAGACACTTCTACTTGACCATTGGATTGTGGATAGTACGGTGTGGAAAACCTATGTTGAATATGAAATTTCTCTAGGAACTACTTCACTTCCTTGTTCTTGAATGGTGTACCATTGTCAAAAACAAGCGTAGCGGGAAATCCAAATTGAGAAATGATGTTTATGACGAAACTACAGATAGCTTTAGCATTTGTGGATTAGAGTGGAATAGCTTTGACCCATTTCGTGAAGTAATCTGTAGCGGTAATAATAAAAGTATGTCCCTTGGAAGAAGGAGGTGATATTTTTCCAATAATATCCAACCCCCATTTTGCAAACGACCAAGGAGAAGTTAGGTTTTGTAATTCTTGGGCAGGTGCATGAATGAGATGACTATGTTGCTGACATTGAAGGAACTTATTAACAAAATCGAAGGAATCTTATTCCATTGTTTGCCGATAGTACCCCATGTGTATTAGTCTTCTCACCAAGGATCTACCACCAAAGTGTCCACCCCCAGAGCCCGAATGGGCTTCCTTAAGGGCAAGGGGTATTTCCACTTTAGTGAGACACTTGAGAAGCAAGACGTTATAGGCATTTTGATAAAGAAAATTAGATAGAATAACGTAACATGTTGAAATCTTTCTTATGTGAGTACGATCATTCTTTGTTGCATCATCAGGAACGTTTCCAGTCTTTAGGTAGTTATAGATATTAGAAAACCATTCTCTAAAGTCTACATGAGAACATACAAGGGACTCAGCTTAGGGTTGGTTGGGAACTGTAGGGGTTCGTAGGACCTGAACCACGAAGTGGTATTCTTTCATATCTTCTTCTAAAGGTACCAAGGAAGCAACACTTGCCATGACATCAACATGTCTATTTTCTCTCCTAGGGACACTGTCTATTGTGAAAGAGGAGAAATCTTTAAGCAAGGACAAGGCAAGGTATCGATATTGAGACAACTTACTTTGCTTAGCTTGATAGGTTCTTGTTATCTAGTTCACGATAAGTTCAGAATCACCTAGAATACGAAGAAATTTGATTCTTAGCGCAATCACAACACGTAAGCCAACAATAAGGGCTTCGTACTCAATGATGTTATTTGTGCAAGGAAAATCTAGTTGAAAGCATAGAGGAACCGGTTTCCCTTCAGGGGATATCAGGACCACACCAGCTCTAGAACTAGTTTGAAGCCTCGATCCATTGAAATACATTTTCCATTCAAGGTCATGATTAATTACAAAGATATTTTCATCAAGAAACAAATCTAACCTCAAGAAGGAGTGAGGTGAGGGAGTGTCTGCCAGTTGATTCACAACCGCTTGACCCTTTATTGACTTTTGAGTAACGAAATTTATGTCAAAATCATAAAGCAACATAACCCATTTCTCTAATCTTCCAACCAGGTCAGTGCTAGAGAACATATGCTTTAAGAGATTCATTTTTACTATGACATGCATTTAAGCTTGGAGAAGATAGTGTCTCAACTTCTGCGTAGTGAAGACAAGAGTGAGGAATTGCTTCTCCATGGAGGAATAACAAGTTTCATAGTCAACTAGAACACGACTAATGTAATAGACCACTCTCTCTTTTCCTGTGTCATCATATTGAGCCAAGAGAGCTACCAAAGCATATGGTGACATAGAAAGGTAAAGCAAAAAGGGTCTGTCTTGCATAGCTGGCATCAACACGGGAGGAGTGGCCAAATAGGCTTTGATTGACTCAAAGGATTTCTGACACTCTTCATCCCATATAAAGCAAACATCCTTTTTGAATAAGCAAGTGAAAGGAAGGGTACAATCAACCAATTGAGATATAAATCTATGAATTTCCTGAATCTTCCCTTGTAAACTTTGCAACTCAATGATATTCCTCGGTGGAGGCATGTTAACAATGGCGTCAATCTTATTTGTGTCTACCTCAATTCCATGGTAAGAAACTATAAACCCCAAAAGCTTGTCGGCGTCAACGCCAAATATGCACTTATGAGGATTTAGTCTCATCTTATAGAGTCGAAGTCTTTCAAATATAAGACGAAGGTTCTTTACATGATCTTGACGGGTTATCAATTTTTCCAATATATCATCAATGTAATCTTCTAAGATCTTATGGATAAAATTGTGAAATATTAGTGTCATCACCCGTTGGTAAGTTGCTCCCATGTTCTTTAATCTAAAGGGCATGACCACATAATAGAAAGTACCCCAAGGAGTAGTGAAGGCCATCTTGTATTGATCATTCGAGTTAATACGGATCTGATTGTAACCCGAGAAGCCATCCATCAACGATAGTAATGCATGGCCTATAGTCAAATCTACAATCATATCTATATTAGGAAATGGAAAATAATCTTTAAGATAAGCCTTATTAAGATCATGAAAGTCGATACATATACGAATATGGCCATCAGGCTTGCTAATAGAAACTATATTCAATATCCAATGGGAATAGTCAATCAGATGGATAAAGCCTACTTTCAATAGTTTCTCTATCTCAGTCTTGACCATCAATGCCACCATGGGATTGATCTTTCAAATTTTCTACTTAACTGGCTTGGCATTGAGACATAGGACAATATTGTGAACCACTATAGACTCATCAATACCAGGCATATCCTCGTACGTCCAAGCAAAGATATCAAGATGGGAATGCAAGAGATTAGAGTGTTCGTTTGCTTCTTCCAAAGAGAGACACTTCCCGATCTTGATATTTTTTCTGAGGATTTAGGATCCATAGAAACTTCAACAATATCTCCTTTAAGAAGGGAACTACGGTCTTCAAGATAAGATATCGTGATTTCATCACCAACGTTAGATAGAGGGTCCTCCTCATCAATACTCAAAATAGATTCTCCAAAGTATGCTTATTTGTGCAAGCGATACAAGAATTATTTCTTGTGATGATAATGAGGCAATGGGGAATAAGCACCTAGAAATTCCTCTAGCGCTTCATCCGAAGAGAAGAGATTTAGAGGGACCTTCTCGTCCTACCCCCTCTCCTCTATTAACTCAAGATGAACCAAGATCAATGGCTTGACTGAAATCATGTTAACACTCCACCAAGGCTTTTGCTTGGACTATTCTATAGAGCATCCCAAACCCATATAGCATTGTCATGGCTCAAAAAAGATAGGGGCCTAAATTCCTTGCTCGATACGCCCTAGGCCCTTCTTCCCATAGCCATATTAAGAAGCGAGTTCATATCTAAACCCATAACGAGTTTGCAAAACCTCAGGGGGTGGTAGTTCCATGTAGAGATTTTCATTCCACCAATGGATGTCAAATGTCTCTACAGGGGTACCCTCCCCTTCTTTACCAAGCTCAGAAACATTAACCTCTTTTACAAGAGTGAGATTACTCTCCTCAATAAAGGAAGGAGTGATCTCCTGAACAAGATCACACTTCTCCTCCTCAGCAGGAGTATCATCCACCTTTTTGTTAGAGGTACCTAGGAGGTCTATGTAAGATGGGTTTTCCTTGTATTATGCGATGAAGAATTTAGAGAAATTCAAGGAGCCCCAATCATCACCAAGAAAAGCGTTCATTTGAGAAGAAGAAGGAGAAGACGAGGGAGACTCAAGGTCCTTTTCTTTAGGTGGTTCTTCATTTCTGACACTTGCTCTAGGAACAACTTCCACAGAGGGTATTGATGAGGAACATGCCATAGAATTAGTGCTTAAGGATGGAATACAATTATTAAGAGTAGATACAACCAAAGCACAATCGATAGCCTCCAGCTCACAGAGGTGAACAACTTCTGGATCAGCTTTGACTATAACTACTCGATTATTTGCAAAAAATTTCAAAGAATGGTGTAAAGTAGAAGTCACAACACTTATAACATGAATCCAAGGTCTCCTTGAGAGGAGGTTGTGCGGTAATGGTCTAGGCATCACATAAAACAATGTGGGTAAGGTAACAAGACCTAGTTGCAAAGGTAGTATCATTGTACCTAGGGCTTGGTGGCTGGCGTTATTGAATCCACGAATGTACAAGGAGGAAGCCACTAAAGAGGATGAATCAATTTTAATCTTAGGTAAGAGGTCTATACCGCAGAAGTTGAGAGCCAAATCGATGTCAATGAGGGTATGCCTAATACTGATATTGTTAACGTTAATTATAATCATCAAGGGATTTGCTTGTTTCTGGACATTCAGAGGCGAGAGTACTTGTGGGTGGAACGTGATATTCAATGAATCCACACAAATATGAGCCAACAACGCATTAACATCCATGGGCCTAGTAGAGGTAGGAAAGAGAATCTTTTGTAAAGCTTCCTGAAGCATCTATTGATAAACCAGAGTGGTTTGAAGCAAGTCCCAAAGCGAGATCTTGGCCGGAGTAACGTGAAGTTGCTCAACAAGATCATAATCGCCTGGTGCTTTGATCATAGGTTTAGGTGTTGAAGGAAGGCTTGGTTGAGAAGGTGGTAAAGAAGTAGGAACAAATAGTTGTGATGTAGGAACATAAGGTTGTTGATCTAGGTTTTGTTTATTTCTCCTTGTAGAATATGTGTGCCCGACAACATTATAAGTAGAATCCGTAGCTTTCATGAACCTTGAATATAAGTCTGATGAATCACTATGACATGAAATCCCATAGATAGAAGAGTCGGTTGGGGTCACGTAAATGACGAGTTTCTTAGGGCTCAGAGGAGCCACAGAGACCACAACCACATTTATTGACTCCTTAGCCTACCAAGAGGGAATTTTTTCAGGAGATTTGTGGATAGGGGAGAACACTTCTAAGAAGTCATTTAGAGCATCTTCCAACATATCAAAATATTCCTTAGAAAAGTCATTATCACGAACGTGCAACATCGCAAAGATAGATCTGACGTTCATGTCAGGTTCACCAAAATGTGATATAAGAGGGATTCATTGCACACGGGTCTCGCCTTTCTCAAGAGATCACTAGGGAATGAACTACCCTTATACGCCTCAGAATAAACGGATTAGTAGAATGATAAAGAACTAAGACTTAGTTATGCTTTAGGAAAAAACTACCACAGACCCTGAGAGAGAAGAACCAAGAGTTTTTTGTCTCAGAAGAGGGAGCTCTTGGCCAAAAGACGTCAGCATAGTTTCAGGACACCAACACGATGCGTTGTTGTCTAAAATACGCACTGGCGTCCTAAGAAATAGAGGGCTCAGGATCTCAAAGGACAAAAAAAAGATTCACTTCTAGGCTCAAGTCTAAAATATATTGAACGAAATAACTAGTCAGGAAACTAGAAACTAAAGTGAATGCAAGAAGGCTTAAAGAAAGCTCACCTTTCTCTAGACATTCAAATTTTCACTCCAAGCTTTGTTTCATGACCTACACACAAAAAAATGAGGGGAAAATTGTTGGGTGGTTGTGTTAGACCCTCATTTTGGTGTTCCCACCTCCACGGAAAACCAAGTTGGAAAGGAGTGTAAATGAACTAAACAAACTGTGTGGTGAAAGAAAAACCCGCTCAAGAGTAGAACCCGCACCACAAGAAGCATGTGGTGAAAGAAAAAAATGTTCAAGAGTAGAACCCACACCACAAGATAGTAAATGAACAAGTAGGAAAGGAAAGTGAGAGAGAGAGCATTACCCATGGGCCTAGGCCCTCTCCAGAGCACACATACACACCATTGAGTGATTCCTTGAGAGTTGTTGCTGCTGGGAGAATGGCAGTCTAACATGGCTTTGCTTGTGAGAGCACTACTATCAAAGATGAAGAGAACTCAAAATTGGAGCAAGTAACAAGAAAGCTTGAGTGAATGTCTTCCAACCCCCAAATGAGAGCCAAGAAGGGGTTTTTGATGCTTGCAAGGGTGAATTGTTACTTTTGAAATGTAACTACTAGGACACGTGTCTCAAGGGTCAATATTCGAGATTCCCTGTTTCAAACTTGGAAAAGCGCCAGGACGCTAGTGCGCCGCACAGACATATGAGCACTGAGCATGTGTCTAGAGCCTAGATTCTCAGGAAAGGTGTCATCAGGCTTATGTCACTTAGCCACAAGTCTGCATGAAGTCAGAATCGTGAAATTCTAACTTATGGGATTTTTTCATTAATGTTTCAAGGTGTTATGAATGCTAGGAAAAAATGCAAGAATGTGGAATTTCCCCTAGGTGCAATTCTGCGACATTACAAGTTTATTCTCATAAGGCATTGAAATAGTTTGCAATATCACAGACATCAAGAAAAGTAGAGGATTATCATCAACATCCATCATATACTGTATTTTCTTGTTTTTTCTGACATATTTGTTCACTGTGTAGGTATAGGTGAAATTTCATTGCTGGATCATTTTCATTTGACATCATAGCATGTGGAGTAAAATGGGCTCCCACAAGGGTTGGGCCCAACATGTTGCCCTCTTGTGTTTTAAGATGGGTAAGAATGTAAATTTATCTCATTTTTCATCAATTGAACAAGTACATATCACTCATGATAGTAAGTTGGTAAGTCACTATCATAAATGACAAATACCTGTTCAATTGAGTAAGGAGGCAGTGATCCTATGCATAGAAATAGTGACAAAGACTATTCAAAAGATAGTCTTATTGATAACCTGATGACAATGCTCTTCAAGGAATAGGGGAGCAGTCCCAAATCCATCATACAGTGCATGCCATCACATGACAGTGGCAACCATTACTTGCACCAGAAGGACAACAAACAGTGAAGGAACAATCATCTTTAACTGTCAAGGGTAGTTATGTAGGTGGATCATGTCATAGCAATTCCAAGTCAAAATGGCATTAATAGTTATAAAGGACAAAGGGCTTGAGATGAACCATTGTTATCATCATATTGATCATAGTCATTTATGACTTGCAACTCAGGCAACTTTATCCTAGAATACAAAATTCTTATTGAAGGACATGTGTTGATTGTCAAGATGGAGTAAATAGAGTTAATGAACAGTCTAGTGAAATGATAGTCATAGGTTTTGAAGTGACTATTGAGTGTTAAAAAATAAAAGGTGTTTCCATCCATGTTTCATACATCAACATGTTGAAGTAAGTTCAAATATAAGAGAAAACCCTTGATACAATGAAGGAAAATCTAGGAGGATGTGTCAAGAGATAGAGCCATGCCCTTTTGATAAGAAGTTTTCTAGAATGCATGAGTACCTGTAAGTGATAGTAAGGAAAAAATATGCACATAATAATAACCCTCATTTGTGTACATAAAATGAAAACCCTCGAGTTTTCATATGTATTCAAGGAAGAATCACAAATTTTAAAGCTACATAATACATTTGCATATAAAACCTAGGGCCGAGCCATGAACAAAATGGAAAGAAAAGCGAGAGTTTGTTGTCTTTTCAAGATAGTGAGATGGAGAAGCTTGGCCACAAAGTGAGAATAGAGCCCTCAATACCTGCAAAGAATGTAAAGTCGTGGCCATGGAGTACATAGAACTTCTTTATTATCAATGCCAAGTGAATAATAGAAAAGGGGAAAGAAACTTCTTACCTTTTTCTACAGAGGTTGAGCAAGCATGAACAAATGTGCAAAAAGACAAAATATATTCATCATTTTGGCATAGTAGAGCTCAAGAACAAGCGTTTTCCCATAGATATTGAAAAGAAAAGAAAATTTTATGCAGACAAAGAGCTTACCCAAGTTCGTTTTGTCGATTTCTCATGAAAAATGCATGAAAAATCTAGTTGAAACCTGCATGGAAGACCAATTCAAAACCCTGTGTCGATGGCTCTCATAGTTCTAGAAGGTTGCAAGGAAAAATGAAAATGCATTGAATGTTTGGTTCAAGCTTTGTCACGGGGGTTTGAAAACCCTAAGTATGTGGATAGTTGAAAGGTATTTTTACTTTTCTTTTAACATTTGCAATATAAATTTAATACTTTCACCTTATGTTCATATGCCTAGCAATTGGGATGTGTCCCCTCAAGACATATATTTTTTGCATTGTCTTCAAGACTTAAGTTGAATCATGGCCTTTATTTCGCATAGGTTATAAAATGTAAAATATTTATTAAAGTGGTGTGCTCTAAACCACTTTATTAATGTTATGTAAATTCAAAATAGATAAGCCCATGTGCTTTCTAATTATGGTCAAAAGGGACATAGTTGAGGATTTATGGTTGTGCCAAGCATATAGGGGAGGTTGGAGGAGGTTATCCAATAAGTGGAGAGAATATAGGAGTTGTTTTGACTTGGTTTTGGAGGGAATTGAGAGCATATTTGAGTAGTTTTTTATGCTTTTATGATAGGTGAGGTTAAGGTTTGACCTTTTCTTCATTTTTTATTCTTTTTAGAGTGGGTTTAGGGGCTAGATTTTAGGCTTTTTGGTTATGCACGACCAAGGGAGTTTGTAGTCCCTATTTTTGTGCAACCATTTGGAAAAGTATAAGTAACTTCAAACTTCATTTTTGAAGTTAGTTCTTATCATTTTATTTTGTCTACATTGTGACTTTTGAAGTCCCTTTCAGTAGAAGACAATATTTGTAACTCATTTTTGATAGACATGTATAACAGTTTACACCTTGGAGATCAATGAAGATAAGAATTTTTTCCTTCTTAATTTTTTGTTCTATTGTGTGCATTTGAATGATTGATGTAATTACCTATGAAATTATCTCATTCCTTGTCTTTTTGTCTCATTAGTAGCACCTTTGTGCAATAAGTATATGTATTTTTAGGTTATAAGTTGTGTTGAGATGCAAGTGATTCAAGTTGTGAAAAGTATTTTTTCTTCTAGGATTGTATGCATTATAGCCTTCTTATGAAATATTGATGCAAAAGCATATGAGCATTGAGTTGTGCATGGAAAGCTTTGTCATTGGTTGAGATTGTGTGTAGAAATAGTTGTGCAAGTTTGAAGATAGTCATTTGGTGCATCACCTTAAAAAGTAGGTTCATTTTTATGCAATCTTTCTTACCCTTTTCCCAACAAGAAGTAGTTTTTAGGTGAGTACCATATGAGCGAACTTACTCTAGAGGTTAGCTTCCATTATTTGAGCCCACAATCAGGGAAGCTTTCCAATGTTTCACCAATAGGATGAGTTTACTCAGCAAGGGTGCACTATTAGGAGACATCATAGACAAGAATCAATAATCTAAAATATGTTTTATAATTAATGCACCCAAGTTACATTTCCAAGTTGGTTGTTGAATTTTGACTCTATATCTAAGAGTCATTACAACCTCTATGTCAAAACCCATAAAGACTAGGAAAACAATGTGTGCCAAAGGAATAAGATCTTCTACTTGTGATGGAGATGCATACCTCCAAATTAGTAGGTGATTTTTATGTTAGAAAAAACAATTACCCTCTAAACCCTTACCCTTAACTTATCTCACCTATTTCTAACTTATCATTACCCATTCCTTACCATTTCCACACTCATGTATCCTATTTTGATGAATTCAACATCTCCCACCCTTAATGTCCCAACCTCCACTATTGGCCTTGTCCTAAATGTGCCAACTAATGAACAAATGACATGGGATCAACATAATGAAAATGAACCACTCTTATTATCTTCTATGCTTCAGGATAAAACCCTAGACCTCCTCCACACCCTTCTTTCTTTAACCATCATATTCACCCAATCCTACCATAATTCATCATGCCAAACTTTAAAATGTATAATGGGATAGGAAATTCATAGATCCACATGTATTGATCATTAGAGCGATGATAAAATTTTACTTATTTAAATTTGCACTCCCTTAAAAATAAAATGGATTTAAAATGGTTCTACTCTTTATTTATCTAGAACTATATATTCATTTCTCTAGAATTAGATTATATGTATATTTTCATGGAATACAAGTTCAAATGAACATAAGGGTCTACTTGGTTGGTTTTTTCATCCTTGAACATTGTAGATAAATCCAAAATCAGAAGGTGATAAATTTAATCTCATACCAATATAATCTCTCTTGAAGCTATTTTATCCCTTATATTTCATGTCCATCAATTCCCCACCTATAATCTTATCAACCTCCCTTTTGTTCAACCCTTTAACCCTAAACTCTACGTACCATAATTTTATAATCCCAAATCTAGTTACTAATAGCACCGTGTCAAAAAAATTGATATGAAAAGTTAGGTTTACATTCCTATGACACTTAATCTATGAGATTATCTATAATAAGATAATCTAGGTATGAGGGACCTTAATTTCATCATTTAATAAATTATAGCTATTGTCAACCCTTATTTCCAAATTGAAAATTTTCAGCAACCCATTTCCTTAACACTTAATTTATAACTATGTTGATGTGGTGGTATCTTCCTCACCTAGAACCAATCCACCTATTTTATCACCTTAATAACATTCATAATATATCCTCTCCTAATTTATCTATTTTTTCTTGGATATATATAAAGTTGCATCTCATTCCCCTCCTCCTAATTCATGTTCCATATTATTCCCCTCCTCATAACTCCTCCTCCATCCCATATAGATCCCCCTAGATCCTATTTCCATTAATATCCCTCTTATTCATCACCCTTGTATTTCCAAATTACATTGCACCCTCAAGATATTCCTCATAATAGACAATAAGGTCTTGTATATATATCAAGCTCAATTATTGTTTTCTTGAAAGACATGTGTGCCAATGGTGTATTAGTAGACCCTAATTGTATCTTTAATATAGTTACATACTTGAATTTTCCTTGTTAGTTCCACATGTTAGATCAAATAACCAACTCTACCTTGACAATAGCATTGAGATGTGTCAATAGTGTCCACATTATAATTATTAAATTTATTACCTTGTTTATCACTATTGGGTTTACACTAAGTATAGGTTATATTCAAAATAATCTCCTTCAATGATCATTTTCATTTGGTTAACCTCTTTCTTAATTTTAAGTTAGAAATTATTTAGTTAAGTTCATTAAATAAAATAATATGAACAATGATATCAAGATTAAATTATGTAAATAATAAACTATTTCACTCTATAAATTGGGAATTTTAACACCATGATGTTAAAAATGTGCTTATCAGATAGATCTAGTTTGTGGTTACTTATGCTACTTAACAAATTGAAAGATAAAATTATTATAAAAAAATATTATATTGAATTCATTTATTTCAATTTGAAGAATCAAAATTATGATGTTAAATCATGTTAGGAATTTAAATTTACTATTTTTAGTATATACATGGTGTCAGAACACACACATATACTAGAAGAGGGGGTCAATCAATATATCCCTCAATGAATTAAATTCAAAACTTTATCAATTAAAACTTGTAACCAGGTAGAGCATTCAAACACAAGAGCACACAATCACAACACCAAGTTTATATGGAAAACCCAACAAGGGAAAAACCACGATGAGAAAGCTACTTGGAGCTACAGTCCAATTCCAACCTCAAAAAATGAAACAATAATTACAACAGGTTATAAGGTCTTTAACCTAAGGAATTTTACAAATCCCTACTCAACACTTATAGAATTAGGTTGCAACCTCATAATACAACACTTTGTTGAATCAGATAATCAACCACCACCGCAACATTTTGTTTCCTTCGGTTCATTGCATTCAACACTTACACTCTAATTTTGGCTCACTTCCTCCAACATTCAAACTTGCACTTCTTCCTTCATCTCATTACCTCTAACAGTCACTTACACACTTTGGTTAGTGCACTTCCTTTCGCACTTCAGTTATGCTCTTCTACTTTTGGATCACTACCTCTAGCATACATAAAATACGTCTTTGAAAATTTACAATCATTCCTCTGCCTTTAGCACACTACTTTTATAAATTTACATTGATCACACATTGAAAACTTGTACACATTGATCACACACTTGATCTCTTATTTATACCTTTCGTAAGTAATCAAAGGTTTCTCCATGTCGGCCATACTGAAATGTATAAACTTGAAACATGTAATGACCATATTGAGTTGGCTCCAAAACATCTGTGAGAAAGGGAAATTAAATCTGGTCTAAGCCAGGAGATTAGTAGGACCTATTTTAAATCTTCACACATTCCCATGCTAGCGCACACCATAAAAACTTGGCGAAAACAACTTAAAGTACTAAGTTAGGCCAACAAACACTCAACCCTCAAAATATTAGCTCTAGAAGATAGGCAATACTGGAGAGACAAGATAACATCATGTAGATTTCATCACAAGCATCAAAAGTTATTTAGGAACATTTCCATGCCATTCTTTTATAACTTTATGCAAAATTATGTTGGCACAACCAAATAGACACAAAACCAGTATTTATTGCAAACCCAAACAACAGTCTTGAGATATTGTTCTTTGACAACTCAAATTGTGGTACACTTCAACAACCAAAACTCAAGGAGTCACAACAAATAGAAATGCAAAACTCATCCTCTAAACCATAAGGCCAAAAAAAAAGTTATAGAGAAATGCAAAGAATTTCTCTAAACCTTTCAAGACTGCAATATGACAGTCTTCAATTTGCTTACTTAGGAAACTTCTACAATTACTTTTATGTTCTGAAAACTATAGCACACATGCTTCACACTTGAATCTATCTATTATTCAAGTTGGAGGACCATATCATAAAATGTGGAGGAATGGAGAGTATTCTTTGGAGCTTTTCACAACACCTTCTTGAGCCACTAACTATAAGAGATTCTTTGATAAAAATTACATCAATAGACAATGAATACAACATTTACAAAATCATTCACCTATTCATGAGCAACAAGAAACAACTATTATTGCAACTCATGACATCCAACCTTATACATTATACTTAACACCCTGATTGCAGTATATGCAACTATCCACAATATGCAAACATCCACACATTGCCACTTTTCTAACAAAAGAGATAACATCATTAGTAAAATCCATATTGTTGACATCAATGACATCACCTACAACATACTTGCAACACATGGTTATAAATTTTAAATTTTAAAATATCCTGAATTTTATTTCATTAGAGATTTAAAATGAAAATTATTAATTCATTTATTTAGGAAAAGGGTATATGCAAAAATATGTGACACAAAAAATATACCAATTTCTTCTTTATGCCTGAAATGAGCATTTGGTGAGTGCCAAATTTGGTGCTCACTAAATGTGAATGATGTTATAAAAAACAAAAAAAAAGAAACTTTCTTGTCATTTTTCTGCTTTTCAACCCACGACCTACGATTTTTCTAATCCTCAACTCACGCATGCCAAAATGCATTTCATTTTTTCACCTCAAGGTTGTGAAATCTTCATCAAGATACCACCAAGATTCCAAGGAGGTCAAAGAGGTAAGTATCTCTACTTTTTAAGTTTCAATTTTTGATTAAATTGTAGACTGAATTAGGTTTTTTACTAATTTTTTTTTTTGTTTCCAGGAAATGATGTTCCACCCCTAAATGTTTAAAATATTCCATCACCTCCTCATGAAGACCATCATAAACAAGAACCACAACAAATACCTCCATCAATTCCTAGACATCCCCCAGGAATAAAAGAAAATATACTAGGGAAAATACAAGACAATAAAAAACATCTTGAGAAATTTTTTACAAGGCTGAATAATCCTATTGCAATAAAAACTCATAGAACAAGCCTTGCTAAATCCTTGTAATCTACTGTGTCTCATGTATGATCAATGAGTGTGCAAACTAATTTTTGGTCCAATAAGAGGGAAGAACAAAAATAGTTTTATGCAAAAAAACTATCCTATGAGCAAGTAAAGAAAATGAAAATTAACAAATCTGACTTGTGTTCCCTCTTCACTAACCCATGAACCAATAAACCATTAGTAATTGGATGTAGGAGGTTCCCTATCCATTGGTGCCACCACGAAGGGATAAAGAATAATTTTTGGGCTAGGTGGTGTATGGTTTTTGACTAGCCTCCATAGAATAACTATGAGGGACCATAATAATTTTTGAGGAATCTCTATTGTGAGTTTTCCTCAATGTGATTCCAAACTATTTTGACTTTCTAAATTTATAGGGTAGAGGTGGGGTCTCCTCACATTACAGAGTGGGGACACAACATGACCCAAGCTTGACACCAAGATCCTTGGGTAGACCTGTGGTGGATCATGTGACTATTCCTTCTATTGTGAAGGACAATGTTGAGGTGGACACCTTAGAATCCATTAGCTCACTCACTCAAAGCCTTATACAGTATGTGAGGCCTCTAGTATAGGGTGATGTAGGTGAGTCTTCTAGGCCTTGAGTTCTAGTCTATTTTTGTCAATTTTGTGGTGTTGTTTGCACTTATAATCTTGAGAGTAGTTAAGATGTAGCTACACATGATACATCAGTTGCAGAGGGGATGGTTATGATAGATATTTTTTAAATGAAACATTTGAAATTGATACTCAAATAAATTTCAACAAGTTCATTTAATTTTGTTTATTAAATTTTATTCTAAAATGTAAGAATAACTAAATTAGTAAAATGCTTATGAAAATTTAGGGTCAGAATGTTCATGCTACTTGCACTATTCCCCCAGACCCCTATTTCATGATGTCGCCGAGTTGATAGGTATGCAACTGGTAAAAAAGTATATTTTTATATATGAATAGTTGAACCTTATATGAATGGCTTTCTCATAACTCACTTTGGATGTTGAATAGTTTGGTGGTGTACCTTCAACATCAACACCTCACAGTAGTTATCGTCGATGAAATTTCACCCATGTAATTGTTGTCATTTCATGCCACCCTTTGATGACCCATCATTGATAACCAATTTGAGAGATCCTACATGGGCCATCTTGCATGAATTCTCCTTGAAGGTTCCTAAAAGTGGCTAAGTGTTGTGTTTTTGGAACTTCAAGCTATCACTTGCTTTCTTCCTTGCATCCCTCTTCTATCGCCCCCAATCTCCTCCTCCTCCTCCCTTTCTTTCCATTTCTCTCTTTAGCTTTTTGGTTTTTGCCCATCGGGCTTAACCCTTTCCCTCTACCCCCTATCCTTCCTTTTGAAAATCAACTTAGAGTTGATCTTTCAAGGGTAAAACTTCAGCCTTACCCTTTACCTCTTACCGTTTGTTATGGTAAGAGGTAATCTTCCCTTTTGACCCCTGAACCATAATATGCTCTTTAAAAAGTGACTAAGTGTTTGTTTTTCAAGAATTGGGGATTGGGATTCCTCTTTACCTCTTACCGTTGTTATGGTAAGAGGTACGATACCCTCCTAACCTACTATCTCTGATGGATGGTTCAAAATTTTGACCAAGTCTCAAATTTTAGGCATTGGGGATCAACTATCCCTCTTATCCCTTACTTCATTTTGGTAGGAAGTATGCCCTCCTTCCAAAACCCAACCTATGATTCCCAGTTTCGAACTTTGACATTCTCTCACCCTTCTACCCTTTTACTACTTTGCGATAAGCGGTATGATGCAACCTTGACCCCCGATGTCTGATGGTTTCTTTCAACCATCAGATGTCACTCTTACCTCTTACTCCTTATCTTAATTCTATGGTAAGCTACAAGTGATATGCTCGATCTCTGAAGCTTGAAACTAATACTAGTGTTGATGAAGAATATACTTAGGGAACATTACCTAGCCAAGTATCTAGTTATTATTACATCACATAACTCCTATATATCACAGTTATGAGTTGGGAGGGAACAAAAAAAAAGTGATATGTGATGGGGAGGAGATGTGAAGAGTATATGATAGACGAATATTCTCCAAAGAGGTGTCATTTGTTCATTGCATCATGGGTTTCCTTCACATCATGATTTCACTTTTCTAGGCCCAAGGCCTATCTACAATGTGCAATGGGTTGGAAGTATGAGGGTGACGTGTCACATTATGATTGCATCACTTCAATGAAGAAAATTGTGATTGCAACTCACTCAGTTGAAAACCAAAATGTGATGTGTGATATGGGGTATGATGAACGTGATTGGCATGATTTTGGCGATGGTACCATTAATGTTTCATTTCTTCCTCAACGACGTATTTTGATTCTAGGTCTTCATCGATGACATCTATGACATCTATTTCTCCCTTGAGTTTTGCAAGTGGATTTTGTGGTGCCCATATTGATTTATTATTGCTGCTTTTTCCTTTCTAATGGTTCCATGCTCACATCCCTAATTTTATGGGTGGATTTGAATGCACTTTCAAGAAAAACATTTATTGTTTGGTATGGAATGAAAGTATTGTTTTCTCCATGCTCTCCTTTTGGCATAGATTTGTTGAGAAGATCTTTCCTTGATCATATCTCCTTGACTACTAATCCTAGCTAGGTTAGGGTTTGGGTGTATTCATCTAAGTCATGATTGATCTATAAAAGAAACACTTGTATTAATTTCAATGAAATTGATCAAGATTACCTCTTCTCAGCTTTTTTAATGTTTATGTAAGCTCATTTCCTCCATCTCTAAGTGTTTGTTCTCTGTTTCCATGCATATATGTTTGAGTTAAATTGCTTATAGTTGTTGCTTGATAATATATTTTCCTTCTAGCACCTTGTCAAACCCTAACCTCCATGTTTTCCTCTGGAAATCAACCAAATAGAGATTTGTGTGAGTCCCCTAGTCCTTCTTCAACATGTTGTTGTGAAATCTTAGCTAGGAAGAAACAACTTTCCATCTTGGTGTACCACCTCCATTTCCCTTTCACGCATTCCTTCTCCCGTTTTCCCCTATGAGCTGTTAGAGTAGGATAGTGGTAGGTTTTCATGTATTGGGTTGGACCAACACATTGCACTTGGATTGAAAGAGGAAGCCGACCTTCTTTGAAGATTAAAACTCATATGCGCAAAGGTCCCACATCTTGAGGTTGTTTCCATTGTGTCATTGAAATGCTAAACTTTGTGTTCAACAAGGTGCAATTTTATGTAATAACAATTTTTGGCATGCTCGATGGGACTACTTTCTCTCCATTGAATAATTTAGTTTTTTCTTCAACACATCTTTCCTTTCAGTCATATCTTAAAACACCATGGTGACTCCATCCAAATGTTTTGGTTCAAGCAGTGCTAGTTACTTTAGAGGAGGGGGATCGACTGCTCAGGACCCCAGGTCACTAGAGGGTCTAGAAGAATAGGTTGCTCTAATCTAACTCAAACTAATGGAATGTTTTAGGAGAGTTAAAAGTTTAAAGGCTGGAAGAAAGAGAAACTAGGTTGTTGTTGTCGTTTTACAAACCCAATTTTTTTAGGAAGTCAAGTGAGAAAGTTTCTAGAGTCTAGATTGTGACTCAAACAACTCACTACTAGAGCTACAACATGGGACATGGATGAAAACATGGCACACTGGTGTCTTAGTGGGGGAACTTGCATGCATACAGATAGAAAGCATAAATGTTGAACAAGACAACTGAGAGGGGGGTGAATTAGTTGTGCCAAATTTAACCCTTAAAAAAATTTCATCAGGGATTACATCAATCACAAATCATTACTTTATTAAATGATTAAACATTCAATGCAAAGTAAGAAACTAAAAAATCATCACACACACAATAACACTATATTTACGTGGAAAACCCTTGATAAGGGAAAAACTACGACGAGGATTAGATCACACTATAGAGAATATCAAAACTGATTACAAAGGCTCACTACCAAAACAAGTACTCACTTTCCAATGAGGGTTAACCACTCAAAGGGCTCACTTCCACATAGTTATAAAGAATATAGAAGAAATATGTTACAAAGAGAAGACAATATCAATGCAATAGAGATTTCCACCACAATTCACTCAACCACTTGCATACATGCATGAATGATAGAGTACACCTTTAGCTCACCGCATCCAAAAACTCAACAATTAGACTTTGTACTAATTTTCCAAACTCACATCACATACATCAATCTTGATTTATATCCTTCCACTATATCTTTGTACTTCACTTCCATCAACATTTCATCTTATATTTATACCATCTTCAACATATCCAAAGTCGGCCATCCATCATTAAATTCAAATTAGGTTGGTGCCAAAACATCCTAGGGTGGAATTAGAATGAGGGAAACCTAGACACATGCTTGATAAGGACCCAAATAAGTCCCAACACACTTCATTAACTTCAAAGGTAGTGTTTAACACAAGGTCAGCCAAACTAATGTAAAATACATAGAATAATTAAGAACACACAACCCTTAGCATGATCCAATCCTTCTAGACACCAAAATTATCCTCAATATGATCATAACTTAACTTGAGAACTACAAGTCATAAGACTCAACCAAATAGAAATTCAAACCAACAACATTTCTCTCAGACCTCAACCAGATACCTTGAAAAATATAGTTCACAACTGGTGAACATACCTCACACTATTCAATGATCTAGAAGCCCAAATCTTGCCTATAGTAGCTTCCAACAATCATGATCAACATAGATGAACCATAGGAACATAGGAGAAAATATTAGAGAAAAACTCGGAGCAATCATTGAACACCTACACACTTTCTTTATTACAATTTCCTCAATATCCTTGACATATACAACCAATAACTTGCATCCATGAAATTAATGAAAACAACAAACAATTGATAAATAGTTAACCAGTTGAAATCAATGAAAACACCTTCGTTCTTGCAACAATCTCCCCCTTTTTCATTGATGGAAATACATGATGTGAAAAAACATTAAAGGAAACACACTAGATCTGAACACACTTTTCATGATAATGTTTTTCACATCTTTCTCATCTCCCCCTTTGACATCAATGGAAAAAGAAATAGATGTTTTACATTGATTTCCCCTTTGGCACTAAGCACAAAATACTCTTTCAATGACAACACACGACACTACCTGCTCCCCCTAAGAGGTAGCCACCAAAACATCAATCTAGTAGAAAGATAGATCCATAGACCTACCAGATTGATGCATTTCCATATGTATCTAGCTCAAGAAAGGAGGGGAAATGACCCATAAATTCTCCTAGAGATACTCAAAAATATCTTTAGGAAGATCCTTCGTAAATATATCAACAATTTGATCTTTCATTGGTACATACTCAAGCTTTATTTCATTCTCCACAACCTTCTCTCTCAAGAAATGATACCTGATAGATATATGCTTTTTCCTCAAGTGCATCACTGGATTCTTTGAAATGTTAATTGCACTTGTATTATCATAGAAGATAGAAATAGGATCATCATACATTACTTTGATATCTTTCAATGTCTATTTCATCCATAAAACTTTTGTATAGCAAGATGCAACAATAGTATACTCAAATTTAGCAGTCGATGAGGAAACTAAATCTTTCTTTTTATCCAACTATGCCACCAATATAAAACAAAGAAAGAATGAACCACCACATGTAATTTTTCTCTTATATACACAACCAACCCAATCTACATCTGTATAAGCACTTAGTGTAAAGTCAATATCCCTAGGATACCATAATCCATAATCCAGAGTGCCATTCAAATATTTGAACATTCTTTTAACAGCAACAACATGTGTTTCTTTAGGATCTTCTTGAAATCTAGCCACAAGACAAACAACATGCATTATATATGGTTTAGTAGTAGTCAAATACAACAAACCTCCAATCGAAGATTTGTATTTTCTCTAATCAGCCTTAGGTGAATCATCATATTTACCTAATTTGCAACCAGTCACCATAAGAGTGCATACCGGTTTGGAATCATCCATCCAAAACTTCTTCAACATCTCTTTCACACACTTAGACTGTGAAATAAAAATCCCTTTCTCTGTTTGATTAATTTGTAGCCCAAGAAAGAAATTCATCTCTCCAAACATAGACATCTCAAATTATTTTTGCATTTCTTCCTCAAACATCTTACACATAGTTTCATTTTCTCCAAAAATAATGTCATCAACATATACAATGACAATCAAGATTTTGTCATTTTCAATTTTAAAATTAGATTACTATCTGTCGTACATTTGTTGAAACCTTGTTGAATCAAATACCTATTTAACCTTGCATACCAAGCTCTAGGAGCTTAATTCAATCCATATAAAGCTTTCTTCAATCTACAGACAATATTTGGTAGATCTGACAACTGAAATCCTTCTGGTTGTTCCATGTAGACCTCTTCTTCTAGCTCACCATTCAAAAATGCAAAATTAACATCCATTTGATAGACCTTGAAGTATTTATGAGCAACAAATGCTAAGAAAATCCTAATAGCTTCCATTCTTTCCACCAGAGAAAAAGTCTCCTGAAAATCTATGTCTTCTACTTGTGAGTAGCCTTTACACACAAGCCTTGCTTTATTTTTTATCACTTCTCAATTCTCATTCAACTTATTTTTGAATACCCACTTTGATCCAATTATGTTTTTATATGCCAGTCTTGGGACCAATTCCCAAGTTTGATTCTTCTCGGTCTACGTAAGTTCCTCTTTCATTGCTTTGATCCAATTCTCATCTTTACATGCTTCACTTACATTATTTGGTTCAATTTCATAAAGTAAACATAGATTTATCTCACCAACAATAGCTCTACTTCTTGTTAATGCTCCTTTTTTCTTGTCTCCAATGATTTGATTTTCTGAATGATTTTTCTACACACACTTAGGTGTCTTAGGGGACACCATCAGAGATTCATCTTCTTGTTCTTCATTATGCTTCTCTTGCTCATCCTTCTCTTGTTCTTCCACATTTTCTTCAATCCTTACACAATTAGGTTCATCAAATACATATCCATGAACATCAATTGAATTCTTTATTGCTTCATCAACTTTGACATTTGAGCTTTCTATAATCTTCCTTAGTCTTTTATTGAAACATCTGCAGGATTTGATTTTAGTAGAATATCTAAGAAAAATACCTTCATCACTTCTTGCATCAAATTTTCCTATATTTTTTTCATCGCTTTTGATATAACATTTTCTTCCAAATACCTTGAAGTACTTAACAATAGGAATTCTTCCACACCATAGCTCATAGGGGGTCTTTGTACTATTTTCTCTTTCTTGAATTCGATTGAATACATAAACAATGTGAATAGCTTCTCTCTAGTAAACTTCCGGTAGACCAGCTTTAGTAATCATTGATCTGGTTGCTTCTTGAATTGTTATGTTCTTCCTTTCAAAAACTTCATTCTACTGAGTTCTCAGAGCATATAGCTTCCTTTTTATTCCATGAACTTCACAAAACATATTAAACTCATGGGAGGTGAATTCACCTTGTAGACTTCTCACTCTTCTAGGACCATAGAGATCTAGATGAATTAAATCTAGTAGTCTATAAGTAGATTGTTCCTTTGATCTGAAATGATGTCTTACTTGCTTTCCAAATTGACAATTCCTGCAAATAACATTAATAGGCATTGTAATCCTTGGTAAATCTCTCACAGCTTGCACTGCACTAATCCTCGCCAAGTTATCAAAATTCATATGACACATTCTCTGATGCCATAACCAATTGTCATTAATCTGATTCATAAAGCATCGTCCATCAACACCCTTAAGTTGATATATATTTCCTTTAGATTTATTTCTTGTTGCAATCACTGTTCCAGAGTCTTTCTAGATTTCACATTTTTCATCCTTAAATACAATATTATATCCTTTACTGCACATCTTTCCAACACTCAAAATATTATGCCTTAAGGCCTTAACATAATAGACATCATCAGTATTATGCTTGCCATCAAAACTTACTAAACCTATCCCACAAATCTTAGCACCAATATCATCTCCAAACATAACTAAGCCTCCATCATATTTTTCAAGTTTAACAAACTTACTCTTATCACTGGTCATGTGATGTGAACAACCACTTTCAACAACCCAGTAGTTCTTTTCCTTTTTAGCATGTAGGGAAGAGATTATAGTACCTTCATTTTTCTCCTTCTCCGGAGGGCATTCCTTCACCTATTTTTTAGAATTAGTAGAAGTAGGTTCATATTTTATAGCCAAGGAAAAGCATTCATTGCCATATGAATCTCCATAGTCAGATTCCTCATCAGAAATACTAGCATCCTCATTCACATAATATGCTCTATTGATCTTCTTACCTTTATTTTCTTTCTCATATCTTTGTTTATTCCACTTAGCTCTTTCCAAAAACCTTGAAGCATAATGAGCTATTCCTCCACAAATAAAGAATTTTTTGGAGCCTTCATCCTTCTCACAAAGTTAGCTTCTACGTCATCAAGATTTTCTTCATCTGAATCTTCAACTTTTGTAGCCTTAAAAGCAGTTTCTGATTTGGACCCATTTCTAAAGTTTGGATTTCTCATCTCATAAGATGTCATAGTTCCCAATAATTGATCTTTAGTGTAGGTCTTGTAGTCTATATGTTCTTCAATAGCACATACCTTTTCACTATATGCATCAGGGAGAGTCCTAAGAATCTTCTTTAAAATCAGGTGGTTTCATCTACTGTAGTACCAAGTCATCACATTCCAGCTACTACCTCATCCAATCTCTATACATAGGCTTTAACATTCTCATCTTCATACATATACAGGAGCTCAAATTGTGTCTCCAAATCTAGAAACTTTTCTTCTTTGACCCTTTCATCACCTTCATGCACTTTTTCTAAGGTATCCTAGACCTCTTTAGCATTCTTCAGGTTTTGAACTTTAATAAACTCAGAATGTACAAGACTATTCTTCAAAATGAGCTTCACCTTATTGTTCACTTCACGTGCCTTGATTTCATCAACTACACTTAGACCATTAGCAAGAGGAGTGTAAGGAGTCTTGTAAGCCTTCTCCACATCATATCCAAAATACTCCAGATATTCTTCTATCATTATTTTCTAGATAGAATAATTAGTTCCATCGAACTTCAGATACTCATAAGTAACTTTGCTAGCCATCCCAGACCTTCCTTAAGTGGTTAAGCTCTTCTCCAAGGAACCAAGCTTTGATATTAATTGTTGAACAAGAAAATTGAGAGGGGGGGTGTATTAGTTGTACCAAATTTAACCCTTAAAAAATTTCGACTGAAGATTAGATCAATCACAAATCATTACTTTGCTAAATGATTAAACATTCAATGCAAAGGCATAAACGAAAAAAGAATCACACATACACAATAACACCATATTTATGTGGAAAACCCAATAAGGGAAAAACCACATTGAGGATTAGCTCACACTATAGAGAATATCGAAACCAATTACAAAGGTTCACTTCCAGATAAGGCTCACTGCAAAAATAAGGAGTCTGTCCAGATCAGGACTCACTATCCAACAAGGGTTAACCACCCGAAGGGTTCACTACCACATAGTTACAAAGAATATAGAAGACATATGTTACACAAACAAGACAATCTCAATGCAACAAATATTTTCATCACAATTCACTCAACCACTTGTAGACATGCATGAATGATAGAGTACACCTTTAATTCACTACATCCAGAAACTCAATAATTAGAATTCACACCAATCTTCCAAAATTGCAGCACATACATTAATCTTGATCTATATCCTTTCACTATCTCTTTGTATTTCACTTCCATCAACATCTCATCTTGTATTTATACCATCTTCAACATATCCAACGTCAACTATCCATCATTGAATTCAAATTGGGTCAGTTCCAAAACATCTTAGGGTGGAATTAGAATGAGGGAGACCTAGACAAACGCTTGATCAGGACCCAAATAAGTCTCAACATGCTTCATTAACTTTGAAGGTAGTGTTTAACACAAGGTCGACCAAACCAGTGTAAAACACATAGAACAATTAAGCACACACAACCCTTAGCATGATAAAATCCTTCCAGACATCAAAATTATCCTCAACATGATCATAAAAACTTAAATCTAGAACCACAACTGATAAGACTCAACCAAAGAGAAATCTAGATCAACAACATTTCTCCTGAACCTTAACCAAATACCCTAAAAAACATAGTTCACAACTAGTGAACATAACTCACACTGTTCAATGATCTAGAAGCCAAAATATTGGATATAGAAGCTTCCAACAATCATGATCAACATATTTGAACCACACGAACATAGGAGCGAATCCCGAAGCAAAACCTAGAGTAACCACTGAACACCTGCGACCTTTCTTCATTACAATTTCCTCAACATCCTTGACATATACAACCAATAACATGCATCCATGACATTAATGATAATAGAAACTAGTTGATAACTACCTAATTAGTTGGCATCAATGACAACACCTTCATTCTTGCAATAGTAAAGTATAGTCAAAATCTAAGGAAAACCTACTAACAACCTCATGGATGCAGTTTGATGGAATAGCATAAATAGAAAGCAATAAAACAAAAGAATATTGAGAAAAGAACTAAGACTAAATATAATTACAAAATCACAAAGAAGGGTGAGGAAAGAACACCTTCCTACCCCTAATTTGATATCTTCAAGATCTTCACTTAGTGAACAACCTGCACACACAAGAATGATAAAATGTTGGGGCTATGTTTAGAGGACTGTCATAGTCAGCCCCCCATTTTGGTGTTTCCACCTCCATGGACAATCAAAATAGCAATGATTGGAGAAATATGATAAAGAAAGATATTGAAATAGCAATAGCAAACAATACACAAACAAAAATATGCTATGGTATTAAAACGATAATACAAAGTGAAAGGGAGAAGGAGTGATATCACCTTCAACCATGTGCACTCAAGGAAAATGGGAGAAGGAGCTAGCTCACAAGCTTTCAAAGACCAATGTTTTTGCAATAATAAAGAGAGTAAACCAACAAAGTATCAACTTGCAACTTCAATGGAGGTGGTAGAGCTTGAAGGAGTTGAAAGTGAGTGAAGAAAATTGGCCAAAGTGTGAAGATGATCTAGAAGCATGAGAGAATGAATGAGATAGGAATTTGAAAGGTGAAAATGGAGGTAAAGGAGTCATTCAAAGTTAGTTCAAATTGCAAGAGATGTTACACTTTGCATCCAATGGAGGGGTGTAACACCTCTACGGATTCCAGAGGCGAGAATCCTATCAAGATGCTAGTGCACTGCATAGACACCCATGCACCATGCTAACATCCCCAATAGAATATCCCCCACCGAAATTTAAAAAAACTACCAAGTGGAAAGGGGAAGGTGGTGCAAATGTGAATTGCATTATCATGTTTAATCTTCTAAGGTAGGAGGTAGCATAAATGGGGAATTTTCATAGGGTTGAAAATTCACAACATTTAATTTTCCTCCCACTTTAGCGAGAATAAGTGTCAACAATTGCATGGTAAAGTAGAGTGAAATTTGAGGAATGTATACCTAAATCGTCAAGGAAGCAATCCACAATCTGATGAACTCAGGTGTAGGAGAGAGAGATGGTTCCACAGGTACTCGATCCTACGAAGATTTGAACAAAAGTGTCGCAAGTGCTCGGTCTTGTGGAAGGTGAACAAAAGGCTTTGCAGGTGCTCAGTCCTACAAAGTTGGCTCCACAAGTGCTTGATCATGTAGAAGATGAACAAAGGGTTCTATAGGTTCTTGGTCCTACAGAATGAAAATGATTCATAGGTGCTCAATCCTGCAAAGGAGGAAAGACATGTGCTCGGTCCTAAGGGAGGCCAGATGTGGAAGGATTCACAGAGTTTGATTGGCCCTCACATGTGCTCGGTCCTACAAGGAAACATGCTAATCCATGGACAAAACATGTTAGGAAAGAAAAAATTCACGTAGACAGAAAAATAGTCGTATCTTAGAACAAGCAATCGAAGGAGAAGATTTGAAAGGGGTCCCTCGGGAACCCTTCAAAAGAAAGAGGGGTCTGGTCAAGGGATGCTCTATTTGAAAAGCATTGCCATTTTTCACAAATGATTATGTCATTAAGGGATCCTTTTGAAATATTTTCTTTCATCAAGGAATCCAAAAAAAAAGAATAACCTTCTTAAAGATGAATCCTTAATTATTTTTATTATGAATTTGATTTTAAAAGAAAATATTGCTAAGGGGATCCTTTTCAAAGGATGTGATTTTTGAAAAAAAGTAAATATTTTTAGCAAGGAATTCTTTGGCCACCAAATGCACCTTATTAAAAATTAGAGAGGTATGAGCCCCCCTCAGGATGATGTGTATGAACTAAAGGAGCACATGGCATCCTAAGGAAAGGAAAAATACACAAAGTTGTCATGGCCCATGATACATGGAGAGATGTAGATGTTGAAATGTTTTCATACACGTGAGGGCCAATACATAGGAACCAAAACATTAAGAAGCAAACAAAGAAGATAGAAAGATAAAAAAGAAAGGAAACATAAAGACAAAGAAATCAAGAGACAGGGGGATCTAATAATTCGGGGTTAGAACTACTCATAGATATAGATAGATAGATATAGTATAATATATGTATGAACTATCATCAATCCCCTATTATATCATATCATGAAGGGTACATGAAAACAAAATAAAAAATTGGGTCAACATGGATGGGAGGCCTAAATGCTCCCAACACTTCGCATCATCCCCAATTGTCAAAAATCAAGGGACAACAAATAGAAGAGTGATGCCACAAATAGAAGAAGTTTACGACATAATACACTCATGTATCCAAGAACCTACGAGGGTGGCAAGGGTTCTCTAGGAACACATAAAACAAGCATGGGGGGAACACAATACAAGCAAAAATCTAATCTATAGGTAAGGAAGGGGTGCTCTCCTAATTCTCATCAACTAGGAGGTCATTTTTCTCCCAATCTAGATCATTATAGGGAGAGGGTGGAAGATCCTACAAGGGTAGGATAGCAATTTGAGCACCCTCTAAATCTCTTGCAACAAGAGCTAAGGAAGAGGGGCCCTCAAGGCCTTCTTTGCTCAACTCTTGTGAGGTAAATGCCATTGATCCTGCAAAGATTGCCGAAAGGGCTGGGTCATCGTCCACTGAGTTGAACATGCACTTGATGGGAGTGCCATGTATTAACTAGGTAGATGAAGAAGGAGGTACCCAAGATCCACTACTAACCTCACCGAAAGACTCGGGGGTAGTGACAAAATCGGGGGACACTAGGGCTACCTCCATCACTAAGACGTTGCAAGCCAAAGCAAAACCCTCTGCTTAAGAGGGTGATCCTTTCTTTTGACCCCCATTAGAACCAGGTTTTTCCTCCAACTTGTGCTTCATAAGGAGATGTGAGATCCCCAAAGAAGAAGTGGAAGGTGAGGAAGAAGAGGAGAGAACCATAGTGGACACCACCAAAGTATTCAACATATCCATGAGCTTAGGAAAAGGTGGGATATCTAGAAGGGACATCAAGAGAGGAGGCTCAACTGAGGGAGCGGTGAAAAATTGCACCCTTTTAGGGTGAGGGTCATCTGTGTTTGTGGGGGGAGCCGAAAGTAAGATCGAGGCAATAAGAACTAAAGAAAAATGGGCAAAAGAGGAGGGCACATCAAGAGATACCAAAATAGGATTTTTTGGCTCCCCTTTTGCCTTTTGCAAGGTAGCTTGCTTAGTAGCGAGAACCTTCCTCTAGCACTTATGCTCATGCACAAGGTGGTTTCTTCAACTTTAAGAGTTGGAAGCTATGAATTGAGGAGGAGCAGAAGGATTCTATTTTTCCATGGGAGTGTCCATCACAGCTGTTGTCGGTGGAGGGAGTGACTCTTGGATAGAAAAAGGAGGAAGAGATGTATGAACATAAACAAAAATTGATGGAGAAGTAGATTCAAGTGTGTTGATAGCAAGTCTCTTCCCATTCGCCACCCTAGGGGCAGGAGTAGTAGGAGGTCAAGGAGGCTGAGATGTAGAGGTGACTCCATGGGGACCTTTCCCATTATCGTAGACAATGAGTTGAGGCACCATGGGTAATAGAGGAAGGTCGAACACCAAATGCTTGGAATTTTGCCAAGCAGGCACCATTAGACTCCCCATGAGACACATGGAGGCAGAAGCCAAAGGTGCAACAACAGGGTGAGAGGTGGAAGTAGATGGAGCAACAAAAGAAGAGGAAGGCTCCTGGGCATGAGTAGATTTCCTCTTCCCCTTTTGAGAGGAGGAAGAGGCATCCCACTACTGCATGATCATAGAATCCTTAACTACAATATCATCAAGGGAAGGAGGGTAGGTCACTATTGGTGCAATGCCCCCATTCTTGTATTTAGCATAAGTCTTATACAATAGGTCCATCCTTGGAGGAAGTAGACCAAAAGAGGTAGGCCAAAAGTGATCTAGAGAGTAGCCCCCATGCAACACCAGGGGTTTATACCTAGTGTCATCCACAATGTGTATGGAGCCCTCATGAGGGAACTTCAAACATTTGTGGATTTCCGAAGGAACTGTGTTCATGGAAACTAGCCATGGAATGTCTAGCTTCACTCTGAACAATTCAGACTTTGGGATGATATCAAAAAGGGCATTCACAATTTTGGGCCCCACCAGGACTAAAGGGTGATGGAACCAATGGGAGGGAGGAAAATCCCATCATGTGTATGTATTGTTTTCTTAGATTCATCGTACCCATCCTTATGTAGAAATTTTATTAGCATAATATCCTCTATAATAGTATTAACTCGACATGTAGGATCAACGAGAATGCCAGTCATAGTATTCCCATTGATACAAACAAAAATGTACAAAGGAGAGGGTTCTTTATTCGCGTTCATGTGCAGGTCTTGCAATGTAAATGTTATAAAAGGTGATCCATTCGTAGGCTACACTCAAGGAATGGGAAGATGCATGAAAGAGGCCATCTTTTACGTACTCCAAAAATGACTTCCTTAGGATACCCTAGGGGTTTGATAATCAGATAGTGACCTATCTAGATTTCATTCCATAATGTTTATAGATTCTTCCAACTATGCCTCCAGTGGTTGTAAGTTGGGTTGCAAGGCTATGCGCCCTGCAAAACACACACCTACAACACACCTAGAACATGAGGGAAGATTCCTTCAACACTATGAAATGGAACAAAAATAGTTCATGTTGGGTTCACCAAAATGTAGAGGAGGGGGATTGACTTCTCAAGACCCTAGGTCATGATAGGGTTTAGAAAAATAGGCTACCCTGATCTACCTCAAGCGAATAGAACTTTTCAAGATATTTTAAAGTTTAAAGGATAGAAGGAAGAGCAACCAGGTTGCTATTGTCCTTTAATAAAGTTGAATGTTTTAGGAAGTTAGGTGAGAAAGTTTCCAGAGTCTAGACTATGACTCAAATAGCTCACTACTAGGGGACTACAGTGTGGGACATAAATGATAGTGTGGTGCAGTGACATCTTAGTGGGGCACTAGAAAACCTACTAACAACCTAACAGATGTAGTTTGATGGAATAAAAAAAGAAAAAGCAACAAAACAACAAAATATTGAGAAAATAACTAAGACTAAATCTAATTATCAAATGACAAAGGGTGAGGAAAGTGCACCTTCCTACTCCCAAGTTCGTATCTTCAAGATATTCACTTAACGAACAATTTGTACACATAAGAATGAGAAAATTTTGGGACTATGTTTAGAGGATTGCCACAGTAAGTTCCTCGCTTTGGTGTTTCCACCTCCATGAATAGCCAAGATAGCATCAATTAGAGAAATATGATAAAGAAAGATATTGAAATAGCAATACCAAGAAATACATAAACAAAAATATGCTAGGATATTAAAATGATAATGCAAAGTGAAAGGGAGATGGAGTGATATCATCTTCAACCATGTACACTCAAGGAAAATGGGAGAAGGAGTGATCTTGCAAGCTTTCAAAGACCAATTTTGTCGCAACAATGAAGAGAGTAAAGCAACAAAGTATCAACTTGCAACTTCAATGGAGGTGGTGGAGCTTAAGGAGCTGAAAGTGAGTGAAGAGAATTGTCCCAAGTGTGAAGATGATCCAGAAGCATGAGATAATGAATGAGATAGGCATTTGAAAGGTGAAAATGGAGGTAAAGGAGTCATTCAAAGTCAGTCTGAAGGGTAGGAGGCATTACACTTTACGTCCAATGGAGGAGTGTAATGCCTCTATAGATTCTAGAGGTGGGAATCCTATTAGGATGATAGAGCACCGCATAGATGTCAATGTGTTGCACTAGCGTCCCTGGAAAAATATCCCCCACTAACACATAGAACAGCTATCGAGTGGACAGGGGAAGGTGGCAAAAATGTGAATTGCATTATCGGGTTTAATTTTCTAAGGTAGGAGGTAGCATAAACATGGAATTTTCCTAGGGGTGAATATTTATGCCATTACATTTTTCCCCCACTTTAGTGAACATAAGTGTCAATGAATGCATGCTAAAGTAGAGTGAAAGCTGAGGAATGTATACCTAAACCATGAAGGAAGTAGACCACAATCTGACAAACTCGGGTGCAAGAGAGAGAGATGACTCATTAGGTACTCGGTCCTATGGAGATTTGAACAAAATTTCCACAGGTGCTCGGTCTTATGGAAGTTGAACAAAAGGCTCCGCAGGTGCTCAATCCTACAAAGTTGGCTCCATGGGTGCTCGTTCATATAAAATATGAAAAAAGGGTTCTATAGGTGCTTGGTCTTGCAAAGGAGGTGCGATAGGTGCTTGGTCTTGAGGGAGGCTAGATGTGGAAGGCTCCATAGAGTCTTATTGAACCCCATAGGTGCTTGGTCTTGTTAGGAAACATGTTAATCCATAGGTAAAACATGTTAGGCAAACAAAAAGTCACGTAGACAGAAAAATAGTCATATCTTAGAATAAGCAATTGAATGAGAAGCTTTCAAATGGGACCCTTCAAAAGAAAGAGGGGTTCGCTCAAGGGACACTCTATTTGAAAAGTGATGACATTTTTTGCAAGCGATTTTGTCATCATGGAAACTTTTTGAATTATTATCTTTCATCAAGGAATCTAAAAAAAAGAAGAATGGCCTTCTCGAAGGAAAATTCTTAATTCTTTTTGTTACGAATGTGATTTCAAAAGAAAATATTGCTAAGGGGATCCTTTTCAAAGTAAGTGATTTTTGAAAAAATGTAAATATTTTCAACAAGGGATTTGTTGGCCACTGAATACACCTTGATGAAAATCACAGAGGTATGGGTCGCCCCTTAGGATGATGCATGAGAATTGAGGGAGCACGTGGCATCCTAAGGAAAGGAAAAACACACAGAGATCTCATGGCCCATGATACATGGTGAGATGTAGACGTTTGTTGTCCCACACATGAGGGACAACACATAGGCACCACAATATTAAGAAGAAAGAAAATAAGAGAGAAAGATACAAAAGAAAGGATAAACAAAGATGAAGAAATCAAGAGACAGGGGGATTTGATAATTCGAGGTCAAAACTGCTCATAGATATAGATAGATAGATATAATATAATATACATAAGAATTGTCATCAATACCCTATTATATCAGATCATGAAGGGTACCTGAAAACAAAATAAAAAATCGCGTCAAAATGGAAAGGAGGCCTAAATGCCCCCAAAACTTTGCATCAGCCCCAATTGTCGAAAAATAAAGGCACGAAAAATAGAAGAATGAGTCCAAAAATAGAATAAATTTACAACATAATACACTTCTGTATCCAAGCACCTATGAGGGTGACAAGGGTTCTCTAGGAAGACATTAAAAATGCATGGGAGGAACACAATACATACACAAATCTAATCTATAGGTAAAGAAGAGGTTCTCTCCTAGTCCTCATCATCTAGGAGTTCATTGTTCTCCCAATCTAGATCATTATAGGGAGAGGGTGGACAAGCCTGCAAGGGTGGGATAGTAAGGAGAGCACCCTCCAACTCTCCTTTGACAAGAGCTAAGGAAGAGAGCCCCTTGAGGTATTATTTGCTCAAATCCTATGAGGTAAACCTCATTGATCTTGCAAAGAGCATCAACAGGGCTAGGTCATCATCCATCGAGTTGAACTTGCGCTTGATGGGAGTGCCATGTGTCAACTAGGCAGGTGAAGGAGGCACCCAAGATCCACTATTGACCTCACCGAAAGACTCGGGGGTAGTGAAAAACTCGGGGGATGTCGGGGCTACCTTCCTCACTAGGATGACACAAGCCAAAACAAAACCCTCTCTTGAAGAGGGTGATCTTTTCTTCCAACCCCCATTAAAAGCAGGGTTGTCCTCCAACTTGTGCTTCATCAGGGGATGTGAGATCCCCATAGATGAAGTGAAAGGAAATGAAGAAGAGGGGAGAACCACAATGGACACAACTAAAGTATTTGAATATCCACAGGCTTAGAAAAAGGCAAGATGTCTAAAAGGTACATAAGGAGAGGAGGCTCAACCGAGGGAGAGATGAACACTTGCACACTTTTAGGGTGAGGGTCATCCACTTTTAGGGAGTGATGAACCATAGTATATTGTCAACTATGGTTGAGATCCTATACATTATTTAAGTTTGATTGGATGGATTTCCTACTTCACATAGGATAATTTCTCAAGAAAGAAGAGATATTGATGAAAACTATACCTCTAGATTGATCTAAAAATAGATTGAATGAGGGATTACTAACTTGGGATAAGCTAATTTCCTAAGAAAGCTTTATGATGGATGAATTTTTTAGGATTTATGATCTCGATTAAGTGTATGAGATTGGATATGTGATGGTAGGTGTGTTAGATGTCTATTTTGTATGTTCAACTCACTCCTTGTTCAAAGGGAATGATTTTTTGGATAAGTCAATGGTTGTTGATGAGATGAAAGTGATAATTTTGGGCTGCATATGGAGAAAAAAAATATTGGATTATAGTTTTGGACTCAGGAGGATACTGGCTATCCATGATAGAAATGATTTTATTTATGGATTTTTAATGAAAAATGGATTCACCCAAACTAGAGTGGATTCACCCACAAAGGTCACAAAGTTACCCAAGAATGAAATCACCCTACAATAGTGTGGACTCATCTAAAAGAGAACAAATTTTCAAAAGAATAAAATCGCCCAAGAGTAGAGCATATTTTCCTAATGGAGAAAAAATATACCTAGCTTTAGGGTAGATACATCCAAGGAAGACTATGATTGGATTGGAGATGTGACTTCCTAAGTCTATCCACCCAAGAATAGAGAATATTCACCCAAGTACAGAGCAAATTTTCCCATGAGTGACTGTATAGAGATGGAAAAAGGACCAAAGATTACTAAAACAAAGACATAAGAGAGACAATGATGCAATGGACCAAATATATGCACATGTAAGAACAAGAAGACACACCAAAAATAGAAAGCATAGATTAATCAAATATGTATTAAAAATATTGTAGGCTCATAGCACACACACTAATTCTATCTACTTGCATATGGATAGCTAGAGATCATGAATCAAAAGGATGAAGGATCTCTTATTGATGGTGGCCAAAATGTGATACCTTAGTAGTATATATCTCAGTGCATTGAAGTATAATGTAACTTTAGGGTACAATATCTATCACCTACACCACACTAATTGATGGTTGAATGGTCTTATGCTAGGCTAAAATAGGTGATCTAGTGCATCCTCTAAATACTGAGGGGTATGTGAGGCACATCCATGAACACTATCCCATCACAAGAATAGGTTGAGAATGCTATCTAAGCCACTTAGACCAACCAAGTGCACTCTTATCTTGATATAACCTAAGTATTGGAGATTTTTAAAAAACAACATGACTAGATTGGGGTAAAATTTTCATTCTCCCCCCTTATATACCTTGCCAATTTATGTGGTTGATGTCACTCCTTGGGGTGATGAAATACCCAAGTAGGCCTCCTAAAGGGAAGGATATGTTAGGCATTTGTAATCTCTAAGATTGCATGAAACAAAAGGAGAGGGCATATGTGCAAGCTAGCACACCTGTGATAACACACCACAAGACTTGGATCAATTTGTGACTTCTAATCCCTAAGATCACCAAATGGTGTAAGAGGATAGCATATGTCAACAAATGATCCCAAAAAAATCACACAATAGATTGACCCTTTAAAAATGAAGGTGTTCCTATGTTAGTGATGAAAATAGTCTTTAACTGTGAACCTGCATAGGATATGTTAGTAGTTTATGATCTTTGTATTGAATAAATGATATCAAGTTGCACAATAAATAACTAGATACCAAAGTGATCAAAAGAAAATAATTGTTAGAATAGAGGTGTTTGGGATACCCACCCCAATAATAGGGGGCTATGGGATCAAAAAAATGTAATCCCCTACATATAGGGGTTCGAGGGTGAAGCCCTTGGAGACTTTTTTTATGAAGCTAAAAAATGAAGAGAAATGTAAAGAATTTCACCTGACATAGGTTGCTTATACCTTACACAGTCGATGATGCATAGATTGGATTTACCCAAATAGTCACAAACTTTCCCAAGAGTGAAATCACCTAATTATAGTGTAGATTCACCCAACTGGAAAATAATTTGATCAAGAGTGGAATTTCCCACTTGAGAAAAGTTGATTTTCCTAACTAGAATCATCTAGAAAGCTACCCAAAAGTTTACGTGTTCACCCAAAAGATTGTGTATATTCCCAATAGATTGCATATCCACCTCTATGTGAGCAGGTATTCAGAACCACCTAAAAATTTCCAAAACTACTTGTTGATGGGTGTTTTTTCACTTTCTCAACATAGACAAAGCACAAGTGCAATGTTTCTCTTGAAAGGAAATTTCCTACAACTAAGTTTTAGAAAATCAACCCAAGATCTCTCGGGTGTCAGGTCATGATAATGCTTGGAATAGTTTAATGGTTGATGTGATTTGCTTGTAATCACAAGGAGGGATTTATGGTTTTCTAAACTTGAGGGATTTGGGTCTGCAAATGGAGTCTTATTAATTCTGGAAAGGAATGAACAGTTGCTGCAAGTTCAAAACAACAAGCTAAAACTCCTTTTTGCTCATCTAATTTTGATTTACGATGATGCTAGAACTTTTTTTTCATTTCAAATTTTAAAGAAAGGTCAAAAGGGAAAAGGGGATAGAAGTTTCCTAGACCTGAAACTAATGGTGAAAAATAACAATGGAGGATGCTACAGTGGACAAACTTCCTAAAATTGAGTTCCACTTAACCAAGGACAACCCACAGTCTCATGAAACTAGTGCAATCTTCAAGGGGTCTTTGCAGATTTTCAAATTGTTCATTCACCTTTAAAGCATGAATGGAAATTGAACTTAAGTGCAACACTATAAGTGATGCTTAGGCTAACTTTACAAAGAAATTTATCATCAATAAAAAACAACAAAAAAAGAGCAAGAAAGACATCAAACACCATAGCATACTTCACCATTAAAGCACAACATGAATTAATAACTAGAAGTAACTTAAAACTTGGAACATTAAAGCTAAAATATACTACTTGGAGATATAATCATGGACATATGAAGAAGAAAATACAAGAAACCATCAAAATAATGTTTTTCTTATATATTTTCTGTAGCATGTCTTTACACAACAACTCATCTCTCTCTTTGAAAATGAGAGGATGCCCTTATTTATAGTTTTCAAAAAGTGAAATGAATGGACAAAATTAATTTACAATGAGTGGCCAAGATTCATTTTCACTTAGGGTTTCACCTACCCCTAAATATATTACAATATAAAAATAGACTTTTGTCTTTCTCCCTATTTCATCTTCTAGTCTATTTTGTCTTGTAGTGACTTCCAACCTTTAAAGCTATTTCAAAAAGTATTCATCATCTATGATAGGCTTTCCAGCCTCCTTTTGTGCAGTTGCATACTCTACAAACTTTTCGATCATGGCTATGCGCTTCTTTTCCTCTATGAGCCTAGATTTGAGGATCTAAAAGGCTATCTTCTTCAATCTATTAGTTATTTTCTCCTAGTGCTTGGTACATTTTGGAGTAGCCTTTATAACCTGCTTTGATTGAGTGAAGGACCTTGCAGTAAAATCCAAGAAATCTGGTGATAGTGTGTCACCAGCTCTTTGTTCCATCTTTTTATGAAATAATGGCTCTATTTTTTCAGGATCTATCTTAGGGTGGGAATTTCATAGTCTGTCATCATCTTCAGGTAATCCCTGCTATCTGTCTGGTGTTCCTTGACCCATTCTTGATCAAGCTCCAATTCATGCAAAGACTTTTCAAAAATTTCCGTTATATAATCAAGATCCATTTGCCATGTCACAATCAGCCAATGATCTTCTTTTGGAAGCTCCAACTTCTTTTCCCATGTTTCCTGGGAGAGTTTAAGGATGCTCAATAGCTTTGGATAGGTGATACTATACAACTCAGGAAATTCCTAGCAAGTATTTATCATTTCTTCTACTTCCTTCTAGAAAATTTAGAATTTATTGAACACCTTGGCAACAAGGTGGATACCGATGTCACCATAGTATAACACCCTATTGAACCAAACCGTAGTGGACTTGGTCCAGTTCTTCATCTTTTTCATTTTATTTATTTCTTCCTTTGACAAGAGGGTAGGTGTCTATGATTCTGTAAGAGCCTCTTCTTCTATGGACGTCCATTGTTGGATATAGGCAGTGAGATCTTCCACCTGTGCCTTCAACTCTTCCTTGGTGGATTTGTCTTTATTCATTTGTTGTATAATGGTGGTCGTTGAGCCCTAAAAATCATCCATCTTCTGTTCATGAGATGCTAGGCCTAGGCTGATCATGGATATCTGGTAATCTTGTCCCTAAATGGTTATCGCATCTTTACATACTATTGGAGTGGAAATTTGCAATGTTCGAGACCTAGAAGCATCAACCGTGATGTGTGATCTAATTTTAGGCTTCTCATCCTTATGAGTCCTTGCTTGAGCTCTAGCCAAGATTGCCTCCAATTGGGCCTTAAGATCAGAGCCCACACAAGCCTTCTTCTTTAATTGTTGCTCTAGCCATGTGGGGACCTCAATTTGATGCTTTGGTGATTCATGATAACCTACCTCTTCCTTTTTGTTGCTAGGAGCCTCCTCATCATCTTTCTCTTCTTTATCTAAACTTTCTTCCTAAAATGCTTTCCCTTTGACAAGCTCAGTAGTTACTTCTTCTGTAGGCTTATCTTCCTCCAACGTTGTTCCTTTATCTTTTGGGTGCTCAATCTCTACATTTTTCTCAAGTTCAACGTTCTTTTCCTTTACCTTATCTTCTTCTTTATCCTTTTCTTCCTCCCTTTCCGGAGGAACTTATTCTTGTATTAGGCCCTTAGCTTGGTTGGTTTGTGGAGGCTCTTCAAGTATCTCCACCTCTAGGTTTGTGTCCATTTTCCCTTCCTCAGAGCGATCCTCCTCTAGGTGTGCCTCTTCATCTTTTTTCTCCCAAGGAAATTCTTCATCTAGCTCCTGGTCCAAAGTATCCACTATATAGTGTTCGTCAAGCCCCTAGACATCTTCTTCCTCAAAATTTTGTGGCCCTTCTTCATTGAAAGCCACCTTGTCTAAGTTTATACTTACTCCACTCTCCAGGTGTTCAAAATAATCATCCTGGTCATAATCCTTGGGCTCATCAGTGATGTCCTTTGTAGCCTCCTTGTGTTGTTTTGCATTGAGTCTTTCCATTTCCTCTGAGATTTGCATTATGGCCCCCATCTTGGGCAGCTTGGTAGGTGGCAGGGAAGAGGAAAAGCAACAACAAGATGATCCATTAGCACTTGAACTTTTGGGTCGAGGATTAGCCCGGAGAGTTCAATGGGAACATTTTGCATATATGTTGCATAAGCTTATGAAAAAATAGGCAGTGCCATAGATCTTGATGGTATGGAAGGTGCCGGATTAAAAGAGGTAGCTAGTGGAAGTGGGAGTGAGGAAGATGAGAGTGGTGAAGTAGTCAAAGAGGAAGAGTCTAATACCATCACTAGAGTAGTGGGCGAGGCAGAGGTGAGGTGGATTGATATGTCCGCTACAGGTGGAGATGAGATAGGAAAATATTTAGAGGTGGTAGGTGGTGGAGTGGTGATGGAAGTAGCAATAGTGGGAGTGGATGTGGTGCGCGGTGAGTGAGGCTACTCAGTTTCTTCCTCTTCCTCTTGTGAGAGTTCCTCTTCCTGAATAGTTGGAATTTCAAGCACAAATGTACCCATCTTTTTTTCCCTCTTTTATGGTTGTCTTTTTGTTTCCTTCCTAGAGTACACCTTTTGTTTAGGCTTGTGTTCAAGTGAATCCTTCCTTTTCTTGGACCTAGTGATGGTCAGGGATTTTGGAGCTTTTCTTGATGAACCCACAATTATACCATTGTTTATTTTTCTCTCAATTTCCTCCTTGAGCTCCCCATATGTGAGCTCTGCACCTTATTCTTTCAGCTGAGCAATTTCTCTATCCGCCCATTGCCTAGTTCTGTGCTCAAGAGGGTGAGTGAGAATTTCCAAGTCGGTGACCTCTTCTTCGGCCCAATCAATGACTGGAAAGGACATATCTTCTGAGGCAATATATCTTTCATCTAGAATGTTGTCATCTTTGATGACTTGGTCAGGTACTGGAAACATATTGACGGACCTCACAAATTAAGCGGTCATCCTCATGTAGTGCCACATCCAGACCTCTTTGTCATCTCCATAGTTCGCCCAAATGTCTTCAATGTGAGGTCAATGGGCATGTTGTTGTTCAACTTGTTTCTTCAATTTTCCATGAGGTTCCACTCTCCCTCTATCTATATGTAGGTCCAAGTAGTATTCTAACAATTACTTTTCTGAGTATTCAACACATTGGGTAGCAGGGCAAGAGTACATTCCCTACTCAAATGTAAGGGGATATGGAACCCCAGCTTGGTGTTTGTTTCTCAATAGGGTATGGGTAGTTTGCAGCTATCGAGTAGCCTCCAACAAGATGATCAAGTCATTTGGCTAGCGCGATAATCGGTAGGGTTTTCCCGAGAACCCTTCTACCCTGATGTAGGTGAACTTTGGGAATTGGATGAATAAATACAAAACCATTTATAAAAGCCTTGGCACTATGTGTCACTCTTCTTTCAAGGTCTCCTCCCAAGAGTCTAATTATGTTCCCAATGAAGGAATCATTCACTCTTCTATATTCCCTCTTAAAATTTTTGTACTGCAATTGAGGATAATGGTCGTATACTTTTAGTTCTCCTTACTTGGTTCCCAATTTCCCAACATAGAACAATACTTTGTACAAGAATCTTACTGCTAGGAGATAGACTAAATATGAGATCATGTAGAATTGGGAGGTCTTCTTTATGGCCATGAGCTGATTATGCAAATTGTCACTTATCATTTTGGCCTAGTGGAAGTTAGCTATGTTGCAGAGGATATTCTCCACAAAGTAGAACATCCATCCTTCAAAGAATTTTGTAGTAGGTATGCCCATCACTCTACTCAAGAGCATGACCAAATCATGATATTCTTCAAATAAATCACTGCTATATAACTTCTGAGGCACCTTGTTGGCACTACCCCTCTTGTCCTTTAGCCAATGTTGATTGATCATTCTTTTGCATCCCAAGGGGTGTTGTTGCCAAACCTTATGAGAAAACTCCTTTTCTACCTCAAACTTTTTGAAGGTTGGAATGCCAAATGTCTTGCTAATAGATTTAGTAGATAAATCTGCTAATACCCTCCCATCTTTGTAAATTATATTCATGTTATTTGAGTGGTAGCATTCCCAATAGGCCATAACCAATTATGGAGTAATCAGTGCAGGAGAGAGGACAACTACCTTTTCCAAGCCACTTTCTTTTATCTTTTGGGCATCCTCTGTGGTGGGATTGACCATCACCCTTTCCTTGAATTCATCTATATTTACATGCCTGAGGTCTGTGTATGAGATTGTCTCGCTTGGAAGTAAGCTTGGAGATGCACTGCACCCCGTGAAACTAGTACTTCATTTGCTCCATTTCTTCTTTTCGCCTTGGGGTTCTTCCGGGATTCTTTCCATTGTCCACCTTTCTTTTGGGCTTCCCTGATGATCCGTCAATAAATTCCATAAATTCTGCATAGAAAGAGTGTAGTAAGTGCATTTACATATAGGGCAAAAAATGTCAGTAAAAACCTACAAATTCAACTTTACATCCATTCATATATCCACAAAATATCATAATATTAAACATAGTTTAATGTTTGGAGCTTGTTTGGTTCATTTGTGCAAGTGTGAGCTTTGGGATGCGGGTTTCCACCCTGTGGAAGCCGTCATGAAGGAAGCCGTGAAGGAATGATACTAGTTGCCACAAAATATCTAAGGCTAAGTCATTTGGCACATGTAAAATCATGGCTGGAAATATCTTCAGTTGTTTTCCACTATCAAATTGATCTTTTCCAGCTTATGCGGGTGTGAGTGATGTGGGTGCCTCTGATGGGAAATACAGTAATGTTTCATTGTTGAAGGGTTGTTAAAGCTAGTCAACATCCCGCATGCAGAGTTTTGCATTGCAGAACCCACATGAAACTTTGTCTTAGTCCATTTTTTTGCAAACATCCTTGGCGTGTGTATGGGGTCCCCCTTATCTGATTCATTCCAGAGACTTGGTCACTTTGAGGGGTGTGGGGATCAGACTGAATGTACATTATTTTCAAGACCTTATTCATTATCCCCTCGATGGACAAATATTTCCATATGGCTCTGATAGCTGTGGTAGTTGGCCTGGGGTAGGGACATGGTGTCGAGTTGGTAGTGGGGACCACTTGGAGCTTATATTAGAAGAACATCCTATCTTGTCCCTATAACTCTTGGGTTATTGTTTACTCCTTGATTAGTTTGAAAGTGCTTTATCGATGGGACATAGTCCACAATCCCATCGATGGTCTGATGGTATTTATCTCATCACCATTGTGTCTTATTGGCAAGAAGTGGTTAGTGTTGTGCCGTTAGGACACACACCCCATTCAGAACGGGGACCCTCTTTCTTTTTTCCTTTCCAGGTCACTTTTGTCACTACCTCATTTTGAGTGCCCCCTATTTTGTGTCTTGGATGGTCAATGAGCTTTAGAGAAGTCATCTTGAGTTGGCCATACTTCTCCACCCTCAAATTTTCAAGGCTTTAGGCCTGTGCAGAGTTCCCTTAGCTGTTTTCTTCCACTCTTTAAAACTGGCATCCCTGGAGTAGCGCGGGTCCACCCAACTGGGCTTCCCCATGCGGGTTTCCTTCACTTCACGACCATTCCAAACTACCTTCATCCAACGACCTTCCATTGTTCGGGACCCGCGGCCTCAGTTGCCATTTTTGCTACTGACCTTCCAAACGTCCAACTCATCATCGTCGTCTACCTAGCGGACTCCTCCCTTCCCACAACCATTTTCAAAATGACTAACCACCAACCTTCAACGCTATCGTATGAGCATTAATGAGGTGCATTAAATGCACCATTTTCTATAAATAGCTCCTCCTGATCTATTATTTTCACTTGTCAATTGTTCAGAAGTAATTCAGAGCCTTCTACAAACGTCATTGTCGCACCTGCTAAGTACATTTGCTGATTCAGAACCTTTGTTATCTACATGATCATTCACATTCATCGGGTCTTAAAGGTCAGTTTTCTACCGCACACCCTATTTCAAGTTTTCATTGATTTCTGTATAAAATTGCTAAATTTTGTGGAGGAAAACTTAGGAATTAACTAGAGTGAACCCAGGTGAACAAAAACCAATGAGTTGGAATTGTGATAAACTTCAAAGATTGCCCCATGGGCCGCATTTGGGACTTGAGGTCCCTGCGGCCGTTCTTCAACCAAGGCCTTCATCCTTTGTGAGCCCACACCCTCGCCATCGCTATCACCGACCTTGAAAAATGCTTAAAACTTAACAATGACGATCTCCTCTTCTAGGTTTTCCCTCAGGGGAGGGTGTCCCTCCTTGGCCACCTTGAACTTAGCTTAAATTTACAAACTCAAATGAAGGGATCCATCGATCCTGTTGGGTCCGCAATTGTGGGTTTCCCCTTGCAAAATGCCTTTTAGCTTTGCTGTTTCAAACAACTATTCAACTACGTCCTCTCGACAGGTGGGTTTCGCCTTAGTAATCACCCCTCAAACTTAATCGAGGTAGAACAACTTAAGTCTTGATCCATTGCAGATTGAACACCGTGAACTTCCACTTGTGGAATTTTGCCTTGGCTTTGACATTTTAAACGTCTTTCGTGGCCCTTCTTTGCCCTTGTCAGACCCTGCCTTCACAATCGCCACCCAAGTTCAAACGAAGCAATCTCTTCTTTCAAGCCATCCTTTGCCGGGCACCTATCCCCTTTCATCGCCGTGCTATGAACCCTTCCAAATGGGGAAACACCGACATCTTCCTGACCAGTGGGTCCCGACCTTACCACTGCCAGCCATTCTCCTTTGCACCTTGAATGTTTAAGTTTGAGCTTCCTTAAGGAACTTCCCCCCACGGACTTCCGTCTACGAGCTGGCATATCCTATCCACCATTCTGAATGACCTTTGCATATTAGCCTTCCGCTACGCGTAGCTTGACCCCTCCACTGCCTTTTGATTAACCGATGATAAACAAAGTGAATGCAAAGGCTCAACCTCCTGGTGAACTTGATGATGCGGACCTCCTCTGCCGGATCTTCATCTTCCATTCGTTGTTTCAAATGGCCATGACCCAACGTCTCCTCGCATCATTCGACCTATAAAAGCTCGAACTCGAAATGAACTATGATGCCACTTCTTGAAGCCACGGGTCCTGCATGGTAGGACGCCGCCTGCAGAATGTCACCTTGCCAACGACATTTCAACGACCATACCTCAAATAGCCGAGCTTCCCTCTGATTTCGCATGACCAAATGATGAACTTAATGCCTTATAAACTTCAAATTGACTTTGAACCACGTGCCAAAAGGGTTCTTGCTCAATGGAGAGCACATAATGATCAAATCCTAAGACAGGTCAAGACATGTGGGCTGACGTGCCCTTTTTGTTGTCCCTTCTACAACTACTTCATAACAACCACCAAACCAAGGAAGTGAGCACCCCTAGGCCTGAATTATTGTAACTCCGTCCAGTGAAAGGTTAATGCTGATCCAAAAGACATGATAGGATCTTTAAGTAATCTTATCTATTTCATAGGATTTTGGCTAACTTTCCCCATGTTTTCATGCTTGAATGTGCTTACCTCTCTCTCGCCCACAGGATATATGGACCCAGATGTAGGACCTTTGAAGGTGGCTGGGAGAAATATAAGGGAAATAAGTTAGCCAAAGCACCCAGAGGAAAAGAGGATAAGGACCAGATGAAGTACAAGTTCCATGGGAAACCCCTCAACTCCAAAGTCACCACAAATTGAAGGGAGATCTCAACTACAAATCTTAGACACATAGATATTGATGAATTCAAGAAAAGGGTCTCGATCAGGCCCACAAAAGAAAATTCCAAGAAGATTAGAAGCATTGGGTTGGCCAAGGCTGTCGATTTCCCGCTTGCCCTTATTTCTCCTGAGCTTGTAATGGCCTGCAGGGAGGCATATCAAGAAGAGTCTAGAATAATAGTGGATAGAGATGGGAATGTTTGGCTAATTTTTCTGCCAAATCAATAGGGAAGTATTTTCATATCCCTACATTCGGAGAGATGGAGGGAGCATCCAAAGAATATGCCAAGGAGATGTGCGATGCAGACCCCCTAAGGTGCAAAAAGATCATTGATTAGTACTGGTTAAAAGAAAAGAGGGGCAGTGTAGCTAAAGTACCCTAGGAGCTCTTTCGCAACGACTTCTCTGAGGATTACCATGACTTGGTAACCTTATTGAGTAGATTTATGGGCCTTTTGAATGCTTCCTACTTCCAGGAGTGAATTCTATATTTCATGGAAGAGATCCTCCAAGGAAAAACCAAGTTCTACTAGGCAGGAATAATTAGTAATTGCTTGCACGAGCAATTGGTGCCTGTAAAGAAGATTTCGAGATTCTACATGACTTCATACTTGGTCTATTTACTGGCTGACCGGATGCAATACAAAGGCTTTTTTAGGGCTCTAGATGAGGCTCTATGCAGGGAAGTAAAGTTCTATGACAAGTACCCTCAGTTCCAGTACAAGAATTTCAAGAGGGATTATTGCAGAGTCAATGACACTTTTATAAGTCATATTATTAGATTTCTTGAGGGTGATTTTGAAAGGAGAGTCTCCCATAGGGCCAAGGCTTACATTCACTAGTTTGGCTTCTTATAAATACAATTCCCTAAATTCACATACATCTGAGCTGAAGGTTTCTCAGAGAAACCATACAAGCTGCCTCAATACCCAAATGATCGGATAATATTGCTAGAGATCTATCAGTAGTTGCAGCGTGCACACACCCTCCTAAGTAGAAAACATAAGGCATGGATTCCTTATCCCATTTCCTTTACCCAAGGGATGTTTGAACTCCACACATCCTAGTTTATAGACCATTTAGATAAAGAACTCATGGAATACCACCTAGAGCTCCACACTACAAGGTCACAGATGGACCCCTATGGAAAAATCAAAAAGATGGTCAGGCTGGAACACACCCATGTGCATGATGTTGATGAATTTTGGGCTAATTGCAAGGATGAAAAAGTAGTGTGAATGAGGCAATACATGTGCATGATGACGTACTTTTTCAAGAGGGTCAACTTGTTCCTTGTGCCAAATAAAATAGTGGAGGATGAAAATACAGTAATTGATCCTTGATATGGTGCAATTTCTAATCTCCCACTACCATTAACCAACTAGAGTGAAGAAGAGGTCAATGACCTCAATATTCTGAAGAAGCTAATCGAGGCAAGAAGAAAAGAATGGATTGATGGGAAGATCACTCAATTGAAGCTACAAGGAGTTACCCTGACATATGGGGAACTTTAAGAAGAACTGGGAAGTGAGACCGACAATGGGACAATTGCTGCCCCATCTGGAGAAAATTCAAAATCTCCTCCTACCACTAGGTTGAGAAAGAGAAAAGAGATAACTAAAAGGTAGCCTAAACCCAGGGTGTACTTGAGAAAAGACTTGGAGTGTGAACCCTCCAAGAAGCCAAAGACATCGGGTGGTTTCACAAAGATGCCCACCATCTAGGAGGACTTGCTCCATGAAGGAGAAGAACTAGAGGCCGAACAACCAAAGTACCCACTTGTTGCCTCTACTCTCATAGCCACCGCTGTTGCTGACATTGACACCACTACTACCCCGTTGTCTAATTCTCAGGAAATGGTTGCTAATTCTCCACCCACGGTGGATATCTTAGTGCACCTTGCTTCCACCCCACCTATTACACAGGTAATGACAATAGACTCCTCGTCTGCCACTACTTCCTCGCTCTCTTCCTTGTCCATGTCTCCATCGTCATCTCTTCCACTAGCTACTGAAACAATGCCGATAACTGCTCTATTGCTCCCAGAGGCCTTCACTCGCCACATGTAGAATATCCCAATGGAGCTATCTAGGGTATTAATGAAATTGGCCATAGAGGCTTCCTTGGCACAGTTTGTTGCAAATTTCCCCACTCCTCCTCCTCCAACTGAGCCACCATAAATGAAAACAACAATGCAAATATTAGAAGAACTGGAGTGGCAAGAGAGAGAAGAAATAAAAGAAATGGAAGAGGAGGTAGATGACTACCATTAGCACCTTGAGTACCAACACCTAGTAATTTATAAGGTGGTGCGTAAAGACAGGAGGAAGAAACACAATCCTCTGAGGAAGACATTGAAGAGTTGGGTGCCAAGTATACTATGGAAACCTTTGGCCCAGAGATCAAAGAGGAGTTGGCTTAGAAACTCAAAAAAAATGTAGGAGAAGAAGTAGAAAAACAACAATCTGATGAAGAAAAGGATGCAGATGAGAAAATAGAGAACACTGAGCCTCCAACTGGGGAAAAAGATGAAATCCCCAAGCATGATAAAGAGATTCCTCTTTCTAAGAAGCAAGAAGAGGAAAAGAAAGAAGATAAACCTAAAGAAGAGATTGAAGCCCAAAAGATCCCAGAAATGGAACATCATGAAGAAAACTGGCATGACCAAGAAGAAGAAGAGAAAACCACTGAACGAGAGGACAACCCCAAAGAACATGCAACTATTGAATCCCCAAGAAAGGAAACAGTATTCATCTGGGATTCTAATGAAGAAGAGAGAGAAAAGACCAAGCAAGAGGCTCCAGGTGGTAAAGCAATGGAAATTCAACACACCCATGAAGAAGAAGGTGATCGTGAATCACCAAAAGGAGGATCTCAGATGCCAGAATGGCTAGAGAAATAGCTGGAAAAGAAAACCCCAACCTTGAAGGATCTAAGGCTAAGGCTAGAGGCAATCTTGGCTCGAGCCCAAATAAGCACGAAGAAAGAGAAGAAGCCAAAGGTAATATCTCAGTTGACAATGGATGCATCTGGATCTAGGACAGTGCAAATAGCCACCCTAGTTATGGGAGAAGAAGGGGTAAGCTACAATGTCTCCACCCTTGATTTGGGAACAATGACAAGGGAACAAAATATTGACCATCTCCAAGGATTTTTTGCCATTATTGTACAGCAAAAGCACAAAGATAAGACTTCCAAGGAGGAGTTGAAAGCACAGGTGGCTGACTTAACAACATAAATCCAACAATACTCATCAATCGAGGAGCTCCCTACCACATCATCCTCAGCACCACCGCAATTTTTGTCCAAGGACCACATTGACTGGTTGGAGAAAAGAAAGAATTGGACAAAGGCCACTAAGGATTGGTTTTGGAAAGTCCTATATAATGGAAAGAGGGGAATAGGCCATGTTGCCAGGATAGAAAACAAGTTCCTAGAGGTGCAAAAGATACTCAGAGGAATAAAGAAGTTCTGCACTCACTTCCTTGAGCTATACAGGATTACATATCCCGAACTTGAGGCTATTCTCAAGATACCTAATAAATCTTGGGAGAAGGAACTTTCCTTGGTAGAGGGTGACCATTGGCTCATAGAGACATGGAAGCTGAGCCTAGATCACATAAAAGAAGTGTTGGAGTGAGTGCTTCATTAAGTGGAGCTTGATCTCGATTCGGTCAAAGAAATTAGGAAAAAATGTGGAGAATATATGAGATTGATGACAGATCTTGATGTGCCCGCTAGTGAGCTGGACCCGGAGAAATTGAAGACACACTTCCATGAGAAAATGGAGAATGGGATCGTGGATGCATTGTCACTTGATTTCATGGGTTTTTCTGCATGATCCTTCGCTCAATCTGAGAAAGTAGTAAAGAACACACAAAAATGTGACAAAGACTAGGATGAAATTACAAGCAAATCAAGGAAATTAAATTTCCAAGTGATCTAGTCAGATATATTGGAGTGGAACAAGCTCTGGGAGTTGATTATAAAGTTTGTGGAATATTCCACCATTAAGAAAAGTGAAGGAAATCTCGTAATTGATGAGGAGTTCCTCACCAAATAGCTTTAGCAAAAGTAAATCAACTAGAAGACAAAAGAGCTATAGTGCTGCTCACTAGAGGACAAATTAGGCTAAGTGACAAGGATGTAATTTTAAATTGTAATTGTGCCATAGGAAAATGTCCCCTTGTAATTTTCATGGCCTTTTAGGTTTTGTTTCATGGTGTTGGAACTGTGTTGCTTTGATTTTATGTTGTAACATGGCTTGAACATGCCTATTTAGGTACTAAAACTCAAAGAACGACGTCTCGTGAAGGTTTTGTGAGGTGTTGTAAGAAATTTCTACATTCTTCTAGACTCTATTTAATGAAATTTGCCTAAAAATCACCCTTTTACTCATCAAAAAGTTGTATATTGAAGTGTTGTAAAGTCTTGTAACAAGCCTTCACGCTTTTCTAGGAAGATGTCATTATTTACACCCTTCTCATGCTTTATTTTTGTCTTTTTATTCCCTCATATGACTTAATTAGGTGTATTTTTGAATGTTATCCCAACAAATAACATTAAATACAACATTATTCTTGACACTTTTTTTTAGGTCCTAGGTGGGACCCATTCGCCATGGGTGGCAAATGAGTCCCCCTTGGCCCCAAATTCAAAATATTTCAAATTTCCTTTCAGGATTTTATTCAAAAACACTTGATGTCGGCCTGTGATGAGGTATGAATGGATAGTAGGGCACAATAATTTTATAAATAAGTGATTTTCATCTCATTTTAACCCCCATTCATCAAATTCACTTATCCACCTATACATTCAAGCATTCAAGCATTTTACATCAACAATTAAAGCACTTTTCAAGCACTTTGAAGCTTCCATTGACATTACTTTAGACTTACAAGACCAAGAGTTAGGTGAGTTGATATCATTTGCATGTTATTACTTTACCTTTCTCTTGCATTTCATTATCTTTTCAAGGGTTTAATTACCAAAAGTGGGGTTTGACCAAGGCAAACCCCTATTCACTAACCCTAATCAGTTTTCCCCTCTTGCTTGTGTATTTGTATCATTTTGTTTGCATATTTGACATGTTATAAGGTGTTGAAGATTTATTTTCATGTCAGCTAGGTACTTCAAGTCAATAAGTCAAATTCAAGCTAGGAGAGGCTTATTTGTCCGTTTTCTACAGATTTGACCTTGACAATCTGACAAGCATATATTCCCAGATATGGTGTTGCAGAGTTGACTCTTGGTTTTTTAGAAATTTGGGAGAGGACTGATTCACCACCTATGGTGAATGAGTCCCACCTTAGGACTGGAAACTTGAGTTTTGTCAGATTTTACATCCTGACAGACAAAAATTAGCTCCTGACAGTTTTTCATCAGTAGGAGGACTAATTTGCCACCTTGGGCGAATGAGTCCTACTGTGAAAAATCAGTAAAATTCATCAGCATTCTAGACACTCCAAATAACTCATATTTCATCCAGGTGCACTCATATTTACCTATGTACCTTCTGTTCTACATAGTTTCTTCATTTTCATAGTTGTTTGCATATCATAATGTGTTTTCAAACATAGCCTAAATTGCACTTTTGCATTCATTTTAGTTCATTTTAGTCAGTCAATTGCATTTAGTTAAGTTCATTTACATCATATCACATTGCACACATCCTAATTTGAGTGTTACATAAGTATTTTGGGCCTAAATCTCTCTCCTTTTAGGTGAAAAACCCTAGAAGTGCAAGAGAAAGCATTTGGGTTCCCAAAATCTATGTCACAGTAATATATTTGGGGGTAGGTGAAACCATAGTTTGTAGTGAATCTTGGCCATTCATTTTTCTTTTTGAATACTATAAATAGGGGGTCTCCTCTCATTTTCAAGAGAGAGTTGAGTTGTTGTAATGACATGTTGGAATTTTAATATAAATTCATTGACTTTGGTGGATTCTTAAGTTCCTTTGCATGTTTCACGATTCTTCTTCTCCTAGTTAGTGAATTTGTGTAGATTAGCTTTGTTTTTCTATATGTTTTAGCTTGCTTTAGTAGTTTAGTTAATGTTGTGCATTGATATTGAAGAATTTTGTTGTGTGTTGGAAACCTTCCTTGTCCATAATTTTTGTTGTTTATTGATGGTAAATAGCTATGTAAAGTTAGTCTAGGCATAAATTGAAAGCTGCACTAAATCTCTATCTTTTATTCATGTTAATGGTGAATTAATGGTTGAAAATCTACAATCCTTAGAAGCTTGCACTAGTTTGATGAGACTATGAAGCAATTTGGTTAAGTGGAACTTAGTTTTGGGAAGGTTGTCCGTAGTAGGGTCCTCCATTGTCACTGTTCATTGCTAGTTTCAGGTCTAGGAACTTTCTCTCTTCCCTACCCTTTTTCTCTTTCTTTAGAACTAACTTTGAACAAGGTTCATTGCACATTGTAAAGCCAAATATGAAGTTAAAATAGGATTTTTAGACTGTTGTTTGAACCTACAACAATTGTGCAATCACTTTCGCATCTTAAGAAATCCATTGGAAGAACCAATTCTATTCCAACTTAACTCACGTAAGTCTGCTCTATAATTACCAACAAGATCACATTAAAACAACTGAGATATTCCAAGCAAGTCATGACCTAACACCTGAGAGACCTTAGGGTAGTTTTCAACAATTTTTTGTTGTAGTATTCCTTTCAAGAGAGGTAGTGCACCTACGCACTGCTTGTGTTGAGAAAGTGCTAAAACACCCATCAACAGTTAGATCACTGAGACTCTATTTCATATCTCCTGGATAGCCTAAAGCTATGACTTGGTTTTCATCATCAAGACTTATTCTCATCGAAGGGACCCTATCTTGGGTCTCTTCGATGGCTTGATGGCTCTTGATTGGAAGTTATGTGTTTTGTCGCTGGGACTTATCCCTATCAGTGGGAATTTTCTTTGAGTCCCCTCGATGGACTGATAGCTATATGAGTTTCATTATCGACGAGAGTTGGTCACTTTGATGGGAGTCTTCGTTGTGTCTCTTTCATACATCGATGAAAGTGCATTGGGGTGACTGAGTGTTGTCACCATGACCTTGAGTCTTGTCTCCTCAACATGCCGATGGAAGGATGGGGACTCCTACCGATGGGAGTGGTAGTCATTGACGAGACTAAATGTGCAGTCTCTTTGACAAGCCAATTGAAGCCCCATTGGTGACACAAGTAGTAGTTGGTGGGACTCAAAGGGAGGTCCCTTCGATGGATTGACAATGTTGAAAAATGCAGCCCACTACCTTGTGATGCTTGGTGGGTCCAAAATCCACACGGGGGAGAGACAGGCTGACTTTTGCTGTTAAAGAATGGCCTCAAGGAGACGAGCACCCACAAATGGGGTCCCGAAAAACCCCTGCCAGAACTTTGAGAATTTAGTCATGGGGGGCAGATGGGATGAAGGATGTAGCTATTTGTGCCGGTCGAGCATCATTCCTGACAGTGGGTTTCCATCTTGAGATTCAAATATTCAATACTACTCATATTCTAGAAACCCTAAGCAAACAACCGCTTAATAAATTTGATTCACAAAGGCTAAAAATTGGGTCCAAATGCTTACCTTGATTCACACAAAGAAAGAAAAATAATCGCCAAATGCTCATATCTTGTCACGCATGTGGGAGATCCTCTACTCTTTGAAATTCAAAAACATAGGGTGAAAATGACAGCTGAGGCACTTCTATTTATTGGAAAATTTCCATTAGTGCATGCATTGAATTATAGATATGGCAAGGGAAAAGTTGGTGGAGGTCGCAGAAACCTGTGCCCCACTGGGCGCTAAGTGAAGATGTGGACGACAACCAAAGATGCGGGGCCCACTGTGCAAGTGGATGTTAAGAGTCAGCCCCTACTTAGTGGAAAAACAAAAGCGGCAACCCATAGGCTACCTGTTGATGGTTTTGATGAGAACAACAACAGTTAAGCTGAATATTGCTATTCTGCTCTCTTGAAAGAGAAAAGATAACACATGGATATCCAACTCCCAAGGTCTTGGTAATTGGTTCTCGACTGTGCTGATTTCACTCAATGGTTGATGTGAACTGTAATGTTCAAGGGTCCTGCTGGTGTTGAGCTTCTGGATTGTTCTAAGATCAAACATAAATTTAAACCTACTCTAACCGGGGTTTTTAAAGAAACAAAAAAAGATAGATCAAAGCTTTGGAATCGAAGAGAATGATGATTCATCCAACTTAACCAGACTTGTTACCTTTCAAGGAATTCCTAACTCAAACTATAGAGCAAAATCAACTTGTGATCAACACATAGTTATATTCATTCATAGTGTTATCTTCAACTACAAATTGCAAATCATTATTTAAACTAATCATAAAATAAAATATCATTCCTTGAAAGTTTTGCAAATCAAATGATTAACTTAAGACAAATATCATTCTAGAACACAACATGAAGTAGATTTGAATCTGGTTGCTTCTACTGTTGGTGAAACATATAAGCAACATTTGCAATTTTGGCATCATCACCAGTGTACAGAAAAACCCATGTCTTCAAATTGTTTCCATCTACACTAAGAAAACTCGAAAGATACATCATTGCCTTCTGCTGAATCTAATTCCTACTCCATTGCTATTCTTGAGTTTCTCTACTCTCTAATCCTAACCTAGAAGAAAAAAGAAGATCCCATTACAAAGAAACAGGATGCAGTTCTGTCTCCTCTATCTTTCAGAGAATTCCTACTCTTGAAAATCTCTATCTCTGTATCAGACCTCCTGTGCTTTAGAAAACTCTCTCTCTATCTTCCATTTTGAACTAGACCTATCTCTCTCTCTTTTTTTTCAAAGAGGCAAAAAGTCCCAGATATATAGAACGTGCCCCTAAAAAGGAATGTGTTGGCCCCTGATTTTAGGGTTTAAAAAATATCCACCTCAGAAGGAACCACCCCTTAGATCTTTTTTGAATAAAATTAATGTTGCATTCAATGTGTATCCCCGTGTCCATTTTTGAACTGTCATCATAGCCGCTTTGAATGCCTTGCAATATTACCATAAATGTTGATCTACCTTTGCTAGTAGAGATTCCAGTTGTTATTGAGGCTCGTGGCTTCTTCCTTTTTTGCTTCTTCATGCTCAAGATCTTTCTGCAAGTAGACCATCTTTGAGAAGCAGCATCAAATTTCTCCTATTAGATCCTCTCATAGACGATGCCACTGTTCATAGAATTGACTCATCATTTCATTCACAGAGTAGATCCATACTGGTCACATTTTGTTGATCTTCTTCACAGGGGTAGTCAATCAATCAATGGTTCACTTTTACTTCCCTCTGATTGGTTGAACACACTCCACGTAAGATTCTCGGGTAGTCAAAGGCTACTCAAATGGAATCGCATGTTGATGAGACACTTTCCGTGTCTACCCGACGTGATTATACTCTACAATGACATCGACATAGCACATGATGGTCAGAGAGACATAATAGCAAGCAGCTGGAGTCATATCGATATCCACAGTTGTCGCCAAGACAATCGCTGTCGGTTAGACCTCATAGTGAGCCCCTTAGAGTTACATCGTTGTGTTCTTTCCATCGCCCAGACATCCTCATTCGGTAGGAGTTGTCGCCGAAGTCACAACAGATCTACTGTTATCGACAAGAAATCACAACGAGCCCCTCATTCTTCAGTGAGACACCATTGGGTCGGTGGGACATCATATCGAGCTCAAAACATTACACCGAAGGCACAAAAAATGTCGGCAAGAGTAACACCAGTCGGTGAGAGATTACAACAAAGTCCCCATCTTTCGGTGAGCTAATTTCATTTCAGCCAGACTCCACTCATTTGGCAAGATATTGTAGCGAAGCCACAAGAACTTCAGCGAGACATACCATCATCGGCAAGATATCATGCCAAGGTGAACTTCCTTCAGTGAAACCACCATTTTCGGTGAGACATTACACCGAAACCTTCCATTCTTCCTGAGCTTGAACCTTTGCATCTTAGTGAGACTCCCACTGGTCGGGAAGACTTCACACCGAGTGCCCCTTTTGTTGACGAGACCACGATCATTCGGCCAGACCTCATAGCGATGACGCCTCCTTTCGGCGAGCTTTGCTTGGTCAGCGAGAGGTTGCACTGAGACCAAGCCCACTTCAGTGAGACCTCACCCCATTAGTGAGACCTTACCCCGAAGCCACAACCTTTCACCGAGAGCTCCATCTGTTGGCAGGACCACCGTTTGTTGGTAAGACATTACGCCGAGCCCTTCATTCTTTAATGAGACAATAAAAAGTTAGAGAGATACCTCCCCGAAGCCACAATCTTTTGGCGTGACTCCACCAGGTTAGCAAGATATTACATCAACACTAACTCCTTTCGCCAAGACAACACCCTGTCGGCTAGACCTTTCACCAAAGGAAGAATCCTTCAGCGAGACACTCAACAGTTGGCAGGACCTCATAGCGAATGCAAACCGCTCTCCCCGACGCCAACCCATTTCGACGAGACCTCATCCCGAAGCCCTCATCTTTCGGCGACACTAGCCTTGTGTACAACGGTCAGTATGACTTCTTCCCAAGCGGAGAGATATATAGAAACTCATGGTGATTAAAATGTCTGGCCAACCTGATGATTTCAAATGAACATAACACATTGCTAGTCAACAAGACATCCAGCTGGTCTCGCCGACTTTCTTCCTTGAGGAGTTTTGTGCCAAACCTGAATGAAACATGCTTTCCAATTGACTTGCTTGAGAAATAGCATCTGGTGTATGATTTAATCTTGCAAAAAAAATGTCTCCATTAGTTCTCAAAGCATATAAAATACATTATTTTGATCATCTCATTCAATTTTAGTGAGAAGAAAGGCAACTCAAGCTGAGGAAGAATCAAATCTGACAGAAAAAAAAATAGACTTAGGAGGAAAGCGAAAGAATTCCTAAGACCAAGCAAACAACCAAAGGTGATGAAAGCAAAAAGAAAGAGGGGGACCCATTTCGTTCCAAAATAAAATGGGGTGGTTATGCAAGGCATAACACTACCTAGAGCTAAGGGTCCATGAGGCCTGATGGATCGATAGCAAAAGACAAGAGGAGACCCGCAACTGCCAATGACTTAATGAAATTTGAGGATGTGAACTTGGTCAAGGGGAATTTGATGACTTTAATGCATGTGACCAATTTAAGCTAAAAAATAGGGGCATGCAAAATGAGGAAAAAGAAAAAAATGACCCGACGAAAGTGATACAAGGAGAGGGGGTCCCCAGCTTGAATAGGGCGTGTGTGCTATAGGCACAAAAAATGGCCACTCTACTAGGAGAACACTCCCAAGCCTTCCAAGGGTGAGGATTCATTCAGAACCCAAAATCTCTAGTTTCATAGAACATAAGAAAGTTTCCTCAGGCAAACTAAAGGCTTAAAGGAGGACATAATCCTTAGTTGAATCAAGTCACAAGATACCTTCGATGTGTGTGTAGTGAATCCATTCCTCTCCTTCATAACCACAAAGGATAGAGGTCAATCTACCAAGGCAAGCTACATAGGTTATCTAACCCCAAAAGTAACTTGGACATTGCTCTGCTACTAGTCAGGCATCCATAGCACCAACAAAGGTGTCACTGTGATCCCCACGAACATTCCTCTATTGCCAGCCAAGCCTCTATAGCCTCGATAGAGTTGCTCGCACACCCACATAGTTGGCTATTTTTTAATATTTTCTCTTTTCTTTCTTTTCTTTTATTTGTTCCTCTTGATTCTCTTTTTCTCAATTGTATAAGCAGTGAAGCTTATAGTGGGTTTGGAGATCACAATGGCCACTAGAGTAGACTTAAGGTTTTTCACTTCTCGTAGCCTCATGAAGACTATCATATAGCTTATCAAGAGTGCTTAAAATATATTTGATGTCTATCCTGAGATAGATGTGAAAGGATTCAAATAAAGATTCCATCCTAGGTCAAGTTAGAGTTCAGGTGAAGAAACCCGCTTCACGGAAGCAATCAAAAACTGATGGTAACTGATGAGGAATTGTTCAAGGAGTGAAAGGAGCGTGCAGTAAAGTAGGTCCTCTTTCAAGGCCAAGCACAATCACCACATCAAGATCTTACAACACCCTTCAAGAAAATGAAAGTTGATAAAATGAGTGAAAGCGAAGCAAAATGAAAACAAAAAGTGGGAAACCTACTCTAACTTTGTACAACTATATACAGAGAGGTGAGCTTAAACAACTCAGCTAAGGAAATAATGCTTGAGGTATTTCCTATTGACTGGCAACAGGACATCCTCTCTGGTGACTGTTTTAAGGCAAAAGGAATTATCTCCTAAAATCTTGGAAGTCTGAAAGGGGCCAAGCTAGAGCTTGTTGAATTTTTCATTTCCCCTTGTCTTCTCATGGGCCTTGTCCCAACATAGGACTAAGTCAGTGATTCTAAAGGCCTTAACTTTCGCTTGGAAGTCAAACCATCTCTTCACTACGTCCTGATGTTTGGAAAAAATTTCTATTGCTTGGTTGCAAACTTCTTCCAAATGGAGTAGCTCAACTAAGTGAGCTTCATTACGTTCTCCCTCCTCATAATAGGTATTTATGAATTGAAGTGTTAGGATCTTGAGGTGAACTAGGAAAACAAGCTCTAGGCCATAAACAAAGTAGAATGGTGAATTTCCTAAGGCTTCCTTATGACACATGCGATCTTCCCATAGAGAAAAATGTAGCTAACTATACCAATCTTTTGGGTTCTTGTCGAGCAACTTTCATATGATAGTCAACAAGTTTTTATTTGTTGATTTGTCTAGACCGTTCCCTTGGAGGTAATAATTGGATGAAAATTTAAGTGCAATCCCATAATCAAATCCCCAACTGGAAATTTTGAGTGTAGCAAATGCAGGACCATTATCACATACTAGGGCAAATGGACAACCAAAGCAATTTATAATAAAGCTTTCTAGAAAATTAGTAACTACTTTAGTTGTACATTGCCTACAAGCAATTGCTCCAGTCCATCTAGTGAAATAATTAGAAGCAATAAGAATATACCTATGGCTTTCAAATAATGGTGGGTTTATTAGACCAATAAAGTTGAGCCCCCATTGAGCGAAGGGCCTTACCTCAACAACTGGCTATAGCAGGACAACAACATACATTTCCCTTGTGGTAGGAATCTGACATACATGATAGGATCTGACATGATTGTATGCATCTTTGAATAGAGTCGGCCAATAGTACCCTGGTCGAAGGATCTGATGAGCTATTGAGGGGTCGGATCCATGACCAGTGCCAAACTTATCATGAAATTGTTTCAACACTTGGGATGATTCTTCCTTTCCTAGACATTTGAGGTAGACTCCCTCATGATTTATTTTATATAAAATAGCTCCTTCTAGCATGTAGCTATTACTTTTCAACCTTAAAGCACATTTTTGTACTCCTTGCAACTGGGATGGACACTTGTTATTTAGCAAGTAGTAAATGATGTCATCGCACCATTCATCCAAGGAAACATCCTCCAAGTGATATTGTTGCACTGTGAGCTTGGGTTTCATTTCCATGATTGTGCGAGTGAGAGCTTTTCCTAAGACTAGATTCATAGGTTGAATTTCCATGTCATATTCTTGCAACACCATGAACCATTTTTCTCTTCTTTCCCCTAGTTCATTCTGCATCAACAGGGTCTTGACAGCTAGGTATGGAACTATAGCAAACACTTTGTTTCATAGGATGTAGTGCCAAAATTTCTTAACTCCATGAACCAAGTCATAGGCTTGCTTCTCAATATTGTGGTAATGCATCTCAGCCTCCTTTAATGGAGCACTCATAAAAGCAATCAGATGCTCATTTCCTTCATCATCCTTCTACGTTAACATGCTAGCACACGAGGGATCTGAAGCAAAGGAGTAGATGTAGAAAGGCTTGAAATAATCTGGGATACTGGAGCATTTGCAATAGCCCTCTTAATTTCCTTGAAAGCTTGTTTGGATTCTTGTGTCCATTCCACTTTGGTATCTTTCTTGAGCATAGCATTCAATGGTTTAACTATTTCTGTGAAGTAGATGATGAACTTCCTGATGAAATTGATCTTTCCAAAAAGGACTTCATTTCCTTTTTGCTGCCCAGAGGTTGAATTTTCAATATAGCTTGTATACACTCTGGATCTATAAAGATTCCCTTTTTTGAGATCACCTACCCTAACAACTTTCCTTTGGTCACCCCAAAGATGCCCTTCTTTGGGTTTAGTGAGATGTCGAAATCTCTACATTTCTAGAAAACTCTGCACAAGTCAAAGATGTGGTCTCCTCTTTTCTTTGAAAACACAGTAAGATCATCCATGTATATGATGATGAAATTTCTGATGAGATCTTTAAAATCTATGTCCATGGTGTGCTGAAATGTGGCACCTGCATTAATTAAACCAAATGACATTTCTATATGCAAATGTTCCCCTCTTTGTGGTGAACATTGTTTTGTGTCTATCTTCATACTGCACCCTTACATTATTATATCTGGAGTATCCATCCAAAAATGATTTCATTTGAGACCCATTTACAATTTGGAGTACCTCATCCAATGAGGGAACCAAATAATTGTCCTTTTCAAAAGCTCTGTTTAGGTTCCAAAAATCCACACATAATCTGATTTCCCCATTTTTATTTCTAATTGGGACCAAGTTGGCCAACCATGTGGAGTGCCTAACGGGAAAGATGATTTTGGCTGAGAGAAAATTTTGAACTTCCCTAAAAATGATGGGTTTCAACAATGCATTAATTGGGTGTTGACGCTATCAGAAGGGTCTCACATCTAGCTTAAGGGGAATGGTATGAGTAATAATCGTAGTGTCATAGGTTTTAAGGTCTTCATAACCCTAGGAAATCACATCATGGAAGGTGTGCAAAGCATCAACAATTCCTTTCCTTTCCTCTAGAGTGCATACCTTGCCAATGAAAACATTTTTAACCTCTTGTATAGTACCCATGTTGTGAGCATCACATTGATTATCTATTGAGTTCTTTTTAGTCTACTGATCTTGGTTTCTAATGTGATCCTAATCAAATATCTTCTCTAGCTGAACCATGCCTTTGGGTATCATGTTGGTTTTCAGATTGATTACCCCCTCTATATCTAACTTAGTTTCCTTCGGTTCTACTTCATCAATGATTTGAGATGAAAATACATCTGAGCTGGTGATGAAGTTGAGGATATGATTATCATCATTAAACACTTGGAAGTGAGTGACATTATTAAGCACTGATGGGGTAGAAGTGAGCTCTATAATGAATTTCTTTAGACCAGTCAATGATAAGGGCTAAAGGGTACTGGAGCTGCCTGGACCAAGGCATCAGTGGTTTGATTTTTTCTCCAAGGAATGATTTGAATATTTAATGTATCTAGCCCTTCTATGAGATCCCATGTCTTGTGCCTATATTTTTCCAACCTTCTATCATGGTACGAGTATAACTTCCTAACTTGTTTGACCACTAATTCAAAATCACCAAATACTTGCAACCTTTTGACCTTCTTTCTCAATGCCATGAGTAACCCATGAACTAACACTTCGTATTCTACTACATTATTTGTGCAATAGAATTAAAGTCTATGGGAAGAAAAATACATCTTACCAATAGGAATAATGAGCTTGAAACTTGCTCCCGCTCCTTGTTTGGATTTGGATCCATCGAAATGCAACATCCAGAACTTGGGGGAACTCTTTCCTTTGAAGTTGATGGAGTAGACGTCTTCTCTTGGTTGTACTTCTGTCTCTATACCTCTAGGTGGCTGCTTGCACTCAGGCTAACTCTGATCTTATTGTCTTTCCATTCCCTCTTTTGGAAAGAACTACCCATTGATATGATCTATTTCCATTTGACATAAGCAACATTCAAATTCAAAATGAGTTGCATTATGTACTCTACACTAGCTAGGCAACAAAAACTCTTTGAAATCCATTCAAGCCCCTAAACTGAAATGATCTTGCATACATTTCTGCATAAATTCTTGGAAGCCATCAAGCAACCCCAGATTACCATCTTCATGGGATTATTCATCCTCAGACTCAATCAACACTTCTGTGTTGTTAGGAAGGGAATTTAAATTAGTGGGGACTTCACATAGCACAAGGACCTCTTCTGCTTCCTCTTTTTCTTCTTGATCCTGGTAATCAGTAGGGAAGTAGTTACCCAGCCCCATTTCTGCAAACAACACCTCGTTCATGTTATTGTACTTAGTAATCATGAAATTCATCCTGCATTCTCGGTCAATACATATTTGATTAGGCAATCCCTTCCATGGTAGCCATAAGTGCGAGTAATCAATGGTGGCATAACCATTCAAATCTCAGGTGAAATCTCTCCCCAATATGATACCATAAGTGTCTGAGATGTCAGCAACCTAAATTTCAATGACCTACTACACTTGTGGGTCAACTACGACCTGCATAGGGATCTTGTTCAATTCCCCCACTATATTCACCTCAGTTTTATCAAGTTGAGTCACCTTTCATTTGGATGGGGTCGAAGTTATTCCTAGTTCCTAGCATACTCCAAGTGGCATGACATTAGCTGAGGCTCCTGAATCTAACAAGTAGTTGTGGAGGTTTTTCCCGAATATAAAAATTGTTAACAAGAAGGTAGGAGTCTCCAATATTCTTTGAAACAGTCCCGCTAAAACATCAAATTGGGCTACTTGAGCCTTATTCCTATCATTGTTCTTATCTCTTGTTTGTACTTGACCTTGCTCTTTGGTTGGTGGTTTTCCCAGTGGCTGACTCGTACTAGTTTGCTAGTTCGGAGGCTGATCGAGTTTCTTTCCTATGATTTCCCTAATCATCGGATCATTATCAAAGGTGTCAAAGGAAACCATCTTTGCATGTACCTCTTAAGCTGGTTTTGATGAGGCAGTTCCATTTAATGATCGAAAAAGGGCATTTCTGACAATTGGCACCCTTAAAAACTCAAAGGATGATAGACTCACTTTGACTTTATTTAGTTCAACTGCTACATATTCCCTCATTTGTTTGACCTCAGCCTCAGAGAAATGGCATTGGGTAGCATTGGTGGATTGGATTTGAGTTAGGTTTAGTTGCCTATTCCTATTGAAGTATTGGGTACGCACTTTGGGATAGGTCAGATTATTACTAGCCTTAGGATCAAGTGGGGTACTAAAATTATTAGGAAGGGTGGAGGTTGTAAAGGGACTGCTAGCCTGCCTATTTATCAAGTTGTAAGGAGTAGCTCTTTGGTGGAACATATGCACCTCATCCTCACGTCGTTCTTCCTCAATCTATTGAATTAGAGAGCTGAGATAGGGAGTCCTCATTACTTACCTCTTTTGCTACTCCTTCCTTGAATGCAACTTCCTTCTTAGGTGAGTTACTGTCACTTTTTGGGAAAGTAGCTTGGTTGACTACCAAAATTGAGGAATCATACGGCTCCAATGGAACAATGGCTCTATAACTTGAGCCATCAATGACATTTTGGACCTGCACTTGAAAGATTTATGTGGCAATTTGAAACTCTGGATAGTCCAACTCATAATTCATATTTGTCTTATGAATTCTACACCATCCGAAAAGGGCAGCCCCAACCGAGTGAACTCCACTTGTGGATTTATCTGTACCACCCGGTTGGTCAAGGGGTGTGGGAATGCCTCTGTTGTTGGGCCTGGTATTGCACATTCTATTTTTTTCTTTGTGACATTTCTCTTTCAAAGTTATATCCTGAATTATGACCTCTTTCTTAATTTTGGCTTGAGGATGTACCAACATCATGATTGTCTCTATTGAGGTATTCTTGAATGCACCTCTATGAAGCTTGTAGTTGGTTGTTTTGGTTCCTTAAATGAGTCATCTCAGTGGACAACTTCTTCACTAGTTTGATCAACTCATCATTTTGATCCTTATCCACATTGCCTTGAGGAGGCACTGAATTATGAAGAAAAATAGGTTGTGCCGAAGGTTGGTTCTATTGGGCGGCTGGGAATTCCACATTCTGCAAGTATAAGGGTACTTGGGGTCATTGAGCATATGTCTGATATTGTGGATCTTGCAAGTAATTCAACATTGAGGGAGCTTGATTTAATGGCTACCTTGGGTGTGGCTCTATCGACAACTGAGGAACTTGGTTTAGCATAGGTGTTTGATAAACCAAGGCATGAGTGAGCCCATGGATTTGAGTTACGTTGGAAGTTGGTCCCAATGAGGGTAGCAGACCTATGATGTGTTGTCCCAAATCCAAGCTAGCTTTTGTTGCCTCTGCATATCCATCAACCAATCTTGTAGGTGGCTGATGCATCCTTTTAACCAAAGAGGATGTGAGGTTATCCAAGTCCGCATAATATACCAACCTAATTGACGCATCATCAACTATGTAAGGAGGCTGCAACTTCATGTAAGCCCTGTGAAATCAATCATTGAATGAGCTGATAGGCTCTTTGATTCCCTCCTGACTGACATAAATTGCTTATATAGCTTTGTTGGATTGATAGGAACCTTGACCTTCTACAAGAATGTGTTCTTGATGAGGTCCCAAGAGGTAATGGAGCCTATAGGTAAATGGATGTACCAATAAAATGCTTCATTCCCTAATGAGTAGGGGAAGATCCTACAAGACATGTCTTCGTGCTCAATCTATGTATCCTTCAATGCTATTTGGAAGATCTTGATGTGTTCTTCTATTATTTTGTGTGGGTCACATGGATGAAAATTGGTGTAGAAGCCTTCCAGATTCTTTAACATGTCATGGTAGTCATTGAAGGACAAGGGAGATGGGTTATTTCCCAGCTAAGCCATTGTGGGAAGTGGAGGTTGCAATGGTTGTGCTACAACAACTTGGGGTTGAAGTGGGACAACAGTTGGGACAATGCCCTACAAATGGAGTGTAGGGGTGAAGGAAACACCTTTGATGTGGGATGTGAGTGGAGAAAATGCTATTTGGAGTGAAGGGGAAGGTGGAGATGAAGGGGTTGAGGGAGTTGAAGGAGATGGAGGTTGAATAAGTGGGGCTGAAGTTGATGCTTCCTCTTTCTTGGCACTCCTAGCCTTAGTAGGTGGTTTTACCTCTCAGAATTCTCCCTTATCTGGTACATGGACCTGAGTACTCTACGAAATATTTGAGGGGAGAAGGACCCAATTGAATCTAGCTTAACTTTTCCCTCCTCCTAGCACCAGTTTTGTTGATGGGTTTTTTTGCACTTTCTCAATAAAAATAAAGCATAACTGCAATGTCTCTCTTGAAAGGTAATTTCCTACAACTAAGTTTCAGAAAATTACCCCAAGGTCTCTCGGGTGTTAGGTCATGGCAATGCTTAGAATAGTTCAATGGTTGATGTGATTTTCTAGTAATCACAAGGAGACCTTTATGGTTTGCTAAGTTTCAATTATTTGGGTCTGCAAATGGTATTTTATGAACTCTAGAAAGGAATTAACAATTGTTGCAAGTTAAAAAAACAATATAAAACTCCTTTTTGCTCATCAGATTTGGCTTTACAATGATGCTAGAACTTTGTTTTCACTTCAGATTTTAAAGAAAAGTCAAAAGGGAAAAGGGGATAGAAGTTTCCTAGACCTGCAACTAATGATGAACAGTAACAATGGAGGATAATATAGTGGACATACTTTCTAAAAATGAGTTCCACTTAACGAGGGACATCCCACAGTCTCATGAAACTAGTGCAATCTTTAAGGGGCCTTTGCAGATTTTTAAATTGTTCATTTACCTTTAAAGCATGAATGGAAATTGAACTTAAGTGAAGCACTATAAGTAATGCTCAGGCTAATTTTACACAACATTTTATCATCAATAAACAACAAAAATTATAAGAAAGAAAGACATCAAACACCATAGCATACTTCACCATTAAAGCACAACATGAATTAATAACTAGAAGTAACTTAAAACTTGGAACAACAATGCTAAAATGTACTACTTGGAGATAGAATCATGCACACATGGAGAAGAAAACATAGGAAATCATCAAAATAATTCTTTTCTCATATATTTTTTGTACCATGTCTTTACACAACAACTTATCTCTCTCTTTGAAAATGAGAGGATGCCCCTATTTATAGTTTTCAAAAAGTGAAATGAATGGAAAAGATTCATTTACAATGTGTGACCAGAATTCATTTTCACTTAGGATTTCAACTACCCCCACATATATTACAATATAAAAATAGACTTTTATCTTTTTCCCTATTTCGTCTTCTAGTCTATTTTTCTTGTAGTGACTTCCAACCTTTAAAGCTATTTCAACAAGTATTCATCATCTATGATAGGATTTCTAGCCTCCTTTTTTGTAGTTGCATACTCTACAAACTTTCTAATCATGGCTATGAGCTTCTTTTCCTCTATGAGCCCGGATTTGAGGATCTGAAAGGCTATCTTCTTGAATCTATCAGTGATTTTGTCCTAGTGCTTGGTGCATATTTGCGTAGCCTTTATAACCTGCTTTGATTGAGTGAAATCCCTTACAGAAAAATCTAAGAAATCCATAAATAGAGTGTCACTAGCTCCTTGTTCCATCTTTTTATGAAATAATGTCTTGATTTTCTCAGGATCTATCTCCAGGGAGGGAATTTCATATTATGTCATCATCTTCAAGTAATCCCCACTATCTATCCTGTGTTCCTTGACCCATTCGTGATCAAGCTCTAATTCATGCAAGGCCTTTTCCAAAATTTTCTTTCTGTAATCATGATCCATCTGTCATGTCTCAATCAACCAATGATCTTCTTTTGACAACTCTAGCTCCTTTTCCCATATTTCCTGGGAGAGGTTAAGGATGTTGACTAGCTTTAGATAGGTGATCTGAAAACCCTGGCAACATGGCAGATGCCCATGTCACCATTGTATAACACCCTGTTGAACCAATCCATAGTGGACTTGGTCCAGTTCTTCATCTTTTCCATTTTATTTATTTCTTCCTTTGACTGGAGGGTAGGTACCGATGATTCTACAAGAGCCTTTTCTTTTGTGTACATCCATTGTTGGATATAGGTGGTGAGATCTACCACTTGTTCCTTCAACTCTTAGTGGATTCGTCTTTATTCATTTGTTGTATAATGGTGCTCACTGACCCCTGAAGATCGTCCATCTTTTGTTCATGAGATCCTGGGCCTAGGTTGATCATGGATATCTAATAATCTTTCCCCTAAATGGTTCTCACATATTTACCTACTACTAGAGTGGCTATTTGCAATGTTTGAGACCCAGAAGCATCAACCGTGATGTGTGATCTAACTTTAGGCTTCTTATCCTTATGGGTCCTTTTTTGAGCTCTGGTCAAGATTGCCTCCAGTTGAGCCTTAGGATCAACATCCATGGGAGCCTAATTCTTTAATTGCTTCTCTAGCCATGCAGGGACCTCCATTTGATGCTTTGGTGATTCATGATCACCTCCCTCTTCCTTTTCCTTCTAATGCTAATCCTTTTCTTCAATTGGAGCCTCCTCATCATCTTTCTCTTCTTTATCTGAGCTTTCTTCCTGAACAACTTTCCCTTTGTCAAGCTCAATAGTTACTTCTTCTTTTGTAGGATTTTCTTCCTCTGGTGTTATTCCTTTATCTTTTGGGCGCTGAATCTCCACATTTTTCTCAAGTTCAACACTATTTTCCTTTATCTTATCTTCTTCTTTATCCCTTTCTTCCTCCCTTTTTTGAGGAACTTCTTCTTGTATTAGGCCCTTAGCTTGGCCGGTTTGTGGAGGCTCTTCAAGTATCTCCACCTTGAGGTCTATGTCCATTTTCCCTTCCTCGGAGTGATGCTCCTTTGGGTGTGCCTCTTCATCTTTGTGCTCTTGGGGCAATTCTTCATCTAGCTCCTGGTCTGAAGTCTCCACTATATAGTGTTCATCAAGCCCATCGACATCTTCTTCCTCAGAATTTTGTGTCCCTTCTTCATCGGAAGCCACCTTGTCTAAGTTTATACTTAATCCACCCTCCAAGTGTTCAAAATAATCATCCTAGTCAGAATCCTCAGGCTCATCAGTGACATCCTTTGCAGCCTCCTTGTGTTATTCGGCATTGAGTCTCTCCATTTCCTTTGAGATCTGCTTTGTGGCCTCCATCTTAGTCAGCTCGGTAGGTGGCAGGGGAAGAGACAAAGCAACAACAAGCTAAGCCATTAGCACTTGGACTTTGGGGTCAAGGATTACCCTAGAGAGTTCAATGGGCACATTTTGCTTATACGATGAAAGCTTGTGGTAAAACGGGCAGTGCCATAAATGTTGATGGTATAGAAGGTGATAGACATGAAAAAGTAGGTAGTGCAGGCGGGAGTGAGGAAGATGAGAGTGGTGAAGTAGTCGAAGGGGAAGAGTCTAATATCATCATTGGAGCTAGTATGTGCGGGTCATCATGGAAAAAACAAGCATAAAATGTGACACATGTTTCAGATTCAAAAAATGTGATACCATTTGAAAGCTATAGATTTTTTTCAATCAGCCTATCAATAAAGACTTTAGTCGTAATTCAAATAGAAAATGAATAATAATTATTTATTAAATTCAAATTAAAGCATAATTTGTATTGGTGGAAAGTTGAGAATCTCCTTTAAAAACCCTTTTCATTTCATCAATTTTGGGTTAAAAAAAGTTGTCAGCCACATACCCTACACATACCCATCATATAGCCACTTTTTGGCCCATCTAATCTTGCACATACCCGAGTAGTGGGCAAGGTGCATGTGAGGTGGACTGATATGTCCACTATAGGAGGAGATTAGATAGGAAAAGATTTAGAGGTGGTAGGTTGTGGAATGGTGATGGCAGTAGCAGTAGCAGGAGTGGAAGTGGTGGGTGATGAGTGAGGCTGTTAAGTTTCTTCCTCTTCCTCTTATGAGTGTTCCTCTTCCTGAATAGTTGGAATTTCAAGCACAAACATCCCCATCCATTTTTCGCTCTTTGATGGTTGTCCTTTCTTTTCCTTCCTGGATTACACATTTTGTTTAGGCTTGCGTTCAGGTGCATCCTTCCTTTTCTTGGACCTAGTGATGTGCGAGGATTTGGGAGCTTTGTCCGATGAACCCATGGTTGCACTATTGTTTGTTTCACTCTCAATTTTGTCCTTGAGCTCCCCATATGTGAGTTCTATACCCTTTTCTTTTAGCTGAGAAATTTTTCCATCCACCCATTTCCTAGTTTCATGCTCAATAGGGTGAGTGAGAATGTCTAGGTTAGTGACCTTTTCTTCAGCCATATCAATGATTGACAAGGGAATATCCACCAAGGAAATGTATCTTTCATCCAGAATGTTGTAATCTTTGACAACTTGGTCAGGTATTGGAAACAGATTGACAAACCTCACAAATTGAGTTGTCATCCTCATGTAGTGCCGCATCTAGACCTCTTTTTCATCTCCACAATTCACCCAAAAGTCTTCAAAGTGAGGTCAGTGGGCATGTTGTTGTCCAACCTATTTCTTCAATTTTCCATGAGGATCCACTCTCCCTCTATTTGTATGTAGGTCCAAATTCCTTTTCTGAGTATTCAAAACATTGGGTAGTGGGGCAAGAGTACATTCCTTGCCTGAATGTAAGGGGATATGGAACCCCAACTCGGTGTTTGTCGCTTAGCGGGGTATTGGTATTTTGTAGCTACTGAGTAGACTCCAACAAGATTATCCGGTCATTTGGGTAGCGCAGTAGCCGGTAGGGCTTTCTCGAGAACCCTTCTAGCCTAATGTAGGTGAACTTTGGGAACTGGATGAATAAATATCCAAAACCCTTTATAAAATCCTTGGCACTATGTGTCACTCTTCTTTCAAGGTCTCCTTCTAAGAGTCTAATTATGTTCCCAATGAAGGCATCATTCACTCTTTTGTATTCCCTCTTGAAATTTATGTACTGCAATTGAGGATAGCAGTCATATACTTTGAGTTATCCTTTCTTGAAAGTTATAGGTGTCATGGAGGATCTCCTCCACAAAGTAGAACATCCATTCTTCAAAGAATGTTGTAGTAGGTAGGCCCATCACTTTGCTCAGTAGCGTGACTAGATCATGGTATTCTTCAAATAAATCACTCATGTATAACTTTTGAGGCACCTTGTTGGCACTACCCCTCTTGTCGTTTAGCCAATGCTGATTGATCATTATTTTGCATCCCAAGGGGTCTTGTTGCCAAACCTTTTGAGTGAACTCCTTTTCTACCTCCTCCATCTTTTCGAAGGTCGAAATGCCAAATATCTTGCTAATAGATTTAGCAGATAAATCTCCTAATACCCTCCCATCTTTGGCAATCATCTTCTTGTTATTGGAGTGGTAGCATTCTCAACAGGCCATGACCAATTCTGGAGCAATCAGTGCAGGAGGGAAGCCAACTACCTTTTCCAAGCCACTTTCTTTTATCTTTTGAGCATCCTCTATGGTGGGATTGACCATCACCCTTTCCTTGAATTCATCTATATTTACATGCCCGAGGTCTTTGTCTGAGACCGTGTCCCACTTTGAAGTAAGCTTGGAGATGCACTCCACCCCATGAAACTAGTAATTCATTTGCTCCTTTTCTTCTTTCCCCCTTGAGGTTCTTGCAGGCTTCTTTCCCTTGTCCACCTTTTTTGTGAGCTTCCTTGATAATTCCTCAGTAGGTTCCATAAATCCTACATGGAAAGAGTGCAGTAAGTGCGTTTACATATAGGGCAGAAAATTTCAGTAAAAACCTTCAAATTTAGTGTTAGATCCATTCATATATCCTCAAAATATCATAATATTCATCATAGTTTAGTGTTTGGTGCTCGTTTGGGTCATTTGTGCAAGTGCATGCCTAGGGATGTGATTTTTTTCCCTACAAAAGTCGTCATGAAGGAAGCTATTAAGGAACGGTACTAGAGCCACATAATCTTGTAGGCGGCCACCCGCAGGAGAATTTATGCATGGCTTTCTTGTAAGGTAAATATGAGGATGAGGCATTTGGCACGTGTAAAATCATGTGTGGAAGCCTCTTCAGTTGTTTTCCACTATAGATCGAATTGATCTTTTCCAGCTTATGCGGGTGCCAACGATGGGAAATACGTTAATGTTTTGTTGTTGAAGGGTGGCTAAATCCAGATGACATCCCGCATGTGGAGTTCCACACTTTGGAATTTGCATGACAGTTTGTCTAAGCCAATTTTGTTGCAAACATCCTTGGCATGTTTATGGGGTCCCCTTTAGCTGATTCAGTCCAGGGACTTGGTCACTTTGAGGGGTGTGTGGATCAAACTAAATGTACATTATTGGTGAGACCTCATTCATTATTCCCTAGATGGACCAATATTTCCTTATGGCTTTGATAGCTGTGGTGGTTGGCCTGGGGTGGTGATATGGTGTCGAGTTGGAAGTGGGGACCACTTGGAGCTTGTATCAGAAGAACATCTTGTCTCGTCCCTGTAACTCTCGGGTTATTTTTTACTACTTGATCGGGCTGACATTGCTTTATTGGTGGGACATAGTCCACAATCCCATCAATTTTCTAATGGTATTTATCTCTTCACCATTGTGTCTTATCAGTGGGAAGTGGTTAGATCACTGGGACTTTGTTTCATGTCTCCCTAATAGCCCAAAGCTATGACTTGGTCATCATCGGCATGGCTTATTCTCATCGAAGGGACCCTATCTCGATTCTCTTCAATGACTCTATGGCTCTTCATTGGAAGTTATGTGTTTTGTCATTGGGACTTAGCCCTATCGGTGGGACTCTACTTTGAGTCCCCTCGATGGATGGATAGCTTCCTGAGTTTCATTGTTGACGAGAGTTGGTCACTTCGATGGGAGTCTTCTTTGTGTCTCTTTGATACAACAATGAAAGTGCATCATGGTGACTGGGTGTTGTCGCCATGACCTTGAGTCTTGTCTCCTCGACATGCCAATGGAAGGATGGGGATTCCTATAGGTGGGAGTGGTAGTCATTGTCGGGACTAAATGTGCAATCTCTTTCAAAATTTGATGGAAGCCCCATCAACGATACAAGTAGCGGTCGATGGGACTCAGAGGGAGGTCCCTTCGATGGATCGACAATGTTGAACAATGCAGCCCACTACCTTGTGATGCTTTGGTGGCTTTGAAATCCACACGAGGGAGACATAGGTTGACTTTTACTATTAAAGAATGACCTCAAGGAGACAGGCACCCATAAACGGGGTCCCACAAAACCCCACCGATAGTTTGATGGTTATTTATTTACACAACCAGAACTTTGAGAATTTAGTGATGGCGGGGGGATGGGATGAAGGCTGTAGCTATTCATGTAGGTTGAGCATCATTCCCAACTATGAGTTTGCATTTTGAAATTTGGAGATTCAATACTACTCGTATTCTAGAAACCCTAAGCAAACAACCGCTTAATAAATTTTAATCACAAGCTAAAAACTAGGTCTAGATGCTTACCTTGATTTACACAGAAAAAAAAAATAATCGCTAAATGGTCGGATCTTCTCATGCATGCGGGAGCTCCTCTTCTCTTTGAAATTTGAAAACATAGGGTGAAAATGATAGTTGAGGTGCTTCTATTTATAGGAAAATTTCTATTAATGCATGCATTTAATTACATGTACGACTAGGGAAAATTTGGTGGAGGTCGCAAAAACTTGTGCCTCGCTAGGCACTAAGCGAAGACGCAGATGGTGATAGGAGATGCAAAGCCCACCATGCAAGCAAATGTTAAGATTCAGTCATTACTTAGTGGTGAAACACAAGCGGAAACTCGCATAAGGCGACCGGCAGTTGTGGGTCCGCAAGGCTTGATGGAAGCGATGACGAAAGACAAGAGGAGACCCACAACTAAAGTCCCCCAATTGCCAATGACTTAATGAAATTTGAGGGGGTGAACTTGGTCAAGGGGAATTTGATGACTTTAATGCATGTGACCAATTTAAGCTTAGAAATAGGGGCACACAAATTGAGGAAAAAGAAAAAATGACCTGGAAAAAGTGAAACAAGGAGAGGGGGTCCCCGATTTGAATGGGGTGTGTGTGCTATAGGCACAACACTACCCAAAAGATCACATATCTACCCAAAATATTGTAGGATCTAATTTGTATGAAGAGGTTTGAAGAACCACCCAAGAAATAACACAATCTCCCTAATTTCTATGGAATCACCCTTGTGCAAGTGTGACACGACCGACTACGAAGCCACCTAAGAGATTATAGAATCACCCAACTAGGAGTGGGTCTACCTAAATTTTGTAGAATGTATCTACCTAAATAGAGGTGAATTTTCTCATTTGGAACCTATGAACATAAAAATAGCTATGTAAACACCTAAATTTTGATTAGTTGACCCTTCATGTGGGTCCCACTAAGCGTGTGAGAAATGTGTGCATGAAATTGTAATAAGATAAAATCAAACACAAAATCAAACTAACGCTTAGATTAGGCATAAGAAGCTCAAACTAACATAGAATTGAGCCTCGTGTTGAGTATATTGGCCCAAGATCATCAATTGGATGTGTTCTCACATAATTTTGGTAGCATAATGACACTTCAATTGAAAATGAGTGAGATTCTTGATAAACATAATTTGGTTAAGTGTGAGATATATAGGTTTTGAAATTTTGAATGGAGGGTCAAGATTGCAAGTTGATGCTTAAGGGTGGAGGAAGGTTGAGACATCTCACCTCATAGGATGGTGCCAAGTGGCACCATGAGGTGTGATGTGAAGATGGTACCTTGAAGGGGACAAGGCCCATGTGCACATGGTACTTAGGCCATGTCATGTGTACAAAGGGCCATGTGCATGATGTGATGGTGAGGGTTAATCCACTTAATCATGGATTAAGTGTGTGCAACCACTTAAGTGGAGATTAGGATTAGATTGGGATTTAATAAAAAGAGGTTGGAGGATGGGACTTGTAGAGGGGAATTAAATTTAAATAGATTACTTATTTATTTTTTTGAGGAAAGAGATAAAGGATGGGGTAAATAATTAAAGGTAATTATTTAATTTAGGTTAGGATTTAGGGATAATTGAAGAAATAGATTAGGATGAAGATTGAGATAAGTGAATATTAATTAAATAATAAGGTATTATTTAATTAATATAGAGGATGGGAAATTGGTCAAATTAGGGATAATTTTACCAAACATGGTCAATTTTAGGTGTCTACAATACCATTAATAAATTTTTGGTTGGATGCTATCTCAAAAAATCTTGTGTGATTATTTATTTAATTCAATTTAATTTTGGCTTGTAGATCTAAATATTTAATGTTTTTAGTAATATAATTTTATAAATATTGATATTAATTTCAGCTAGATAAGAACTTTATTTAAGATATTTTTTTTGTATTTGTAGTAGGACCCATTGTGTACTATGTTTTATATCTTATGCATATACTAAAAATCCATAATTATGTAACAATAAAGTCTCAAGTGATGTCACAATAATGGGTTACACTTTCTTGGACATCCTAATTTTTTCCTAAAATCACATATTTTTAGAAAATATAATGATTTAAGCCTTGAATTGTTCCATTTAAAGCATTTTAATTGAAGAGGTTTGATCAAACCCCCTTGGATAGAACCCCGCTAGTTTTAAACCATACCTACAATGGAGTCTCCTCTACACCTATCAAAATGTTGATAGAAAACCACTTTTGATTTACCTTTTTGGGGATTAAATGAATTCATTTAAAATCTATATTTTTTAAGTATGTAGTCCTTATTATAAGCTTCCCAAAAAGTGTAATTTTAAATATATTTAATTTGATTATTATATTTATTTTTTATTTCAAGGTCTTTGTTTCACACATACAAAAAAATAGGAAAATAGAGAAAAAAATTATAAAAAATACATGTCCTCTAGGTGTTGATTTCCTTGATCCATAAAAAAAAATTGAATTCTAATACATACAAAAAAAAGTTATGCTCTTTATAGTACACCTATGTCTAAATTGTAATTAGTTTGACTTGAAAAATTAATTAAAAAAATCAATAAAACACTATGAAACCAAATGCATCCTCTAAATATTGTAGTTACAAATCTAAATTCGAAAAAAATAAAATTATTAGATTTATAGGAAAAAAGTTATGTGCTTTATAGTACACATCAATCTTTAAAAATGGTGTTTACAGTTAAAAACTAGTTATTGAAGGGGATGGAAAAAGAAATCCAATTTGATTCCAAAAAATATAAAATATATATATTTAGAATCTATAGACAAAATGTCAAAAATCACTAGTTTGCATCATCTTCAAATTCCCCACAGTTTAGCAGCTATAGATGTTGAAAGTGAAGATTTAGTTCAAAATGTTCATTTCAATGTCAAGTTTGGCCAAAAAGTGTAACCCACTATTGTGGGACCACCTTCCCAAGTAAGGGTTGTTGCTCCATCTTATGATTTTTCATGACCTCACGCAATTGAAAAATATCACGAAATTATAATTTTTTATTATATAAACCTAAAAAATGAGATACTTTTTAGCAAGATAAAATTTAACTATTGTTGAGGAAGTTTGAATAAATGATAACAATATGGTACTTATGATTTATAACTTTAATGACATCAACTCGTATTAATTTGACTTCTAGAATTTTAAAAATATGCTTAATATAGGAGAATGAAAATATTTTTCTCTCTTGTATGTATAATTATCATTGAAACTTTAAAAAAAATTCAGCAATGTCATCTCCAAAAGTATCAAATTGATGTGTTAAAAATGAATAAATAAGTTAGAAAATTTATTCAAAAATAATAATTTCTTTTTGAATAATAATGCATCAATAAAATTTATTCAAAAATTTAAATCACATTTTTATCAAGCTTAAAGTATAAGGGTGGGGTCTTATGGATGGGATAATTACTTCTAATTTTTATTGTACAAGAAAGAATGACAATTTTAACCTTGAAAAAGATGTTACAACTAGGATTTGACACATGAACTATTCACATAGTTATGAAAGGAAGGGTTAAAGCATTGAGGCACATGTTTTGTACTTATTTTACTAAATGGTTGTAATATAGTTCAATATTTTTAACAGCTTTTAGTTAGTATAAATCCTCATAAGGTTTCATAATTTGCAATTAGAATAATTAATATAAAATATTAAAAATTATAGATATATGACTAACTTTATAGAAAATATCATTAATTCCACTTTAAAAGACTAGTGTGATGTCTCTATTAGACTATAAGGTAAGTCTTATTCTCAAAACATAAATCGTGAGATAGGTAAAAAATAGAGACTTATAAAATTTGGTTCGTTCATAAAGGAGACAATTTTGACAAGACTACATGACAAGTCGTATTCTTAAGGTAAGGTTTATTTGTAGAAGGAACAACTTTCAAGAGACCACGAGGTGGGTCTTTGTCAATTTGAATCCATATCAAATAGTCAAATAGAAAATCATAAAAAAAAAATCTTATTCTTAAAGTTGATAGCATGTCATTGAATTAGAAAAGACTTGTAAGATATGATTCATTATCAAAGGGGGCAATTTTGATGAGACTACAAGGGGAATCTTATTATTAAGAAATGTTTGATTTGTAGAGGGAACTACTTTCATGAGATCACGATAAGAATTGTATTAGATTTTATGAAAACAAATTTTTTTGAGATAAATAAAATTTGAGTGGAAAACTTAATATGTGCCAATTTGAATCCAGATCAAATAGTCAAATAAAAAATCATAAAATTAATTTTATTCTTAAAAATGATATCATATCAAAAATTTGAATCTACTCGAAATAATTAAAAAAAGATCTTTACTTAAATCATTCTTAAAATTGATATCATGTCATTGAATTATTTAAATATATAGCTACAAAACACTTCAACCTTAAAAATCTTTTGAGTTTGAAAACTAAATACATTGGAAGTATTTGAATATAAACAAAGAAAACTAACTGAAAACTAAATCATGTGAATTTGAATAAACACCAAAACACCAAAGGCTAAGAAAGTTCACACATCTAGTCAATTCATTGTTACCGCATACAAACTCTTAAAAAATATTGAAAGGCAAAACAAAATAATTTACACAGCATCCACACGTATTAATAGGGTAAGCAACAGAGAGAGAAGGACAACGTAGATATGAACAGAAAAATGAAGTGTATCCTCGAAAGAAGGGATCTTGTCGAGTATACGGTTGTGTTGTCTTCTCAGGATTAACAGTCCATTCCCATTCCCCACGTAGGCTACACCTGCTGGCCTATCAAGACAATAGCAATCTAAGATTCACTTTACAGATATAAATAACCACAAGGGATTATATGATCAGAATAGCAGAGAAAAATAAAGAATTAGGGTTGTGGTCTGAGAGAAACAATGTCGTCTCAACAGGATAGAAAGCGAATTGATGAAAAAGCCAAGGCTGGAGAGACAGTTGTACCAGGTGGCACTGGTGGAAAGAGCTTGGAAGCCCAGGAACGCCTGGCAGAGGGTATGATCTTATATGATAATCCTTTATCTTTATCACTGTATATTTTATCAGACAATGAGGATTGTGAATAGTGGTCTGTGATCATGGCATGAATGGGTCTGATCTTGTTTTGCGGGTCGAAGCAAAGGTGGGCAAACTCGAAAGGAGCAGTTGGGGCATGAAGGTTATCAAGAACTGGGTCACAGAGGTGGACAATCTCTGAGGGAGCAGATGAAGGGCGATGACAATGACTAGAATAGTGCCCCATCAAAACTTAGGATGGTTTGAGTCCCACTTATGTATATGTGCACTGTGTATATCATATCAATGTGCACTGTGTATATCGTATCATTGTGGACAATCTCTGAGGGAGGAGAGGGGCGATGACAATGACTAGAATAGTGCCCCATCAATACTCAGGATGGTTTGAGGTCCACTCATATCATTGTGCACTGTGTATATCATGTCATTGTGCAGTGTGTATATCGTATCATAATGTGACTCTGCTTTGTTTTTATATAAATATAGATGGGCTATGTGTATTATATATCTGCCTTTCCTTAAACAATTGTAAGGATGTTTGCTTCATTGTCTGACTTTTGTTTTGTCCTTGCTAAAAGTAAAAATATTTTTAAATATACTTCTTTTTCTATCCAGAGGTGGAATCCTCTCTTGACAAGATTGACATGAGATCTCGCTTTGGTTCCCAATGCATTTGTGGGAATTTAATTTTAAGGTTTCCTAACTTTTAGAACGTTGGTTCCCATCGGGATAGATTTTAGTTTAAAAGATTTTATAATTTTAGAAGTTTGGTCTTCAACAAACCAAAAACATCACTGAAAAGGGAAAAAAGTACCCCTCGCAAAAGTTTATGGCTAGCTGTATGATAAACAGTGAATAAAATAATCAATCAAAGAATTAGTCATTATGCTATGTGAAGTAATCTATTTACTTACCTATAAAATTTTAATAAATAAATGATATTTAGCTGGAATCTGATAATTGGGTTTTTAATAAACAAACAAATTTAAATAAATAAATGGCATTCAAACAAATTTAAATAAATAAATGGCATTTAAACAAATTTAAATAAAAGAAATGGTATTTACTGTTTATAAATTGTTCATGATATTAATCATGACATTATTGGTGTCTTTGTTAATTCACTGTGTTTCAAGGTCTTCAAACCCTTGGGTTTTTAATAAATAAACAAATTTAAATAAATAAATGGCATTTAAACAAATTTAAATAAAAGAAATGGTATTTACTAAATGGCATTTAAACAAATTTAAATAAAAGAAATGGTATTTACTGTTTATAAGTTGTTCATGATATTAATATCATGACATTATTGGTGTTTTTGTTAATTCACTATGTTTCAAGGTCTTCAAACCCTTGAAGACCCTAAATTGAACATGATATATTGGTAACCCTTGAAGACCCTGAACATCTTCATTATGTTCATTGAATTGAATATTCAGTGTTTTAAGGTCTTCAAACCCTTGAGAGACCCTGAATTGAATTGAATTGAATATGATATATTGGTAATTGAATATGATATATTGGTAACCCTTGAAGACCCTGAACATCTTCATTGAATTGAATATGATATATTGGTCTTATCAAGATTTAAAATTTATTAGGTATTAGGTTATTATTATGGGCATTGTCTTTGTTAATTCATCGTGTTTCATTGTCTTCATGGGTTTGAAGACCCACAATTTTTTTATTATGGACATTGTCTTTGTTAATTCATTGTGTTTCATTGTCTTTGTGTTTCAAGGTCTTCAAACCCTTGAAGATCCTGAATTGAATATGATATATTGGTCTTATCAAGATTTAAAATTTATTAGGTATTATGTTATTAGTATGGGCATTGTCTTTGTTAATTCATTGTCTTCATTGAATTGAATATGATATATTGGTCTTACCAAGATTTAAAATTTATTAGGTATTAAGTTATTAGTATGGGCATTGTCTTTGTTAATTCATCTTCTTCATTGAATTGAATATGATATATTGGTCTTATCAAGATTTAAAATTTATTAGGTATTAGGTTATTATTATGGGCATTGTCTTTGTTAATTCATCGTGTTTCATTGTCTTCATGGATTTGAAGACCCACAATTTTTTTATTATGGACATTGTCTTTGTTAATTCATTGTGTTTCATTGTCTTTGTGTTTCAAGGTCTTCAAACCCTTGAAGATCCTGAATTGAATATGATATATTGGTCTTATCAAGATTTAAAATTTATTAGGTATTATGTTATTAGTATGGGCATTGTCTTTGTTAATTCATTGTCTTCATTGAATTGAATATGATATATTGGTCTTACCAAGATTTAAAATTTATTAGGTATTAAGTTATTAGTATGGGCATTGTCTTTGTTAATTCATCTTCTTCATTGAATTGAATATGATATATTGGTCTTATCAAGATTTAAAATTTATTAGGTATTAGGTTATTATTATGGGCATTGTCTTTGTTAATTCATCGTGTTTCATTGTCTTCATGGGTTTCAAGACCCACAATTTTTTTATTATGGACATTGTCTTTGTTAATTCATTGTGTTTCATTGTCTTCATGGGTTTCATGGGTTTAATGACTCATGAACATCTTTGTTGAAGTTTTGAAGTTTTTAACATGTCAATGATTCCATGTACATTTTTTTGTGTCTTTGTTAGACTATTAATTTTATGAGTTTTGAACTATTTGATTTCATGGGTTTGATGACTCATGAACATCTTTGTTGAAGTTTTGAAGTTTTTATCATGTCAATGATTCCATTTACATTTTTTTGTGTTTTTGTTAGACTATTAATTTTATGAGTTTGAACTATTCATATTAATAGAATATTTAGAATATTAATTTTATGAGTTTGAATTATTCATATTAATACAATACATCTTTTGTTCCATGTCAGAGACCATCTTCATGAGTCTTCATTGTGTTTCATTGTCTTCATGGATCTCCATTGTGTTTCATCATCTTCATGGGTTTAATGACCCATGAACATCTTTGTTGTTGAACTATTCATATTAATAGAATATTTAGAATATTAAGAAATTTATGAGTTTGAATTAGCATCTTTTGTTCTGTGTCAGAGACCCTCTTCATGGGTCTTCATTGTGTTTCATTGTCTTCATGGATCTCCATTGTGTTTCATCATCTTCATGGGTTTAACTACCCGCAAACATCTTTGTTGTTGAATTATTCATATTAATACAACACATATTTTGTTTCATGTCAGAGACTGTCTTCATGGGTCTTCATTGTGTTTCATTGTTTTCATGTATCTCCATTGTGTTCCATTATTTTCATGGGTTTGATGACCTATGAACATCTTCGTTGAAGTTTGGATATTTTCTCATGCCAGTGATTTCATGTCTTTGTTGAATATACGTGTTTACAACTTTTGTGCCCTTGTTAAACTTTTAATTTTGTGAGTTTGAACTATTCAAACTATTAAGTTTACTAAGTTTGAACTATTCATATTTATACAATAAATCTTTTATAGAAGATGAGGTTCCATGTCAAAGATGGCATCTTGTAATTTCACCTATTTTGTTGAATATATGTGTTTTATGTCATGAATTTGAACTAAATATCCTATCAATATAGTATGTTCTTTGTAACCTCGCCTAATTCAAACCAAGTTAAAAATCTCAATGTTATCAACAAAAAAAATTAAATTTTTAACTATAAATAAATAAATGGTATTTCATTAAATTTGATTAATGATTTTTTATTTTTTTCAATATAAATAAATAAATGTTAAATTTGGTTAAAAATGAAAAATCGGTTTCTAGTTTTTCAATTAGCGAGCTAGAGCATGAATGGCATTTAATAAAAAGTTAAATTTAGTTAAATTAAAAATAGGTTTCTAATTTTTCAATTGGAATTTTCAAGTTCTATAGATAGATAAAATTTATTTAGTTAAATTTAAAATTTGGAACACATTTTCTTAACATATTATATTTTCTTAACATATTATTTGTGTTGTTTTTTTTTTAATTTGAAATTGAGCTTCTAACATATTAAAAATCTATGGTATTTTAATTTTTTTTTTTATTAATATGTTGTCTTTTGTTTAAATTTGGAAGTATTCATTGATGTGAAGTAGGCATTTGGAATTATCTTAACATTTAAATTTAATATTTTTTTTTTAAATTATCTATCTATTAGATGTTTTTTGTTTAAATTTCAAGTTGATATTTAACATTTAAATCTATTTTAAGATCTTAAGATATGAAAGAATTTAAAATTCCTACTAAAAAGATCACCATCAACAATTCACCGTCATAAATTCATCGTCATAAAAAAATCACATGTAAAAAATGTTAATGCGGTAATTTTTTGAATTACAAGTGGTGAATTTTACTAGAGGTGAATTTTCCATGGCAATGAATTTTCTATCAATGAATTTTCATGCGGTGAATTGCTGGAGGTGAATTTTCCTAGAGCTCATTTATTCAAAGTGAATTTGAATGTGGCACATGGGATTGATCTTCACACTTGTAGCATCACTTCTATATTTGTTGTTTTCATTGTTTAACTTCAAAATTATTCATTTATATTGGATATGAACTAGTGGATTTGAATGTATCATCACTTCAATATTTGTTGTTTTTGTTATTTAAATTCAAAATTATTCAGTTATATTGAATATAAACTATAAATTTGGAATTGAACTTCCACATTTAAATTGAATATATATATATATATATATATATATATATATATATATATATATATATATATATATATTTAAGATTTGATTCTTTAACATTTAAATTTGATTTATGTTTTTTTTTCTTAAATTTTATAAAGATTTAAATTTAGTTTGTGTTGTTTTTTTTGGTTTAAACTTAGAATTATTCACTGATATTGGATATGAATTAGGCATTTGGAGAAATGATCTTCAAAATTTAAATATAATATATATTTTTTTTATATTAAATTTAAAATTTAACATTTTATTATTTTATGTTTTTTTATTTATTTCTTAAGTTTTTCTATAATCATTTATTCATTGTAGATATGAGGTTTGGCGCGTGAAATTGATATTCTAACATTTATTCTAATCTATGTTTATTTTTTAATTTAAATTTAGAATTGATATTCGACATTTAAATCTATTTTTTTTTCGTTATTTTAAATTTACTTGTTTAGTACCTCTAAATGGGTGGATTTTAACCTTACTTCATTTGATAATAAACTTGTGTAATTATTAAGTCATTCTAGTTGGTGGATATGAGATTGGCACATGGAATTGATTTTCAATATTTATTATGGTTGGAGTGGTTGTTGGATATGAACTTGGCATATGGAATTGATCTTCAACATAATTTGTGTTCTTTGTTACTTAAATTTTACTTGTTTAAAAGGGGTGGGAGTTGAAGTACCTTTTTTCTTGTTAGGGAGTTCTAGGTAGTTAATAAATATGGAATTATTCATTAATTGTTTCTAATGTATATGAGATCATGGAACATGAAATTGATCTTTAAAATTTATAGTTAAATATAACTCATGTTTTATTTTGTTTGAATTTTACTTGTCATAGGCTTAGAAACCTTATGTATTTTAATGGGTGGATGGGGTTGATCTAATAGTTTTTTTTTTTTTCCTTAAATTTTACTTTCTTAGGTTTGGAAATTAGTTGGGAATTTAGGCACTTTTGTTGGGTGTTTGTTAGTTAATAAGTGTGAAAATCATTGTGTGGATATGAAATTTTCCCATAGAATTGACTCTCAACATTTAAACATAATTTGTACTATTTTTTTAATGTTTTACTTGTCTAGATTAGGAAACCTTACACTTTTAAAGGGATGGAGTTTATGTACTTTATTTGTGATTTTGTTAATTAATGATTAATTCTCATTTGATAGTTAGTCAATGCACCATTCTTATTTTGTTTAACTTCTAGATGTACTAATTTAATGGTTAAGAATAGTTTAACTTTTGAATGGATAATTAATGGTTAACATTGTTGGAGTTAATAGTGAACCCCACATCTCCCAAAAATCACCTACAATGAAAATGTCTATCAAAAATAAGAGATAAAAGAGATTGATTCACCATGCAACCAAAAGAGAATGATTGAATCCACACAAGTATATAATATTGAGATTAACCTGTAATTGCATTGTTAATTGAATGAAATTTGTGAATAACTACAAAATACAATAATGAATGCTTATAAAAAAAAGTGTAAACCCTGGATCAAAATTTGATTAGATTGTGACAAGTGTCTTAATATCATATAATTAGACAACTTGGACCTAAAAATAACTCAATATACTAATAAAAATAACTCATAAGTTTAGCTTAAGCAATTAAACTAATAAGGGACAGGTAATAATTAATTAATATAATTAATTATCAAGTGATTATCCTAATTACTCCAACAAAAATTTGAGATTGAAAATAACCATCCACAGTTAATGGTTTCATTTTTTGTTATGTATATTATATCATTGTGCGGGTATGTGCAGGATCATTATGGGCCAAAAAGTGGCGATATGATGGGTATGTGTAGGGTATGTGGTTGATGACTTTTTTTAGCCAAAATTGATGAAACAAAAATGGTTTTTAAAGGAGATTCTTAACTTTCCACCAATATAAATTATGCTTTACTTGGGTGATCCCACAATAGTGGTTTATAATTTTTGGCCAAACTAGACACTGGAATAATTTTTTTTTAACTAAATCTTCACTTTTGGGCACCTCTAGTGGCTAATCCGTGAGGAATTTGAAGATGATGCAAACTAGAGTTTCATGAAATTTTGTCTATAGATTTTAAATATATTTTTTCAAAATCTTTGGAATCAGATTGCACTTCTTTTTCCTTCTCCCTCAAAAACTAGTTTTTTTCAAAAAACAACATTTTTAAAAAGTAACGCTCACCGTATAATGCATAACTTTTTTTCCATGAAGGATAAAATTATAATTCTTTGAATTTAGATTTGTAACTTGATATCTAGTCTTCCACTTAGTTAGATAGTTTTTTATTGAACATTTTTTCTTTAATCAAGTTTCGAAGTCAAACCAATTATAATTCAGACATAGCACCGTATAACACGTAACTTTTTTTGTATGTATTGAAATTTTTTTTTTTCTTTGTTGGATCAACGACCTCAATATCTGGTGCACTCATATTTTAATTTTTATTTTTTTTGATAATCTGCTATTTTTCCACATGTGCAGAATAAAGAGCTTGATTTTTGGTGAAAAACCTACATTCACGAGAAATAAAAAATAAATATAGGGGAAACGTACCGGTAGCCGTGAAGGCTAACTTCGCGCATTCGTGTAGAGTGCAAAATAGGCTTGATTTCAATTTTTTTTGGGCTTCTTCGTGACCGAGTTAGGACCTTAAAAAGAAAAAATTGGCTTCTAGCTATTTCAAACACATCTTGTGGAAGTCGTAAAGTGTAAGGTGGTCAAAAAGGGGGTTTTTTTACCTCCACCCCCTACATCTTCACTATTTCGCATATACCCATTCATTACAAATCCAAAAAAAATAAAAAATTGCCTATTACGAATTATCATTTCACCTATTTCAAGTTACACTTGTATGCAGGCCCCATCAAAATATCACGTGGGTCTGTTAAGAGGTGGTCCCTTTACCATCAACCTCATCACATTAAAATGTTCTCCATGTGTCCCATATTCCTTCATCAAACCATGCATATGAGTTAACCACGTACCCCTTAAGCCTTCATCAAACCACACGTATGTGTTAACTTAACCATGGGTTGCTGGGAAGCTTTAAGCCCTAAAGTCTTCATCTCATGCGGTTTCCTTCGAGAATGTTCATCGCTGCATCCTCTCTCCCGCCACCGACTTTGGCTCTACGACCACGTCGATGACCTTCAGCTGCAAGTAACGTCTCCACCTCTCTTCACCTGCAAGATTACTTGTTTAACAGTGGAATTTTGTTGGGTTTGATGGTGTTTGAGTGCATTTTGGCATCTTTAAAAATCATTTTTGTGTATGGCATGAAGGGTTTGACTATAATCATTTATTCTATGAAGTAATCACATGTAATGTGTTTTAAATAGGACATTGAAAGAATTTTGACCAAGTATCATCATTAAATTTATTGGGTATATAATAAGATACTTAATCTTCAAAGATTTTTTCATTTAATCTTATATGGAGCTATAGAAAATGTCTCCACCTCTCTTCACCTGCAAGATTGCTTGTTTAACAATGGAATTTTGTTGGGTTCGACGGTGTTTGAGTGCATTTTGGCATTTTTAAAACTCATTTCTCTGTATGCCATTAAGGGTTTGACTATAATCATTTATATTTACATGTGACTGTCGACTAGTAGACAAGTGAACCCTCATGAATTATTATATGAAATTTAAACATTTAATCAAAACCCAAGTGAGTGCTACCAATTAATTTATATGGAGCTGCAAAAAACGTCTCCACCTCTCTTCACCTGCAAGATTGCTTTATCAACAGGGTTTTTTGGGTGTCATCAATGTTTGAGCGCTATGATTTCGGTTGAAATTATTCTAAAATCCCCTCTCGCCAGTCTAGAAGCTCTCAACTTTCCTTAGATTGCTCAGTTGTCCATAAAATCATGAGTCACAAGCCCCATCATCCACAATATGAACCACTTCAAATGATGATTCTCCTTTGGTAGCACTCACTTGGGTTTTGATTAAATCTAGTCTAATTTGGTTAATGCTTGGAATTTAAAGTAAAATTGAAAATGCCAGTAGATCTATCTAAATTCATTATGCTAAGGGAACTATCCTGTTGTTATGAAAGTACAGGTAAAATACATTTTAACAAGATACTTAGACTCAATACACAAAGAATTTTCCCCAAAATTAAAGGAATATTCATTTTTAGGTGGCACAAGCAGAGCCTTACAATATTTCTCATTTATAATTCTAGATATTAAAAATGATTATTCTCATAGTTCAAGCAGAATTTAGAACATACTATTCCCTCCAAAACCCCAGTGTGGGTAATCCAAACCTGCCAACTCCCATCATGATGCAGGAGATTTGCACTGAAACAGGGGTATGTCATGCCCACAACTTCGATAAGTTAGAATAGAACATTAGTTAGTAAATTTTGAAACGTGTCTCCCCTAAAAACAAGAGCAGACACATTTAATAGTTATGGTATTGTTTTAAATAGAAGTGAAAAGTGTTTTAGTTTTATTTCAAGGAAGAAGGTATATTGCTGATAAATCTATCACAATTATATGAACAAAATAGTTGACATTTTCCACACTATCAATGAATTGATTGATGAATGTTAAGCATTTAAAGGGATTGCTTATTCCAATTCAAAGTTCTTATAATTCTCAATTTTCTCACTTGAATTGAGGCAGAGCAGAACTCCATCATTATCATTAGTTCCCATTCTCTCTCTCGGGATAAGGAGAGTTTTCCATAAAATTGAATTCAAGGGATATGTAGCATGTAGCTGAGTATACAATTTCGAGTACAATGAGAAAATAACTCTTATCTTCCTTGAGACCTTACACACATATTCAAATTAGTGTTGAATGTACAATTCATCAAATAGATACTCCATCTACCACGACATAGGAAATAAAAACGTGCTTATGTAGGTACCCCAACCCCTTTCCATAATTCCAATATCTATTATATCAATCTCTCCAAATCCCATCCAAAAACCCACATCTCCTAAATATTAAAAATACTATAAATTCTTCAATTACCCTGACAAGACCATCTCCAAACAAATGTTATTCAAACCCTAAATTTTATGAAAATGTTATAAAACCCCCAACATTCATCAATATCAAGGAACCCCCAACTAAATGTCACTAGCTAAGAATATTCAACAAATTGGAACACACACGGCCTATTGTGATGGAGACGCTAAAGACCTGAAACACACATCACATATATAGTAAAGTTGGAATATGTACACGTTGAGTACAAAATAGTTACATACATGGGTAATGTGGTGTTTGATACCTGAGCACGTTTTATTGGTTCTAAGCTTGGAATATTATGATTTAGAATTATATATTATTATAATATAAAAATATCAATAAATATAAAAATAAATATAAATATAAAAATATCAATAAACATCATAACAGTCCACTTTATCTAAATATTTGTTTCTAATTTCATTTTGGATGGACCAGCAATGACTCAGAGATCTAAACCCATGAATAGGATGAAAGGAACCTTATTCATATCCTTAAATTTTACACTGCAAATAAATAGTATTCTAAAATTCAATGCTGCACTAGAAAATCATTAAACAAGGATCATATTTCAATTCACATATGCTCTACCACTAACTCAAGAATTCTGGCCTCTTTTGTTTATAAGATGTTATCCTTTTCAACATATAATCCAGAGACAATCATCATTGCAGCAAAGCACCATACATATCCTGTCTTTTCCCAAGCAACTTTAGTCTCTGGCCAATATCCAAAGCTATTAGGTTCTTCTAACTTTCATTATTGTTGTTAAATAAAGGATTTTGTTTTAGCTTATATCCAAGTATGAAATAAACATTCATTCTCGTCTAAGCTCAAGGTAGTTGCATAAGGATTTTCCCCCATAGGTGCTTTCTCTTTATTCAATGTAGACTTTTATTGTACCTTCCTTCCAAACCTTAGAATTATACAATCATGGCAACATGAATTACTATGTATATTACCAAACTCAATTTACAAAAAGACAAATACTGATCAAAACATATTCTCGATCAAAATATTCTTAAGGTTCTGGAAAAAGTATGTTAACCAATCAGAAGAAGCTAAAGGGGCGGGCAAGTGACAGTTTGACTGATTGACTATTCTTGCAAGGAGGATCAACAGAGCATAAATGACATGGATGTACTCAGAGATCAAAAGCGGTGGAGTAGCTCAGTGAAAAATGGTGTGGAGATCTAATGGGAAATCTGATGCTGCTTCCAAAAGAGGTCAACTTGCATAAAGATCTTGAGCACAAGAAATCCGAAAGGAAGAAGAGGCCATCAGTCTCAGGGATAGCTATGAGGTCTACTAGCAAAAGGTAGATTGGTTTTAATGGCTATACTTCAGAACATTCAAAGTGGTTCTGATGGAAGTTCGAAGGTGGACACAAAGGCTAGAAATTAATGTTGTGGGTGTAAAAGATCTAAAGGCTTCTCCTGAGGGTGATCCTTCACCGACATGGACATGGGGATGCACATTGAATGTAGCATTAACTTCATTCCAAAAAAAGATCTGAGGGCTGACCCTTTTTGGAGGCTGATATTTTTGTAAACCCTAAAGCAGGGGCCGACTTTCTTTTTGGCACATTTTTGTATATATGGCATTTTTTGCCTCTATTAAAGGAGGACAAGTTTTAGAAAAGATAGAGGGAGATTATTTAGAAACCAGTAGGAGTAGAGAAACTTAAGAAGTAGCAGTAGAATAGGAGTTAGATTTGACAGAAGGCAGGGATGTATCTTTCAAGTTTTCTTAGTATAGGTGGAAACAGTCTGAAGACAGGTTTTCTGTATACTGGTGATTGTACTAGATTTGTAAATGTTGCTTATCTATTTTACCAACAGTAGAAGCAACTAGATTTAAATCTACTTCATGTTGTGTTCCAAAATGGTATTTATCTTGGGTTAATCATTCGATTTGAGAAGCTTTCAAGGAATGAAGTTTTATTTTATGTTTTGTTTAAGTAGTGATTTACAATCTGCTGTTGAAATTAGCACTGTGGATGAATGAAACTGTGTGTTAATCACAAGTTAATTTTGTTCTCCAGTTTTAGTTAGGAATTCCTTGAAAGGTAACAAGTTTGGTTAAGTTGGATGAATTATTATTGTCTTCAGTTCCAAAGTTTTGATTTATCTTCTTTTTTCTCTTTAAAACCCTAGTTAAAGTAGGTTTGAATTTATGTTTGATCTCAGAACAATCTAGAAGCTCAACACTAGCAGGCCCCTTGAACATTATAGTTCACATCAACCATTGAGCGAAATCAGCACAGTCGAGAACTGATTACAAAGACCTTGGGAGTTAGATATCCATGTGTTATTCTTTCTCTTTCAGGAGAGTAGAATAGTAATATTTTGTTTACTGTTGCTGTGCTCATCCGAACCATCAACAAAAATTGGCGCTAGAAGGAGGGTCTAGAAGAGAAAGTTGGACAATACTCATTTTTTCTCACCAAAAAGGTCCTAGAGAGTTCTTCGATTAGCTGAAAATCCACCTCCTTTGATAGAACTCAAGACCCCAATAAGACAAAAAAGTCACAAGACTGGGGCAACCATCATATCACCCTTGTCAGTTCCGCTCACTCCACTAGGATTTTCACCAATACCCTAGTGGATACCATCAATCCACCACCGAATCCATCTCAAGTGCCATCACAGCTGGTTCAGCCCATCCAACAGCTGGCTCAACCACCACCACCACCAATGGCATTTTTTAGAATAATCCCTCTCCATTAGGGACTATTCCTGGAGGCTTTCATGATATGCCTAAGAATCCTAAGAAATTTTGTCCTAAATACATTCATGGTGAATCAAGGAGTGCTGAAGAGCACATACAAGCTTTTAAGGACGCATGTACCAGATCTCAGATAACTCACCATGATGTAGTTTTTAGGTTGTTCCCTTATTCCTTAGGGGATATGGCATACAACTGGTACCTAAATCTTCCTCAATGCTCTATTCTAAGCTAGACAAACCTGGAGAATGCTTTCATCAATCAGTTTAGGATTTACGTGGATCCAACCATTTTGTTCCACCAATTTGCTAATATTAGGAAGAAGCCAAGTGAACCTTTGCCCTTGTTTAATACTAGGTTTCAGTGAATGTATAGGAGACTGCAAGACCCCTATCTAGTTGCTGAGAATAGTGCCATTCAAGCATACTTTAGAGTTATAGACCCTCTGATTGGCTTATTCCTACAAAGGACATATCAACCGACAGATATTGATTCCCTATCTAAAGTCTATCATCTAGCCATTAAGCTACAACAACAAATTAGTTCTCAACAAGGAATTTTGTGAGGAGGTTTTCCTTCAATGGGGTATTAGATGTCTAGCCCAACCCCTTTGTTTAGTACTTTCCTAGGGATGTCTCCTTCTCATTATGGACCTATGTCTGAGTTGCAAACTCAATCTCCCATTCCATTCTTTGCCAACGAAGCTCCTAAATTCTTTCAACAATCACAGGCTCATCATAGTCTGCATGGTCATCATAACCAAACTGGAACACCAAATCATGGTGATCAGCCACTTGTTGCTAAGAGTGTTGAAAGTGAAAAGATAGTCCAACTCACAAACAAGGTAGTGACCTTAAAGAAAACTCTGTCTCAAGTCACAAATGACATGGCTCAGCTTAGATTGAACCCTTCTCGAAACCAAGGTAATTATCTTAATTAGAGTAATAACAATCAGGGTAATTATTAGAATCATAACAATCACGACCATAGGGGTTATCAAGGCCAAAACCCCCCTAACCAAGGTTATCAAAATCAAAATAGAGGATATAACCAAAGTCCAAATAACAACTAACAATGGAATACAGGGCCAAATAACAATGGAGTTTCTCACAATTATCAAGCTAATGAGGACAGGTCACATACTGTAAATGTGGCTGACCTTAATTTTATGACTAACTGGTGCAGGCTGCATGATACTGCAACCCATTCTAGGGTAAACTACCCTGAAATGGAGAAAGTTGTCAAGATGGCACAGGCAGATGCCCAAACATTCCAAGGGAATTCAAATAAAGAAAGTGGCTCAGTAGATACAGCAATGACTTATGACCTCTTTGAGGAAGAACCTTCATTCCCAATGTAAAGTGAGAATGAACCAGAGGAAGATTCATATGATGCCCAAGCCTTCAGACAAAGGGAGGAAACTTCCTAAGAAATCAGAATAAGGGTTTGTTCACTACATCAGCACCGCCTAATCACATGGTGCCTCTGAATCAAAGTGCTGATAACAACCCTCCTCCACCAAAAGGTCCACTTGACTTCCATAAAAAAGGTAATTCACCTGGGGTTGTCAAAAGTAATGCAAGTTATAACAAAAAATTTGATATTGTTTCTGAGCTACAGAGACAGAAAACCTCTTTATCATACTTTGACATCCTAAAGTGGTGCCTTGCTCAACGAGAGATAGTGCTGAAAGATTTAGAGCAAGTTGATAATCAAAAGGGAAAAACAAGGTGGCACATGCTACAGACATGAATGTAGCATTGTACAGAAGCAAGGTAGGTACCCCACCATTTCTTTTGAGTTTAAGAATCTGTGGGAAGAATCTACATAATTGTTTGCTAGATTCAGGGGCTTCTGGAAATGTTATGTCATTTTTGTATGCAAGAAATTGGGATTGAACCCTATCCAAACAAACAAGAAGGTCATCCAACTTGATAAAACGGAGGTTAATGTAGTTGGAGAATTGAGAAATATACATGTGCAAGTAGGGTCTAACCCTATAATTTTAACCAACATAGATATTCAAGTAGTAGACATTCCCGAGACTTATGGTATGCTATTGAGCAGAGATTTGATGAAAAGTATAGGGGGATATCTCTCCCTCGACTTTTCACATATGTGGCTGCCATGGAGGGGAGTGCCTACACAGATCAGGATTGAAAGTGAACCTCGCCTCAAGCATATCATCACTGAATATGACTGTCGCAACAAGGTAGCTTATTTTGAGACCGAGATAGGGGTTTATAAAAGAGAAGAAATTTTGGCCTTTTCGGTTCTTGATATCAAAGATTTGTCAACACAAAAGTTCCCTAATCCCACGATTAATAAAAATCAACAGGCATTGATCAGGAAGTTGCAACAGGATTAGTTGGTCTTAGGGGAAGATATCAACTTGCAAAGTCTTTTACTCCCTAATTGGTGCAGGGTGCATTACCAAAATCATTCATAATTGACCTGCCAACCCTGCATCAATATTTTAAATCATGTTTCCCAAGCTAAGGAAACTAGCCTAAGTCACCTTGAGACCATTGCAGATCACTTCTCGTTTGAAGCCAAAGAAGCAATAATGTTAACCAGGGATAAGATACCTTTAAAGGAAGTGCCTTCTCAAGTTGAACTTACCCAGTCACATTTCCAAACCAACATATTTATGAGGAACAACCCCAAGGTTTGCTCGATACCCCTACACCCACAAGTATACCAAAACCCAAGGGATTAATCAAAGATTCAAGTGACTGTCAAAAGGATAGCCACAAATTAAATGATATAACTGTGCAGGAATTGAAAATTACACTTGAGGAACCTATTAAACACCCATTCCCTATATTCAATGCAAAATATCAAGTAGCCCCACCTATGGCTCATTCTATCCAAATGCCCACAACAACCTCAAAAGGATCAACTCCAGCTCATGATCAGCTGTGGACCCTCATGTTTGATGGATCCAAATCCAAAACAGGCTGTAGTGTTGGGATTGAATTAACCAGCCTGAAAAGAAAAACTTTTTTTGCTTCTTACAGGTTGTAGTTTTGGATGCACTAACAACATAGCATAATATGAAGCTCTAGCTCGGGGGCTGATGTTTGCACATAAGAAGAAAGTTACTGCATTAATGATTAAAGGGGACTCAGAAGTAGTTATCAGGAAAGTGTGCAGCCAATACACATGTCACAATAGAAGGCTAACAGCTTATAGAAATCGGGTATGGAACCTGATTGAAGACTTTGATGCTTTTGGGATTAGCTTAATCCCTAGAGAGGAAAATCAAATAGCTGATTCATTAGTTGTTGCTGCAAGTACCTTGAAACCCATGCAAGGCTCCAAGCTTAAGAGATTCTCGGTGGAATTGATATCCACTCCGGGTATTCCTGATAATGTCAGGAACTTTCAAGTCTTTGATGATGATCGACATATCCTTTCTTTTCTAGCAAGTTCAGATGTATTCGAAAGAAAGATCATCGATGAGTTCGACAGAGATCAAGGGGACTGGAACCTTGAAGATTGCAATATAGAGGGGGTCCTTAATCTAAAAGGTAATAGTATTCCCAAGGGAATGGTGGCCTTAGAAAGAATTTTTTATTCAGACCCAAGGGCTCGGGAAAAGGTATTAGTTGAAGATAAAGGAGGTGAATATAAAATTACTAATTTAGCTGATTTTGGTCCAAAAAGAAATGTTTACATAGGGACAACTTGCCTTGAAGCAATTAGAAAAGATATACTAAGAGCACTGAAAAAGGATATTGCTTCAATAGTCTAGGGGTACGAGGATCTGAAGATATTTGATGCCTCTGTTATAACTCATACTATTCCTTTGAGGCCAGAAGCTAAACCATTTCGGTAAAAACATCCTATCAACACCCTAATCGAACCATTAATCTTTAAAGAAGTTCAAAAATTGCTTTCTGCAAGAATAATCTTCCCTATATGAAATTCAACATGGGTGGCTAACTTGGTTCCAGTCTGTAAGAAAAATGGAGAGATCAGGCTATGTGTAGATTTCCATAATCTGAATAGAGCTTCAGAAAAAGACAACTACCCACTCCCTTCACTGGACAAAGTCTTGCAGACTGTCAATGGGTCTCAGATGATATCATTCCTGGATGGTTATTCTGGATACAATCAGGTAATGGTTAATTGTGAAGATAGAATGAAGACAACCTTCACTACTAAGTGGGGAACATTTTCTTACAAAAGGATGTCATTTGGTTTGATAAATGCTAAAGCAACCTTTCAGCGTGCCATGGACATAGCATTCAAAGATTTGATTGGTAAATGCATCATCGTTTACATGGATGACTTGATAGTATTCTCTAAAGATAGACTAAATCATGCTGCAGACTTGGCTAAATTTCTTGAAAGATGTATCCAGTATGGCGTCTCCCTGAATCCTAAAAAGTGTGTGTTTGGGGTTTCTGAAGGGAAGCTCTTGGGACACATAATCTCAGAAAGGGGAATATCAATCGATCCAGACCGAGTTGAGTCCATTTTGAAAATAACCAGGCCAGGAAGCAAGAAGGAGATGAGATCTTTCTTTGGAAAGATCAACTTTGTGAGAAAATTTATCACGGGTTTTGCAGAAATTGTAAAACCATTGAATTAAATGATGAAGAAAGAAGCTGCAATAGAATGGAGTAATGAGGAAAAGGACGCATTTTCTCAAGTCAAACTATCCATTTCAGAAGTGCCAGTCCTCACCAGCCCTGACTACTTGAAGCCATTCTATATTTATTCTTTTGCTTCTGAACATTACTGTGCAGCTGTCCTAACTCAACGAAGAGAAGAGGGAGAGGAGAGGCCAATTGCTTTCATGCGTTCTCCATTTAAGAATGTTGAAGTTAAGTACCCACCTCTTGAAAAAAAAGCTTTCATGCTAGTTAGAACTATCAAGAAGTTCAGGCACTACATCTTACGAAGTTAGATTATTGTTGTAGTTCCTGATGTAGCTGTGAAGTCTCTACTCATGTAGAGCGAGTTGGGAGAATGAAGGGGGAAATGGATGGCCATTTTGTAAGAGTTTGATCTGGAGATAAGCCCTATGAAACTTGTCCAAGGTCTGGACCTGTCTAAATCCATAGCTGATGCTAGTGAGAACATTATTTTCCAGCAATACACCACACATTCCTTTTCCAATGACCCTTGGTATGCCGATATCATCTATTTCATGCTCAACAATCGATGTCTAGAGGGAATGAATACAACTCAGAGGAGAGTGTTGAGAATGAAAAGCTCTCATTATATGCTCAAAAGAGGATTGTTGTACAGAAAGAATTTTGAGGGAGTGTACCTACGATGCCTTGATCGGCAAGAGGCTAAGCATGTAATTGTTGAATTTCATGGGAAACATGGCACAGGTCATGGGTCTACAAATTCATTAGCACATCATATCCTCAGATCAGGTTACTACTGGTCGTGTGTGTTCAAAGATGCCCATCAACATGTAAGAACTACATGTCACATATGCCAAATTTCTGCATCAAAAGAATGCCATGTAGCCACACCATTGTAGCCTATTTACGAGGTAAGACCATTTGCCCAATGGGCGTTGGACTTTATTAGGGTAATTAACCCAAATTCTTCTGCAGGACACAAATTTATTTTGACTGCCACTGATTACTGCACGAGATGGACAAAAGTTATACCTTGCAAGAATAGCACGACAGAGGTAGTAATCAAGTTCATCACCGAATGCATCACAACTAGGTTTGTGGTACCCTTCGCATTGGTATGTGACAATGGCTCTTCCTTTTTCTTTTGTTGAGTTCATTTCATGGGCTTATGACCACAAAATTGTCTTAAAATATTCTTCAAACTATTACCCACAAGGAAATGGAGTTGCATAATCAACCAATAAGAATCTCTTAGGGGTAAAAATCCTAGGGACTGACACACCCAGCTAAGATTTGTGTTATGGGCAGATAGAACTAGGATCAAGGCTGCTTTAAAGAATTCACCATTTAAACTAGTGTATGGACAAGAGTTTGTGTTCCCTATTCATTTGCAAATACCTATCCTTAAGTTCATGTAGAAATTCTACTCTAGTGATGATAGGATAGAAGTAAGATTAGATGTCTTGTTGAAATTAGAAGAGTAGAGGGATGCCACCTTGCAACAATTCTTTAGACACCAGGCTATTGTCAAATGCTAGTTTGACAAAAGAGCCAAAATCAAGGCTTTCAGAATATCAGACCTTGTGCTACTATAGGATAAAGCTAGTGAAAAGAAGGGCAGTCACCAGAAATTTGATAAGCTCTGGTTAGGTCCCTATCATATTGTGGAGATCCTAGGAGAGAACACCTTCGGACTGAGTAGTTTAATGGGAGAACCTATTCCATTGCCTGTTAATGGACAATTTCTTAAACATTATTTTGAATCGTGAAGTTTGGTATTCTTGTTGGGCTGTGCATTTATGTAAATAATTGGTTTTTCTTTATGTAAGTAGTTTATACGTTTCTGCCTGTAAATAATATCTATATGTGAATAGTTTGTTGTTCTTTATGTAAATAGTTTTATTTGCTTTTCTTTTTGTAAATTTTTTTATTTGTTTGTTTGTTTGTTCTTTCTTTTTGTCCTTTCATTTCCTTTGTTGTTTTGTGTCTGTCTTGTTTGTTCCTTGGGGTTTCTCCATTCTTTCCATCTTGAAATGATGGGTTGTTATCTAAAGTATACTTTGGTTATTAGGAGAGAAGTGGTTTAGATATTTTTAGGTTTTCTGATTGAGTGATTTTGTCCTAAATTCGTTGTTTTATGCCCATTGTCAATAAGAGTTATGGAAAGTCTTGAAAACAAGATACAAAGTAAACAATCTTCACTAGCTACCTCTGAATCTGTCACAAATCATCAAGATCATCTCCCTTTGTAATGGTATATTTGTCCTAGGGCGATAGTGTTGTAATATTTGAGTGAAAAATCCGATTCCCAGATGTTGTTATGAGGTCCATGGTAGTTTTCAATCCAAAACAAATGTATGACATCTGACATATTGAGAAAAATTGAATGAAATATCTGAAACTCCAAGAGAAAAGAAAAGAGAAAAATAATTATCAAAAAGAAAAGAAGATTCAATATGAATGGGTGATTCCAGTATCTCTACCGGGGCTATGGACACTTGGCTGGTAGTAGAGCAATGCTGTGAGAAAACTAGAGGTATCTCTGTCAGAGCTATGGATGCCTGACTGGCAGCGGAGCAATGCCCAGGATATCATTGCACAACAGTTAAAAGGAATTAACTCATGTAGCTCAAATCTTGCACATTGTTGTTCAAAAGATGAGGAAAACTTTATAAAAGAATGATGCACCATTAAGCACACACTTAGATTCAGGGGTAGCTAGTGTTGACTTACATTTGAGATTCTAGCTCAACCTTGGTTATTAAAATTAACTCAATTGGAGTTGTGATGTTCATAAACCAGGAGTTCTAGGTAACTGAATCTTTCAGTTTCTTAAAAATGGTTAAACCATTTTCCTAGCCGAGTTGCCATTTGTTATGCCTTGCATAACCACCCCATTTTATTCTGGAACAAAACAGGTCCCCCTTTTTCTTTTGTTTTCTTTGCCTTTGGTTGTCTGGTTTGGTCTTAGGAGTTCTTTTGTTTTCCTCCTGAGTTTGTCTTTTGTTCTGTCAAATTTTAGTTCTGCTTCAACCGGAGTTGGGTTTCTTTTTGTTAAAATTGAAGGCATGATGAACAATAGTGTATTTTATATGCTTTGAGGACTAATGGAGGAATTTGTTTTGCAAGGTTGAAGCACTCATCTGAAGATATCTCTCAAGGAATTCAGTTGGAAAGCATGCCTCAATCCAATTTAGCATAAAAACTCCTCAAGAAGAAAGTCATTGAGACCTTTCAAGTGTCTTTCCGACTAGCAGTGGGTTCTACTCATTTAAAATACGCTAGTTACCCAGACATTTTAATCGCTGTGGGTTTTTATATGTCTCCATGACATGTTGAAGTCTCGCCGATCGTTGCATACAAGGTTAGCATTGCCAAAAGATTTATGCTCAAAGAGAGGTCCTGTCGACCGATGAAGGTCTCGCTAAAAGGTTATGCCTTCGGCATAAGGTCTCGCCGATGGTTGCTGGTCTTGGCGAAAGGGGCGTGGCTTCGGGGTAAAGTCTCACTGACAAGGTGGACTCTTGCCAAAATGAAACAATGTTAGGGAGAGTGGTTTGAGTTCGGCATGAAGTCCCAACGACCAAGTGATGTCTCACCAAAAGGATGGTGCCTTCGGTATAAGGTTGTGGTTTCGGGGAGATGTCCTACCAACACGGGGGAGTCTCTGTGAAATTTGTGAGCTCGGAGAAAGGTCTCGCTGACCAATCAAAGTCTCCCCGAAATGAAATGAGCTCTTGCCGAAACAAGGTGGCTTCGATGAGAAGTCTTGTCGACCTGATATGGTCTTGCTGACATGAAATGGAGGTCTCGGTGAAAGGTTATGCCTTTGGCATAAGGTCTGGTCGAAGGGGTGAGGTCTCAGCGAAAATAGGTGTCATCGGGGAGATGTCTTGCCAATGGTTGTTAGTCACACTGAGGTATTCTCCCTTCAGCATAGTGTTTTGAGCTCGGCGAAAGGTCTTGCCGACCAAGCAGGGTCTCACCGAAATAGAATGAGCTCGGGGAGAATGGAAGAGCTCGACATAATATCTTGCCGAGTGGTGGTATCCTTGCCGGCATGTTTTGTGCCTTCAGTGTAACATGAAGAGCTCAATATAAATTCTTGCCGATAGCAATGGATTTTCCAATGGAAAAGGATATCGGTATGACTCTTAGCACCTGCTATGACCTCCTTTCGAATGAAGGATGTCTTGCCGAATGCGGATGTTGTACCAACAAAGCCACGTAGCTGTATAACCCTTGAGGACTCGCTATGATGTTTGGCCGATAGCGATTGTCTCTGCGACCACTGTGGATATTGATATGACTTTGGCCGCTCGCTATGAAGTCTTGTTGACCGTCGTATGTTATGCCGATAGCTACTATGAGGTATAATCACATCGGCGAGACATGATTAGTGTCTCACCAACATGCAATTCTATTCGAATGACCTTTGACCACCTAGGAATCTTGTGTGGCATATGTTCCACCAATCAGAAGAAGCTAAAAGGGTGGGCCAGTGACAGTTTAACTGATTGACTATTCTTGCAAGGAGGATCAACAGAGCATAAATGACATGGATGTACTCAGAGATCAAAAGTGATGGAGTAGCTCGGTGAACAATGGTGTGGAGATCTAATGGGAAATCTGATGCTGCTTCCAAAAGAGGTCAACTTGCATAAAGATCTTGAGCACAAGAAATCTGAAAGGAAGAAGAGGCCATCAGTCTCAAGGATAGCTGTGAGGTCTACTAGCAAAAGGTAGATCGGTATTAATGGCTATACTTCAAAACATTCAAAGCGGTTCTAATGGAAGTTCGAAGGTGGACAAAGAGGCTAGAAATTAATGCTACGGGTGTAAAATATCTAAAGGCTTCTCCTAAGGGTGATCCTTCACCGACATGGACATGGGGATGCACATTGAATGTAGCATTAACTTCATTCCAAAAAAAGATCTGAGGGCCGACCCTTTTTGGAGGCTGATATTTTTGTAAATCCTAAAGCAGAGGCCGACTTTCTTTTTGTCGTGTTTTTGTATATATGGCATTTTTTGCCTCTATCAGAGGAGGACAAGTTTTAGAAAAGATAGAGGGTGATTATTTAGAAACCAGTAGCAGTAGAGAAACTTAAGAAGTAGCAGTAGAATAGGAGTTAGATTCGACAGAAGGTAGGGATATATCTTTCAAGTTTTCTTAGTATAGATGGAAACAGTCTGAAGACAGGTTTTCTGTACACTGGTGATTGTGTCAAATTTGTAAATGTTGCTTATCTGTTTTACCAATAGTAGAAGCAACCAGATTTAAATCTACTTCATGTTGTGTTCCAGAATGGTATTTATCTTGGGTTAATCATTTGATTTGAGAAGCTTTCAAGGAATGAGGTTTTATTTTATGTTTTTTTTAAGTAGTGATTTGCAATCTGCTGTTGAAATTAGCACTGTGGATGAATGAAACTATGTTAATCACAAGTTAATTTTGTTCTCCATTTTTAGTTAGGAATTCCTTGAAAGGTAACAAGTCTGGTTAAGTTGGATGAATTATTATTGTCTTCAGTTCCAAAGTTTTGATTTATCTTTTTTTTCTGTTTCTTTAAAACCCTAGTTAAAGTAGGTTTGAATTTATGTTTAATCTCAGAACAATCAAGTAGCTCAACACCAGTAGGCCCCTTGAACATTATAGTTCACATCAACCATTGAGTAAAATCAGCATAGTCGAGAACCGATTACAAAGACCTTGGGAGTTAGATATCCATGCGTTATTCTTTCTCTTTCAGGAGAGCAGAATAGTAATATTATGTTTACTATTGTTGTGCTCATCCAAACCATCAACATATGTATAATCTTATATGGATAATAAAGGTGAAAATGACATGGACCTTAACATATGTAATCTGATGGGTGGTATATATCTATATAAGATTGTACATATGTAATCTGATATATATGTATGTATGTATATATATATGTATATATATGTATATATATGTATATGTATACATATATATACATATATATGTATACATATACAAATATATACATATATATGTATACATATACATATATATGTATATATATGTATATATATATCAGATTATATATTTATATATACATATATGTATAATCTTATATGGATAATAATGGTGAAAATGAGGAAGAAAACCGCGGGAGATGAAGACTTTACGGCTTAAAGCTTCCCATCAACCCGCGGTTAAGTTAACACATACATGTGGTTTGATGAAGGCTTAAGGGGTATGTGGTTAACTCATATGCATGGTTTGATGAAGGAATATAGGGAACGTGGAGAAAATTTTAATGTGATGAGGTTGATGGTAAAGGGACCACCTCCTAATGGACCCACATGATATTTTGATGGGACCCGCATACAAACGTAACTTGAAATAGGTGAAATGATAATTGGTAATAGGCAATTTTACATTCAACACACCATTGTTTTCCAGGAAAATACAAATGTGAAAGTCAATCACCACAATTCAATGCATTCAATATACACATTCTAATGATTTTATAAGAGGTAGTTTCCAGTGTCATTTTCACTACGAATTTGCATATGCTTTCACAACATATCCTCTACAAAACTCAGGCATAGATGGCCACTGCAAAATGAAATGATAGATTGTTTCCCACAAAAAATTCAAATTTGAAACTCACCCACCACAATTCAATGCATTCAATTTACCCATTCAAATGATTTTTTAAGAGGGAATTCCCATGGTCATTTTCATTACAAATTCTTCTCTGCTTTCACTGAATATCCTCTGCAGACTTCAGAGCTTACTAAGGAAACTTCTGCACATTCCTCTTAAAAGGGAGCTTATTCATGTTGGTACACCCAGAATAAGTAAATTCATGTTTTTATTTATCAGTATACCGGATTTACATTTATGTTGTCTATTTCATTGTTCAATATACTCTTTTATATTTATTTACTCAGTGTCTACATTATTTTCAGCGATACATTATTTTCCACTAATTTTATGAGTTTCAATAATTAGATTACATATTTGTATATACATATACATATACATGTACTTGTATATGTATATACAAATATATATACACATGTATATGCATATGTATGTATGAATGTATATGTATACATGTATATGTATATACATAGACATGTATATTTATATAGATATAAATATATTTATTGAAAGTCGTGGCACAAAGTATATGCACAATACACACTGTCAAATAAATTCTTGCAACGACTGTCACTAAATATATGTATATTTATATAGATGTGCATGTATATGCATATAGATATACATGTATACACATACATAATATGTATATATATGTCCATTCTATTGCACTCTGCCATATATGGTGCCATCATATGTAATACACACTATTATTTTCAGCTTCATACCAAGGATCAAAACATTGTGGATTTTAATGCTCCAATCAAAACTCTTATTGTTGTGCATGCAATACTATAAGGATGATTGGATGTGGGAGAGTTACGAGTACCGAGTACTACCCCTGTTTATTACAATTATTTTGTAGGCAAGCAGGAGCGTGGAGAGGTGAATCAAGCATGTGGATTATCAACATACCAACAAAGTTGTGTTTGTTAACACAAAGAACTCTATAGGGACATTTTGCTCTGAATGCTTCATGATATGTTTACATTTTCTAGTATACACATGTTAATAAATAAATACTTTTCTTATTAGATGCTTATTTCATTGGAGGAATATTTTTATTGGCATTGGTCTCTTAATGGCAGGAATGCGAGGACTTATCTGCAATCAACAGAAGACATTCAGCATTAATGACAGGTAAAGTCTATGACTTTACTTTGGCAATGACCTAGTAATACTGAAAAATGTGTCTTTTTATATATATGGCTGAAAGTTAGATGAAATGAGCAATAGTATACAGTAATTATGAGATTAGTTAGTATTAGATTAATTATATATCTGCATGTATATACATATTTATATATTGATAGGTATATATGTACATACATATATATGGTTATGCATATATGTAGGTACATATATAGCTATATATGTGTGTGTGTGTCTATGTGTATATATATAATTAATCTGATAATTAACATGTAGTTCCATTAATTTTTTATATTGGTAATTGATAAGAGTATATCATTGTCTTCATATGCCTTCATCAAACCACACGTATGGGTTTACGTAACAAATTTTTGTGATTACTTTTTATTGACAAATACTAAAACATAGTGTAATTAGTGAGAACACATAAAATAGAAGGCTGAAACCATCATCAAACATAGAAGGAATACAAATTTGAGGTTCCAATAACAAACAACAATAGCATTAGGACATTCTATAATCATATCATAGTTATATTTTGAATCAAACTGCAATAATTGATTGGGTGGTGCGAGAGAAAAACATGGCTCAAACATACTTGAAACATAATTACATCAGCATTATCACATCTTATAATCATATCACAGTTATAACTTTAAGTAGATAAACAGATCTGCTTTGCAAACCAGATCACCGAAATATACTACTACATCGATCAAAAAACAAAATTGAATATGGACATCATCAACTGTCCATATTTCTAGGAAAATGTGGCAGCGTGATATATCCACTAGTAGCTGAGTCAGGTCCACTTGTAGGAGGTGATACTTGGTTAATACCTCCTTGAAGGCATGTTGCTATTTGAGCAAGTAATGTCTAGCTTGCATCAACAGTCAATCCCATTTGTTGAGAGCCACTCCCAACCTGCATATTGTTGATGGTTGTAAAGGCTGGTGTCAAAATGCTCATCATATCAAGAAAGATAGGATGATGGGTGGGTATAGGATCCCCCACTGTTGACTTAAATTTTCTCTTCTCTGCTTGTTTTTCTTTCTTTTCTACTTCCTTTTGTAGAGGTTCAACCTTGGCCTACTCCTGTCGAATGGCTTTCTCTTGCATTCTTATCATTTTCTGCTCATCTTCTATTGCTTTCCTTGCTTGCTTCTCAGCCCTTGCTACTTCTTTTATAATTGCTTCTGCTTCATGGTCTGCCTTTCTCTGCAACATTTTCTCCTTCTTACGTTGTTGCAACTCCTCTTTCCTTTTCTTTTCTGCCTCTTGTTGGCTGAACAATTTGATGAAGGCGTCAGATGTTAGTACTTGGGACCCCCTACTAAGGCGAAGCACTCCCGAACGACCTCTCTGTGATGTTCCTTGCACCCTTTACACTAGAAGTTTCAAGAATTTTCTAATTGGTCTTGTTGTTTATGATCCATCATGTGGGTGCATGGCACAAACTTAGCTTCTTCCTCACTAATAGCATTGTCATCTTCACTTTGACCATCACTATGCTCTTGCCAATTCCTTGCATTAGTGAAGTAATGTATTACTTCAGCTAGATCAATGTGTGGTGGGGAAGGCATAGAGAGGTTGACTTCTTCCTCAGTTGGATTTATTTGCACTCCAAGGTTTGTGGCTACTTCATGCGTCCATTCCGGTTGGCTAACTTGAGTTGGCAAACTCAGGCGTGTTGATGTAGTGGTTGTATCTTCAGTGGAGGGTGCAATAACTGATTGAACTTCTAGTTGGAAATCTGCTAAAAAAAATTTGGATTTCTGGTTGAATGTGTGTTGTAGCTTCATTACCCCCATTTCATTCTTCTACAACATCACTTTCCACTTCCCTTGCATCATATTCCCTCACAAAACCATCTATTACATCCTCATTGTAACCAAGAAGATGCAAGCATGTCTCTGTTGCCATAACATCATCTTCAGTTTCCATTGTGACTGGTTCATCTTTTGTTCTAGGAGTTACAACATCTTCAACAACATAGCCCTCACTTGGGCCCATGTCGTTGTCAAGGGCTGACCGATTAAGAGGCCATATTCCTATTTTGTGAAACCCACTAACAATGTTACTTGGTTTCAAGGCTTTTCTGAAAGCTTGGCTTGCAAGACTTTCCAACTCTTCATGTCCAATATCAATATGCGGGTTTGCAGTTTGAAAAATAGTTCTTTCCTCTCTAAAATATGCCTTGAATGGAGCAAAAATGCTGACATCCAATGGCTGCAGCTTGTGACTGGTATGAGCAGGTAGCGTTAGTAGGTCTATTCCTAATTTTCATGATTGTTCAATGGTCTTGAAAGCCACGTGGCTGCCATGATTGTCAAAAATGAGATGACTGTAAAAAAATGAGAAGGGCCCTATTTGTCGGTGAAAACCCACCAAGGATATTAGCTGCAAAATGGTCTAACCATTTGAGAAATAGTTCCTTTGTCATCCACACATGTTCTTGGACTCCATCAATGCCCCTACCTCACAATTAAAGATATAGTTTTGCATGTGCCTCTTTGATTTAAACAAGTAAAACCTGAGAATGCTTATCCTAGCTGCACTTACACAATCCACTGTGATCCACTCTCTACTTTTTGAAACCAAATGCGGTACACATTTTGTACCTAATTTGGCAATAACTCTCATGCCACAGTTCCTACCAGCCTAAATACCAGTCTCATCGCAGTTCCATATTCGACTTGCTCCATACTGGTTAAGTTTGATCAAGTTCTCAAGGTTGTCGTAGAATGCTTGCATGATAGAAGAATGAACCATAATCGTTCTATCATTGTCCACTCCTTCAGCTGTTCTGATTGTCAAATCTAGGTGCCTTCTTCAAAATCCTGCCCACCATGACCTCCTGAGGACCCCATTTGTGAAAGGATTGGGTCGAGTTGTTGTTATATGGGAAACAGTGGCTTGTAGTTGATTTACTTACAGTCTGTGGCCCAATCTTGCCATGTCCTTGCACCATTGGACAACTTCAGTTTCCTCCTCTTCAATTAAAATTGTACGTGGACCCCTCCTCTTTGTGGTGATTTGTCCTAACAGCCACGCCCTAAAACTGTTAGGTGGCATACCCCACTTGATTGCTGCTACCCTGATTGACATGTTGTGTTCTTCAACACTCTTAACTGCTCCTTCCATATCAGCATATGTCCACTGCCTAATGGGTATAGGTGAGGGAAGTTGCATAGCAGGTTGAACATTTGGTTGAATAGGAGGTTCAGCTTCTGTTGTGTTGGTGGCTTCATTTGCAGAGTCAGGAACATCTTGTGCACTGGGATTTGCATGAACTTCCTCATCAGGCTGTGTTTCAATGAAGTGCACCCCATGAGTTACTCTAATTACACATTTTCCTCTTCCTACAACCCTTGTAGTCCTTCTAGCAGGTGCCATAATTTTCCAGTTAACCTGCACGGACAGTAAAAATTGAATAACTTGTTAGTGCAGCAAAGAATAACATGAGATTAGTTCATAGAATAATGTCAACAGAAATAATAGCGCTCAAATATTAACAATGCCCAAATAATCCCACTATTGAAAAAGAAATCTTGCAGGTGAAGAGAGGTGGAGACTTACTAATCAAGATTTCTAGATAAAACTCTGTACAATTTTTCTTCATCAACATTTTGGATCATACTCCATGATCCAAAACATTGATGAAGAAAAATTGCATAGAGTTTTATCCAGAAATCTTGATTACTAATGGTCATGGGCTGTGGAAACAAAATGTTATTAAGAGGTGGAGATTTTTTCTGCAGCTCCATATAAGATTAAATGAAAAAATCTTTGAAGATTAAGTATCTTATTATATACCCAATAAATTTCATGATTATAATTGGTCAAAATTTCAGCAATGTTATGTTTAAATCACATTACATGTGATTACTTCATAGAATAATGTCAAAAAAAGGCATAGCAGTCAAAAAGTTGATGCCATAGACAAAATAAGACATAATAATTCATGACAGAATAAGACAGAATAAGATAGCCAAACCCTTCATTCCATACACATAAATGATTTTTAAAGATGCCAAAATGAAATCAAACACCATTGAACCCAACAAAAATACACTATTGAACAAACAATCTTGTAGGTGAGAGAGGTGGATCAAATTTGTACTGGTCACATGTAAACTCTACACGGCTTGATATGAGGAAATAGTACATGGCATGACTATATATATATATGTATATATGTATATATGTATGTATGTATGTATGTATGTCTACAGTCTGATAAGAATATGACAGAATAAGACAAAATAATTCACGAGGGATCATTTTTCTACCAGTCGACAGTCACATGTAAATAGAAATGATTACAGTCAAACCCTTCATGCCATACACATAAATGATTTTTAAAGATGCCAAAATGCAATCAAACACCAGATTCTTACCAAATTTATATATATATCTATACAATCTGCTATGATGAAACCCTACACATTCTTATCAGATTATATATATATATATATACAATCTGCTATGATGATACTGTACACATTCTTATTAGATTTTATATATATATATACATATAGACAATCTACTATGATGAAACCCTACACATTCTTATTAGATTATATATATTATATATATATATACAATTTGCTATGATGAAACCCTAGCCATTATTAAGGACGGATTTAGAATATAACTGTGATATGATTAAAAAATGGGTAATGTTGATGTTATTATATTTGATGTATGGTATAATGCTGCTATTATAATATTTGATTTATGATGAATGCAGGTGAAAAAAATATAACTATGATATGATTAAATAATGGATAATGCTAAGTTGAACAACTGACTGAAAGCAAAATTATTGGTATGCTTGAAAATAATGTAAACACTGAGTACATAAATATAAATATAATGTAACTACGATATGATGAAATAATGCTAAGTTGAATAGCTAAGTGAAAGCAAAATTATTTGTATGCCTGAAATTAATGTAAACATTGAGTACATAAATATAAAAGATTATATTGAACAATGAAACAGACAACATAAATGTAAACATTAAGCCTGATAATAATGTAAACACTGAATATATTGAATAAATAAAATATTATGCCTGATAAATATAAAAGAGTATATTGAATAATAAAACAAACAACAAAAATGTAGAACAGTATGGCTGAAAAAAATGTAACCAGTGAGTACTTAAATAGAAAATATTAACCATGAATATTGAAACAGACAACATAAATGTAAAACAAAGAGGCTGATATAATGTAAACACTGAGTACATAAATATAAAAGAGAATATTGAATAATGAAACAGACAACATAAATGTAAATCCAATATACTGATAAATAAAAATATGAATTTACTTATTCTGGGTGTACCGACCTGAATAAGTTCCCTTTTAAGAGGAATGTGCAAAAGTTGCCTTAGTAAGCTCTGAAGTCTACAGAGGATATTCAGTGAAAGCATGGGAGAATTTGTAATGAAAATAACCGTGGAAATTCCCTCTTAAAACTTCATTCGAATTGGTAAATTGAATGCATTGAATTGTGGTGGGTGAGTTTCAAATTTGAATTTTTTGTGGGAAACAATCTGTCATTTCATTTTGCAGTGGCCATCTATGCTTGAGTTTTGTCGTGGCCTTTAGGAAATCAATTTTATATTTGGTTTAATTGTCAAAATAGGTAGCTCTATTAAATTCAGACAAATATATGAATTATACTATGTTTTTTGGTATATTAGGGAGCCTTACACCATTAACTGTTTATGCAAGTACCAGAAGTAGATGGAGTTAATGCATGAAGATGTCAAGGGATGTGTGGGTGATTGTGCAACTGATAGCTTATAAAGTTGTTCAATGTTTTATATTATGTCAGAATGTGGACCATTAATTGTTTATAATGTTTTAAATTATGTGACATTGTGCACCATTAACTGTTTATGTATACATGTAAATACAATGCACTAGAAGCTTTAAGCCACTTGCATGGAGTGGTTATTGTAAACATCAGTGTACCTTTTTTAATTCATAAATGACTTTATTTTGTGCAAGTTGACTTGTGTTGAAAACATAATTGTACCAATATATGTTTAAATTTGTTTTTTTTTGTTCGTTGGTTATAGACTAAGTAGTGAACATATACTGGTGTAATGTCTAATTTTTTATTGGCATAACTACAACATCTTAATGACTAAAATGTAAATGGATATTTGGGGGACAGGTGAATGAGGAGTAAACGGCAATCGGATCATGAACGAAAATCGGGGGTTCCCCCTAATAATAAAATTAAATTTATTTAAAATTATACTTTTTGGGAAGCTTATAATAAGGACTACATACTTACAAAAAATAAATTTTAAATGAATTCATTTGATCCCCCAAAAGGTAAATCAGAAGTGGTTTTTTATCAGCATTTTGATAGGTGTAAAGGAGACTCTGTTATAGGAATGGTTCAAAACTAGTGGGGTTCTATCCAAGTGGGTTTGATTTAAGGTAGTTTGATAAAACCCTCTTCAATTGGAATACTTTAATTGGAACTTTTTAACGCTTAAACTAGCTTTGTGGGATCACCCACTTTGAATTTAATAAATAATTATTATCCATTTTCTATTTGAATTACGACTAAAGTCTTGATTGATAGGCTGATTGAAAAACATCTATAGCTTTCAAATGGTATCACATTTTTTGAATCTGAAACACATGTAGCACATTCTAGATGCTTTGCATACTATAGGATTAAAAAAAAATTTGAATTTCATGAAGTTTTGACCAAGTTAAGGTGGTCAAACATATGAGTTTTTGTATTTTTAAAAAGTTGTAATAAAAAAATCATAATTAATTATTTACTTGGAAAAAAATTACAAAAAAATATGCATCACATCGGGACATGAGTCCTCTACTTATATCTAAAATATTATAAAAAATATCATCATTTTATTATGGTTAGGGTGGTTAGATAGACACCTACTTCTTATTTTTTCCCTGAAATTTAAGTACTACTGCATTGAAATTTCAAATTTTCACCAAATAGATTTTTTTTCAAATAAACCTAGTAGTTTAGAAACTACACTCAATTTGCTACAGATTTTATTCTTACATTTTTTGAAATAATATAGATAACTTATTCAAATTTTTACGTCATGTCAAGCCTAACTCTGACTTTTCTGAATTTTTCACCACTTAAGGGCCTATTTTTTCCATGATGATCCTGCACATACCTATGCACTATGTATATCATATCATAATAATTTGCTTTGTCTTTAATAAAATATATGTATTTTTATTAAGATAAAGATGAGAAGGGTCAGTACCCAATTACAAAATAGCCATAAAGGCCATGCAAGGGAGCTCACAAGAAGTGAGACACCCATAAATTAAAAAGAGAGTCCAAAAAAAATAAAGAACTTAAAACAAAGAACAAAACACAGAGATAGAAGGAAGCCAACAAGAAACCAATAACAAATATTGGTCACCTAGTAGTCATAGACCTTTTACAGTTTGTTATTCATTCACAAAGAATTGTAGTTTTTCTTCGCAAGACAAAGGATTACTTTTCTTGGTATCTCCTTCTTTGGTAAGGGGTGATAGAATTGGAAACATTTTTTCCCTTCTTCTTGGAGGTAACATCCTCTGAAGGATCTTCCCCACACACTTACCCTGACTGTTCTTGAGATCTTGCTAGAAAACTTGAATAGTGACAACTGTATTCTTCATATTTTCCTTGTTGTATCCATAATTTCTTGCAAAAAATGAAGTATTTTCTCTTGATTGCTTCTCATATTGACCAAATCATCTTGAAATTTTGTCCTTTCCTCACTAGACCCAATAGAAAATTTAATCTCATTAATCTCTAAATCCATCTTGGCCTAATTCTCAAAGGATTTGGTAATATTGTTCAACAAGTTCCATTTCTCTTCATCATTCGCTTCCCTTGGACACTCTTGTTTATTCTTGAGTGCCGTCATTTCCAATTTCTGAACCTTGTCTTTAGCAATAACAATTTAAGCAAGGAGCCATTTTAAAATGTCATTTTGAAGATTTTTTGCATCACAAATTCCATTCATTTTAAGCCTTAAAGGGGTGCAACTAGCACAAACATGAGAATCCGGTAGAGATTCGACATGAATTTGCTCATGATGCACATTTTGGGAGGGGATTAAGGGGGGCTAGTAGGGTTAGAGTTCCAGGTTGATCTCTAGGGAGAACCATTAGGGGAGGACACTTGTGAGGGTGATCTTGTAGGAGATTCTATAGGGGTGGGGTGTCAGGAATCATCCAAGTTGTTCAAAATGGAAATCGATGGGGGTTGGAGAAGGCCACATTTTTAGTTTTGATCAAGGTGGGGTCCTTTGAAATAGGGGAAACTTTATTAGAAGCCCAAGGAGGGTTAGTCCTAAACTTCTAGATAATTGAAGGGGATGGAAAATACACTAGGCCTAGGGGGAGGAGTTCCTTTTGATAGCCCTATAGAGTTATTGAAAGCAATAGAAGGGTTAGAAACCCTCAGAGAAGAGGAGAGGGTAGCATTAAAAATGTAAAATCTAAAGATTAAACCCTGGTGGAGGGGTAACTGCTTTACCCTCTCCTGGTCTGCCTTGTCCAATTGCTCAAGGGATGAGAAAATACAAAAAGAAAAGTTCATTAAATAATATTATAATGAAAGCGGTTTGACATTAGAAATAAATAAGCATGAAAATGCTTGAATCTTTATTCCAATTTTATGCACCTCATGAGAACTTGTGCCATGGTTTTTCACACCTCGAGAAGGTCTTCCCTATTGAATCTCTTTTGAAGTCTACTCACCTTCTCCCCCTTCTTTAGGAATATTTCCATATCTTTCTGGTAATGGCCTTTCAACTTTCTCAAAATGCACACACCATCAAGAGAGAAGCCAGTAGGCTCAAAGATGGATTCCATGGAGACCATAAAAGAAAGGCCCCCCATAGCAACATTATAATCCCTCCATGAGTAAGAAAATTCCATAGAAAGATTAAGGTCACGGCCCTTGCATGGCTTCAATATAAGAGACCATTTTACCTCTATGTAGCATGGTCCATAGATCCTTACCTTACTGCTAGGTATCACAAGAGGTAGGCTCTTCTTGAACTAAGTCTCCTCCCATTGTAGCAATAGAAGGAAGAGGGTCATGGATGAAATTTTAAAATTTCCAAGAGTTGTTTGTAGAAGGCGATAAATCAAACTTGTGACCAGGTGGTAACTTCTTAAAATAAAATTATTGCTAGTTTCAACATAATTATGAACCCATAGAGGGTTCTACATAATCTCTAGATTAGAGTATCTTTTCATCATTAATGATTAGGCTCTGCACATTTTTTTAAGATCAATGAATGATCCTCCCAAATCTTTAATCTTTCCACAAACACACCAAGATTGGCAACTATGTCCACCACCCTGTTCCCTTCATGAAACACTGATAAAAACTTGCAATTCCCAATGATACTTAAGTCATGGCGAGTATTGGTGATGATATCATGTATGGAACAATATGGGCTAGCTTTATTATTCAACATCATAATAGTGTTACGAGAATCTCACTCAATTGGCAAGTTGGAAAAACCTCTACACTTTGTAATATGAATACTATGATAGGAATCAAACACCTCTATAAAGCTAAAAGTTTTCTGACCTAAATTAACAATATATAAGAGAATAGTCCTACCTCTGTGATTATGAATGATTCTGGACACCCCACCCACTCGGCCCGGGTTACCTTTGGTTGATCCTTCAAGTTTAGCTCTAGCCATCTGGGATTAGGGGGACCTAAAATATATCTATTCTATACAATATATATTTACATTTATTTAACTAGATATTTTCTTCATTATCTATCTTTTATTTTCCCTTCTTAAAAATAAGAGTATTTTTAAATATACTTTTTTCTCTATTCAAATGTGCAATCCTCTTTCAAGGAGATTGTCAAGAGACTCTCACTTTGGTTCCATTTAGGATATATTTTAGTTTAAAATATTATATTTTTAAAATTTTGGGCTTCAACAAACCAAGAACATCATTGTAAAAGGAACAAATTACCCCCTCAAAACTTTTTTGGGATATTTATATAGATAAACAATAAATAAAATTTCCAATCAAATAATTAGTTTTATTTATTTATTTTATTTTTATAAAAGTGGCTAAGCCACTGAAATTTTATTAAATAAAAGAAATTACATCAGTTTAAAATCAACTCGATCCTGAAACCAGGAGAGCCTAGAGTAAACAATTGTAAATGAAAGCATACATCAGAGAATCCCAACCAATGTAAAAAACCCAGAGAAGTGAATAGGAAGCCACCCACCAACCCCCAGTCTAGATTGACTAGACATGTATGAAAGCCCTCAAATATAAAATGGGAAGAACTTGTAATTGATTAAGAATCTTTCACGTGAGGATTGGAGGAAGAACTAGCCTCATAATGGAACTGAGGCAAAAAAGAATTCAGAGAAAAGGCCTTTGCAAATTTGGAAATGGAGGCAGATGCTTGTCCTAAAGACATAGATATTGCTGCAACATCAAATAAAAAGTGCAAAGCTAGGAATGTATCAATCCTCACAACAAGAATCTCTAGAGGAAATTTCTTTGCCAAAGCGTTGCAATCAAGCATGGTCCTGTCATAATCATCGCAAATGATACTAGTCCTGAAAGTCAATGGAAAATCTCCACAAAAACCATTAGTGGTTAGATCAGAATGAGAAATAAAACCACCAATTGGAAAAATAAAATCAAATAATTAGTTATTATATATGAAGTGATCTATTTAATTACTCATAAAATTTAAATAAATAAATGATATTTAATTGGAATTTGATTAATGGAAAATAGGTAACTTTCATTTTTCAATTAGGTTACTCAATAGATAATTTAAAATTAAAATAGATAAATGGTATTTAGTTAAATTTGATTAATGAAAAATATGTTTCTAGAATTGAACTTGCACACTTAAATCTAATTTGTGTTGTTTTCAAATTTGGAATAATTTATTTGTAGTGCGAATGAACTTAGGAGCCTGGATTTGATCTTCTAACATTTAAATCTATTTTGTGTTGATTTTTTTCTGTTCAATTTTAGAATTTTTTTTTAACATATCTAATTTGTGTTGTTTTGGTTATTTAAATTAGAATTGTGTTTCTAGCATTTTACTAATTTGTGTTACTTTTTGTTACTTAAATTTTACTAATATGTTCTCTTTTCTTGTTTAAATTCAAAACTATTCATTCATAGAAAATGTGAACTGGGCATATCAAATTGATCTTCGATATCTAAATCATTTTGAATTGATCTTCAACATTTAAATAATTTTGAACTAATTTTTGACATTTAAATAATTTTGAATTGATCTTTGACATGTAAACCATTTTGAATTGATCTTCAATATCTAAATATATTGAATTGGTCTTCAACATTTAGATCATTTTGAATTTATCTTTGACATTTAAATTATTTTGAATTGATCTTCAACATTTAAATCATTTCCAATTGATCTTCAACATTTAAATCTTCTTATATTGATCTTTCACATTTAAATCATTTCAAATTGATATTCAACATTTGGAATCATTTATTAGCTAATAGGCTACATATAGTGTGAGATTTGAGCATGAAACAAGTCTCATGCCTGGAAACAACTATTAAGTCGTAGAAAACAAGTTTTCATTGTTGTTTAATGGTAAATCAGTGGTAGAAGCTTCCAAAATATTGGATAAAAGCCTCTAAAAAATCTCACTTATCATGTAAAAGCTAGATAAATATTTATTTTCGAACTAAGTGGGAACATTCTATTTCTATTTGGAGTGTTTGCCCCAATTTGATGGGAACTTTTCTTTTTCATTTGCATTGCTTTATGTTTTATATCTGCATGCAAATATTTCAAAATTAGATAATTAATATCTAATTTCTTTAAGGAAAAAATTTAGATGTGTCTAATTTTATTTCATTCCATTATTTAACACTTATTATTAATTGTTTAGCACTTATTTTTAACACTTATTATCATTATTAATTGTTTGATACTTTCTAACATTTTAGCATATATATAATTTTCATAGTGGATATGAACTTAGGCACATGAATATGATCTTCTAAAAAAATTATTTTGTGTTGTTTAATTTTGGAATTTATTCCAATACATCTAATTTGCTTTTTTTTTTGTTATTTAAATTTAGAATTGAGCTTCTAACATTTTACTAATTTGTGTTACTTTTTGTTGCTTAAGTTTTACTAATTTGTGTTGCCTTTTTTATTTAAATTCAAAATTATTAATTCATACTAGGTCTGCATTAGGCATTTTGAATTGATCTTTGACATTTAAATCATTTTGAATTGATCTTTGACATTTAAATCATTTCAAATTGATCTTCAACATTTAAATCATTTTGAATTGATTGTCAACATTCAAATCATTTCGAATTGATCTTCATCATTTAAATATTTTTTAAATTGATATTCAACAATGTTTCATGTTTATGAAATACATTACTTTGAAAAGTCACTTTAATTGATATTATTTTTACCACATCCCCTTGTTAAACCACTTTAGGAGCAAGGTTATCATTAGCTTCCCCTTATATTTTATCTCTTTGTTAGAGGTTTTTGTGAAAGAAGCCATAGACATGATGGCTAGAAACCCTGACAAGCAGCCTACCTTGCTCCATCAAGGGCTTATCCTTAGGCTTTATCATTTTCATCTGGCGCTTTGGTCACCAAAGCTCATTAGGTCCTACCTATTTGAAGAACCCCCATTTGACTCTTCACCTTTGAGGAACCCCCTAAACCCCCATGTTGAGAAGCTTTTTATGCCTCATTTTAAAGGAAGTTGAAATTTCCACCCCTGAATTGAAATCAAAACTGCCAAACCTACAACTCAAGTCTTCTTAAACCCCAAGAACTCAATCAAAAAACTACTATTGCTAGTCTCTATGAGCTTAAAATCACCCCCCCAAAGGCCCAATAAAAAGGATTAGTACTGAAATGAAGGATTCTACCAGCAAAAAGAAGAAGCCCCCAACTAATTTATTTGTGGAGGAGGCTAGTTTTGATGATGAGGAGGAAGAGGATAACATCAAGACTATGTACAAGGAAGATAGAAAAAGAGAACATGATTCAACCAAATATCTTCACTGTACCCTAACCCCAATGTTTGGAGGTCACAGAGATTGGTGGGTAGGCCAATTCCCAACATCACTGTGGATAAACTCTCTAGTGATGCATATGAAGAGGATGAGGAAGATTGCAACAACAAATAGTGAGTATAAATAGAGTCATTATCATACCTAGTTAGCTAATCACCCTTCTAAGCTTGACCTATTTGCACCTAGTTTAAGTTTACTTAGGTTTCTTTTTCTTTTGTCTCACTTCATATGGTTGAGACATGCATCCTCATGACTTGAGACACCTATTGACACTTTCTCACCCACTTGTCAAGCAAGCTCACAAGTGTCCCATCTTTGGAGGAGTAGCCAGAGTTTCACTCCTACCTTCTCACCTCCTCATCCTTTCCTATATATGTAAGGTTTGATCTTTGTATTTACACTCTTCATTGTATATTGATAGACATAAGTTATTGTGATTATTTTGTTCACTTGTGGAATTTGTTTCATGCTCTTGTTCTTGGCATTCTTCAATATGGTATTAGAGTCATGAGAGCATGTTACTTCCTACATCGAGGTGACTCCTGCACATAGCCCTATCAAAGAAGCATCATAGATCCAAAAAAACACCATCATTACACCTAGAAGATTTAGGAAATGAAAATACCTTTCATTTCATCAAATTTCAATATTTTTTAATCTTTGCAATTTTTTGAACCTCTATACTTATTTTACCAAAAGTAAAAATTTGAATTTTTTTAAGTAGAGAGCCAATCAGCCCTTTACCTATCTCTCCATTTGGGTAGAAAATTATATTTTTCTATAACTTTGTTACAGGTTTTTGTGGGCAAATCGGCCTATTTTACAAATAGTTTAGCCAATTTGGACTGTTTGGAAGGAGGACTCCATTGCTTTTTAAAGTTGGTCGATCTATTTGGAGGATCTTGAAACTTGTGTTTGTGGAGGACAAAGTTTTTTCTTTTGCAGATAAAGGTCGCCCAAATCCATTTTAAATGCCTCTACGGGCATAAAGACCTTGCGGCTTCTATACTAGTTACCAAGGACTAAGGAGGACTATTGGCTAGTGAAAAATACTATCACAGTGAAGAACCATGCTCCAATACTTCAAAATCTTCCGCTTAACAAAAAAATATTTGGATTTGTCTACGTAAAAGAGAGATTCGGTAGAATTCTGAGTGAGAGAGTCGTCACTGCGAGCATCTTTATCGATATGAATTAAGTAATTATCGACCTCTGCAGTTCTGATATTGTGATGCAGGAGCATCAGTGGTGTAAGGGCAATCTTGCATCAAGTGGTGTAAGGGTAATCTTGCATCACCCAAAAATAGTTAAATTTCAAGTTTCTCAATTTTTAGATGTTTTTACATTTTTGGATACCCTTTTCGTCATAATTAAATTCCCAATTTATGGTTTTTATTTTCTATTCCTGGGTGGAAAGATATTGCAGTTTTAGTTTCCCAGATTTGCACCTAAAAATCTTTCGAGTTAGATTTGAGGCACTTAGAGTTCCCGGATCGGCCTTAAAACTTGCCAAAATCAGCATAGAAAATTTTGAGCGCGTTCTTGACTTGAGACCTTTACAATGGTTCAAACGGTTCACGAATCGGAGTCCTGGATCAAAAGTTATGGCCCCGGGAAGTTGGCGCACTTTCTAGAAGATACAATTGCAAATGTTCTTTTGAAATTTGAACTTCAAGTTGTAATTTTTCGGCACCAAACCACCTAAACTCAAATTTGAATGTTGTTTTGGCTCCAAACTAAAGAGGAGCTCTATTTATGGGCGGGTTTCTAATTTTTGGGTAACTTTTTGGGGGACAAGCTCACATATTGCAAAAGGGTTATTTTGTAGCTTTCTGTAACTTGCATGTGTTGTAGAACTTGGGGATTTGAGATCCTCTTCATGTAAGAAACTCCATTTTCTGAATAATAAAATTATTCTCTTGTTTGTGGGTTATTTAATACGTCTCGGGCTGAACCCTCATCATATTGGATTGGCATACCTTCTTACCCTCGTGTGATGTCTTTGGAACATTGATGCCTAGCTCTTTCCTCTAAAAGAAAATTCAAAGATTTGAAAGGTGTGTAGGTGTATTAGGCCTGCCCACACCTCCCATGAGCTACATTATTGAGCAATAGCCTCTCTCATCCCACACAGCTAGTTGCATTGTGGAGTATGAAAGTAGCTCCTCCATTCCCTGGTCACTCATCACATGGCCTTTTTTGGGCACCACATTGCATAACTACCACACTTTTGTCTCAGGTGGGTCTCATTATCAACCGACTCCCTCACCCCTCAAACCCACATCAAGCCTCCTCAAACATGGGTTCTTCACTGCATAGGCGAGCATCAACATTTATTTCCTTTCATGTGGCAGCCAATTCACCATTTGGGCAACAACTTCACACTTGGTAAACTTTTTTTTCGTGACCGGTGGCGCTGGTGCGACACGCCCTCCAGTATCATGGGGATGATGGGGAGACTAGATCTTGTGACCTTTTGTCTGCAACAGAATGCTTTAGCCAATCGAACTAGGCCCACAGCCCCACGGTTAATATTTATTAAGAAATAATTGATCATAGCATTTCTTTTCTATGCTAATAAAATTGTAAAATTAAATGTTTACTGTGATAGTGGTTTGATTTCACTGCTTGGTGACTTTCACATGTTTGTACATGGGGGATAGTTTTTGTTGATTCCATAACTTACAAATGGGGGAGGGGCGGAGCAATATTTTTTTGAGTGTAATTAGTCAATGGCCTACTGGTTCTGCCACTAAAATTTTAGTGTTGAAATGTTTTCAAAATAGTTAAGGCCAGAAAATCAAATGAAAACCTTGTAATAGTTTAGATTGTTGTTTGATGAAGCGAAGCAGTCGAGCTTCCACATTAGATCTCATTGTGGTTGGATAATCTCAATGTTTTCAATGTAAAAAAACACTAAGCAACACCCTTTTCTTAACAGTTACAGAAAAATTTCAGTTACAATTTCTAAAGAGAGTTGATTAAGAAGAGTTTTAATTACAATTTCTAAAAATAAGAAATTAAGAGTTTATTGCATACATTACTCTAATTGAATAACCCTAGATTATCCAATTAGAGTTTAAGGATATTTAATGTGTCAATATTTCTACTAAGGGTTATAAAAAAATAGAGAAATAAATAAAATGTTTAAAATAAAAAATGCTAACCCTAATGCTAACAACTATATCATTGTTAGGCTAACCAAATTAGAGATATCCTTCTAATCTATTATAAATTAGTCAATTACTATAATCTCAAGAGTTGTTTAACGCACTCCAGAGATATTTCAGAGTTTAAAGAATGGGTTATTTAATTTAATTTTGGTAATTTTTTTAATTTATTTATTTATTTATTTTTTTTTTTTATAGTGGATGGATTTGAATTGATTTCAATTGAGTATATAGTAGATTTTTTTCATTGTTTTATTTAAAATAATACAGACCCAAATCAGAATTTAAGAATGGGGTGAGATTAAATTTAATATAATTAATATTGGTTTTAATTTTGAAGATTTTTTTGTCTTTAATATATAGATTTGAATTTAATTTAAATCGATATTATAGTAAAAATTTATTAATTTTCTATTGCTTTATTTAATGAGTTGTATGAGATTTAATTTAATTCAATTAAACTTGGTTTGTAAATTGGTAATTTTTTTATGGATAAAAGATAAATCAAAAAGATCAAATGAAACTTTTTACCATCACAAAAAAAAATCAAATATAAATCATCAAAGAAAAATCAAAGAAAAATTACAAAGAAAAATCTAAGATTAATCATAAAGAAAAATCAAAATCAAAATCAAAGAAATTTAATGGAAAAATCAAAATTCAAACCAAAGAGATTTGATAAAAAAAATCAAAAAGATAAATCACAAAGAAAAAAAAAAGATTTGATAGAAAAATCAAAATCAAAGAGATTTGATTAAGAAAAATCAAAATGAAAGAGATTTTATAGAGAAATCAAAGATAAATCACAAATATTTTTAAATATTTATCATAGATAAATTAAAAAATAAAATAAATATTAAAAGATCAAATGAATAAATGAAAGATAAAAATGAAATAAAAGATCAAATAAATAAATCAAAGATAAAAGATCAAATAAAAATCTTTACTATGATAAATTGAAAGATCAAATAAATCAATCAAATAAACAATTAAAAAATAAAAATAAATCAAAGATTTGAATAAACTAAAAAGAGATAAATTAAATAAGATCAAATGAAACTTTTTACCATCACAAAAAAATCAAATATAAATCACAAAGATAAATTACAAAGATAAATCACAAAGAAAAAAATCAAAATTGAGATTTGATAAAAAAAATCAACATCAAAATCAAAATCAAAGAGATTTGATAAAAAAAATCATAAAGAAAAATCAAAGAAAAATCAACATCAACATCAAAATCAAAATCAAAGAGATTTGATAAAAAAAATTAAAATAAAAAAGATTTATTAAAAGATTTTATGAGAAAGAGAAATCAAAGATAAATCACAAATATTTTAAAATATTTATCATAGATAAATTAAAAAAATTTAAAAAAAATTTAAAAAAATTAACATTCAAATAAATAAATCAAAGATAAAAATGAATTAAAAGATCAAATAAATAAATCAAAGAGATTTGATTCAAAGATATGAAAATATATACCAATAAATTCAAAATTAAAAAATTCAATAAATAAATGAAAAAGAAAAATCAAATATAAATTACTAAGAATTCAAAATATTTATCATAGATAAACTAAAAGATAAAATAAATAAATCAAAGATTAAAGATAAATCAAAATGATCAAACAAAAATCTTTACCATGATAAATTGAAAGGTCAAATAAATAAATCAAAGATAAAAGATAAATCAAATAAACAATTCAAAAATTATAAAAGATAATTCAAAGATTTGAATAAACTAAAAAAGATCAAATAAATAAACTTGATCTCAAAGAGAAATAAAAGATAAATTAGATATTTGATCACAAAGATGAATTAATAAAAAAGGAAAATTAGATATTTGATCACATAAATTTGAATAAAAGATCAAATAAATAAATCCAAAAAAGGAAAATTGAATATGTGATACAAAAATTTGATTAAAAATCAAATAAATAAATAAAAATATTTAAGATAAATAAGATATGTATTCACAAAGATAAATCCATCAAAAATAAAAACAAAGATTTAAAATACAAATCAATAAGAAATAATAAATAAAAAACCCTGATAAAGATTTGAATACATGGGTTAAATTAGGGTTTTGGATAGGGTTTCATTATGCTTAGGGTTCAATTAGGATAAGATTTTGGACTAGGATTTGTTGATGGGTGTAATACACACTTTCTCAACACAGGCAATGCGTATGTGCACTACCTCTCTTGAAAGGAAATCTCCAACAACAAGTTGCTGAAAATCTCCCCAAGGTCTCTCGGGTGTCAGGTCATGACTTGCATGGAACTCCTCAGTTTATGTTTGATGTGATATTGTTGGTAATCACAGGGCGGACTTACGTAGCTGGATGTGGAGTGGATCTTAAAATATGAAGTTTTTGAGATGGGAGTCAAGGTGCATTTTGCTGTAGGTTCAGACAACAATCTGAAACTTTAATGTTTTCTTCAAGTTTTGGCTTTACAATGTGCAATGAACCTTAGCACAGGCTGTTTCTTAAAAAAATAGAGAAAAAGAGTAGGGAAGAGGGAAGGTTCCTGGATCTGCAACTAACTGTGAATAGTGATCATGGAGGTTCTGCTATGGACAACTTCCTTGAAACAGGATTCCACTTAACCAAGAAACCTACAGTATCGTGAAATTTGTGCTATTCTCAAAGGTCTACAGATGTTTTACCATTCATCCACCATTTTAATGCATGAATAAAGATTAAAGTTTGAAAGCAGCTTCAAATTTTAGTCCAAACTAACTTTACAAGACTATTTACCAGCAACAAACAACAAAAAGTATGGACTGCAAGGCATCAACACAACAAAAATTTCTATAATCATGGAACAACATTACTAAAATCTACTCAAGCAATTTAAATCTAACTAGAACAACAATGCAAATCTAAATAAAGCATCTAACAATGGAGATTGAATCAAGAAACATGTGAAGAACTCAGAAAATGCACCAAGTCAATGTATTTTCATTATAAATTTTTGCAGCATGTCTTTACAACTCAACTCCCTTTGACAATGAGAGGAGACCCCTATTTATAGTGCCCAAAAAGTAGAATGAATGGCCAAGATTTAATCTTTTGTGTGGCCAAAATTCACTACAAACTAGGGTTCTACCTACCCCCCAATATATTACAATTTAAAAATACAATCTTTTCCATATCCCTATTTCGTCTTCTAGTGACAACATTGTAGCATTTTTTCTTTTGCTAATTGCTCTTTCTGCTGTAGCTATTCCTCTAGAAGTTCTTCACTCACAATAGGTTCACCCTCATGCTTCTTCAAAGCTGCATATTCCATGAATTTCAAGATTACCGATTGGAGTTTCTCGACTTCTATGATCTCGGACCGTAGTACCTGATAAATCTATTCCTTAGAGTTGTCCTCAAGCCTCTTCCAGTCATCATCATACTTGGTGGTGTAGTCCCTAAATAGTTCTGACTAGGTGAAGGCGTGGGTGACAAAACTCATGAAATCCATTGTTATCTCATCTGGCATCCCGTCCTCCATCTTTTTCTGGAAATGAGGCTTTATTTTCTCTAGATCTACTTGCATCGCGGGTATGTCATATACCATCATTAGCCTCAAATATCAGGCACAGTCCGCCCTAATTTCTTTGACCCATTCAATATTTGGATCCACTTTATCAATTACCTGCTCCAACCTTTCTTTTTGGTTATCAAAGTCCCACTTCCACACATCCACTAGCCAATGATCATCCCCTTTTAGTGCGAGTTTGTTTTCCCATGTGGCTTTTGGTAGCCAGAGGATAGCCTCAATCTTTAGATAGGTGGACTTATACATTGCAGGGAAGTCGGTGCAAAGCTTCTTTGTGCCTTCTAGAGATTGTCGTAAATCCAAGAACTTGTTGGTTGTTTCGAATAGCCTGACTAATACCCATGATCCCGACATATAGGACCTATCGGAACCAGTTCTTTGTAGTTTTGTCCAAGTTCTTCCTCTTTTCCAGTTTGTCAATTTGTTCCTTGGACAACAGTTGGGGTGGAGCTGCGGACGTGGTAGGCATGTCTTCAACTGAAGACCATTGTTGGATGTAATCTGTCAAGGCAGCTACCTATGCTTTAAGCTCATCCTTTGAGACTTTATCCTGTTGTATTAGGTGCACCACCATAGCTACTGACTCCTTGAGATGCTCACCTTCTATTGTCTAGTATCAGTTCCTAAGTTAATGGTGGATACATTATAGCTTACTCCCTCTTGGCCTACCACCGGTGTTGCTATTTGCATAGTTCAGGACCCGGAAGCATCCATCGTTACCTTGGATCTAACTTTGGGCTTCTTCTCCTTCCTGGTTGATATCTGTGCTCGGGCTAGCATAGCATCTAGCCTTTCTCTTGGATCCTTCGAGGCAGGAGTCTTCTTTTCAAGCTACTTCTCCAGCCATTCGGGCATAGTGGATTTTCCCTTGGGCGATTCTCGATCACCCTCAGCTTCCCTTGTTTGGATCTCTATTTGTTCACCTATCGGAGCCCTTTCTTTCATTTTAGTTTCGTCTCCTTCTTCCTCGTCAGATTCTTGGATGAATGTGAGGTGTTTGATGGGAAGCTTAGTAGGCAATCGCTCCCGGGGACTTTCTTCTACCTCGATTCCTTTATTCAACTTCTTTATCCTCATGCACATGCTCCTCGGGCTTGTCTCTTTCTATATCTCCTTCTTCATAAGGAGGTGGCACATCCTCCTTATGTTTCCTTGTAGGGAGTTCCACATTCTCTACTACCCTATCACCTTCTTGCCCTTCTTCTCTAGGCAGTGGCCTTTCTGCCTCTTCTCCATTGTGCTTCAATCATCTCCAGCCATTTCCTCTTCAAGATCATCATTGAAGGTCTATATAATAGTTCTACCACTTGTACCCTCCTCTTCGTCTCCACTTTCAGAAGACCCTATTCCTTCTTCTTCATAGACCACCCTGTCAATTTGCTAATGTTCATACTCCAAGTGTTCATGGTATTCATCAGCTTCCTCCTCCATTGCCTTTGAGGCTTCTTTCTCCCACCTCTCCCATTCTTCAAAAATTAACATTGTGGCTTCCATTGCTGGCAGTCCTGTTGGAGGCTATGAAGGCATAGCACTGGTGAGGACCCACACTAAGGCAGCTTGGATGGTGGGATCCAAAAGGATTTGAGAAATCTCAGAGGGGACATTTTGCATGTGTCGCAAGAAATCCTTTGGTAATGCTAGTGAGGGCATTGGTGTTGTCACTACTGCTAATGGGAGTGATGTAGTAGGTGACATGACAACGGAGGAAAGTAGAGTAGTTGTGGAAGAGGAAGATTCAACCATTATTATGGGCCTAGTCAGGGGAGAGGAGGCGGGATGGACTGAGATGTCCACTACAGGAGGGGATGTAGTGACCATGGCTTGGGAAATAGGCAGAAGGCGGTCGGAGACAGGGAGAGCTGGAGGAGGTCTTGGCTGATCTGTCTTCCCTTCCTCACCCTCTTGAAGGGGATCTTCTTGAATTGGTGGCTGCTCTGCGACACTTCCCATCCATTTGGGCCTCTTAGAGGGTGAGCCTCCTGAATCTTTCCTTGAATAAAATTTGGGGTCTGGAGATTGTTCTGCTTCAATACCTTTACTCTTCGATCTTGTGAGCGAAGAAGATTTGGATGTCCTGCCCATTGAAGTTGTAGCGGTGACATCTTCTATCGCACTAGGCTCACTCTTGAGCCCTTCATATGTCAAGACAACCCCTTGTTGCTTTAATCGGCCTGCTTGTCCATCAATCCATTCTTTGGTAAAAGCCACAATTGGTTTAGTTACAATGTCAAGGTCATTGACCTCCTATTCATCTCAGTCTATCATTGGCAATGGAAAATTAATGACTGAGGTATACCTGGGGTCCATGATGGTGCTCTCATCCTCCTCAACCTGATCTGGTATGGGAAATAGCTACACCCTTCTTACAAAGTATGCGGTCATCTGCATGTAATGCCTTGCACGCACCTCCTTTTCGTCTTGACAATCTGTCCAAAAATATTCAACGTGATTTAGGTGGGCATACCCTAGTCCTGGTGCCTTTCTTATATGCCCATATGGGTCCATCCATGAGCGAGCAGTGTGTACGCGGAAATGGTACTCTGCCAATTCCTTTTTCAGAATTCCCAACACACTAAGAGGTTTGTAATTTATACATCCCCTGACTGAAGGCTAAGGGATAAGGGATCCCTACCAAGTGTTTATCATCGAGGACTGAATGTATATGCTACAGCTACCAGGAAAGTTCTTGTTGATGGCAATTTTTGCACCACAACAATGCAAGCAGAATATTGCTATTCTGCTTCTCCTGAAAGAGAAAGGCAACACATGGATGCCTTAGCTCCCAAGGTCTTTGTAGTTGGGTCTCAACTGTGTTGATGTTACTCAGTGGTCAATGCAATAGTAATATTCAAGGGGCCTGCTGGTGTTGAGCTTCTAGATTGTTCTAAGATCAAGCATGAAATAAGACCTACTCTAACAGGTGCTTTTAAAGAAATATAAAAAGATAAGTCAGAGTTTTGAAACAGAAAAGAACAATAGTTCATCCAACCTTAACTAGACTTGTTAACTTCAAGGAATTTGTAAACCAAAAATGTAGAACAAAGTAAACTTGTGATTGACACACAACCTCTTTCATTCACAGTGTTAATTTGCATAATAGATTTTAATTACCATTTAAATAAAACAAAAACTAATATTTCATTCCTTGAAGAATTCACAAATCAAATGATCAATTTAAGAAAAATATCATTATGGAACACAACATTCAGGAGATTAAACTCTGATTACTTCTACTGTTAGTAAAACAGATAAGCAATATTTGCAAAGCTGGCACAATCACCAGTGTCCAGAGAATCTGTGGTTCGAGATTGTTTCCAACTACACTAGGAGAACTTGAAAATACATTACAGTCTGTACTGAAATCTAACTACTAAACAAAATACAAGAGAAGCTCTCATTACTAAGAATCAAGATGCAACTCTATCTCCTTTTGTTAACTGGCTAACTCGTAACAGTTATAACTCTAAGTAGTTCTCAGTCTAAAAGTTCTCTCACCTTAGAAGTTCTAATCTAGAAGTGCTAACCTTTACAAAGAGGCAAGAATTCCTTATATACAGAATGTACCAATAGGAATGTGTTATCCCCTGCACTAGGGTTTACAAAATATCTACAGACTGTGGGAAAGTCGGCCGTCAGATCTTTCTGAGGAAAGTCAAAACTACATTCAATGTGAAGCCTTGCTGTCTGTGCTGATGAAGAATTTCTACCCTCACGAGAAGCCTCTTTAGATCTTTTTGGCAGTTGTAGCATTAACTCTCCTGTCTACGTGTCCATCTTCAAACTTTGTTGGGGTCACCTTGAATGCTTAGAATATCTTCATTAATATTGATCTACCTCCTTGCCAATAGTCGCCACAGCTGTCCCTATGAGTCACAGATCCTCTCTTTGGCCTCCTTTCTATTCTAGACTTCTCTGTACGTTGACCATTTTCTGGAAGCATCATCGAGTCTCTTGTAGATTTGAACACCATTGTCTGGACAGATTCATCTCTTAGTGATCTTAGAATGAATCCACCCTACTCGCTTTCTGTTGATCTTCCCTCCCAGGAGTAGTCAATCGGTCAAAGGGACCAAGGAGTCACTCTTTTATCTCCTTCTGGTTCGTCGAGCATATGCCAAGTGAGCTCCTTAGGTGGTCAAAGGTGATCCAATCAACATCGCATGTTAGTGACACTCCATCAGGGTCTCCTCGATGCGATCCCATCCTTCAATAGTCATCGGGGTAGCATGGGGCAGTCAGTGAGACCATTCAGTAAGCTGTCGGAGTCATATCAAGCTCAAAATAACATTGGCAAGATAGCCACTCATCGGTAGGACATCACAACAATGATATCCCTCTCTCTGGCTCGGAGTTCATTTTCCTTTCGGTAAGACTTCTTAATCGGCACAAGGTCATGGCGAGCTCCCCTTGGTTATACCGATATCTCTTTTTCATTTGTGAACCTACCGCTATTGGCAAGACTTTAGCATATCGACAAGACCACATGGAAAAGTCCTCATTTTCTTTTGGAGTCTCCCCAACATCCTCCTTATTCTCTGGGCTCGGGCTCCTCTTGCTTCAGTGTGACTTTCATAGTCGCCGAGACTTCCTAGCGAAGATGCAAACCCTTCAGCAAGCTTCTTCATGTCAGTGAGACTATCTCTTGTCGCTGTGACCTCATAGCAATGTCTTCTTTTTCTCCCTGAACTTATTCTGTCGACAAGAGTCTCAGTGATGCCAGGCTCCTTGGGCGAGCTCATCTCTGATGTCAACGAGACTATAATGTTTCGGGGAGACCTTTCCCCGAACTTCTTTCTTCTTATAGAGCCCATTTCCTTTCGGTGTGACTCTCATTTCTTTCAGCCAAACATTATGCCGAAGCCACAACCTTCTGCTGACTTCCATTTCTTTCACTAAGACACGTTGGAGTTGCCCAGACATTTTGGCAAGTGCCCTTTATTCTTCTGGAGTCTCCCCAATTTCCTTTGTTTTGGTGTGACCTTCATGAGTCGATGAGACATTACACTGAGTCCCATATCCTTCGGCGATTTTGTTTCATTTCGGCCAGACCCTGTTGAATCGGCAAGAGATTATACCGATATTACTTCACATTGACAAGACCTTTCCTCTTTACTGAGACCTTATATCGAGGTCTTCTTCTTTCGCCGAGTTGCTCACTAGTCAGTAGGACATTCTGAGGTTGGGAGACATCACAACGACCCTTTTTTTTCTCGCTGAGTCCATTCTATTAACAAGAGTCTCGGTGATGCCAGGCTCCTTGGGCAAGCTCATCTCTGATGTCTGCAAGACTCCTAACTATATCACTTCTGCTTCATCGAGACTTACTCCTTTCGGTAAGAGATTAAGCCAAACTTAGAAACCTTTGGAGAGGGCTCCCTCATGTCAGTGAGACACTTTGATTGTCTCCCCGAAGACACCCTTGTTGGAAAGACTGCACCCACTCACCAAGACTTCTTGGTGACGTTATCCTACTTTTCTGATATACGGACCCTTCCCCGTCGACAAGACTCCTGGCGTTTGGTGAGAGCACATACCAAAGAGAACAACTCCCGCCAAAGTGTTAGACCATTTTTGCTAGTCGGTGAGACTCTGTGGATTCGCCAAGACTTCTTGGCGGGGAGAAAACCTTATGCCGATATATGAACCCTTTCGACAACGGTCAGCGAGACATGGAGAGTTCACCATGACCTCACTCCAGTGATGATTTCTCTCGCTGATAGGAATTCCCTAGTCACTGAAACAATGAAAATCCTTTGCCGATAAGAATCTACATATGACTTCTGATTGTTGTGATCTCTCCGGGGTCTTGCCGATAGGCAACACAGATGCATATTGCTAGAATGCACTAGTAGTCAACAAGACATCTGCAAGGTCTTGCCAACTTTCTTCTTAGAGGAGAATTGTGACCAACTGGACTGAGGAATGAATTCCAACAGAGCCCCTTTTGCTAATATCATCATGTGTGTGATTTAATCCTACAAAACAAAGGTTTGCATCAGTCCCAAAGCATATGAAACATATTAAAATAAAACATTATGTTGCTTATGATTATTTCATTTAATTTTCAACAAGAAGAAAACCAACTCAAGCTGAGACAGACCCAGAATTAAATCAGATAGATAAAAAGTCAAAATTAGGAGGAAAACACAAGAATTCCAAAGAGGAAAGCAAGTAACTAGAAGTAGAGTAATCAAAAGAGAAAGGGGGACCCATTTTGATCCAAATCAAAGTGGGGTGGTTATGCAAGGCATAAAAAATGGCGACTCAGCTGGGAAAATGGTTTAACCATTTTCATGAATCTGAAGGATTCAGCTACCTAGAACTCTTGGTTCATGAACACACAACTCCAGTTGGGTCAGTTATAACAAGCAAGGTAGAGCTAGAATCTCAAATGTAAGTCAATCAATGGCTACCCCCTGAATCTTTGTGTACGTACTTAATAGTGCATCATCCTTTCATAAAGTTTCTTCATCTTTTGAACAACAATGTGTAAGATTTGAGCTACATGAGTTGATTTCCTTCGTGCAATGATATCCTAGGCATTGCTCCACTACCAGTCAGGGGTCTATAGCCCCAATGGAGATACCTCTAGTTATCTCACAACATTGCTCTACTGCCAGTCAAGTGTCCATAGCCCCAGTAGAGATACTAGAAGCACCCATTCATATTGAATCCTCTTTTTTTTTTATAATTCTTTTCTCTTTTTTTTATCTTTTTTGAAGTTTCAGATATTTCATTTAATTCTCTTTTTCCTTTCAATATGTCAGATGTTTAATATTTGATCTTTGTTGAAAACTACAATGGACCTCATAACAGCACTTGGAAGTCAGATTTTTCACTCAAATCTTACAACACTATCATCCTAGGACAAATACACTACTTGAAGAGGAGATGATTTTAATGATTTTGTGACAGATTTAGGGGAGCTGATGAAGGATTTCTTACTTGGCACCTTGTTTTCAAAACTTTCCACAACTTTTATTAACAAGCATGAAACAACGAATTGAGGACCGAATCATCCAATTAGAAAACCTAAAAATATCTAAACCACTTCTCTCCTAATGACCAAAGTATGCTTCAGATAATAGCCCACAGTTTCAGGTGGAAAGGACAGATCAACCCCAAAGAATCAAGACAAAACAAAGACCAAACAGCAAAGGAAACACAAGGGATAGAAGGAAAGAACAAAAAAATAAGCAGCAAACTATTTACAAGCAAAGAGTAAATTATCTACACAAGGAACAACAGATTATGGACAAGCAAAAACACAGAAAGTATTTACAAAAATACAAATTATTTACAAACAGGAGACAAAATAAATTATTTACATAAAGAACAACGAATTACTTATATACATAACAAAAATTAATGAGCTCTATGACTCAAAATAGTGCTTAAGGAACAGCCCATTAACAGGAAAAGGAACAGGTTCTCCAATTAGGCTACTCAGTCTAAAAGCATTTTCCCCTAGCATCTCAAAAATTTGATACGGGCCTAACCAGAGTTTGTCAAACTTTTGGTGATTTCCTTTCTTTTCACTAGCCTTATCCCATAGCAACACTAGGTCTGATATCCTAAAAGCCTTTATCTTGGCTCTTTTGTCAAACCAATGTTTGACAATAGCCTGGTGGTTGAAACATTGTTGCAAAGCAGCATCTCTCTGTTCTTCTAATTTCAACAAAGTAGCCAATCTGATTTCTATCCTATTGTCAAGTTAGAGTAGAATTTCTACATGAATTTAAGGATATGTATTTACAAATGGATGGGGAATATAGGCTCTTGGCCATACACCAGCTTGAATGGTGAAGTCTTTAGAGCAGCCTTAATCCTAGTCCTATCTGCCCATAATGCGAATCTAAGTTGGGTATGCCAGTCTCTAGGGTTATGCTCTAACAGTTTCTTAATAACCCCTAAGAGATTCTTATTGGTTGACTCTGCAACTCCATTTCCTTGTGGATAATAATTTGAAGAATATTTCAAGACAATCTTGTGATCATATGCCCAAGAAATAAATTCAGCAGAAGAGAAGGCAGAGCCATTGTCACATACTAGAGTGAAAGGTACCCCAAACCTTGTAGTGATGCACTCGATGAGGAACTTGGTCACTACATCTGTGGTGTTGTTCTTATAGGGTATAGCCTCTATCCATCTTGTGCAATAGTCAGTGGCAATCAAGATGAACTTGTGCCCTGTAGAAGAATTTGGGTTAATCACCCCAATAAAATCTAGTGCCCACTGGGCAAATGGCCTCACCTAGTAGACGGGCTGCAATGGCATGGCTGCATGGCATTCCCTTGGTGCAGAAATCTTATAGATGTGACATGTCCTCACATGTTGATGGGCATCTTTGAATACATAGGGCTAGTAATAACTAGATCAAAGGATCTAGTGTGCCAAAGAATTTGCAGACCCATGACCTGTGCCATGTTTCCCATGAAACTCAGAGATCACATGTTTAGCCTCTTGATGATCAAGGCATCTCCAGTATACTCCTTTGAAATTCCTCCTATATAGCAACCCTCCTTTGAGAATGTAATGAGAACTCTTCAGTCTTAGGGATCTCCTTTGAGTGGCATTCATTCCTTTTGGACATCGATTGTTGAGGATAAAGTAGATGGTATCAGCATACCAGGGGTCGTTAGAGAAAAATTGGGTCGTGTATTGCTGACAGATGATGTTGTCGCCAGCGTTCGCCATGGACTGAGACAAGCCTATGCCCCTGACTAGCTTCATAGGGTGTATCTCCAGATCAAATTCTTGCAGGATGGCCATCCATTTTCCTCTCCTTTCTCCCAGCTTGCTCTGCATGGGTAGAGACTTCACAGCCGCATCAGGAACTACAACAATGATTTGGCTTCAGAGAATGTAATGCCAGAACTTCTTAACAGCCCGAACTAGCATGAAGGCTTGCTTCTCAAGAGGCGGGTATTTGATTTCTGCATTTTTGAATGGAGTGCTCATGAAAGCAATCGGTCTCTCCTCTGCCTCCTCTTTGTATTGAGTTAAAACGGTCGTGCATGAATGCTCAAAGGCAAAAGAGTAAATGTAGAATGGCCTAATGTAATCAGGACTGGTAAGGACCGGTGCTTCTGAGATGGATCGTTTGACTTGTGAAAATGCAGTCTTTGCTTCATCCATCCACTCTATCTTGGCATCCTTTTTTATCATTTCGTTCAGAGGCTTTACAATCTCTACAAATCTTGTGATGAACTTCCTCACGAAGCTGGTTTTCCCAAAGAAAGACCTCATTTCTTTCTTGCTTCCTGGCTTGGTGATTTTAAGAATGGAATCGACTCGGTCTGGATCGATTGATATTCCCCTTTCTAAAATTATATGTCCCAAAAGCTTGCCCTCTGAGACTCCAAACACACATTTTTTTGGATTCAATGAGACTCCATACTGGATGCATCGTTCTAGAACCTTGGCCAAGTCAACAGCATGGTTCAATCGGTCTTTGGAGAACACTTTTAGGTCATCTATGTAAACAATAATGCATTTACCAATTAGATCTTTGAAGGCTATGTCCATGGCATGCTGAAAAGTTGCTCTAGCATTTATCAGACCAAATGGCATCCTTCTATATGCAAACATTCCCCACTTTGTAGTGAAAGTCGTCTTCATCTTGTCTTCAAAGTCAGCCATTACCTGATTGTGTCCAGAGTAACCATCCAAGAATGACATCATCTGAGCTCCATTGACAGTCTGCAAGACCTCATCTAGTGAAGGAAGTGGGTAGTTATCCTTTTTTGAAGCCCTATTCAGGTTTTTGAAGTCAACACATAGCCTGATCTCCCCGTTTTTCTTGCGGACTGGAACAAAGTTAGCCACCCACGTTGAATGGTGCATAGGGAAGATTATCCTTCCAGACAATAATTTCTAAACTTCTTTATAGATCAATGGCTCAATCAGGGCATTGACAAGGCGTTGCTTTTGTCGAAAGGGCTTAACCTCAAGCTTCAAGGGGATAGTGTGTCATAACAGAAGCATCAAATGTCTAGAGGTCTTCATACCCCCAGGCAATCACAGCAATATCCTTTTTAAGTGCCCTCAGTATGTCTTCTCTAATTGCTTCAGGGCAGACCTTCCCTATATAGACATTCCTTTCAGGGCCAGTATCGACCAGGTTAACTGTCTCATATTCGCCTCCCTTTTCTTCAGCTGATATCTTCTCTCGAGCCCTTGGATCTGAGTCAAAAATTCTCTCCAAGGCCACCATCCCCTTGGGAATGTTGTTATTTTTTAAGTTAAAAACTCCTTCTGTATCATATTCCTCAGGGTTCCAATCCCCTTGATCTCTGTTGGACTCATCAATAATTTTCTCCTCAAAAACATCTGAGCTTGCTAAGAAGGCCAGAATATGTCGATCATCATCAAAGACCTAGAAATTCTTGATATTGTCAGGAACAGCTAGGGTGGACATTAGTTCCACTGAGAATCTTTTGAATTTGGAGCCTTGCATAGGTTCCAAGGTGCTTGCAGCAACAGTCAATGAGTCAGCTACCTGATTTTCTTCTCTAGGGATCAAACTAATCCCAAAGGCATCAAAGTCCTCAATCAGGTTCCATACTCGATTTATGTAAGCCGCTAGCCTTTTGTTGTGACATGTGTATTGGCTACGCACCTGCTTGATAACAATTTCTAAATCTCCCTTGACCATCAAGGCATTGACCTTCTTGTGTGCAAACATCAATCCTCGAGCTAGGGCTTCATATTCAGCTACATTATTAGTGCATCCAAATTGCAGCCTGTAAGAAGCAAAGAAAACCTTCCCTTTCGGGCTAGTTAGTACAATTCCAACACCACAACCAGTTTTGGACTTGGACCCATCAAAGGTAAGGGTCCACAACTAATCACAAGCAGGGGTTGATCCTTTTGAAGTTATTGTGGGTGCTTGAGTTAGATGAGTGACAATTGGGGCTGCTTGATCTTTTGCATCAAGCTTTGGTACATTTGTAAGTGAAGGGGTGTTAAACAAACCTTGGGGTTGCTCCTCATCAGTATACTAATTTGGGCATGTGTCTAGAGTAGGTTTGATCTGAAAAGGGATTTCTTTTGAAAGTATTGTATCCCTGGTTAACATGGTTGCTTCCTTGGCCTCAAATGATAAGCAGACTGCAATGGTCTTAGGGTGACTTGTGCTAGCTTCCTCAGCTTGGGAAACATGATTTAAAATGTCAATGCAAGGTGGACAAGTCAATTTAGAATGACTTTGGTAGTGTACCCTGCACCAATTAGGGAGTAGGCAACTTTTCAGATCTACACCTTCTCCCAAGACTAGCTAATCTTGTTGCAGTTTTCTGACTAATGACTGCTGATTTTCATCAATCATAAGATCAGGGAGATTTTGTATGGGCATTTCTTTAGGATCAAGAATAGAAAAGGTTAAAGCTTCTTCTCTCTTATAAACACCTATCCCAGTTTTGAAATAGACTACCTCATTGGGGCAATCATATTCCGTGATGATGTGCTTGAGGCGGGGCTCACTTTCGATCCTAATCTGATTAGGAATCCCTTTCCATGATAGCCACATATGTGAAAAGTCAAGGGAAAGATATCCCCCTAGATTTTTCATCAAATCTTGGCTCAACAGCATACCATAGGTCTTGGGAATATCTGCCACTTGAATATCTATGTTGGTTAGGATCCTAGGATCTAATCCTACTTGAACGTGTATGTTTCTTAATTCCCCTACCACATTTACCTCTATTTTTTCAAGTTGAATGACCTTCTTATTGGTTTGAATGGGGTTTAATCCTAACTTCTTGCATATGGAAAATGGCATGACATTTCCTAAAGCCCCCGAGTCCAATAAATAGTTATGTAGGTTCTTGCCAGAAATTCTTAAACTTCAAAGGAAAGGTGGAGTACCTACCTTGTTTTTGTATAAGGCTGCATTCACGTCCCCAGCAGGTGCCATATTGCTCTTTCCTTTTGACTGATCAGCTTGTTCTAGAGCTTTCAGCACTATCTCCCTTTGAGCAGGGCACCACTTTAAAATGTCAAAATATGACAAAGAAGTTTTTTGTTTCTACATCTCAGAAATAATGTCAAATTATGTATTATAGCTTGAATTACTTTTGAAAATAGCAAAGGAATTACCCTTGTTATGGAGGTCAGGTGGACCTTTTGGTGGAGGAGGATTATTATCAGCACTTTGATTTGGAGACACCATGTGATTGGGAGGTGCTGATGTAGTGAATGGCCCCTTACTTCGATTTCTCGGGAAGTGTCCTCTCTTTGTCTGAAAAGCTTAGGCATCATATGAATCGTCTTCTAGTTCATTCTCCTCTTGCCTTAGGAATGAGGGCTCTTCTTCAAAGAAGTCATGAGCCATCGCAGTATCTAGTGAGTCACCTCCTTTGTTTGAATTCCCCTGGAATGTGTGGGCATCTTCGTGTGCCATCTTGACCACTTTCTCCATTTGAGGGCAGTTTACCTCGGAATGGGTCACAGTGTCATGCAACCTGCACCAATTGGTCATGAAGTTGAGGTTGGCCCCATTTGCAGTATGTGTTCTTTCCTCATTTGCTTGATAGTTATGAGAAAATCCCCCATTATTGGGCCCCATGTTCCATTGTCTGTTGTTGTTTGGCCTTTGATTATACCCTCTATTCTGGTTCTAATAGCCCTGATTAGAGGATTTTTGGCCTTGATAACCCCTTTGGTTGTAATTGTTGTTATTCTGATAAGTACCCTGATTGTTGCTATTTTGATTAGGATAATTACCTTGGCTTTGAGGAGGATTCAGTCGAAGCTGAGCCATGTCATTTGTAACCTGAGACAGTGTTTTCTTCAAGGTTTCTACCTCATTCGTAAGTTGGACTGTCTTTTCCAGTTTCCATGCTCTTAACAACAGGTGGCTGATCAACATGACTTGGAGTTCCAATTTGGTTATGACAACCATGGGAGCTTGGAGGAAGTTGCGATTGTTGAAAGGGATCAAAAGTTCCAGTAGCAAAGAATGGGACAGGTGGTTGAGTTTGCAATTCAGATATAGGCCCATAGTGTGAAGGAGACATTCTCAGGATAGTATTGAATAGAGGAGTTGGGCTATGCATTTGATATCCTATTGAAGGAAAACCTCCTACTTGGCCTCCTCTTTGAGAACTAATTTGTTGCTGTAGCTTGATAGCTAGATGATAAACTTTGAATAGAGAATCAATTTCAGCTAGTTGGTAAGTCCTTTGCAGGAACAAACCTAGCAAAGGGTCTATAACCCTAAAGTATGCTTGAATGGCACTGTCCTCAGTGACTAGATACGGATCTTGCAATCTCCTATACATTCATTGGAATCTAGTATTGAATAAAGGCAAGGATTCACCTAGTTCCTTTCTGATGGTAGCAAATTGATGATATAGAAGAGTTGGATCCACATACACCTTGACTGATTAATGAAAGCATTTTCTAAGTGTGTCCAGCTCAGAATGGAGCCTTGGGGAAGATTAAGGTACCAATTGTATGCCATGTCCCCTAAGGAGTAAGGGAACAACCTATAGACTACATCATGGTGAGCTATCTGAGCTCTAGTACAAGCATCCTTGAAAGCTTGTATGTGCTCCTCTGCACTTTTTGATTCACCATGAAAGTACTTGGGACATAATTTCTTAGGGTTCTTAGGTAGGTCATGAAAACCTCTCGGAATAGGACCCCCAATGGAGAAGGATTATTCTAAAAGAACGCCATTGGTGGGGGTGGTGGTGGTTGAGCCAGTTGTTGTATGGGTTGAATCAGCTATGATGACAATTGGGATGGACGTGATGGTGGATTGATAGGTATCCACTGGGGTATTGGTAAAAATCCTGGTGGAGTGAGAGGAGTTGATAAGGGTGGTATGATTGTTGCCCCAGCCTTATGATTCTTATGTCTTGTTGGGGTCTTGAGCTCTATGAAGGGTGATGGATTTTCGGTTGATCAAAGAACTCTGTGGGGCCTTTCTAGGGAAAAAAAAACCTAGTTTTATCTAGTTTTCCCTTCTTTTCCCTCCTTCTAGCGCCAGTTCCTATTGATGGTAATTTTGGCACCACAATAATGCAAGTAGAATATTTCTATTCTCCTTCTCCTGAAAGAGAAAGGAAACACATGGATGCCTTAGCTCCCAAGGTCTTTGTATTTGAGTCTCAACTGTGCTGATGTTACTCAGTGGTCAATGCAACAGTAATATTTAAGGGGTTTATTGGTGATGAGCTTCTGGATTGTTCTAAGATCAAGCATGAAATAAAACCTACTCTAATAGGGGTTTTTAAAGAAATATAAAAAGATAAGTCAGAGTTTTGAAACAGAAAAGAACAATAGTTCATCCAACCTTAACAAGACTTGTTAACTTCAAGGAATTTGTAAACTAAAACTACAAAATAAAGTAAACTTGTGATTAACACACTTTCATTCACAGTGCTAATTCGCATAACAGATTTTAGTTACCATTTAAATAAAACACAAAATAATATTTCATTCCTTGAAGACTTCAAAAATCAAATGATCAATTTAAGACAAATATCATTATGGAACACAACATGAAGCAGATTAAACTCTGATTTCTTCTACTGTTAGTAAAACAGATAAGCAATATTTACAAAGTTGGTACAATCACCAGTGTATAGAGAATCTGTGGCTCCAGATTGTTTCCAACTACACTAGGAGAACTTGAAAATACATTACAGTCTGTACTGAAATATAACTGCTAAATAAAAGACAAGAGAAACTCTCATTACTGGGAATCAAGATGCAAATCTATCTCCTTCTATTAACTAACTAACTCCTAACAGTTCTAACTCTAAGCAGTTCTCAGTCTAAAAGTTCTCTCACCTTAGAAGTTATAATCTAGAAGTGCTAACCTTTACAAAGAGGCAAGAATTCCTTATATACAAAATGTACCAATAGGAATGTGTTGTCCCCTACACTAGGGTTTACAAAATATCTACAGACTGTGGGAGAGTCGGCCCTCAGATCTTTCTGAGGAAAGTCAAAACTGCATTCAATGTGAAGCCTTGCTCTCTATGCCGATGAAGAATTTCTACCCTCAGGAGAAGCCTCTTTAGATCTTTTTGGCAGTTGTAGCATTAACTCTCCTATCTGTGTGTCCATCTTCGAACTCTATTGGGGTCGCCTTGAATGCTCAGAATATCTTCATTAATATTGATCTACCTCCTTGCCAATAGTTGCCACAGCTGTCCCTGTGAGTCACAGATCCTCTCTTCGGCCTCCTTTCTATTCTGGACTTCTCTGTATGTTGACCATTTTCTAGAAGTGTCATCGAGTCTCTTGCAGATCTAAACACCATTGTCCGAATAGATTCATCCCTTAGTGATCTCTGAATGAATTCACCTTGCTCACTTTTTGTTGATCTTCCCTCACAGGAGTAGTCAATCGGTCAAAGGGACCAATGAGTCATTCTTTTGGCTCCTTCTGGTTGGTCGGGCATGTAGACATCCAAATTTTGACACTTAATTTATCCAAATTTATCACTTTATCACTTTTCATCTAAACATCCTATTACCCGAGTTAATTAAGTAATATTACTATTATTTAATTAATATCCTTAATTCTGCCAAATCCCTAAGGTATTTAATTAATAATTAAATACCTTACCCTCCTTAATCCTCTTTTCATCAAATGAATTAAATAAATATTACATTTATTTAATTCCTCACATGTCATTTTTAATTAATCCTAATCCATCTCCTAATCTCTTCATTAAGGGTGTGCACATGCCTAATCCTTGATTAGGATATGTCACATCCTCCAACTTTTGCAAGTTGGCTTCTAATCCTCATTAACCCCTAATTATCCTCTAATTACTAATTAGTTAAACCTAATTAGTACCTTGGTCAACTCTCCCCATCCCCCAAGGAATTTCTAATTCCTTTTTATTCATCCTAGGCTCCTCTCTTCCCCATGTGAATTTTTTATTCACTTTTATTCCTCCTAGAATCCTTTTTCCCATGCATCTTCTAGAATCTTTGACTTGTCACATCAAGTCACATGTGACAAAATCCCACCTTTTTGGAGACCCTCTCTTATCCACTAGATTCTCCCAAGCATGTGAATTTTTAATTCACATTTATTCCTCCAAGGAATCTTCTCATCTCCCAATGTACTTGGAAGGTACTTGTCCTTCCTCCACATCATGTACCTCCCTTCCACAACATCTACACATCATCTCACCCTTAGCCCTCTCACATTCCACGTGTCAAAATGTGAGGGCTTGTGAGTCCTCAACTCACCCTAGCCCTTCATCTTGACTTTTTTGGATAAATCCCAACCATTGAATTCTCTAGAGAATTCAAGTTTCTCTATAAATACCCCTTCCTCTAAGGAATTTTGAACACTTAGCCATTTTGAAACTAAATGCTACCATTTTGTGCACTCATCTAGCCATCAACTTTCATCCATTTGCATCTACATTCAAGCATATAGTCAAGACTTGTATTTAGCCATATCAAGAGCCATCAAGGAGCATACAAATCAATCCAAATCAAGGGCCAACCAAGGAGTTTCAGCTATGAAAAGGGAGGTATATCTATTTGTCTTCGTTTAACACTTTCCTCTTTGCATTTACAAATTTCTTAGGCTAATCTTGAGGTATTTCCTTATGTTTTTCCATTGCGATTTTAATTGCTTAGAAAGGGTTAGACATTTTGGATATCATAGGGCATATGCCAAGCGAGCTCCTCAGGCGGTCAAAGGTGGTCCAATCAACATTGCATGTCGGTGAGACTCCATCAGGGTCTCCCCGATGCAATCCCATCCTTCAGTAGTCATCGGGATAGCATGGGGCAGTCGGTAAGACCTTTCAGCGAGATGTGGGAGTCATATCTAGCTCAAAAGAACATCGGCGAGATAGCCACTCGTTAGTAGGACATCACAGTGATGATATCCTTCTCTCTAGCTCAGAGTTCATTTTCCTTTTGGCAAGACTTCTTAATCAGTACAAGGTCATGGCGAGCTCCCCTTGGTTATATCGATATCTCTTTTTCATTTGTGAACCTACCACTATCGGCAAGACTTTAGCATATCGACAAGACCACATGGCGAAGTCCTCATTTTATTTTGGAGTCTCCCTGACATCTTCCTTATCCTCTGGGCTCGGGCTCCTCTTGCTTCAGTGTGACTTTCATAGTCGTCGAGACTTCCTAGCGGAGATGCAAACCCTTCAGCAAGCTTCTTCATGCCGGAAAGACTATCGCTTGTCACTGTGACCTCATAGCGTTGTCTTCTTTTTCTACCTGAGCTTATTTTGTCAACAAGATTCTCAGCGATGCCAGGCTCCTTGGGCGAGATCATCTCTGATGTTTGCGAGACTATAATGTTTCGGGGAGACCTTTTCCCGAACTTCTTTCTTCTTACCGAGCCCATTTCCTTTTGGTGTGACTCTCATTTCTTTCAGCCAAACATTATGCCGAAGCCACAACCTTCTGCCGACCTCCATTTCTTTCACCGAGACACCTTGCAGTCACCCAGAAATTTTGGTGAGTGCCCTTTATTCTTTTGGAGTCTCCTTGATTTCCTTTGTTTCAGCGTGACCTTCATGAGTCAGTGAGACATTACACCGAGTCCCATATCCTTCAGCAATTTTGTTTCATTTCGGCCAGACCCTATTCAATCAGCAAGAGATTATACCGATATTACTTCACATCAGTGAGACCTTCCCTCTTCGCCGAGACCTTATATCGAGGTCTTCTTCTTTTGCCAAGTTGCTCACTATTCGGCAAGACATTTCAAGGTCCGGAGACATCACAACAACCCTTTTGTTTCTCGCCAAGTCCATTCTGTCGACAAGAGTCTCGGTGATTCCAGGCTCCTTGGGCGAGCTCATCTCTGATGTCGGCAAGACTCCTGATGATATCACTTCCGCATCGCCGAGACTTACTCCTTTTGGCAAGAGATTAAGCCAAACTTAGAAACCTTTGGCGAGGGCTCCCTCATGTCGGCAAGACACTTTGACTGTCTCCCCGAAGACACCCTTGTTGGCGAGACTGCACCCACTCATCGAGACTTCTTGGCGACATTATCCTACTTTGCTAATATACGGACCCTTCCCCATCAACAAGACTCCTGGCGTTCGATGAGAGCACATACCGAAGAGAACAACTCCCGCCGAAGTGTTAGACCATTTTTGCTAGTCGATGAGACTCCATGGATTCGCAGAGACTTCTTGGAGGGGAGAAAACCTTATGCTGATATATGAACCCTTTTGACAGCGGTCGGCGAGACATGGAGAGTTTGCCATGACCTCACTCCGGTGATGATTTCTCTCACCAATAGGAATTCCCCATTCACTGAAACAATGAAAATATGTTGCCAATAAGAATCTACATATGACTTCTAATCATTGTGATCTCTCCGGGGTCTTGCCAATAGGCAACACAGATGCATATCGTCAAAATGCATTGGTAGTCGGCAAGACATCTGCAAGGTCTTGCCGACTTTCTTCTTAGAGGAGAATTGTGACCAACTGGACTGAGGAATGAATTCCAATCGAGCCCCTTTTGCTAATATCATCATGCGTGTGATTTAATCCTACAAAACAAAGGTTTGCATCAGTCCCAAAGCATATGAAACATATTAAAATAAACCATTCTGTTGCTTATGATTATTTCATTTAATTTTCAGCAAGAAGAAAACCAACTCAAGCTGAGACAGACCCAAAATTAAATCAGATAGATCAAAAGTAAAAATTGGGAGGAAAACACAAGAATTCCAAAGAGGAAAGCAAGTAACCAGAAGCGGAGTAATCAAAAGAGAAAGGGGGACCCATTTTGATCCAAATCAAAGTGGGGTGGTTATGCAAGGCATAACAGTTCTAACCATATGATTCGGTCATTGGGGTACTAGGGCAGCTTATTCGGTCTTTCCGTGAAACCCTAGGCGCAAATATATGTGAATTTGGGGTACTATAAAAATAAGAAGGCATACTACTTCAAGAACGCCTAAGCACTGTGAGAGACCCTTCTCTCAAAATCACCTCTGAGCAACCTGATGATGTGGCTGATGAAAGCATCATTCACCCTACAGTACTCTTTTCTGAAATTCCTCAACTGTAGTTGGGGGTACCTGTCATAGACCTTCAATATTTGGCCCGAATCCTCATTGAGTGCCACAAATAATCCACTATATTGCCCCTTCTCAGCTAGTGAGTAGACCAGTTAGGGGTCATGTAGAACTTAGAGCTCTTCTTCACATTCATAAACTACTCGTGGAAGCAATTGCTTATGATGCCTCTCTAGTAGAATGAGGCTTTCGTGGTGACATCTTCATCCCCACGAAGGATCTGTTCAAAATAATATACCATCCACTCTTGGAAGAAAGCAACAATAGGGAGACCCATCACCCTGCTCAACATGGTTACTAGGTCATGGTAGTCCTCATAGAAATTGCTGCGAAAGAGTTCTTGAGGCACTTTTGCAGCGCTGCCCCTTTTCTCCTTGAGCTAGTACTGGTTTATTAGCTTTTTGCAGCCCATAGGGTCCTCATCCCATGTTGCCTTACCTTCCTCCATGGTGGGCATCTCCATCTCCTCAAAGGTGGGAATTTGGAAATTTTTAGTAATGGCCTCAGTTGACATATCAGCAAGGTTGTTCCTGTCCCTATCAACGATGGTTCTTGTTTGTGGCTGGTAGGCCTGCCGACAAACCATGACCAATTCAAGGGCTATGAGAGACAGGGGGAAGCCTATAGCTTTTGCAATCCCACTTTGTCTAATTAATTTGACATTATCAATTTTTGGGTGGATTCTAACCCTTTGTTTGAAATCATCAATATTGACGTGGCCGATATTGGTGTCTGTGGTCTCCTTCCAATCGGTGATAATTTTTGAATGTAGAGGCTAACCTTGGAACTAGTATTTCATTTGGTCTCTATCCTCTCTTCCATGAGGAGTCTTTCCTGCTTTATTTCCTTTGTCCTTTTTTGTAGCTACTCCCGAGGGTCCTACACCCAATTCCATATATCCTGCAAACATAGACGTAATGAGTACAACCAATTACGACAACATCAACACTAGTTCAAATTTTGTGGATGAAATCCAATTAGACATCATATGATTAATGAAGTTAAATCTTTACTTTCATATGTCATTAGTCACTTTCTAAAGGGATTTTGGACTCTGGGCCCAAGGGGTCGTACTTCCCTAGCAAGAATGTTGTTTTGAAAGGGCGAACAGGCTAGGGCAATCCAGGTGATTTCTCTCATCTTCACACTTTGATGGTTTGAAAGGCTTGTATCAAAGAGGGTTGAATATGAGCATGTGGGTCAAGGTTCGTTCTCAAATTTGAGGTTATCTTGATCAATTTTGGAGCTCCCGAAGGTTCAGGGCCAAAAAGTTGTTAGGACTTTGTTGTTTGAAATGTTCAGGAAGAAACAGAGTTCAGGGGTTGGAACTCCGGGTTCCGAGACCCAGAATTTCAAAAGATGGCCGATGGTTTCTTTTAAACTTTGAAGCATTCAGACTCGAACGGGCAGAAATTCATTGGTGATCTATTGTTCGAAAACAACGGGCATGGCACGGAAGTCCGGAGGGAGCGGCCTAGCGGACTGGACCTGGCGTTAAGCTCAGCTGCCAGATTTTCCTTGCGATGATTTTCATGGTGATTGGGAGAGAAAACCCCAAAGGTTGAGAAGGCAGGAAATTTTTTCCCTTTTTCGTCAGTTGTCAAGGGACAGAATCCCGGTGGTCAGGGCCTAGCGAGGGCAAAGACGTCAATGTTCACAGTTTGTTGGTTTTTGCAAAAAAAGAGTGGTTAGGACCTGGGAGGCAGAAGGTCGCTGTCAAATGGTCGTTTCAGAGGGGTGAAGTTTCCATGGAAGTCCACAGACAAAATTCTGCAGACCAAGACCTAGCGAACTGACGAAACAGTTTATTTAGCATTCAAGCCCAGACAACAAAATGCAAGATGGGCCCCAAATCTTAGGCAAATGGGTTCTCCTCGCAATTTGGGAATGGTTGGGGTGGTGTGAAGTCCCACGGGGGTAGGCCCAGGAGGCAGAGATGGAGGCTGGTTTTGAGTTTGTTTGTTTGTTAATTTTGACGATAACCAGCTGACAAAAGTCTGGGATGGCGAGCCCACAAGGGTATCTTGCCATTTGGAAAGGTTTTTCATTTTCTAAGTTCTAAATGACGTTAGGAGGACATGGGCCCAGAGGGCACGAAAACCTTGCATGAAGAAAGACAGCGGCGAGGTTTAGTTTTCGTTTGATCTTAGGAGGTAATTTTGGAGGTTTTTCAAAATTTAAAAACATGGGTTTTGTGGGTTTTGCTATGTTTTATCAATTAAATGCATTTTTAGCCCATGTTTATTTGTTATTTTAAGCCCAAAATCATAAAAAACCTCTCGGTGGAATAGACAGAAAACCTACCTCGAAAGTCCGATGGGAGAAGATGTGAAATCTACTAAGGATGGTCAAATGATGATCATGGACGTAAGGGTGGTGGGCGATAGGTGCACTAATCTCCTTTGGCAAGCACTCTGAACTCTTTTGGAAAACTTTACAAATGAAAATGATAGATGAGGCCCTATATTTATACCCAAAGATGCATTTAATGCCCATATGGCCGGCCAGTGGGTTGGTGATTTTAAATCTCAGACGACAGCAGGACAACTAGGGCCCAGGGTCCGAAAAGATGCAACCTGACAGTCATTTCTGAGTTTATTTAGGAAGCCATCGATGAAGGGGAGCTTGCAGCCCAGAGGGCGGAGGGTGGATAGCCACTACAATTTGGCCATGGAGAATGGCAAAGTCAGCAAGGAGTCCCGGACAAGGAAGTCTAGGGGTGTGGGCCTGGAGGGTGCAAAAGTAGTCAAAATTTTTACAAGCTCAAATGGGGCGGAAAAGAAGGAGCTGGGTCCCACGGCTCGGGAAGGCGGGAGCCTTCTGCTATTTTGGAAGAGTGAACACCCAGAGGAAACCCGTCCAGGGAAACCCAACCAGGCGGGCCCGCCAAGCCCCAAGGCTGCTGGCAAAAGCAAACTGCCAAGGAGAGTCCACGAGGCACCAGGACTTAGCCAAAATGGAGGGGATGAAACACAGTCAATTTAAGATGAGACCTTGGAAAAACATTGACCACTAAGGACACCAAAATGGGGCACACAAAATGAGCCAGCGACAGAACAACTCGACAAGGTGAAAGAAAAGAAAAGAGGGTTCTCATTCCGAACGGGGCATGTGTGTTGAGGGCACAACAGGATTAGGGTTAGGGTTCAATTATTGTTACAATTCAATAAAGGTTTAGATTTAAGATTATGGTCCAAATAGGGTTACAATTTAATTATGGCTATGATTCAATCAAGGTTAGAGTTCAATTAGGATTATAGTTAGGGTCAAGTATAGGGTTCAATTCAGGTTAGGGTTCAAATAGTCTTAGGCTTAGTGTTAGGGTTAGGGTTAAATATATGCCTCAAGAAGGATAACTCTCGACGTTTTTTATGTATTAGTGTTAAAATATCGTTAGGCATCACTTATAATTAGGATAAGGGTTACAATTCAATTAGGGTTAGAGATAGGGTTAGGATTAGAGTTCAATTATGGTTATGGTTATGGTTAGGGTTATAGTTAAGGTTAGGGTTAATATTCAATTAGGGTCAAGGATCAATTATGATTATAGTTATGGTTAGGGTTAAGGTTTAATTAGGGTTAAGGTTCTATATCTAATTGCAACACAAATCCTAATATTAACCTTAAATATAACCCTAATCCTAACCCTATTCCTAACCCTAACCCTAGCCCTTAAACTTACCTTAACCTTAACCCTAACCAAAATCCTACCCCTAAACCTAACAATAATTCTATATCTAACTATAACCCTAAGCTTAACCCTAAACCTAACCCTAACTATAACCCTAAATGTAACCCTAATCCTAACCCTAATCTATCTCTAATTATAATTCAAACCATAATTTTAGCTCTATGTGTAACCCTAACCCTAACCCTAACCCTATCCCTAATTGTAATCCTAAGACTAACCTTGATCTTGACCCAAATTCTAACCCTAACCCTAACCCTATCCCTAATTGCAACCCTTACCATAATCCTCAAACTAATTGTAACCCTAACCCTAACCCTAAACTTAAAGCTAAAATTATCCCCAAATCTAACTCTAATTCTAACTCTAATCCTAACCATAAACCTAACTCTATTTCTCTCTAACCCTAACCCTACTCCTGATCCTAATCTTAATCCTAATTCTATCTCTAACCCTAACCCTAACATTAACCCTGCCCCTGATCCTACATCTATCTCTAATATTAACCTTAACCCTAACCCTAACGCTAATCCTAACACTAACCTTACCCTAATGTTAACCCCAACCCTAATCTTAAGTCTATCTTTAAACATAAACCTAACCCTAATCCTAATACTAATGCTAATCAGAACCCTAATCCAAATACTAACCCCAACCCTAATCCTAATTATATCTCCAACCCTAACCCTAATCATAACCTAAATCTTAATACTAACACTAACCCCACCCTAATCCTAATTATATCTCTAACCCTAACCCTAATCCTAATTCTTTCTTTAACCCTAACTCTATCCTTAATCTTAACCCTAACTGTAAACTTAACACTAATTATATCTTTAATCCTAACTCTAACCCTAACTATACTCTTAATCCTAATCCTAACCCTAACCCCTAATTTATAACAATACCCTAACCTTAACCCTAACCATAAATTTAACCCTAATTTTACTACTAATGCTAACCCAACCCTAATCCCAATTTTAACTCTAACCTTAACCCCATTCCTATGCTTAATCGTAACTCTAACACTATTCATAATGATAACACTACTCCTTACCCTAATAATTTTGTCTTTGATGTCGTGTTGTGAACGCTACTAGCATACATATTAATTTATAAATAATTAGCCGATAGGCTAATTGTGTGAACTTTGGTTGGAATTTTTGTCAGCCTTCCCCTTTTTTGAGCTTTTCGGCGATAGGAAAGAGGTGGCAGATTGGTTTTAACAAGTTGTCAGAATTCTCATCAACCTTCCAGGTTTTTGAGGTTTCCAAAGCCGGGGAAAAGGTGTCAGATTATTTTTTGATTTTTAAATAAAAAGTGTTTGGCACGACAATAGAGAAGGCCAACGAAATGGCATCAACATTAATTGTTGTATGGTTTTTGCGTAGTGGCAATGGTTGTAAGTAACACATGCCTTTAAAATCCTCAGAAAACATAGTGAATGTTTGTGCAATTTTTGATAAGGTATTGGTGGGTGTCATTCTCTGGGTTTACCTTGTTGTTCAAGATAGCTGTGAGTGAGGAGGGAAAGCAAGCAAGAAGAGGTGTATTTGAAGGAAGTGGGAAGAGGTGTGGGTGCAAGTGCATATTGAAAAAACTATTTCTCGAGTATTTCTAAAATAGTTTATGTTATTTTCGAAAGGGCATTGTTGATTGTTGTTTTATAGCTTAGTCTAAATTGTTTCGTTTATGGTTTCTATGTAGTCGCCATGGGTGGAAGGCAATATTGTTTGTTTTTGCATTGGTTTGCTATTGTGAATTTGTGTGTTTATTGTGGGTTTTTCCATATGGGTCACTATTGTGACCAATATTGTTTATCTGTGTAGTTGCGATGGGTGGAAGGCAATATTGTTTGTTTGTGCATTGGTTTGTTATTGTGAATTCGTGTGTGTTTTGTGGCCTTTTTCATCTGGGTTACTCTTAAAACCAATATTGTTCCATTGTGTTGATCGTTGTTCGCTGGCCTAGGCTATATTGTTTCATTTTCGATAAGGGTCTGTTGGAAAAAGACTGTATAGTTTGTTCAAATGAAAATTGTTTGATTTATGGTTTGGCTTTTGTGGAAATGGTTTTGCATGGGTTTGTTACTACAATTTTTTATGTTTTGTGGGTTTTGGCATCTGGGTGACTGTTGATACCAAAATTCTTTGATTTATAGCTTTTGTTTTGTGGCTATGGTTGAACCTCTCTAGCTTAGGCTATATTAATTCATTTATGTCTTATGTTTTGTGTCAATGGTTGCAAAACAGTTAGTCTCAAGTGTTTTTTGTGATTTTTTCCATCTGGGTTGTTGTTGAAACCAATATTGATTCATTTATGGTTCACATTTTGTGGTGAAGGTTTTGAATCAGTCTGTTACTATGACCTTTTTTTGTTTTGTGGGTTTTTCATCCAAGTCACTATTGAAAGTGTAAGAGAGGGGGACCACCGTGTGCAAGACCCCAGGTCATGGAGGGTCAAGACACGAGAGGCTTCCCTAACTTACCTCAGCTACATGTAGTGTTTAGGGTATGTAAGGTGAGGGTAATGAGGACTGTAGGGCCTCTTAGCTACTCAACAGGCTTGAAATGAAGAAAGAGGCTAGGTGAGATGGTTTCTAGGTTTAACACTTTGTCTCGGAAAGCTCTTTGTCCGAGGATAGAAGTGCAGACTTTGGACAACAATGTAGCGCGCTGACGTCTAAAAAGTGTGTTGTTGTTCATACGGCCAGACAACAATAAAAATGAGGTTAAGTTACTAAAAACTAGCTAATGGCCTAGCAAGCTAAGTAAAGGGCCAAAATGACATAACTAAGTAAATTATATAATCTCTATTATGATAAAGTAAATAAGAAAGAGTGATGAAGATGAAGAGAATCTCACCAATGAACTCGTTTGCTAGTTGATTCTCCAAGAGCTTGCACACCTACACACAGCAAGAAGGGGAAAATGTTGGGGGGTTGTATAGGGCCTTGCCTCAATTAGACCCCTATTTAGGTGTCTCCACCACCACGAACAGCCAAAAGAAAGAGATAAAGAAGCAATGTAATGAAAATGAAAACACTACAATGCAGTACTATGCTACTCACCAAATGATAGAGAGGAGAAGGAAGCTTACCACCTCCACCAAGAGCACTCAAAGCTACTTGGGGGAGAAAATGAGAGGAACTCAAGCCTCTGTTGTGTATGGCGTGGTCCCAAACGTGCTCTACAAAGTTGATGGAGTGTGATGTTGCTACAATGGAATGCTTGGATTGCTTGGAATTGAGTGAAAGTGATATTGTGAGAGTGAGAGTAGGGAAGCTTAGTTTGTTCAAGAGTTGAAGTGAAGTTGTCAAGAGTTCTGAAGAGTTCTTGAGAGTTGAAATACAAGTTCATGGAGTGAGTATGAAGGAATGAGGAAGAAAATTGCCATATTCAAGTCGATTGGATGAAAGAGGCATTACAACTTCATTTCCTATGGGAAGAGTAACGCCTCTACTGGCTCAACTGCAGGAATCTTCCAGGGACGTAAGGGAGCTGCGCGGACATCTACGTGTTTTGCGAGCGTCCTTGAGAGAAATTCCTCCACTAACACACAAAATAGGCTCCACATGGACTGCCAACAACAGGCTTCAATAAATTTAAGCCTTTGACTTTGGTTTTCTAAAGTGTATAAAGGCAAAAAGGGGAATCATGGCTAGGGTGAAAATTCGCTCTTATACATTTTTCCCCCACTTTAGCAAGCATGAGTATTGATGAGTGCTCAGTAAAGTAGATCAAGAAGAGAGTAGGGTTAGAAAAGTATACCTGAACCATTGAGGAAGCAGTACTCGGTCTGGCATACGCGAAGGTGCAAGAGATGCAAAGAACTCTACAACTGCTCAAAACTATGAAGTTGGAACAAAGCATCTTACAAGCCCATGGACCTACAAGGAGGAAACCCCCAAGATCTCTAGCATGGAGGAAGCCCCAAGGAAGCAAACTTTGTAGAGTCAGGAAGTGGCGACATGTTTACCCACAAATAGAGCATGTCTAAAGTGGTGACACATCTACCTATAGATAGAGCATGTCTAAAGTGGTGACATAGCTACCCATAAATAGAGCATGTATAAAAGTGATCGGTCATGCAGACCGAAAAAATTTCAAAGGGATCCCTCGGGAACCCTTCAAAAGGAGAGGGGTCCACTCAAGGGATGCACTATTTCAAAAGTAAGGTCTAGTTAGGCTACCCCCAAGCTAGACGCAGAAGGGAGAATAGAATGAGCCTAATCAGGTTTCCCCTAGGCTAGATGTGAAAAGGTCCATTCGTTACAAAGGATTTTGAAGAAAGGGTCCCTAGGGGTCCGCCAAGGGACACACAATTCAAACGTGACTGTTCACCTTAGATTAATTCGTCATCAAGGGATCCTTTCGAAAGATGTTCACTTCATCAAGGAATTCAAAAGGAAGGTCATGCCCCCATGCGAGGGGAAGTGAAAGATGTTCCCACTTCAGAGGAAGGTCTTCAAGTCCTTTCTTTCTGAACCCGTGATGAAGGAAAAGAGTTCTGTTAGGGTTCCAAGTTCAAAATGCGATTCTAAGAAAAATGATTATTGTGAAGACTTTCAAGAAAAGATTCATTGACAACAAATTCATTTTCTAAAAATTGAAATGCTAAAGAGGAGAACGTTGTCACACATAGGAGGGACAACTCAAGCAAAGAAGAGAGAAAGATAAAGGGAAAGTGAAAGTGAAAGAGAAAAGAAAAATATAAATAAAGGGCACATGGGGATCTGGTTTAGCGGGGTCAGATCTGTCCAAGCTCATATAATAATAGGTAACCGCAATGTAAGGTGAAAGATCATCAATCCCCAACCAAATCAGGAAGAATGCACGAAAAACAAAGTAAAAATAAAAAATTGGGTTAACATGGAAGGGAAGCCTAAATGCCCCCAATGCTTTGCATCATCCCAACTTTATCAAAAATCAATCATAAACATGGAAGAATGATGGTACAAATAGAACAAGGTTTATGACACAAAAACCATTCCTGTATCCAAGCACCAACAAGGGTGATGAGGGTCATCTAGGAACATATAGCATGAGTACGAGGGAACACATCACAAAACATACATACACACACACAAGATCAAGAAAAGTGTACCTCCTCCTAAGATTGATCATCTAGGAGGTCATCTGCTTTTGAATCTAGATCCTTGTAAGGGGAAGGAGGATGAGCCTACAAGGGTGGAATGTTAAGAGGAGGAGCATCCAGCCCTCCTACAACAAGGGCCAAAGGAGAGGGCCCCTCGAGGTCCTCTCCATCAAGCTCCTGTGGAGTTAAAGTCAGTGATTTTGTGAAGATTGCCAACAAGGCCAGGACTTCATCCATAGAATTAAACATGCATCTTATGGGAGCATCATGCGTATCCTCAATGGATGGCGTAGGTTGTGCCTGAGATTCACCGTTAAGCTCACTGAATGACTTGGGAGCAATGATAAACTCAGGGGAAGCTGGGACTGGTTCTATCACAAGGATAGAACAAGTCATCACGAGGCCACCTTACGAAGAAGGTGGATTTCTCTTACGTCCTACTTTGCTGGAAGGACCAACCTTTGCCTCTTTCTTCATGAGAGGAGATGAACTCCCCACAAACGAAGCTAAGGGCACAGAGGAAGAGGAGGACATAACCGCAACAAACATGACCAAAGTGTTAACCATGTGCACGGGCTTAGGTAAGGGCTAAACATCTGAGACAGACATTAGAAAAGGTGGCTTCATTGAAGGAGTGATAAACACCTATACCCATTTAGGGTTAGGCACATTTGTGCTCGCAATGGAAGCTGAGAGAAAATTAGGCCGAAGAGAAACAATAGGAAGGGAGGAAGGAGACGCGATAGGAGGTCCTAAAATAGGAGCGGTCATTTCTCCCTCCTTCTACTGTGAGGCGATCTGCTCGGCCAGGAGAGCCTTTCACCAATGCTTGCGATCATGTGCAAGGCAGTTTCTACGGCTCTTGGAGTTAGAAGCTGGAGCTTGCAAAGGGACGGAAGGTTCCTGTTCAACCATAGGAATGTCCACTATGGTCGTTTCAAGCAGAGGAATGGGTTCCTATACGGAGCAAGGGAAGCAGGCTGAGGAGCGACAAGAGGAGTCGACTCAAAATCCTCGGCAGCGGGCCTCTTTTTGCTCACTGTCTTAGGAGCAAGAGCAATAGGAGGCCGCAGATTGAATTCTTTGTGAGAACCTTTCTTTTTTCCGTATAAGTAGTACCATGGTTTGGGAAATTCCTTTGGAAGGTCCACAATTCTAATCTTGGGCCTACGCCAAGGAGGAATCATTAGACTCAAATGATAGCCAGTGGGCTTTCTCATCAAATACTCTTCCGAGGAAAGGGGAGAGGACAAGGCAGTCCGGGGAAAGGTCACTTTCTCTTTACCTTTACAAGAAGGAGAGGGAGCCATTATGGGCTTCTCCTCCTTCTTTGGGGAAAAGGGAGTAGATGGTATAGCCTTCTCTTTACCTTTGTGGGGAGAAGGGGTCGGCGTGGACTCTTCTTTCTCTCTTGGAGAAGTAGTCATAAGTGCAGGCTCCTAATCTCAGGAAGAGGAGGTGACCAATTTTTCCATTACAGGAAGGGTTAGCTTTGGCTCCCCTTTGCGCCTAGTTTTGTACTTCACATAGTTCTTGTAAAGTAGGTCCGTTTTCGAAGGAAGCGAACTAATCAGGGAGGGCCAAAAGTGATCTAGTGAATATACACCATGAGATACCAAAGGTTGATGTCTGGTATTGTAGACACGTAAAATATACTGATTGACATCGTACATCTGATCCTGACTTACTAACAACGTTTCTTCCTAAATCATCCCTCAGTCTAACCATTTAATCAAATTCCCCTATCTGATTAAATTCATCAATATTCGTCTCTTAATTAAATAAATCATTTTGTCTAATTAAGTCACTTTCTCTTGTTAATTAAATCAATCCATCTGATCTAATTATCCCTATTTAATTAAATAATCAATTTATTTGATTAAATCTCTAAAGTCTATCCATTAAATTAAATAACTTAAAACCTTATTTGATTTAATTTAACACCATCTCTTTTAATTAAATAAATCAAAATCCTTATTTAATTAGCCTCTTATCATATTCCTCTCTTATTTTATTTAAATAAATCCATAAATTTGAGTCAAATAGGTCACATAATCTAACCTCTCTCATTAAATTAATTAACTCTTGATTAATTTAATCTCATCTCATGTCACATCCTCTAGATAATGCAAGTTGCACATGAAAATAGATTTAATTCATTTATTAAATCCCTACTTTCCTCAAAAGGCATCTTTTGGAATATTCCCTCAATTTGAATTCAAATTGTTCCAAGTCAACATGTACATACAACAAGGCAATAACTTCCTCTTACATGTCCTTTACCTTGAGCCAAGTGGCATTTATTGCATTTTCCCTTCCCTCTTGCATGTCATTTCAACAAATTTGAATTTCAAATATTTGCATTTATTGGCACAAACCCCAAATCTTGCACATCCTCCATCCATTCATAGCTTGACAAGTGGCATCATATCATTGGATGAATGTTAGTCCTACATTGCTCAAATTTGGACATTCATCCATCTTGAAATTCTATAAATAAAGAGCTCATATCCTCATTTCATCATCCACAATCCAAGCAAAGTTACCATGCTCAAATATCTCTTGAATTTCATCCATTATCATTGAGTCATAGCTAGGTTTTGTAGATTTTTGGCTTGGAGTCTTCATTCTTCATCAACAAAGTGGATCAATCTCTTCAACATTTGAAGCTTGCATCTTAGGAATTGGGAAAGGGCCAATTTTCACATCAAATTCGCACCAATTCCCCCATGGGATCATGAGTTTGCATATTTAAATTAGGATTCAATCTAATTTGTCATTTATATTGTGTTTTTCATTGTTTTCTTTCCTATTTTGAATTTGTAAATGGATTTCATGGGGAATGCTTGTTTTGGTTTGCAATATCTAACTTGAGGTGTTTATTCTCTTTGTTTTGTAGGTACCAAGGTTGGGGTTCACACATTTGGCGCTAGAAGGAGGGTTGGATATCATTAGTTCTAATATTTTCTTGAAATTTCTGCATTTTTCTTCACACAGGAAATTCCAACACTGGGAGCTTAGCGTCGCTGTTTTGGCACCAAGGGCTCATCAGCGTCGCTGTTTTGGCACCAAGGGCTCATCAGCATCGCTATATGGCACCGCTTAAAACACAAACTACACCATTGGACTCGTCCCACAAAAATATTTGAATTTGAAACTCTACCGTTGGGCTTGCTGACCTGCAGAAACTTTCAAAAAATATTAAACTCCGACGCTGGATGCAAACTATGACACTGGGTGAAAATTATGACGCAGTTAAGCTCTTTGTCCTGATACAAAGCACCGCTAACTGGTCAACGACACTGTGAGAGCACCGCTCAGAAACCAAACTGCGATGCCATTACGAGTTGGGACGCTAGGAGACAGTAAAAAGGGAAAATTTTATTTTTAGTCATGCTTTTGATTTATGATTAATTTATATTCTATTTTCTAGTTTTTAACTTCTATATTTTCCAGAATCTAGTTTTTTTTCTTCTTTGTAGGTTGGAAACCAAAATTGAAGAAAGGAGCATGAGGGCTATGTCTTACGAAATCAAAGTGTTTTTAAACAATTTAGTGTTTGTTTAACACTATTTTGAGAATTTGTTATCTTTTCATTCTTAGAACACTAATTTTTGTTTGGGCTTAAAAAGAACCTTTCCATTTCTTGCAAAAAGGCTAAAATGAACAATAGGCTCAACAACTTACTAGATTTTGTTTATTGGATTAACAAATGAACAAGGTATCTTCCACTTGTGATTTGGTGCTCTAAAACAAACTCATATTTTTCTTTGTGGATGTAAAAAGAACAAGTGTAGCTTTGTTTTTTGTGAGGACTTACTTAAACTAAAGCCATTGAAAAGGGACGTATGCGCTTCTCTCACGCTTTATAGTGATCTTGAGAATTAAAAGGCCTTTTTCATGACTTTAGGGTGAGACAAAGTAATCACCTCCACACTTTGATTTGGGTTTAAATTTGAACATCTTGTGCGAGTGAGTGGGGGCATTGTTGCGTATATTCTCTCTCCTTGTGGCCAACAAGGATTGATCAAGTTACGAATAGTGTTCTTCATTCGCTTTTGTTTACCCTAGAGGGCATGCCTTGGGGAAAAAGTACTCACCCAAGGGAACAACTCAATCGGTAACACTCTAAAGCCAAGAGTATTTCCAACCGGGATATAAATGTGGATATTGGAAGAAACGCCAATATCACGCGATTGATTCTGACAAGATGGATGCGAAAGGGGACTCTTTTTGTATGGGTCAATCTCCACGAATAGAAAGTCCTTACTAAAACCCATGTGCTAGAATTTTCCAAAATCCTTTAATCTATTTGTTGGTGCAAAAACAGTCGTTCTCAAGCCACCCCACACTTTTATAGTCTTCTAGTAGAAATGGAAAACATGCCATGGGAGTTTCATGGGTGTTGATGCTTGGCTGCCCCGTATAATTGAGTGTTGTGGAGGGGAGCCAGTGGGGTCAAGCATCTAGCCATTCACTAGAGATAAGCGTAGCTAGACTTGTCCAAGTGGGAATCCAACAAATATTGTCTTACACATCCATAGGATTGTACTTATTCTTGGGTTACAAAATGCATTGCTTGATTGAAAACATCATGGAAACAAACACTTGAACCTCATCCAAATTTCAAACCCTTTTAAGGACAAATACAATTGACTCAATCCATATGTTATTGCTTTCCCTTGGGATTCACATCCTTAGAGGTTTCTAAACATTGGATTATATCTCGATTTGTCTCCTTAAGTAAACAATAGGAAAACCCTTGCCTTAAGTTCATTGAATTTCCACATAACATATCTTGTGGGGTTTGAAGAAATTAAGACATTGGACATCTTAGTTTGAAAACTTAATTGAAGAAAGTGTTTTTGGTAAAATAAAGACATTAAGCAAAGCTAAGCAAAATGAACTTTCATATGTGTTGAAGACTCACAACCCTAAAAGCAAAAAAATCATTGGTTGGAAATCCGAAAATGAATGTTCAAATGAAATCATTTCTTGATTACAAAGGTCTTTAGGAAGCATTTGTATGCTCTTCAATACCTAGGTCTAGGCAAACAAAGTGTACCTTTTTAGGTTCATCTTAGGATCAAAACATATCAAAATATTTTTCATCCATCCTCCAAAATATCAAAACAAAATCATCTCACAATCACCTTTTGGGAAAATCTTGAAATCATCCTAAATACTAGGCTTTGTGGCAAAATCAAAACCATCAAAAAAATCATTGAGACAAAATCCTTGAAAACATTATCAAAAACACCTTTGGCTAGGCATGTGTAGATGCATCCTTTTGCATATACTTAGTCAAAGTTATCAAAATAATCTTGTCTAGCTTAGTATATGTAGATGAATCCTTCTTCATATGCCTAGTGAAACAATCATCTTGTTTGAATAGGTGTGGGTAGATGCATCCTTCTCCTCACACATATTCAAATCATCATCCTTTGAACAAGCACAAGCAACTCAAGCACAAGCGCAATATCAGGCACAACAAGCCCAATATCAAGCGCAACTCAATGCACAAAGACAAGCAGCGCAATTGCAGGCATATCAACAAGCATTAAAGCAATACCAAGAGCAGCAAGAAGCAGCAGAATTGGCAACCCAACAACAAGCGTTGTTGGAACAACAACAAGCCCAACAACAAGTGCAACAACAAGCACAAATCTTAGCGCAACAATAGCAAGATCAACAATAGGTGTTGTTCATACAAAAGTAGGTAGAAGCCTACCTTGCTTGCCAAAACATACATATACCATCAAACAACCCACCAACCAACCCACCCATCCAACCCATGATTGAAACACCCCAAAACACTTTCATACCACCCCCTGATCCCCAAAATGATGTGATGACACAACTCAGGTTTCTCTCGCAACAAGTGCTCGACCTTCAATCAAGGTGAACAACCAAAACGCCAAGCAACTTGTGTCCCTATCCATTTGATAGGAGCTTGATAATGAAACCATTCCCCAAGGGATTTGAAATCCCCAAATTTGACAAATATCGAGGGATGGGAAACCCTGAAGATCACATCAAGGAATTCTAGGTTCATTGCATGGAAGTCGCATATGATGATACTTATCTGATGTGGCTATTTCCTAGGAGCTTGGCAGACCACGCTATAGAATGGTCCTCTCACTTACCTTCAAGCATTAGAACATTCCAAGAAATTAGGGACGCGTTCATTAAAAATTATGCATGCAACATTGCAATGGATGTTAGTCTCGAAGAACTCTCAGCTCTAAAACAAGGAAAGGGTGAATTATTTGCCTCATTCCTACAACGATGGTGATCCAAGGCTAATCAGAGCAAGTGGACCATGCCAAAAGAACAAAAAGTTTGCACCATCATAGCCAACCTTGAAACCACTTGGCATTTCATGTCAAGGTTTAGGGTATCACCACATATGATCAATTGATCTCCAAGGCGCTTGGTATCGAAAGAGCCCTTGTGACCCAACGCGCGGAATCAACATCATACCACAAACAACAAAACAACCGCCCACCATCCAATTACAATGATAAACCTCGTACATGGGCAAGAAAAAAAATGTTAGTAATGATGGTGTCATCAATGCCAAGGTGGTCATTAGTGCCCCATGCCAACATACACCTGCACCGCAAATCCAAAATCAACACCAAAACTACCATCAGACAACACACCAACCCAACAATAATCCAACCATCAATAATCTCAATGACCAAAAGGGACCACCCCAATGCAAAATTTATCCAAAATGAAAATACAACATTTTGGGGGAACCATTGGAGGACATAATGAAAAAGTTGATCGATGAAAAACTCATCAAGCCTCCTACATTTGAGAATTACCAAGAACCCGATGTCAAACCTCCTTGGGATAACGAGAATCAACTTTGTGAATTTCATAAAATCAAAGGTCATACCACAAACAGCTACATGAGACTCAAAAACATCATCCAAGATCTCATCGATAAGAAAATCATAAATGTGGAACAACCTATGGGAAATTAGGATCTTAAAATCTACAGGAATCCGATGCCAAATTATGGAAACAAAGGGAATAGAAATGATAAATGGAAGGGAAATGTAAATCATGTGTATGAAATGGTTGTTTCCTCCTTAAATGAATACTACATGGTCATCACCATCAAAGGCGCCCATGCCGAAGATTGTGGAGTCACCATAAGAGGCGGCAAGGTCACCATCGTAGGATCATCCCAACTAAATAGAGTCCCTTCATTTAGACCTATTCCTAATGCCTACAATGTCTTAGACCAACTCAAGAGAACACCAGCACACATCTCCATCATGGAGTTGTTAAAAATCTCATCAGCTCATAAAAAGATCATCAAGGAAGCATTAGCCTCATCCACTCTCCCCGCAGATCTCGATGCGGAGCAATTCCAAGCTATGGTCAGAAATATCATAACGCCTAATCTCCTTACGTTGTCTAACCAAGATTTCCCCACCCAACCATCTCATAACTGTGCACTTCACTTAGAAGCCATTGTACACAAGAGCAAAATCAAAAGGGTCTTGGTGGATGGAGATGCAGGTTTGAACATTTGTTCTCTCAGCCTCGTTAAGTAGTTGAAAATATTAGAAGATTCCATCAACAAAGGAAAGGGCATCATGATAAGAGCATATGGTGACCAAGAAAGAGTGTCTCAAGGCACGATTAAACTCCCTATTCAAGTAGGGTTGACTCTCATGCAAACCACTTGTCAGGTCTTGGACCTTGACTTTCCGTATAATATCCTCCTGGGATGCCCATGGATCCATGCGATGAAAGTCGTAGCATCAACCTTCCACCAATGTTTGAAATTTACACATAATGGACAAGAGGTTACCGTCCATGGAGATCCTGAACCATTTTCATATTAGAAAAATCTTAAAGCAAAGTATTACAAAATCCCCCAAGTGCCAAAGAATGATGAGGGCCCATCCACACCATACATTGAACCCACCACTCTCGCATCCACTTCTGCAACAGAGACACTCGCCACCCCCACCATCCCCACCATCTCTGATATCAAGCTCATCATCCAGGAGGATGGTTGTGGAAGCTACAAACTCCCTAACAATGCTTTTGTGATAGGAGAGTTACCACAATCTCCTCAATCACGAGGACTTCCACAAGAAAACCAAGCTTCCACATCACAAACCTATCCTGAAGACTATCCTAAATTCACAAGATGGGGAGACCTTGGCTAGGAGGTTATTGAAGCAGATCCATCACACATGCTATATCAAGATGAAAGACCAGCAACTAATTTACTAATGGATGAGACAAGCAAGGGCCTCAAATGATGCTTGCAATGGGCTACGATAAAAATTGAAGACTGGGACAAAATGACAATGGGCTTATAATACCTATCATGCCAGAGACGCGACCCATAACAAATCTTGGCCTTGGATGTACCCCTCCGAGTATAACCATATGTGGTTGAAGTCCTCTGGTTAGAACGGTTAATATTTCTCCTTAGCCAATACTAGCACAAGTATGCTGACCAATATTCATAGGTAGAGACACACATAACTTTATAACTAAGGCCTATATTAGTAGTGATGACGAGGATACCATGACCAATCTACCTAGGTTATTTGAGGACACCACCCTGTCTATGATTAGCACCCTCTCCTTTGAAATAGACCATCAAAATCATGAGATCCATTTAGTGTACCCCAACTGATCGACTATGACCAATGAGGACCACCGGTTCTTGATACATTCGAAAACGACAAGGTAGTCTCAGAATTCATGGGATTGTAGGACAACATCCCAAAGGGGGATCATCAGGCAAGGTTTATAATGGAGTTGGACACACATGCCTATTATGGGGAAATGGTTGAATCCTTCAGTCACAAATGTGAGAAACTAAGAATCATATGCAATTCCTTGAGTGAAAACCACACTATGGCAATCTCTGACAAAAAAATAGTAAAAAGAAAGGACGTATCCAACGGTGAAAACCTCTCTGAGGTGCTCGAGGATGAAGGATTCAATCTTCCTCTAAGAGCTATTCATCAGGAGAAGTCAGTAGTCTTGGCCGAAAAATGCAATCCTATCAACCTAGGAACAGAGGAGACCCTACATATCACATTCTACGTGGAATCACTATTATCAGAAGAGAAAGAACTCCTAGCAACATTCCTAAGGGAAAGAAAAATAAACTTCACATGGATTTATGTTGACATGCTAGGGCTTGATCTAGGGACTATGGTTTATCATTTAGCAGCGTATTCAAAAGCAAAGCCTGTCAAACAAAAGCTTCAAAAAATGCATCCTCAAATTGCTTTGTTGGTCAAAATGGAGCTCAAAAAGTTGTTAGATGTAGGATTCATTTGACCAATCGATTATCCAGAATGGGTGTCAAATTTGGTACCTGTCTCAAAACCTAATGGAGCCATTAGAATCTATACGGACTTCAGGGATTTGAACAAAGCATGTCCAAAGGATGATTTCTTGCTTCCCAACATCGACATGATAGTAGACATGGCAGTAGGACATGAGATGCTATCACTAATGGACGTATTTTTAGGATACAACAAGATCATGATAGCAAAAGAAGATCAACATAAGACAGCTTTCACTTGTCCATGGGGGACCTACTGCTGGAACATGATGCAGCCTAAAGAACATAGGAGAAACCTAGCAAAGGGCCATGACATTGATATTCCATGACATGATTCATAAAACAGTCAAAGATTATGTCGACGACATTCTAGCTAAGTCAAGAAAAAGACAAGATCATATAGCAACCCTAAGTGCTATCTTTGATAGACTGGAGGAATACAAAGTTAGACTAAATCCCAAGAAATGCATCTTCAGTGTACAATCAGGTAAATTGCTAGGATACATAGTGTCCATGAGGGGTATCAAGGTGGATCTAGCAAAAGTAAAAGCAATCCTTGAGATGGAGGCACCGAAAACATTAAAACAACTGAGAGGTCTCCAATGTAGACTTCAATACATCTGACGATTCATAGCACAACTGGCAGACAAGAAGAACCCATATTCTCACCTACTCCACAAGGGGGTAGCATACAAATGGGATACAAATTGTGAAGAAGCATTCAACAAAATCAAGGAATATCTACTGACACCACCAGTTTTAATGCCACCCATCCCAAGAAAGCCATTGATCTTATATGTATCAGCAATAGTAGCAACCCTTGGAGCTCTCCTAGCTCAGCATGATGAAAACAGAACAAAGAGGGCTATCTGCTACATTTGTAGAACAATGGTCGGTCATGAGATAAACTAATCATTCATTAAAAAAGCATGCCTCGCAATAGTGTTTGCATCACAAAAATTCAAACATTACATGTTGGCACACAAGATAAAGATCATTGCCAGAATTGACCCCCTCAAGTATCTATTATCAAAGGAAATGCTCTTAGGAAGAATGGAAAAATGGGTAATGATACTGTCAGAGTATGACATCGAGTATGTGGAAAGGAAATCCATCAAGGGACAAGTTATTACAGATCAACTAGCAGAAGCACCTATTTATTCTATGAATCCTCTTGTCTTAGAGTTTCCAGATGAATCCATTTTTAACCTCAATGTAGCAGACCACTAGAAACTATACTTTGATGGCTCATACACACAGCACAGATCAGGAGCTAGTGTCTTCTTCATCACCCCACAGGGGGACTCCATACCAAGGTCATGCAAACTAGCATTTCCTTGCACTAACAACATCACAGAATATGAGGCTTTGACTATAGGTCTCAGGATAGCAGTGCAATGGAACATCATAGCTCTCAAAGTCTACGGAGACTCTCAGTTGATCATAAATCAAGTCAATAATGAATATCAGACTAAGGATGATAAGCTCACTCCATACAAGAAATTGGTGGAGACTCTCAAAGAATCTTTCATTGAAATAACATTTGAGCATATTCCTAGAACCAACAACAGAGCAGAAGACGCCATGGCAACAATTGGATCCCTATTAAACATCTCTCACAAGGTTCCAAAATATGAATTATTGATTGAGCAGCTTCTCGTTCCCACATTCGAGGTACCAAAATCAGAATTCGTGTGTGAAATTGTTGGTCCCAGTGATCCTTGGTACCATGACATCTACACATACCTGCAAATAGGAGTCATACCCACTGACCTACATCAAACCTAAAATGAACCTTTGTTAAAAAGGCATCCAGATTTGTCATCCTAGGTGATACTTTATACCATAGAAGCATAGAAGGTACCTTGCTACACTACCTAAATGCTAAGGAGGCATTAACCACTCTAACGGAGGTTCATAATGGTATCTGTGGTTCACACTCAAGTGGAACGACCATAGCCAAGAAACTGCTGAGGATGGGGTATTATTGTCCCACAATGGAAAGAGAAGCACATGATCATGCTAAAAGATGTCTACAATGTCAGCAGCATGGGGACCTCATCTATGCTCCAACTCAAGAGCTTCATCCTATTATCACACCATGGCCCTTTTCGCAGTGGGGACTCGATCTCATTGGGAAAATCACACCCACCTCATCCAATAGCCACAAATTTATCATAACTACAATTGAATACTTCACAAAGTGGGTGGAAGCCATACCCATGACGTATATAACTAGGAAGCATATTTCTAAATTCATCCTGAACTATCTCATCTATCGTTATGGGGTCCCACAAGCCATTATCTCAGATAATGGGACACCATTCAAGAACCAGGAAGTTCATGACTTGTGTGAGAAATTCAAAATCCAGCATCGCTTCTCCACCTCGTACTATCCCCAAGGCAATGGCCAAGCAAAAGCCACAAACAAAACCATCCTTAAAATCCTCAAGAAAATAGTCAATGACATAGGTCATAACTAGCATCTGCAACTTAATCCGGACCTCTGGGCTTATCGAACCAGCATCCGCACACCCACTGATGCCACCCCCTTCTCCTTAGTCTACGGATCAGAAGTCATACTCCCCATTGAGATCAAGCTCCCATCCCTCAGGATATCACTGCAAAACCTCATCACAGATGAAGAGTACTGGGTATCAAGACTAAATGAGCTAGAGTTACTAGATGAGCGATGAATAGATGCCTTGAATCATTTACAAGTCTATCAGAATAGACTCAAATGGAGCTACAATAATAAAATCAAAAGCAGGACGTTCCAAGTCAGAGAACTGGTCTTAAAAGAAAATCAGAAGAATGTCCCAAACTCAAGCAGCAAAGGCAAGTTTGAACCTAATTGGTTGGGACCATTTGTCATCACAGCAAGTTACAAATTAGGGGCATATCAGCTATCAACACCTGAAGGGGAACCTCTATAGGATCCCATGAATAGCTCCCATCTCAAAAAGTTTTATGCCTAAATCTTTCAAGGTATAGAACCAAAAAATCCAAAAAATTGGAAAAAGTCCTGAAAAAATGGTTACTTCAGCGAAAACTTGGCAAATAGGCATCTTGGTAAAAAAAAAAAAAGCAAAAATCCAAAAAAAAAAGGATAAAAAAAAAATCGTCCTCTAGTGAAAACCACTTTGGTGGCACTTTGGGCAAGTACCTCAGTGAAAACCTAGTAAACAGGCACCTTGCATAAATAAGCACTTTCCATCCACCAGGATCTATATGGCTTGTTTGACATCATCCCTCCATTTCATTCCCATCATCCATCGCATTCAGGTCTCCATCCATCACTCATCCACTCGCATCCGCACCATAGCTTGGTCCTATTTTCATATCGTGATCCCTCCTAGTACTACTCGGCCCATCCTTAAGGTTAGTTTGTCCTGCCTTCATCAGAGTAGTCCATTGCACCACATTGGGGGCATGTTCTCATCGGATCGGATTCATGTAGGATATTAACATCCTCAAATCAGAAAATCCAAAAACATCAAAAACTCATAAAATCCAAAAACATCAAAACATATCAAAATCCAAAACCAGGTCAAAAAGTTAGTCAAAAACAAGGTCATCTAGTCAAACTACGTCGTCTCTGAGCTTGAATGTGTAAGGAAAATCAGATGCGAAAACAATTCTCCTAGTGTCAATACCTCAGGAAAGAATGCAGATATACTTTTAAATTTTTCAATTACAGTTCAACTAAGATGCACTACGAAACAGATAATAGAAATAAAGTATTTGACAATCACACATGAACACCAAATATACGTGGGAAAACCCTTACGGGAGAAAAACCCACCACACCAAGAGAAATCACTTTGTAGTACAGTAACAAAGATTACATACAAATGCCAGACTTATCTTTCTAGTGTCATTATATAGCAGTATTCACCATGAACATTCTTGTACAGGATCCTTCAAGTTACAGTCTTTACAGAATAGAATTCATCCACTGATACAATCACTCAACAATCTGTCGATTCAACCAACTCGATTACAATCTGCAATCTCAGAGTATATCCATGTCAAACTCTGTCTATAGAACTTCCTCACATAACTATCACACCGAACCAACTGCTAATGGTTCACATTCGGCTCCTCCTATTCGTCCACGAGAAGCCACATCGGAAAGTCTTACTCAGTCAACAGAATTCGCACTGTGTTGGCATCTTGGTGAGACACTAATAGTGTCTCGCCGATGCCACATAACTTTCATACCAAAGTCGCCAAGAGTAACCGATATCACCAAGATGTTCCATCGAGCTTCATGTGTTACACCGAGTCACCAAGCAGTCGCCTAGACCTATCGCTTTCACCAAGAGATCATAGCGAGTCACCAAAGGTTGTACCAAAGACACAAGTCATATCGAGCTCCCAAGGATAGTTGGCAATACATACTAATATCGCCAAGAGGTTTTTTCGAGATCTCTATTGTCACCCCGAAGCTATCAACAGTCACCAAGACATACGCCCTTCGCCAAGAGATCATACCGATCTCCATATGTTACCTCGAAGGCTCCAACATAAAGCGCTGTCAGCGAGACATGTAACTCTTGCTAAGACTTCTCACCGAGCTCTAGGACTTACCCCAAAAGCTTCATCTGTTGTCAAGAGTTATACCGAAGATCCCAAAAGGTGTTTCTGTCGATGAGACCTTCAACGTTCGCTGAGACATCTTCCCGGGACCTTTGAGTTACCCCGATAGCCAACCCTTGAGCCTCCATTGGTGAGACATTTTCATATTGCCCAGACTTTGTAACGAAGCCTCCATGTTACATCGATAACTTCCAAGTGTGTCCCCGTCGGCATGACTTTCACTGTTCACTGAGACTTCTCCCCAAGTGTTGAAGTCACTCTGAAACCCCAGTCGCCATGAGTCTCTCTGATTCACAATTGAATGGCTTGTTGGCCAGAGGTCTCGCGAGTGCTAAGAGGTCATACCGAACAATCCTTGTCACAGTGATAGCTCCATAGTGAAAGCATTTGGCAAGATAGAAACTTGGTCACAGCGACCTGTACAAAACATGATGCTACCAATTTGCTAGTCGGCCAGACATGATAGATGTCATACCGACTTTGCTATAATGGAGGTTTCAGCCTATATTGTTTGAGGAACATATTTCCAATAGAACGTAGGCAAGGTTGATCTTTGATCATCCCCCAAGACATTTAGGTCAGTCCTATAGGAGTTCATCATAATAAATTGACATCTCATCATGTATATCATCATCTATAAATCGGTCAAGTCATCAGTCAAACTACGTGGTCTCTGCGTGTATAACGTAGGCAAGGATAATATGTTGATCAGCCCTTGAGACCCCTAGGATAGGTCTTTAGGCTGGTCTCTTGGTCAAAATCTCAGAAAATCCCAAAAACATCAAAAAATCAAAAATCAAAACATTTGAAAACATCGAAAATACCAAAAATAGCCTCAAAATATTGCAAAACATCAAAAACATCCAAATATTTGAAAAATCCATCCACCTCATCTCGCTTGTACCCGTAATAAACACCACTCATAATAAACTGATCGTTATCATCAACCTTTGGTAAAATAGTTAAAAGCAAGTCTAGCAGATTTAAAAATGAAAACTCCAAATGTCAAGTCTTAAGTCTAAGTTAGTACGTAAGCAAGTTGGTCATCTCTTCATATTGGTAACTTATCATCCAGTTAGTCCCATATCAATCATCCCTTAGAACACTTTGGATATTTACAAAATGGCGTTCCGCCATCCACTACATGTCCTAGGATGTATCCTTCCTACAATGGGCATTATCTTTTGGCAATAAGTTTCGGTTATCATCCTTATAAAACACATCCTCTTTCCGTTAGCAGTATTGAAGAGCATTAGTTTGTTTGTTTACTTGGTCTTTATCCTTTGACTTATCTTATTTGCGCTCATCCCAAGGGCGTCTCGATGATATCCTAAAAACAGAGGATTTGGAGAAATAGGAATGGGGCAATAATCATTATCTTTTGTCTATTGTGCTTGTTGGACGTTCTTGTAATATAACCTCAGCGAATACTTGCTTTGTTAGGTATGTATGGAAGAGATCTAGGGCAACTTGTTGACTATTTCATGGATAGGTTTACCTTTCCGTGTTTTGGTCTGAGGTGTCTGAAACTTCTAAAGTACATCCTAGCAAAGTTTTTGTATGTCAGGTGTGAACAGGAATACTCCTATCTAAGTGTCAAGTCAAAGTCCATCACACTGGGTACAACACCATCCTGGTTTTCTATACCTTGATGCATCATACCACATGTGTTATCAAACATAAGAAAATTTGGCCCTTTGAAAATCCCAATTCCTCGACAAGTAATCATCATCATCATCATCATCATTTGCATTTGCATCATCTTGTGTCTTATTGAAATGACTTCTTCTTTTCTTACTAACCGCACTAACAAGGTACTATGACAGTTGATCATCAATCACCATCATCATCATCGATCCTGCATCCACAAATCATTAGCGCATTGCATAAACATATCATATAGGAAACATACACATTGCATTTTTATTATCATATAAACATGTTATCATAAGCATTCTTCATAAATAGGTGCATCCATGTCATTGCATTTCACCCATTACATTGCATCTCAAAGACATTATATCAATCATTGCATAAACATTGCATTTGCATTTCATAACCATTTCATATTAGCATCTACCATATAAATCATCGCATAACATCTACAGAAGCATTTCATAATCATTCTTCGCATAAACAATAGGTATATAAGCATTTAATTCATTAACATACATACTTGCATAACATTAATGACATCATCTCACCACTTTACGCATTAACATATCATTGCATCTCATAAAACCATTTCATTATGCATTAACACCATTTCATTTGAATTATCTGATGACCATCACATTCATATTATATCCATCCATAAATCATCTCATATATAAGCATATCCCACACATTATTGCATATACCATAGATTATATCATTTTACATATTAAAATCCATATCACATATCACATATCACATTGGCATAAAATAAATCATCATATAGATAACATCATTGCACATCATATGATAGTTTAGCATAATATAGATCTGTTAGTCATAATCATAATGCATACATCATTAGAAATAAATGCATCCATAACATATAGAAATAGAATCATACATGCATAGATAAAAAGTATGCATTTCATCATATCAAAATCCGCTCATATATATCATCAATCATGTCACTGTCATAGTACAAAGAATAAATCAGATCACTATACATGTATGTCAATCGATACAAAACACCCATTGGGCTATCAAAAATGAGCCCATAAGGTACAAAAAGTGTATCATCTCCATCAAGCTCGATCCCTATGAATGCTGCCCTCACCCCTGTCACCGTGACCCTTTGGTGGTCTCTGGCTGGCCCACTTTGAGTACTCTGGGACCCACTCTGCTCTGGGTATAGTATCATGATAAGCCTGTCGATAGTACTCTATCTCTTAGATGGCATCCCTGTGAGATCGCACTAGCACTGTACCCTGGGAGGAGGAGGTTGTCATACTCTCGATCTACTGCCTGTAGCCTAGCTCAGTGGCTATCTATAGCTCTGCAGCCTGTCTCTACTGCACAACCTAATCTCTCTCTACTTTGAGTTGCTCTCTCTTAGCCCTCGCCTGATCTCTCTCAGGTGTCATGGCTTGAACCCAGGCCTACATTTGTGCAATCAGCGCATCTCGACTATCTTCCTGTCCCTATGGCTGCACATGTGGCTACACCTAAGGCTGATCCTCACCTCGTGGTGGCTCCTGCTGCTGATCCTACATGTGTACATCTCTGTGACCTGGCAGGATTGGGGGCACAACTGGTGGATCTTGTCAAATCTCAATCCTCGGTCCTCGCCCTTGTCCTCTCCCTTGGCCTCTAACCCTGTGCACATCTGGATCCTCGCCTGGAATGGTCAACCGAAGTGGAGGTCAAAACCAATCCCTGTAGGCCTGAGTGGTGCCTAGATTTGCTAACCCCTAATCATAAGCCCATGATCGGGCTACCAAGTGTCTTGAAGCTGTCAATTGCCTCTGAGGTAGGAATAATGTGTCCCCATGACACCTATGTCATGCTGCGAGAAAAGATGGCTAGATAGCCATCATCAGGCCAATCCTGCGGCTCTCTGAACTAATGTTGTATGTGCCCGGGCAGGTTCCTCTCGATCATCGTGTGCTCCCACCCCTACATATATCGGTCCTGGCGGTAATAAAAGAGTTGATCAGCATCGTCAGCCCATCCAGGCCAACCAAGGTATGGACGCCAAGTAAAAACTAGCATCTCATCTAGGACCTGCCTCCAATAGGGGATCTCGTGCTCACCAGTGTGTGTAAAGGACACACCGCCTCTATATCGTGCCACGAGGGCATCCTCTACCCCCATCAAAACTGGAACGACAAGTGGACATAGCACAAAAATGTGCTCCTATGCCCATACGTGAAGTAAAGTCACTCCAGCCCCCAGTGCTCTGCCATCCATCTATACATACTCGTGCAGGTCCCTGTAAAGTGAAGCTAGAAGGACAGGCCCCCATGCGAAGCAAACTGGCCTATCTTGGACCATCCGCTCCTAGCAATACCCCTAGCTGGGATTGAAATATCACCCTCATCGGTCTGGGGCAACGAGACCCGAAATGATGCCTACAACTACCCAGCGGAAGGGAGGTGCTATAATCCTGTATCTCTCTAGCTCAATTTGTCCCTCGCAGTAGATGATGTCCCATGTGGCAAGCACTCTGATGCAGGACTCATGCCCCTCATCCATATCAAAGATCGCCTATTGACCGTGAATAGGCAACTGTAGAATCTACCAAACATCCTCCAAAGTGACAATGGCCTTGCCAGTGGGGAGATGAAATGACGACGTCTTGCTATGCCACCTCTCGGCCAGCGCTGACAACATCCCTAGGTGAGTGCGCACGGGTGTTGCGTACGCAATGTGCCATAATCCCGCAACTCCTAGTCGATCCTGATCTCGGTCGCTCAAGTCCCGTAAGACGCTAGCTAAATCTCGCGACTAGTGCTCCCGAGAGTAGAGCTCCCTCTCCACATCCTGCATCAAGGAAGGTCAGTGTGTTAAAAAATTTGAAAAATTCCTGGTCGAACGCTCCAAGCTCATCCCTAGTGGCATAGTTTGTGATGGCATCGCAGTTTGATTTTACTCAAACTATGACGCTCGAGCCCAAAAGGAGCCAAATGGCGCCGATGTGGCACACTTTCCCTTCTAGCGTCGCAATTTGAGTGAAAAGGGCACTGTCGCGGCACACTTTACCCAAACCGACCCGCCAAGCTCAAGCCCAACATCAAAGTTTCTAAACTCTGAATTACACCGCTGCGGCACCAAATGGCACTGTGCAATGCCACTGGAGGTGAGCTCCCCTTTTAAAGCATTAATTAGAGCATTAAATGAAAAAATTAATCATGGGTAAGGGTCACATACCGGTGCCCCAATGCCAGGTGGTCGCTCGTATGTCTGGACTCGATCAGTGATGTGCACGGGAAGCTGTCGTTGCATCATATCGCCGAAGGGTCAAAGCTAAAATCTCAAGATTGCTAGCGGAGGTGTGAAAATGACTTGAAAGTGACCCCTCAGGCCCCTTTTAAGCCTAAAAATTAGGGTTTTTTAACCCTAAATAGCTGTCTTGCTACAGTTTTGGACCCTTGAACCTATTTTTGTCTGATTGAGGCTTGTTTTTCATTATTTTATTGTGTTTAGACACATTTTTAGCCTCCCAAACCCCTTTCAGACCTATCAGGCACTTTGTCACCTTTTTTCGCGAGATCACCCAAAAAATTAAAATTTTTTGTTCGATCTCTCGATGGGGCATTATAATGGCATGTTTTCTCTCACCATGCAGCAGTGGGGCAAGTTTTTAAAATATCAAAAAAAATTGGCTTTAATCGAGATCGTTTATTCTTTGAACCAATGCAACATGTGTAGTGCTTTAAAGAGGGGCAAAATGTAGACACGTAAAATATACTGTTTGACATCGTGCATTTGATCCTGACTTACTAGCATTGTTTCTTCCTTAATCATCCCTCGGTCTAACCATTTAATCAAATTTCCCTATCTAATTAAATTCATCAATATTTGTCTCTTAATTAAATAAATCATTTTGTCTAATTAAGTCACTTTCTCTTGTTAATTAAATCAATCCATCTGATCTAATTATCCCTATTTAATTAAATAATCAATTTATTTGATTAAATCTCTAAAGTCTATCCATTAAATTAAATAAATTAAAACCTTATTTGGTTTAATCTAACACCATCTCTTTTAATTAAATAAATCAAAATCCTTATTTAATTAGCCTCTTATCATATTCCTCTCTTATTTGATTTAAATAAATCCATAAATTTGAGTCAAATAGGTCACATCATCTAACCTCTCTCATTAAATTAATTAACTCTTGATTAATTTAATCTCATCTCATGTCACATCCTCTAGATAATGCAAGTTGCACATGAAAATAGATTTAATTCATTTATTAAATCCCTATTTTCCTCAAAAGGCATCTTTTGGAATATTCTCTCAAATTGAATTCAAATTGTTCCAAGTCAACATGTACATCCAACAAGGCAATAACTTCCTCTTACATGTCCTTTGCCTTGAGCCAAGTGGCATTTATTGCATTTTCCCTTCCCTCTTGCATGTCATTTCAACAAATTTGAATTTCAAATATTTGCATTTATTGGCACAAACCCCAAATCTTGCACATCCTCCATCCATTCATAGCTTGACAAGTGGCATCATATCATTGGATGAATGTTAATCCCACATTGCTCAAATTTGGACATTCATCCATCTTGAAATTTTATAAATAAAGAGCTCATATCCTCATTTCATCATTCACAATCCAAGCAAAGTTACCATGCTCAAATATCTCTTGAATTTCATCCATTATCATTGAGTCATAGCTAGGTTTTACAGATTTTTGGCTTGGAGTCTTCATTCTTCATCAACAAAGTGGATCAATCTCTTCAACATTCAAAACTTGCATCTTAAGAATTGGGAAAGGACCAATTTTCACATCAAATTGGCACCAATTCCCCCATGGGATCATGAGTTTGCATATTTAAATTAGGATTCAATCTAATTTGTCATTTATATTGTGTTTTTCATTGTTTTCTTTCCTATTTTGAATTTGTAAATGGATTTCATGGGGAATCTTTGTTTCGATTGCAATATCTAACTTGAAGTGTTTATTCTCTTTGTTTTGCAGGTACCAAGGCTGGGGTTTGCACAGGTATCATGCACTACATGTATGACACCCTCATGGGAAAACTTTAAACACTTATGAATAACGGGCGCGATCCCATTCATGGAAGCCAACCAAGGAATTCCTAGCTTCACTCTAAATAGTTCGAACTTCGGAATAACGTTGAAGACCATGCCAACAGTCCTAGGTCCAACCAGGACGGACAAAGTGATCGATCTATAAGGTTTGAGACTCATACCATCATGGGTATGGATGGTATATTTTGTTTCTCCATAATTTTCTTTTTGCAATGAGTTCAATACTAATGTTTCTTCGGTAATAAAATTCGCATGACTCGTGGAGTCTATCAAGACTCTCATCACAATGTTACCATTGACGTGAGTGAGAATGTAAAGAGGTGAAGGTTTGTTGTTTAAGGGTTGATCTTATGCCGTAAATGTAATATTCGGTGAACTGGGTGCAGGTGGAATAGTAGAAGTTACCGTGACCATGTTCACATTGGCCTCGGGTTGAGGAACAGAATTAATGGGATTGATAATCATGTTGGTAGAATGTGACAGAAACGGGTCTGTGTATATCTGCAATTCATTGTTGCCTTTCACCACTGATTTGTTAGCTTTTTGTTTATTCCCATCGAGACGAATGCTACCATCCCGATGTGGTCTTGTATCTCATGACACAACCGCATACAATGTTTGGTATCATTTTTGTTAATACAATGATACTGATACTAAGCACTACCATTGTACCAATTAGGATAGGTTTCCCTAACAGGCTTAGGGGGTGGAAAATTTATGATCTTATCCTTCAATGGCTTTTGCAAGATGGAAGTGTAAGATTCAAACAACTTTGTGAATTTCTGGTTGCGTTTGAGGTCATTGTCATCGACATAGGCTACTACATTCACAACGAATTTTCCTTTCCCAAAGATTGATATGATGTACTTTCCTTCAGAACATGAGCACCAGGAGGATCCCCCAAACTGGGCAACTGTCTGTTGGTATTCTCTTAAGGTTGCACACAAATGCTCGAAAGAAGGGTATTTCATAAGGGTGAACTTCTCTTGCCAAGGCCTTTGTAAGTTCCCTATGAACACCTTCTGCACGTTAGAATTAGGCAGCTAGTATGAAATTTGTGAAAGAAGCGCTTGATAAAACGCTATGAAATTAGTAATCTTCTCATTGTCTCCTTGCTTACATCAGACGAGATCCGAAAAGGTTATCTTCGGCCTGATGTTTTCTTGGAATTGTCTAAGCAATTGGTTAACAAGTTGATTGAATGAGAAAATAGAATTATCAGGCAAGGAACAGTACCACTCAAGTGTTGTGTCCTTAAGGGATCGAGGAAATAGTTTAGCCATCAAAGTGTCATGATGGAAGAAGTTTGTGCAAAGACGTTAAAGATAGAAATGTGTGTCTATGGATCTCCCTTACCACCAAACTTCTCAAATTTAGGAATCTTCATTCCCTGAGGGAAGGGAGTGTTCAAGATGGCATCTGATAATAGGCTATGTCAGAAGAAAGGCTAGAAAATAGGTTGGGCAGAGGCTTGGGAAAGGCTTGCTAACTGACTTTGTATCTTATCCATATTTTGAAGTAGAGTATTCAGAATAGGGTCGTTAGAAGATAAACGGCCAGAGGAACCCCCTCCAGAGCCACCGCCAATTCTGCCTCCAGAACTGCCACCGATGTGACTTCCATCAGAGCCACCACCACTAGTAGGACCACTTCCAGAACCACCTCCACCAGATCCACCTCCGCCAGCACCACCTCCGCTACTAGATCTGCCACCACTACCAAAGCCTCCACCACCTATTCTTCCAAAACCTCCATTAGTGGAGGCGACATAAGGGGTAAAGCTAAAGCCCAATGAGACCTTATTCACCTTGATAGTTTTCAATTGATTAGGAATGGAAGGGACACTAATGGAACGGACCACATCAACCATGTAGACATAGGTGGGATGCATTGATACTCCTAGCTGACTCTCATGTTCTTTGAAGGTGACTCCTTGTAGAAAACTAGGTTTTCCTGAAGGGGCACACACTTCGGCAATACCGAAGAGACTACTTAGAAGCTCTACACATGTTCGGTCTTTATCCATCATATTTTTTAGTTCAGTAACAACTCGAGCGGCCCTAGCCATCTTTGGATTTCTTTCCAAATGATTTTCAAGGTCTCCCAGCCCCTGTGTAATGGTGGACACATATTCAATAGGGATTTGAACGGCCTCGTGCTCATCCACTGATGATGACATGGGGGACGCAAGAGGAGTTGGGATGTGATCGGTTTTTTTGATGAATCCTATCTCACCCCTCGACACCTGCTCCTGTGCAGCCAAAGTAACAATAGGACTAGAGAAGAGACCCATAAAGAGACCAAGCGAGACCTTCATTCTCTCCATTGGGAGGTGTTGTACACTTCTCCTTATGATATGCCTAGAAGTTGTGGACTAGGTTGTGATGCTCATAAACCTTCACAATGCTCAAGAACACAACAATCATGAAGCAACTAAGGGAAGCCTCAACACTGACAGATGAGTAGACGGTTCACATCAGGTTCACCAAAAATGTAAGAGAGGGGGACCACTATGTTCAAGACCCTAGGTCATGAAGGGTCAAGATGCGAGAGGTTGCCCTAACTTACCTCAGCTAAATGTAGTGTTTAGGGTATGTAAGGCAAGGGTAACGAGGACCGTAGGGCCTCTTAGCTACTCAATAGGCCCAAAATGTAGAAAGAGGTTAGGTAAGTTGGTTTCTAGGTTTAACATTTCATCTCAGAAAGCTCTTTGTCTGAGGATAGAAGTGTAGACTTTGGATGACAGTGCGACACGCTGGTGTCTCAAAAGTGCACTATCATCTATATGGCCAGTTAGCAATAAAAATGAGATTAAGTCACTAAAAACTAGCTAACGTCCTAGCAAGCTAACTAAAGGGCCAAAATGACAGAACTAAGTAAATTATATAATCTCTAATATGATAAAGTAAATAAGCAAGAGTGATGAAGATGAGGAGAATCACACCAATGAACTCGTTCACTAGTTGATTCTCCAAGAGCTCACACACCTACACACAACAAGAAGGGGAAAATGTTGGGGGGTTGTATAGGGGCTTGCCTCAGTCAAACCTCCATTTAGGTGTCTCCACCCCCACAAATATCCAAAAGAAAGAGATAAAGAAGCAATGTAATGGAAACGCAAACACTACAATGTAGTACTATGCTACTCACCAAATGATAGAGGAGAGGAGAGGGAAGCTTACCATCTCCACCAAGAGTTCTCAAGGCTACTTGGGGGAGAAAATGAGAGGAAATCAAGCCTCTACTGCATATGGCATGGTCCCAAATGTGCTCTACCGAGTTGATGGAGTGTGATGTTGCTACAATGGAATGATTGGAATGCTTGGAAGTGAGTGAAAGTGAGCTTGTGAGAGTGAGAGTATGGAAGCTTAGTCTATTCAAGAGTTCAAGTGAAGTTTTCAAGAGTTTTGAAGAGTTATGGAGAGTTGAAATGCAAGTTCAATGAGTGAGTATGAAGGAATGAGGAAGAAAACGGCCATATTCGAGTCAGTTGGCCAAAGGATGCGTTACAGCTTCGTTGTCAATGGGAAGAGTAATGCCTCTGTTGGCTCAGCCACAAGAATCTGCCAAGGACGTAAGCACGTCGTGCGGGCGTCCCCGATAGAAACGCCTCCACCGACACACAAAATAGGTTCCACATGGACCGCCAACAGTGGGCTTAAGTAAATTTAAGCCTTCGACTTTGGTTTTTAAAGTGTAAAAAGGAAAAAAGGAGAATCGTGCCTAGGGTGCAAATTCACTCTTATACAGAAAGTAATATTTTTGTGGCGATGATTGTAATGCAATGAAATAGTTAATGTTATACAAGTTGTTTTTTTTTCTGTACTTGGCGGTGTTGATTGTTGTTCTTTGGCTTAGGGTATATTGTTTCCTTTTTGATAAGGTTCTATTGAAAAAAGACTATATAGTTTGTTCAAACCAATATTGTTTGATTTATGGTTCAGCTTAAATGTGACGATGGTTTTGTATGGGTTTGTTACTGTGATTTTTAGTGTTTTGCATGTTTCCCCATCTAGGTGACTGTTGATACAAATATTGTTTCATTTATGGCTTTCGTTTTGTGGTGATGGTTGCAATGCAATAAAATAGTTAATGTTCTGTAGTTCATGTTGTTTTGCATAAGGCATTGTTGACTATTGTTGTCTACCTTAGGCTATATTGTTTCATTTATGGCTTTCGTTTAGCATGGTCGGGGAAAAGGCGGCAGATTATTTTTTGATTTTTAAATGAAAAGTGTTTGCCACACCAATAGAGAAGGCCAATGAAATGGTGTCAACATTAATTGTTGTATGGTTTCCATGTAGTGGCAATGGTTGTAAGTAATAGCTTCCTTTTAAAGCTTTGGAAAACAAAGCAAATGCTTGCAGAATTTTTGACAGGGCAGTGCCCTATGGCTATATTGTTTTTTCCCTAATAAGATCGTGTTGAAAAAAATAATTCCCTAGGTTGTTGAAACCATTATTGTTTCATTTAAGGTGTTGTTTTCTAGGTTTGGATATATTGTTTCAAATTCGATTCGGATTATAATAGTTTGGTAAGGTGTTGTTCGAACTAATATTGTCTCTTTTATGCTTTTCATGTGGTCCTGATGGTTGCAAGGAAATTTAATAGCTGTAAATGTTGATACATGTGTTAAATAGGGTGACATAGCTATATAACCAAACCACACAAACATTAAGTGACATAAATAGTACAAAAGAAAAGAAGTGTATCTTTTTTTGTTAAACATTAAAAGTTGGTGTCAATTGTCTTATTATATATCTAGTTAAATGTATGTGTTTGTTGTTGTGAATTGTTTTGTTGGTAAAGTCGAGTATATATAGATGTTTTTTGCATGTAATTTCACATTAAAAAAGCCTACAAGAAATGCCTTATGGAAAGCAACATAAACTGTATAAGGTTAACTATCTTATTGTGTTTCAACAATAGGGACAAAACGCAAGGCATAAATCAAACAATATTCATTTCAACAATGGCCCACATGGAGGAACCCACAAAACACAAAAAAAAGCACAATAACAAACCAATTCAAAAATAGTCTTTTCTCAACAACACCTTATCGAAAATGGAACAATATAGCCTTCTAGCCACAACCTTATGGAAAATAAAACAATATAGTGTAAGGTAGAGAACAACAATCAACAATACATGAAACCCTTGCAAAACCATAGCCACAAAACCCATGCAATATGATAGCCACAAAAATGCCAACAATAAATGAAACAATATTGCTTCTAACAAACAATATAGTCTTTTCCCAACAGTGCCTTATCAAAAATTGAAACAATACAACCTTTTCAACAATGTCTTCTCAAAAATGAGACAATATAACCCAAGCTAGGAAACAAAAATCAACAAAAAAGTGCATAACATTAATAGTTTCATTTTGTTGCAAACATGGCCAAAAAATGGAAGCCATTAAAAGAAGTTGATGAAAATTCACAATAACAACCCCATCCAAAATATACTCTTCTCTCAACAAATCCTTATCAAAAACTGAAACAATATAGGCTTTCTAACAGCACCTTATCAAAAATTGAAACAATACAACCTAAGCTAAAGAACAATACCAACAACACCATAGATCCAAAATTGAAAAAATACAGCTTAAGCGAGCGAATAATAATGAAAAATGCATGATGGAATCAAAGATAGATTGTATAACATTATCTATTTTATTCCATTGCAACCACAACCACAATACGGAAGCCATAAACCAAACAACATTGGTTTTAACATTGACCCAGATGGAGAAACCCGCAAATGAAAACAAAACAGGTGTAGGTTACACCATTGATAACAAATTCAGTAGTCATTGCAGTAGAAGGCTTGTATTGCAACATGTATAGCTCTTTTGCTGACATCTGTAATAAGCTTTTGGCGGTCACATCAAAAGTAGTGGCCCAAATCTTGTCTGTGTGGTCTTCCATCTTTAGTTGCAATAAATATCGAAAGTCAGAATTGGCTATTGTTGTCTGTCATTTAGGGCAGACTCTTGACACTTTCCCCTTGAATTTTTTTCCATTTCCCTGCAAGGGTAATGCAACGTAACAAAATGCAAAAGGAAAACCATCGGTCAAACAATATTGGTTTCAACAAACAATATAGTCTTTTGTATAGTGCAATCAACAATGCGTATATATGTGCGTCTAACTTCAAAATATATGTGTGTGTGTATGTATATATGTATATATATGTATGTATATATATATTGTGTTGTTTATGGTTTCTATGTAATCGTGATGGGTGGAAGGAAATATTGTTTGTTTTTGCGTTGGTTTGTTATTGTGAATCCATGTGTTTTTGGTGGGTTTTTCCATTTGGGTCACTGTTCTAACCAATATTGTTTATTTCTGCATTGCATTGTTGTTGTGTGTTTATGTGGATTATTTTATTGCTTTGCAACTATCACCACTACATGGAAATCATAAATGAGATAATATGTTCAAGGCTATTCAACAACAATCAACAATGCATGTATATGTGTATCTAACATTATATATGTGTGTGTGTGTGTGTATATATATGTATATGTATATATGTGTGTGTATATATATATGTGTGTGTGTATATATATATGTATATATATATATATGTATATTTATATATGTATATATGTATATATATGTATGTATAGTATATATGTATATATATGTATATATATACTATATGTATATGTATGTATATATATACTATATGTATATGTATGTATATATATATATGTATATGTATGTATATATATATGTATATGTATATATATGTATATATGTATATATATGTATGTATATATGTATATATGTATATATATGTATATATGTATATATGTATCTGTATATATATGTATGTGTATATGTGTATATATGTATATATATACTCTTTTCTCAATAGGACCTTATCAAAAATTGAAAGAATATAGGCTTTTCAACAGTATTAGTTGCAATAGTGGCCTAGATGGAAAAACCCACAAAAACACAAAAAAATCACAGTAACATATAGCAACAAAATGAGACCCAACAATGCCTTATTGAACATTTTCGTAGGCATTTTCTATGTTTCCCAAGGTTTTAAATGGTAAGTGTTGTTACAACAATCACCAGTACACATAAAGCATTACAAAAATTAATGTTGATGTGAACCAGCATTTAATTTTGGCGGCCTTCACTATCCACACGGTGGGAAATCTACCACCCTATTCCCAAGGGATGCCAACAACCGCCTCCACCACTTTTCCACATTTTCTTGCACCAACTTTCGCTATGTTTCCTGGGGTGTAAAATAGCAAGTGTAATTACAACCATCAGAACACCATGGAAATGATACAACAATTAATGTTGATGCCACAATGGCTTGCTTCTGTATAGTCGTTGTGACTGCATTGAATCCATGCAACAATCAGTGTTGATGCAATAGTGGCCAGCTCCTCTTAAAGTGTACATTTGATCAGCTATTGTTGAGCTTTTGCAAAGGTGGTTGGAGGTTATTCTGGTTTCTTTGCATGGGGTGATGGTTGCAAAATCAATACATGTAATCCATAAATCAAACAATATTCATATTAACAAAAAATGCAGTCTTTTCTGAACAACACCTTATCTAAAATTGAAACAATATAGCCTTCTCAACATCACCTTGTTGAAAATGATTCGATGTAGCCTAGGATAGAGTGCAACAATCAAGAATGCCTTATGGAAATCAAGATAAACTATATAGTGTTCACTATTTTTTAGCATTGCAACCATTGTGACAAAATGAAGGGCATGAATTAGAAATTCTTTCCCCTTGCAATACCTTGTCAATAATGAAACAATATAGCCATGGCTAGAGGACAATAAACACCAATTCCTTGTTGAAAACAAGAAAAATTGTATAGGATTAACTATTTTATTGTGTTGCATCCATCAACACAAAACAATGGTACATACATTTCTGCACGTAGGGAATGATAGGCTATATGTTAAATGTTAAGGGAAGAGTAATGTCACAATTGATTGAAGTGATGGACAATGTCTTGTTTTCTTGTGTTTCACTTTATTTATGATGTGTACAGATATGTTTGTATAGCATACTAGATGCAAACAATATTGATACATACTTAGACATCCTTTGAATTATAATCTATATTTTAAGTTTTGTACGGAACATTGATGGTCGCATTGATTGCAGTGATGGACAATGTATTTTCCTTGTGTGTAGATATGTATGTATGTCATAGTGGATGCAAACAACATTGATACATATTGATTCCTATGTTTATTTTTGTTGGGACATTCTTGGAATGATAAGTTGTATTTTTACTAAACTACATGGAACATTGATGCCACCATTGATCACACCGATGGAAAATGTATGTTCTAGGTTGGTTGCTTTGGAAGAACATAGACTATTTTTGAAATCATTTATGAAGAGTTCTCTAAATGTGCCTTTTTTATATTATTTGTTTTCGGACATATTGTAAATGTCCCAACAGAAAATTTGAAATATAAAAAATTAGAAATAAAAAAAATTGGGAATGGAGCTCATCAGCCTTTGTTGCTTTAATTGAATCTTTGGTTGTTGTGTTGTCGCAATAGAGCTTGTGGCCAGCCACTGACATTCCAACTCTATCCTTTTCAAAGAGCAGCCCCAGCAATGTCGGTGGACTCTATCTCTCCCCATGTTGTTGGACAACCCTTGGGTACCAATCTGGTAAGTCTATTCCTTGTTTAATTTTTGTTGCTAACACTTATATTGGCTGTTTTCCATGTGTATCCAACAAAATGGAAAAAATTATTTGCTTGCATTTGTGGTCCTTCTGGTATATAGTCTGACTTATTTATATTTGAGATATTTATATGGCCTTCATGTTTTTTGTTTTCTAGCTATTTGGGAGTAGTCTATGTGTAGCTATTTATGTGTCTTCCATTTTATTGGAGTTGTGTATAACTTTATTTTTGTTGTAATATTTCCTATGTGATGTTCAGTGATAATTGTCGCTTACGTTCTGCACAATACTTTTGTGATTTAGCTTGACCCTGGCTACACACGTATATATCTAGATTTATACTTGTTGATAGATGTAATTACATTTAAAGCTATATATATATATATATGCACATGCATTGTGAAGTATATATGTGGGTAACTATGTATGTTGTGCGGTTGAAGGTACAAATCTGCACTAAACAATGCCTAATTGAAAATAACCTAAAGTATTGAATTACTATGCTAAGTTTTGAATGCAACCTATTATTCCACCCACCAGAAAAATATGTAGCCCATAGTTGAAGCGATGTTTCCATCACAAGTTGTGCCAAGTGATGCTTATTTCATTTTCCCAGGCAACAACCATGTGTATCTAGATTTAAACTTATCTATATTTGTTCTTGCACCTATTGATATGTTATTGTTGGAAAAAATTATTTTCTAGGTCTTTGTTGAAATCATCATTGTTTCATTTAAGGCTTTTGTTTTATGTTGATGGTTTCAACACTATACAATTTATCTTCTTTTCTACAAGGCATTATTGACTGCTATTACATAGCTTCCCAATGTGTGCCAGTAACCTCCGCCACCTTTTCCACGACCACCAAAATTCTTGCCATATGGGAGGGTTAGTGGCTAGCTAGGAGGCTGGTGGTTTATATTGTTTTCTACAAGGTGTTGTTGATTGTTGTTCTCTATCTTTGGCTATAACCTGAAGCTATAAAATAACAGTCAATAATTCTTTTTTGTAAATAGCATAAACTGTTCAGTTACTTTGGTAACTTTAGAATGCTAAATATTCTTGTGGCCATAGATGTCAACTATTTTATTGGTTATTGTGTGTGTTTATGTGGACTGTTTGATTGCTTTACAGCTATCACCACTACATGGAAACCATAAATGAAATAATATGTTCAAAGATATTCAACAACAATAAGGAATGTGTGTATATATGCATCTAACATCGGATTTATATATATCGGTGTGGATTTTTTTTTGAGTTGCATATATATGCATTACATGCATTGGATCCATGTGTAGGAATCTGTTGCTTGCAAATATATAAACACAAAAAAGTGTTTTTTATTTGTTGTGTTTCATTTCTCTTTTGCTTTGTGCAGATATTTATGTATGTAAAATTAGATGTAGGAAGTGTTGATATATACTGCTTGCCATGTTTATTGTTTGAGGAATCGTCATGGCAACATTGTTTCATGTATGGGCTCCATTTATTGGCGATGGTTGCAATAATACCTTACATTTAAAACTTACCAAAGTAATTAAGCAGTTTATGTTATTTTGAATAAGGCGTTGTTCAGTGTTGGGTTGTAGATTGAGCTACACAACATACACAAAAAACATTATAGCCATAAATTGTATAGAAAGTATAATAAGGCACATTGATTTCACCATTGATCAAAATGGTGAACTATGTATGTTCTTGCTCAGGGGTTTGGTGAGAGTTGATGAGGCTCCATGACCCAATATGGTAGGGTGGACAACAAGCCTCATTTTGTTGTGTTTCATTTCGTATTTCCTATGTGCAGATCTGTGTGTTTTTTACATTTGATGCAGACAACATTTATATGTTTTAGGTCCACCTATGGACATATGTGTGTTGTCTACATATAGCTTTTGATACATATATATTTATATAGATTTTCCTTTCTAAGCATATATGTAGACTATTTTATAGCTTTCCACCCATTCCCACTACATGGAAATCATAAATGAAATAATATTTTTGCAGCTATTCAACAACAATCAATAATGTGTATATATGTGCAGTTGATTTTGGAGACATTTATATCGATGTAGATTATGTTTTGCAACTCCAAATATATGTATTGCATGCGTTGGATGTATATGTGTGAATCTGTTGCTTGGAAATATATACATGGAAAAAAGTATGTGTCTCTTTTGTAGTGTTTTATTCTTCTTTTCTCCACTATAGATATGTCTGTATGTGAAATTAGATGTAGACAACATTCATATATACTCCTTGCTATGCTTAATATTTTCATTAGGTAGGGTGGACAGTAGGCCTTCTTTTGTTCTTGCTCATTTTACTTAGCCTATGTACAAATATGTATGTTTGTGAAATTAGAGATAGACAACATTCATCCCTATGTGCAGATATGAATCTATGTGAAATCAGATGTAGAAAAAATTCATATATGCTCCTTGCTATGCTTATTATTTTCATGGGATAATTATGATTTCTATTTCATCTATGGTTTCTATCCATTGGGAATGGTTGCAAAGTGATAAAATAGTCCATGTTCTTCGCGATGAGTTATTGCTGGTTGTTTTTGTATCACTTCAAGGATAGTTGTTATTTGTCTACACCTCAATAGCGATTTGATAAATGTTTCATCTCACACTTAATAGACAGCCTTCCATTGTAACAAACCCTTATTGAGGTCTAGATAGGTAACAAATATGCTTCAACAAGAACATTGAGTATTTTATTACTTTGCAAACATTTCCACCACACAGGAACCATACAACAATTAATGTTGATGCGAACCAGTGTTTAATTTTGTTGGCCTTCTCTATCGACATGCCAAATGCTTTTAATTTAAAAATCAAGAAACATTTTCCACCTTTATCTCGACCAGACCCCCCCTGCTCGACACCAGAAGGCTCAAAAGACAGGAAGGATGACAAAAATTTTGACCAAAGTTCACACAAATAAGGGAAAACCACACATCCTACATGTGAGTTCCTAAAGTTACATGAATGGTAGCATTAATCTTCCATCTGACACTTAAAATACAACTTATCATTTGAAGAATGTACCAATAGAATAAACATAGGGATCGGTGTGTATGAATGTTGTTTGCATCCACCATGACATATATACATATCCGCACATAGGAAAAATATATTGTCTATCATTGTAATCAATAGTGGCATCCAACAAAAAATCACAGTAACAAACCTATGCCCAATTCCCAATGGAATCAAACATAAACTATATAACATTAACTATTTTATTCCATTGCAACTGTAACCACAAAAAGAAAGCCATAAATCAGACAATCTTGGTTTGAACACCGACCCAGAAGGTGAAACCCAAAAAACACAAACATTCATAGTTACAAACTGGTCCAAAACCAATAGCCACAAAACACAAACCTTGCACCAAACAATATACTCTTCCCTCAACAACACCTTATCAAAATTTGAAACACCCAACATTACCTTATCACAAATCAAACAAAATAGCCTACCACAGACCGCAAACTACAAATGAAACAATATCACAAAGGTTTTTTCCGATATGCACCTCTTCCCATTTGCCTCAAGAAAACGTCTTCCCACTAGCTTTCTCTGCGCTAACTTGTTTCTCGAAGTCTGCAAAAAACTACATAGCCTAGATAGTTTTATTATGTTGCAAACATAGCCTGAAAATGGAAGCCATAAAGAGAAACCCACAAAAAATCGCAGTAACAAACCCATGCAAAACCATAGCCACACAATGTGAACCTTAAACAAAACAATATTTATTTCCACAAAGAATATACTCTTTTCTCAACAACACCTTATCAAAATTTGAAACAATCAATAGTACCTTATTGCAAATTGAACAATATAGCCTGCTACAAACCGTGAACCACTAATGAAACAATATTGCAGAGTGTTTTTCAATATGCACTTCTTCCCGCTTGCTTCAAACACACCTCTCCCTGCTAGCTTACCTACACAAAATGGGAAAAAAACTATCATAGGCAACACTTTTGCTTTTGCTTTTGCAACCACTACCCCATGCAAAAAACACAAAATAACTTCCAACCACCTTCGCAGAAGCTGCATAAGGCTTGATCGAACTTGCACCCTCATAGAAGCTTTCCCTCCTTGCTCACCACTCTGATAGAAGGTGTAGTAATAGAACAACACCCAACAATACCTTATTGAAATATAGCCTTTTCAATAGCCCTTTTGTGAAAATTAAATAATGTATCCTAAGCCAAAGAATAATAATCAACAATGCTTAATGGAGTCAAACATAAAACCCATGCAGAACAATAGCCAGAAAACACCAACCATAAATGAAAGAATATTGCTTTTAGCAAACAATATACGCTTTTCTCAACAATGCCTTCTTGAAAATTGAAACAACACAGCCTTTTCAACAACACTTTATTGAAAACAAGGCAATATACCCCAACCTAGAAAACAACAATCAAAAAATCCATAATAGTGTTAACAATGTAATTCCTTTACAAACATAGCCACAGAGTGGAAGTGATAAACATAAACCCGCAAAAAAAAAAATTTAGTGTCAAAGCCATGTGAAAATTTAGTGTTTTCTAAAGAGATCCTTATCAAAAATTCAAACAATATATCCTTCTCAACAACATCTTTTTGAAAATGGAACAAGATAGCCTAAGGTAGAGAATATTAATCAACAATTCCAAATGCAATCAAACATAAACTGTATAACATTAACTATTTTACTCTGTTGCAACCATAGCCACAAAACAGAAGCCATAAATCAAGAAATATTCATTTCAACAGCAACCCATATGGAGAAAGCCATGAAACAAAAAGATTCATAGTAACATACCCTTGAAAAACCATAGCCACAAAATGTGAACTATAAATGAAACAATATTTTTTTTTACAAATAATATAGTCTTTTCTCAGCAACACCTTATCAAAATTTGAATCAATCAATAGTGCGTTATTAGAGATCAAACAATATAGCTTGCAACAAACCGTGAACCACAAATGAAACAATATCACAAAGGGTTTTCCCAATATGCACGTCTTTGTGGTTCCTTCAAACACACCTGTTCCCACTAGGATTCTCCACGTTGCCTTGTTTCTGAGAGCCTGGAAAAAAATGCATAACATTAACAATTTTATTTTGTTGCACACATAGCCACAAGATGCAAGACGTGCAAAGAAACCCATAAAAATTCACACTAATAAAGACATGCAGAAATATACTCTTTTCTCAACAAAACCTTTTCAAAAATTGAAGCAATATAGTCTTGTTTGCAATTGATATCACATGCATAGATGTATGTACATATGGCACATACATTGTCCATCACTCTGATTAATAGTGCCATTGCCAAGACTTTTGTATTGCTTTTGGATTCATTGGCCCATGCAAAAAATAGAAAATATCCTCCAACCACCTTCATAGAAACTTCACAATGGACGATTGGACTTGCACCTTCACAAAAGGTCACCCTCTTGGAATCAACATTTACTATTGTATGGTATTCGTATAGTGGCAATGATTGTGCTAACACCTGCTATTCAAAAGTGAGAAGAGGTGGAAAAAGTCTTTGCAATTTTCAATAAGGCATTGTTGGATGTTCTTCTGTGGCTTTACCTCCTTTCACAGTTGTGAGCCAAGATTACGAGCTTCTTTGAAGGTTGAAGTTCGAATATCCTTTCCAACAGATGTATCAATATGTATCTATATCTATAAGTTTCCATTCATCTATATATGTATATTTTCTACATCTAATTCCATGCACATACATTTCTACATGTACCTTTTTAGTCTGTATACTTCCAAAAAGAAAATTCTTACATATGCATCCAATGCATGATGTTGGATTGTATTTTTTAATTTATTTGTTAAGTGTACCTTTTTAGTTATTATTCCTTCTAGCCTCAAGGATTTGGTTGAATGATAGGTTGTATCTTAAGTGTGATAAGAAAGATTGGTTTCACCATTGATCAAAGTGGTGGACAATGTATGTTCTTGCTTGGGGGTTTGGTGAGAGCTCATGGGGCTCCATGACCCAATATAGTAGGGTGGAGAGCAGGCCTTGTTTTGTTGTATTGCTTTTCATATTTGTTATTTGTTGTTTATGTGGACTATAGGTCTTTACATTGGTGTTAGATAGGAAAGATCTTTTGATGTGGCAAGCACTCCAAAGAAAGAAAAGGAAACAGATGTCCAGTCAACAAAAATTATAAGAAAAATCCAAAGTCAAAATTAGGCATGGGTGTTTGGCATTCAATGCAGTATGATAATTATGTCTGGAGAGTCTTGCATGGCAAGGGAAATTGCATATAGATCTGACAGTAACAACTTGCACTTACCTTCAAAGATAATTCATGCAACTTTGACTATTGTTGCTAAATTATAGGTCCAAGTTTTAATAAGAACAGTGAAAAAAAATATATGAATATTGTCTACATGTAATGTCATGTACATAGATTTCTACATGTACTTCTTTAGTATGTATATTTCCAAACAGAAAATTCCTGCATATGTATCCAATGCACATTTTTTGCACGATGTTATATTTGTTATTAGTTTACCATTTTAAGTTATTATTTCTTTACCTTTTAAGTTATTATTTCTTTCAACCTCATAAAAGGAGTTGTTGGAATGATAAGTTGTATATTATGTGTGATAAGAAAGATTGCCTTCACCATTGATCAAAGTGGTGGATGATCTATGTTCTTGCTCGTGGGTTTGGTGAGATCCCATGGGGCTCCATGACCCAATATGGTAGGGTGGAGAGTAGGCCTTGTTTTGTTGTGTTTCATTTCATATTTTCTCTTTGTTGTTTAGCTATATTGTGGGTCTTTATGTTGGTGTTTGCAAGAACTTTATTGTCTTTGTCACAATGTATGCATATGTATATGTATATATGCATTTGTAATCAAAAATTTGTAGTTTTTTTAGATGGAGGCTGCAATGAAGTAAAGTATGATATGTATGTATGCATCCAATACATGATGTTGGTTGTGATAGCTTGGCTATTATTCCTTCCAGCCTTACTAAAGGATCTGTTACAATGATAGGTTCTATATTGACTATCATAAGCAACATTGATTTCGTTATTGATCATAGTGATGGAAAATGTGTGTTCTTGCTCAGGAGTTTGGTGAGATCCCATGGGGCTCCATGACCCAATATGGTAGGGTGGAGAGCACATCTTGTCTTTTTCTGTTTGGGTGTTTGCAAGAACATTTTTGTCTTCATCGTATTATATGTATATGTATATGTATATGTATATATGCATATGCAATCAAAAATGTGAAGTTTTTTTAGATGGAGACTGGAATGAAGGAAGGCACAATGCACAACCATAGGAGAAGCAGTATTACACTCTTCTTTAAAGTGTACATTGTACCTTCCATTCATTATAGTCTCCATTGAAAATGGTCATGTAGTATAGATATGATTTGCAACATTTATGTTTAAGCGTTGCTATGATAAATTGGGAAAAGTTTTTGTGTATGTGCGGGTTTTTAATTTTTAATTTTTGGACCATGGTTTTATATTTCCAAGCAACAAATCCCTAAATATGTATCCAATGCATGATGTTGATTGTGATGTGTTAGCAATAACTGTTAGAATGAAAGGTTTTATATTGGGCGTAATAAGTAGCATTGGTTTCACTATTGATCATATTGGTGGACAATGTATGTCCTTGCTCGGGGGTTTGGTGAGAGTCCATGGGGCTCCATGACCCAATATGGTAGGGTGGAGAGCAAGCGTTTCTTTGGTTTGTTTCATTTTGTATTACCTATCTGTTGATTGGTTGCATTGTTTCTCGTGAATATGTGACACATGCTTATATTTCCAAGTAGCAGCAAACCTGTATATGGTATCCATAATGGGCTGATGAATTCAGCAACTTGAAGCTATTACCTTCCAACCCCTGTAAAGGACGTTATGAGAACTTGTTGACTTTGATACAATATTGATTTTATTTGATCTGTAGTGTGACAATGTGTTGTTGTTCAAATGGTGGAGAGCCCAGGGTCCCAAAGGACCCACAGTGGTAGGGAAGTTTTGTCAGTTTTGTTTATTTACATTAGCTGTAATCAAGAGTTAAACAGTTTGCAAAGCACATTCTGTTCAATATATTTATGTATATGTATATGCACAAAAATGAGTTATTTTATATGAGGAAGAAGAAGATAGACTATACCTGAAGACACTTCCACCGAAAACATATTTGTATATGCATAGATACTGGCAAAATATGAATCCATATATGTTTATTGTCAGCCAAGTCACTATAGGAAAAGATTTGTCAGTGATTTTAATTTTCTAAATTTTTTTCTCCCTCAAAGTATGGAGTTTTTATATTTCATAGTAACCCAATATATGTGATGCAATGATATGAATCAGATTTTATTATTCCTTCTAGGTTCAAAAAATAACTATTAGAATGAAAGGTTATATATTGGGTGTAATAAGCAACATTGGTTTCACCATTGATCATAGGGTAGAAATTTGTGGACACACTGGAGCTCATAGCATTGAAGAGACTTCTTTTTCAGAAGAGAATTTAAGTATTAAACTATGTATCATTATACTTGAAAAATTACTAGTATATGCAACATGGTTTAACACTAAAAATGCTTTACTGAAAAGAAGTCTCCTCAATGCACACTGTTACCATTAGTTTTTGTTGATAGGAAAGTTCAATATTGCAATTGATGCATTTTCTTTTGAATTAGCTGCTTCTCAAATGAGATTGTTTTCAAGAGGCTCCATGACCCAATATAGTGGGGTGGAGAGCAGGTGTTCCTTTCATCTATTTGATTTTGTATTTACCTATTTATTCATTGGTTGCATTCTTTCTTTTTTAGTTGGAGCTTGGAAGTGCTTTTAAATACAATGCATATGGATAAATACATTACCAATACATATACATTTATGGCTTTCGTTTTGTGTTAATGGTTGGAACACAATAAAATAGTTAATATTATACACTTTATATTGTTTTCCATAGGGAATTATTGAGTGTTGTTATCTACCTTTGGCTACTTTGTTGCATATTCAATTAGATTGACCCCTTTACTTATACCATTTCCCTTTAAGTTGGTGTCTGCAACCATTTTATTATTTTCTTAATATTATTATTGTAGGCTTCGTAGCCTTGCTCAAGTTCCAACGCTACATCAAGTGTGGATCATAAAGATGCAACAAAATGCCAAAGAAACCAGCTTTATTATGCATGCCATAGAGACCAGATTTGTGCAGGTCAACGAGCCAAGTACTTGCAGCAAAGAGGCACTCTAGACCCACCTAGCTTGGCCCTGCATGTCCAAATAGGTGCACCACAATTGCAACCAAGCTCGCTGGCAGAACTTGTTGACTGTTGTACCTCCAAAACCCCCATCCCTTCCCATCTCCTATATAACCACCACAATGAAGCCGCCTCCACAATACCTACTTGTACATAGCCACAAATCCTCGTCTAGCATGGCTTTCCATCCACATCATCATCCACCCACCACTCAACCAGTATGTTTGGTGAAAATTTTTGCACTGCAATGTAGTCCTTCTGTCAGTGCATCGATGCTTTGTCTAATTTGAAAATTTGTAGTGTTTGCAAGGAAAGCTACGTCAGCATGAGAGTCCGAGCATCCAGCACAGGTGTCATGTGTTTGCGTTGTGCTTCTGAAAAATGTGTGCATAGATTTATTTTAATGAACAAGATGGATCCAAGCCCATAGCCACATGTCCTTGCAAAGCTTACTCAAGTTGAAGAAATGCTTATAGCTAGAGTAGCTCCAGTTTTGCAAGTAACCCATGCTAGAGGAGGCCAATAAAAATATAGTGGCCATACTTTAAGCTTCCCTCAATACATCATGGACATTGCCACTTTGTTACCACATCATCTACATGATCTTGAGGAGGTGATTGTGTGAAGAATTGGCGCTCAGGGGACAAACTATGATTGCTATGTTGACAAACATAATGTCATGGTTGCATTAATATAAAAAATTGAGAATGAACCATACCATATTCATGTTACAATAGATTTTGATGCTTTGAATTTGTTTCCTGATGTAAGTACTGACATTTTTGATCTTCTACACATAATGAAAGAACTAACACATAGCACAACTGAACTAATGGCAATTCCAGAAAGTGTTGTTGATGAGGACTCATCATCATTTATTCCATTGATGCCCAACCCTCCTCAGGAATTGCAGGCAATCAGAGATGCCTTACAAATTAAAGACATTAGTCAAAATACTTTGCCTTGGCTTGAGATAAATTCTAGCCCTATCAATGAATATAATACAGAAGGGTTATTAAGCATGGCTTTTCCAATCTTGTTCCCCATTGGCATGGAAATGCCCCTACAATCGAGAACCATATAGATTCACTTACATGAATATTCATTGCACTTGATGAGATACTGTGATAATAGATTTGGGAGGCATGTCAGATTTATATATTACCTTTATAATTTGATAATGATACATTGAAGCCAACAATCGGCTTCATTTTTTATGAAAACAAACTTGGAGAAAAGGATCCCAAAGTCTATTCTTGCTTTATGACAATTACTTCAAGAGGCACAAAACACCTAGATAGAAAACTAGCTTTTTTGCTTTGTTGCATCCCTGTGAGGAACACGCTGGTATTGGGGCAAGTGTCATCAAGAGCTTGCGGAAATGATCCACCAGCTTGGTACACTAACTCTTTTCTTCACTTTGAGCTTTGTAGACACAAAATGGTCTGATTTGCATAGGTTGATCGATCCTCATGCCCAATTGTATATTTCATACTCTCGAAGATGCTTCACAGACAATGTTGTACAGAACCCACACATAACAGCCTTGTACATGCACTTGCGATTCACCATTTTCTGTAAAGAGGTTATTGAGAGGTTTTTCCACACAAAGGACTACTGGTATAGGTATGAGTGGCAACATCATCGATTAGCACAATTCCATGGTTTCTTGAAGCTCCCAAATTCCCTAAACATGGACATGCTTGATTGGTCCAACCCACATGCAACAAGAAAAAAACTTATTTGATCGCTATGTTTCAACATGGAACCCTCATTCCCCGAATCAGATAATATCAAGGGTCCACCACTTAGCTTTGGAGGACCCATGCTTGCTTAATACTACACAAATCTCTTGCATGGATCCAATGGTGGATTATGAACAACTATTGAACATGGTGCAAAGGCATACCAAGTGTACTCAATACACTTGCCTTAGGAAAAAAGGCCACCAATTATAATGTCACTACAAAGCTCCATGGAATACACAACCATCATTGGCATTGGTAATTTATATTGAATTGAACAAATCGTATAAGCCAGCAAGAAATGATGAGCATGTTAATATCCACAACCCTAAGATGCTTGCAATTTGGTGAGAAAACGTTGATTACCAACTAGTATTGTCTAGACAAATTGTGCTAAACTACATTTCTAAATATGCATCAAAGTCTTAAAAAAATATGAAAGCTATATTGATATCTTGTAGAGGCTTGCAAATAAAAATTCATTTGTGGATAAAGCATTGCTTTCCTACCAAAAATTCATGATGAACTTGGTTGCAGATCATGACATTAGTGCACAAGAAACATGCCATATACTACAAAATTTTCCCCTTGTCATCTCAAGCTGACATTTCCTATCTTTGAACATCAGTAGGAAGACATTTCATTGTTTGAAAATAGTTGATAGTAACAACGATCTTGCAAGTGGTTATATTCATTCCTACATGCAAAGACTAGCTAAAATGGAGACAATATCCCTTATTCAATCTGCACA